>CM070774.1:121364661-121972161 GCA_036346955.1 Dipus sagitta
TTCCATTCCTAACCTCAGAATAGCTTGATAGGAGAGTTGAGCCCTGGGGAAGTCCCATAGTCTCTCCCTTTTGAGAAATCTAGGATTTGTCATCCACTCTGCTTCCTGGTGGCTGACCTAGTAGGGCTTGGCACAGCATATTTCTCAGGGAGCTCAGACAAGTCATACTTTTGCTGACTCTGTCATTTCTTCATCTGAGCCTCCTGCAAGCTTTGAGCAGGAGGAACTGGATTTTTTTTTATGTTGTACATTTGTCACACCCATGAAAGAAGCTGGAGCCTCCCTCTGTACTGAACTAAATAAATGAACCAAGCTATGTCATAGCCCATCACTGTTCCTGTAAGCTGTTGAAGCTGTGATTCGGGCCTCTGGATTTTCCGTAAAGGCTTTGCCTTGCCAGGTACAGCACAAACCTGTGAAACTCTCTGACTCTGAAGTTTTCTGTGGTTTGGGGCTCAGTGAATGAATAGGGTCGTGGTAGGATGGTTCTGGTCCTTGGCCTTAATGGGAATCTCCATCTCTTACTGAAGAGTTGCTGGGATTCTGGCTGAGCTACCCTAGGCAGAAAGACTTGCCAATGAACGCAAAAGGTTTCTGAGAGAAACAGACATAGGCACCAATGGCCTGGGCAGTGTTTAAAGCCAAATGGTTATTCCTTGCCTTGAAACTTGTAGAGATATAATGTTGGTGGGATTTCTGGGTGGAGGAAAATTCAGCCCATTCTCCTGTCTCTAAAATTCCTTGAGGTTTTGTCTGAGGAAGTAGCTCTGTTCTTCTGACTTCAGCTTCAGGACTGGTCAGGCATTCCAGCTTCATGTCCTGAATGACACCTAAGAAACTAGGGTCCTAGAAGATCTTAGAAATATCTCTTGAGGTTTACTTTTCCTATTGTTGTCCCTTCCCACTCCCAGGTACCAAGACAACTCCACTATGAAGAATGCTGGAGGTAACACCTATGGAGGTGATATTTCTTGGATGGATCTCTCGCATTCACAGATGGGGCCACTAGACATCCCAACATTCTTCCTTTCTCCTTGTGTATTGCCCTTACTGCCTGGTGTTTTCCACCTATTGCTGAGCCTTGGGTTTCTGAAGGGTGGAGTCATTGCTCATTCACTACACTAGCTCCAATACCTAGCATTGATGGTCTGTCCTCTTAGACCAGTAAATACCCTTGGTAACCCTTGATCTCCTCACCAGAATCTACGGTATTACTGGAAATAAAGACTGGGTTTATGAGTCACATGAGCACTGTCAATTTGGGACCATAAGCTTTCTTATTTTTCTTATAGACAGGCTTGGATTTAAGTGATCTTTCTCCTTTGTTGAACATCGATTCTCATTTTTTTTTTTTTTTATCATTTATCCATTGGAGCAGTAGCACGAGATCCTCAGACTGGGGAGCTTTCTGATCTGGACCAACAGGTGTGGATTCTTCATGGTCAGGCCCTTGTGGTAGTTCCACGGAATAAAAATGTGATCTCAGGTTAGTGGTCATCTGACTGCTTTGGCCCTCACATTGCCATGGCCTTCTGTTTAAAATAAGTGCTGATGCTCTATTGCCCAGTATCATCACTATAGTTAACAGTAATGTATAATCACAGTACTTAGATAGGTAAATGATAAATATACAAGGCAAGGATTATAATGACTGTCCTAATTTGAAAATTATTATATAGTATATTCATGTACCAAATTATTACTTTGTACCCCATAAATATGTTTAATTATATGCGAAAACAAGCATGGCTTTAAATGTGGTCCACCTGGAGGGAGGAAAATTTCATACTTGCTTTGGAAGTCAGGGATAAGTTTTTCCTAGACTAGGGTAAAGATATCACATAAGATGGAGGAGCCTCCTTAGCACAAGGAACCTGCTCTTATTGATTCAAAGCCAGTGTTCTGTGGACATGGAATAATTTGTTTTAGATGGCCTCAAGGTATCCTAAAAGATTAAATTTGTAAATACCACTGGGAGGGAAATTGTGATATCCTGATAGTCAAAACTTGCAAATGGAAAGATCTTTGCTAACTCTCCAAGAATCAGAATTGCTATGAGGGGTAGGAGATTTCTATCTTCTAGTGTTCATGTATAAGTGTGAGAATAAGGACACCCTCCTATATGCTTAACTATGTTTGTTCCATTCACTAAGACTGTGATTGTGGTATGAATGGAGGGATTGGCCATTTGATGGGGTTGGATAGCAAGGATACTAATTTTTCAGTGTTTTCTAGCCCCATCTGGAAGAGCTACTCTGCTAAGTCAGAACTATTAGAACATTCAGTTTTCCTGACTTCAGAAAAAAAAAAAAACCAATATCCTCTTCCCCTCTGTTATAGTCACCATCACCATTATTGCATGCAAGTATCCAGAGTCCCTTGAGCAAAATAAAGGGACTCCCATTTATCTGGGAATCCAAAATCCAGATATGTGTCTGTTCTGTGAAGATGTTGATGGACAGCCCACATTGCAACTGAAGGTCAGTGACTTAGAAAAATAATATTTAAAATGGTTATTTTTCTTTATAAAAATTTTATTAGGCAAGAGTTCTAATTTTAGAATTTAAAAGGAAACATTCTTATTTTCCTGAGCATAATTATTCCTAGCTCCTTTTAAACTGTGAACATGAAAAAGATTTTAATTTATCCTGCCCTCCCCTAGTTGAAGATTCTTGTATTTCTTGAATTTCAAGATGTTGACACTCATTGTTTTCTCAAGTGTGTTGTCTCCCTAATTCTGCTATATGTCTCCCTTTAGAATTCTTCCAGTGATTGGAACTCTAAGAACTTACTTCAATATTTTACAATATGTTATTTAATTTCCATTCTTTCTCTCAGATGAGATGAGGTATGCTCTAAATGTTATGGCTGTAGACTAGTCTCCACACTTTCTATCATTTTACTTTGATTATTTATTTATTTAATTTCATTCTAGGAAAATTTCTCGGTACAATCTCCTAGTTTATGATTTTCATTTCATCTGCTAAGTCATTTTTCTATACATTTTCTGAAATGCACATATTTACTATTTTGATTCCTAAATTCTGGCTGATTTTATATGCATATGTATGTATATGTAGATATGTGTGGCATATAAATATATGTATATGAGCATATACATATGCATATAGTTATTCATAAACTTTTGTTAATTCAATCCAATTTGATCCAATTTAATTCAGCAAATGTTTGGTACTTAACTGGTCTCCAGCACCATGTGGGAATTTGAGATGTATCCCTGAACAGAATGGCAAAGAGCCCTGATGTTGTGGAACTTGGATTCTAGGGGGAGGTGAGATGTAACAAGCCAAAAATATAATAGCAGGTAAATTTTGACATCTTAAAAGGTGACACATTTCTAGGAGCACAAAACAAAACAAGTAACAACAAAAACCAACCAGAGCAAGAGTGAGACTGGGAGTGGCAGAAGCAGGTGGAGTCAGGTCCAGTGACAAGCATGGTAGGTCTCATTTTGAAGGTGAAATTCTAGCAGAGAGCATGAGGAAGGGGCATTAGTTAGCAGGGCATCCAGTGAGGGAAAGGTCTAGGGCCAGTGAAGATAGGCCTAAAGGAGTAAACTAAGCAAGGAGGAATTCAGATAAATAAAGGCACACCAGGAAGGCCCTTGCTGACCTCTGTGAGGACTTAGCCACAATCAGAGTGAACTGAGAAACCCACAGTGATTTGAACAGAAGAGTGACTTGAATGGACCTAGGTTTAAAAAGTGTCATTCTGATTCCAACTTTATCACTCACTTCAGGAGCAATGATGAAAGTCCTCAGAAAGCTTTGGGGTTAAATGGGTTGGATTTGATAACCTGGGGATAGCAGTAGAGTGGGACAGAAGCAGTCATATTTTGAAATATTTTCAGTGGAGACAAGATCTACGGGCAGAGTGAATTTGGTCAGATGAGGGTTGAGAATTACATTTTTCAGCATTGTTCTGTCTACTACATCATATTTCTGTTGCCTCTTTATTCAGATAAGGGCAGACAATTGGCCATTGGCAATGTGGGAGTCATTAGGGCTGCATAGTGAGTTCTGCACTGGTGGAGTCATGGGGGTAAAGGACCCAGTGGAGTGATTTTACAGAGAGAAATCAGAGAGAGCAAATATTGGTAGCTATTGCAAGGCATTTCTTCAGAAAGGGCCTGGCAGTGGTGATGGGTAATCAAAATACAAAAATGTGACACATGACAATGCCAGTCAAAAATGGGCTGGATATATGACAGTAGTTTCCTAAAACTATTTAACCTAGTAACACTGTAGCTATCTTAGTTTGTGTAAGCATCTTCTACAATGTTGATAAAATTGCAACATAATTCTTCTGAGAGAAGACTTTCCAGTCATTAAATGACATATGATTATAATTTTTACAATAATAGGAATGAAAGCACACATAATGATGGGAATAACTGAGTAGACAAATCAAAATGGATGGAGCATAAGAAAGTATGGAGAATGGTTAGACTAACCCTTTAGGTCCATGAATGGAGAGGAGCCATTGTCTAGTCCTCCTCAGGCAGGAGTGTATGGGTGGGTGAGATGGGCTGGGGGCCCATGTGAGAAGGTAGTTTGTGGAAGTTATCTTCTAATCATTTCAACTTTCTCAGATATTTGAAAATTCAAAGTGAGGATGAAGGGAGAAGTATGGACATTGAAATGAAAAGGTGGTTTTTCATTTGAAAACAGCAAGTCTCTATTGAGCAGAGTGCCAGGGAGTTTCTACATTTTGAGGAATATCATAATAAGAAAGTCTGACAAGTATATGTATTTATGATTATTAGGCAAAAATGCTAGATTTAGAGTTCTTTCCTAGTGAAGAGACTAGCCAAGGAATCAGATCATGAAGGGCAAAGGGTGGGGTTGAAGGTCATTTTGGTTAGAATGTTGGGTGAAGTTCACCTCAAAAAGAGGCTGTATGATATGAGAGCTGAATATTAGGGATCTGGATTAGCATGAGGGTGGAGTGCATAGGTAGAAAGTACCAGGAACACATTGGTGTCTTTGGGAAAGGCAGACATAGGTATGGCTGGAGCAGACTCAGCATTTAGTGGCAAGAGATAGGGCATCAGGGTAGATGAGATCTGGGTGGTATAGACTCTATAGAATTTTATTGAGTTTTGATCTGGTAGTAATTAAAATATAAAATCATATAAGAAATTTAAGCCAGAAGAGAGAATGATTTTATTTACTGTACTTCAGCTTTAAAGTTTGCTCAAATACATCATAGTTAGGAGGTCATCATGATCATCCAGGGCAGAGACAGTGTTGACCTGGATGGTAGTTGTCAGAGTGGAGGTGGGATGAAAAAAGTGGCCCAATTCGTGAAGTATTTTGGAAATAGAGCCACAGTCCTTGCTATTGAGTAGATCTTGGGAGAATGAACAAAGAGGTACTAAGTATTTGCCATACAAAGACTTAGATAAAGTAACATAGAGTCATTTACTGAGTAAAGGAATCTTCTTGGGATAGAATACTTGCACTCAGGGTATAAAGTGTCTGAATTATAGACGATTTCAATATAATTTTTGAAACCTCACACATAGATAATTTACTTAGAAAAATGTATCTTACCTAAATCTATACTATTTGCATGTATAAATATAATATACACAAAATATATTCTTATATAAATTATGGAAGGTATTTTCTGATTTCTCTATTTACTTTGTTCCTTTGAGTGCAAATCCTTTGCTTTGTTAGACCCTGTGGTGTCTTTTCCACAGTGCTTGTGGTTTTCATATGTTCTCACAAATCCCTAGCCTGGCTGTCCCTTGTCAGAGCAGTTGCCCTTAAGAGATGATACCTCTCACTGTCATCATTTTGATAAGGGAGGAACTTAGCCTACTTTTACAAATTTGCATCTATTTCCTTGGGCATTCCTTTGGTCTTTTGTGTGAGATGATTACAAATTAGTTGTTTTTCAGTGTGGCCACATTTTAATTAACCCATTCATTGTTTACTTCTTGTGACATCTCTGATTTGAGGGACGGGGTTGGGAAGGTGAGATTTTATGTGCTCATTCTGCTGTCCTTTTGAAATATACTCTACCCCCTGGTTTTTGTGCTAGGAACCAAACCTGGGTCCTGGCACTTGCTAGGCAAATGTTCTGTTATTGATCTAAATATCCAACCCCTGAGATACACTTGTCTTATCTTGTAGTAGATGGGTAAGGCTCCCTTGGAATTTGGAATAATTATTGGTTGTATGAAACTAACTTTAAATATCAGGGAAAAAAAGCTTTTATTTCTCCTCATAAGTATCCTGTCTTACATTCCAGAAGGAGAAGATTATGGATCTGTACCACAAACCTGAGCCTGTGAAGCCCTTTCTTTTTTACCACATCCAGACGGGTGGCACCTCTACCTTTGAGTCTGTGGCCTTTCCAGGCTGGTTCATCGCCTCCTCCAAGAAAGGCCAGCCCATCTTCCTCACTTCAGACCAAGGAAAATTTTATAATATTAACTTCAATTTAGATATAAGCCCTTGAACTCAGCTTGGAGATGGGAACTTGGTCAGAAATCCTTGTCTTAATATTTTAAGTTTCTGGAATATTTTCATTTGCTTGATCTCAGTCCCATTTTCAGACTGAGAAATGAGCCAGGCCAGTCTTATCTTATCTCATAGAGGAAGAAGTAATGACCTTATGGCCACTGAAATGAATGAGAAGTCTGCAGCTAGATGGGATGGGGTAAGGCTGTCTTCTGAAGCTGAAAGCTGTCCAGTATCATGTATGAGAAGTAGTGTGCTATGCCATGGTATATGAAAACCTGGAACACCCTGTGAGTAGTCATATCCCCATATCCTCATTTCCAGGTCATCAGACTGGTGCACACCAGGTTTTGACATACTTGCTACACCAAATATGTGCTTGGACAGCAGGGGCTTCAAGCTAACAATCATTGAAAAATAGGGGTTCTTTTGGACTTTAAGCAACTGGCTGGTATAGAGAGGTGGATTCTAGGCATGAATGGTCTTAGCAACAATAAGAACTATTTAAGCTATGTTGAATTGCAATGGCTGATTGCACTTGAAGTGTGAGGACATTGCCTGGTAGAACAGTTGGACTAGTCCCCCGCCCCAAGAGCACTAACAGTAGTGAGAAAAATTAGTAATTCATGTCAGTAAAACATAAGCTTTTGTTGCTTAGGCTTTTATAATGTTTTAATGGTCTTTCCATAATGATATATTTATGGTTAAAGGCACTAGTCTCCTGTCCTAGTCCTATTTCTTTAAGGCAGCTTTTCTTTGTCAGCTAAATATTTTTCCTGTGTTTTTTTCCCATTCTGTTATTTCATGAGTTACCAGTTTTAGATATTATCTTCTTTTTAACCAGATTTTAAAAATTAAATTAAATTAATTATTTTAAATTTTTTTCTGTTTAACTTTTACTTGGAACTTTAATGTAAGAACACATTGCAAATTGGTCATATTCCCATCTAGTTATACTCTTATGTCCTCAATTCCCTGCCCCATTCTACTGAGGATCTTCTTTAGTGGGTTGTCTATAGTCACTATGGGGTCATGGTTGTACCAGTTAGTTCCTGTGGGGAGGACAATGCCTCATAGTATACCTTCTAAACCTGTGGCTCTTAATTCTTTTCATCACCTATTCTGTAATGTTCCCTGAACCTTGGAGAGTGTGCTATAATATTGCTTAGTGTTGAACCTCTGATTTTCTGCTTTGATGAGTTTTGAGTATACACAGTGTATATCACCATCTTCCTGGAGAAGGTTGTTAGTGAAAGGAGCACTCAAATTTAATCCAGCTCTTCCTCTATAATGTTTCCTGGGCCCTGGATAGTATGATACAGATGACTCATCCAGTGCTAGGCAGTTGGCTTTGTTTGTCATTCTTCTGAAGGGTTTTGGATCTCCCTAGCATTTGTTCATTGCTCAAAGTGAATAAACATATGCAACTGGAAGACTTTAGCCAGAGAACAGTGTAAGTTTCTCTCTATAGTCTAAGACCTTCCAATCAATAGACTTCTTTGGTTCTCAATATATGAATTACCTCCCACTGAGTGGGCCTCATAAATTATGTACCACTATTAAACCAGTATGTACATCTTGTCTGGATGTTTGATTTTATAGTTTGCAGGATCCACTGCTCGTTGATAAGGTTGGTGACTTTTATCCCCCAGCAGCTTGCATAGTACTTTCTAGCACTCTGACAGCTAGCTGACAAGTAGCTGGCTTCTGTCTCAGTTCTTGCTTGATCTCTCAAGGTCCTGTGACCCCATCCTGTGCTTTCTTCAGAAATAGTGTCTTTCTATCCAGTTCTGGTGGGTAACCGTTGAGTTCTGGTGGATAACCAAGTACTGTCGCAATGACCTGCATTGTTTTGAAAGCCTAATAGGTCTTCCTGACCAACACCTTGCTGTGGGGCAGCACTGTGATTCGCCAGCAACAGCCTATAGTTGTAGGGTAAAGCTTTCTCCATCCCAGCAGGTGCTTCTTCCCAAACTATTGCTTGCAACTATATGAACAAAACTAATATGCTCTTTACCTGCTTTCTACAAATTAAACAGTAAGCAGTAAGTCTAGCTAAATTGCACTTATAGACAGTAATATTACCCTTAGAAGGGCCTGATACATGATATCCTAGGATGATCCTGATTTTTCAGGAGGTATAGATATTTAAAACTTTTTATTTATTAATTTGCAAGAATAGAGAGTGAAAATAGGGGCATGACAGGGCTTCTTATAACTGCAAACAAACTCCTGCATGCACCACTTTGTGCATCTGGCTTTACATGGGTACTGGAGAATCAAACCCTGGGGCCATCAGGCTTTGCAAGCAAGAGTCTTTAACAACTGAGACATCTCTCCAGTCCCAATTTAGAGATTTTTAAATGGCATAATTTCCTTCAATCTTTCCATTTTATGAATAGAGAGAGGGAGGTACATGTAGTAGGCTTGTATTGCTGAGAATGGCGCTGAAATTTAGTATTAGAATTGGAAATAATGACGTTTTTAACTTTTAGTCTTAAAGTTTCTGTCTGCTAGACTTAGAACATGATAGACCACTATGTAATAAATCAGCAACAATTACTCAAGACCAAGATCAATATAGTGTGGTGAAGTCAAGTCATCTCACGCTCATCTCTGGGGCTGTCCTCATCTTTCCAGTATTAGCAGATGACTCATCTGGGTGGAACACCTCTGGATGCCCGAATACCATTATTTAATTATATAAGTGCTACAATGCAATTATTATACACTATATTTCTCAAACTTGAAGCAACATAACTCTGCATATTAATAGCCTCAACTCCCTAATCAGAAGACATAGACTATCAGATCAGTTTGAGTCAGAAAACAGGATCTCTCTTTTTTGCTGCATTCACCTCACTGTCAAAGACAGACACTACCTGAAGGTAAAAAGATAGTGTGATAGTTTAATATATGTACCCCAATATAGTCAGTGTTTTATTAGTTTGTAGTTTGGATCTACAGCCACCTGGCTGGAGGAGGTGGATCTTAGGGTCCAGCCATCAGGTGTGGTGGTGGATTTGAGATTCCAATCTAAATATATTCAAAGTTCCTGAGTTCCTCTTGGTGTTCCTGAAGTGTACACTGTGCTGTGTGGATTTTAGGCTTGTGGCTTCTCTCTCTCTGCTTAGACCTGTGAAAGTAGGCCAGCTTCTTCTGCCATTCTAGAACTTCCCCTGGATCTGTAAGCTTTAATAAATATCCCTTCTTTCATAACTGTGCCTGGTCTGGAAGTTCATCTCAGCAAACCTAAAGCTGTCTGCCACAGATGGAAAAAGATCTTCCAAGCAAATGGAACTAGGAAGCAAGTGGGGATGACTAATCTAATATCTGGAAAAATAGATTTCAAATAAAAATTACTCATAATAAATTAAGATGTCACCCTATACTTATCAAGAGAACAATTCACCAAGAGGACATTATAATTCTAAACATATATGCACCAAACATAACTGTACCTAATTCCATAAAACAAGAGCTGCTGGATTTCAAGTCAGAGATAAATACCATTACAATAATATCTCACTATTACCAATAAACAGATCACCCAGCAGAAAATAAACAGAGAAGCTATGGACTTAAATGACACCATAGTTTAAATAGACCTAACATACATTTATAGAACATTCTATCCAAATACTATAGAACATACATTCTTCTCAACATCCCAGGGCAAGTCTCAACAAATTTAGGAAATTGAAATAATGCTTGTATTTTATCTTACTACAATGTAATAAGACTAGGATTCAACAGCAAGATAAACTACAGAAAACACACATATTCATAGTGACTTAACAGTACACTACTGAACAATAAATGGGTAATCATAGAAATAAAAAAATAAATTAAAAATGCCTTGAACTAAATAAAAAAGAAAACACAACATACATATTGGAACCAATGAAGGTGGACCAAAAGGATGCTTTTAGCTGTAAATGCATACATGCCAAAAATAGAGTGATCACAAATCAAAAAATTTAATGATCTACTTTAAGGCCTTTGAAAAATGAGAACAAACCAAATCTTCAAGTACCAGATGGAAAGAAATTATCAAGATCATGGCAGAATCAATGAAATAGAAACAACAAGAAATTAAAAAAATCAATAAAACAAAGAGTTACTTTACTTTACTTTAATTTAATTTAGATAGATAAGATTGACAAACCCTCAGCCAAATTAATGAAAGAAAAAGAGACAGTAGACTCTACTCTATAAGATGAGACACAAAAAATGAGACATTATAATAAACACACATGAAATTGCAATAATCATAAGGTCATACTTCAAAAACCTGTACTCCACCAAATTGGAAAATCTAAAATAAACAGATGAATTTCTCAATGCATATGACCTACCAAATTTAAAAAAGATTACAGATGAATAATTTAAATAGATCTATAATAAGCAATGAGACTGAAGCAATAATTAAAAATCTCAAAATCAAAAAAGCACAGGTGCGGGCAGGTTCACAGCAGAATTCTATCGGACCTTCATAGAAGAATTGAAACCACTGCTTCTCAAATTATTCCATAAAACAGAAAAAGAAGAAATACTCTCTAACTTCTTCTGTGAAGCCTACTAATAGCATAACCAGGTAGAGAGAGAGAAAAAAAGGAAACTATAGCCCATGTTCCTGATGAAAATATATGCAAAAATCTCAACAAAATACTTGCAAACTGAATTCAATAGCATATCCACAAGATCATCCACCTTGATCAAGTAGGCTTTATAGGTGCAGGGATGATTCAACATACATATAACAATAAATGTAATACATCACATATACAGACTCAGGAATCATGTCATTCTCTTAATTGTGTGCAGGAAAGGCTTTTGACAAAAATCGAACATCTCTTCATGAAAATCATTGGAGAGACTAGGATTTGGGATAACATAGCTCAACCTAATAAAGGTTATATAACATAAACCTATAGACAATGTGAAAGTAGATGGAGAAAAACTCAAAGCATGTCCACTAAGATCAGGAACAAGACAAAGGTGTCCATTCTCCCCACTGCTATTTAACATAGTACTTGAAGTCAGCTAAAATGATAAGACAAGAGAAAGAAGTAAAAGGAATATGAATTGGAAAGGAAGAAGGAAGAACTGAAACTATCTGAAGTTGCAGAGCACATGATTCTATATCTGTGACCCTAATGACTCTACAAGAAAACTTTTAGAGCTAATAAACACATTTAGCAAAGTGTCAGAATACAAAATTACTACATAAAAATCAGTAGTCTTTTAATATGTCAAATAAAAATACTCTCAGAAGGAAATCAGGAAACCATCCATATATCCACAAAAATTAAGTATTTTGGAGAAAATATTGCTGACCAAAAAAAAGTGAAAGACCTGTGCAATGAAAACTTTAAGGCACTAAGGAAAGAAATTGAGGAAGATACCAGGAGATAGAAAGATCTCTCAGGATTGTGGATGGTAAGAATTAATATCATGAAAATGGCCATCCTACCAAAAGCAATATACAGATGATTCAGAGCAATCCCAATCCAGATTCCAGTACCATTCTTCACAGAAACAGAAAAAGTAATCTTAAAATTCATATGGAAGCACAAAAGGCCACAGAGAGCAAAAAATGTCCTCAGCAAAAAGAATACTCCTAGAGGAATACTAAGAACTATAGTAATAATAAGAGCATGGTACTGGCACAAAACAGACATGTGATATAATAAAATAGAGGATATAGATATAAGTTCATCTAATTATGACTACCTAATTTTTTATGAGGCCAAAAACATACATTGGAGAAAAGACATCACTTTGAATAAATGGTGCTGGGAATACTGGATCTCTACATGTAGAAGAATGAATCCAGATCTTCATTTCTCACCTTGCACAAAAAAATAAAGTCCAAATGAACTAAAGCCCTTATTGGAACACTTGAAACCCTAAAACAACTAGAGGAAGAATGGAAAAAACTTTATGATATGGGCATAGGGAAGGATTTTCTTAACAGGACCCCAGTAGTTCAGGAATTAAGGCAAAATTAAGGAATGTTATGAAACTAAAAAGCTGTTGTATAGCAACAAAAACTATCAATCAAGTTGAGACTTCTTACAACATGGGAGAATATCATTGTCAATCATATATCTGACAGAAGATTAACATCCAGAATACATAAAGAACTAAAAAGCTAAGCAATAAAAATCTAAACAACTCAATCAAAACATGGACCATGGAACTGAACAAAGAGTTCTCAAAAGAAGAAATATAAATAGACAATAAATCTCTAAACACTGTGTCACATCTTTACCCATTCAGAAAATGCAAATTAAATCCACTTTGACATTCCATCTTAGTCAGATCAGAATGCCTATCATCAAAAAATCAAATGGCAGCAAATGCTGGTGAGGGTGTGGACAAAGAGGAACCCTTATTTACAATTTGTGGGAGTGTAAGTTGATAAAACCACTATGGAAATCAGTGTTTAAGTTTAACATTAAAAATAAATCTATCTGCTCATCAATAAATGAATGGTTAATAAAGGTGGGGCACATATACATGATGGAATTCTACTCAATAGTAAAAAAATGAAATAGTGAAATTTGCAGGAATATGGATGAACTTGGGAAAAAAGCATACTAAGTGAAGTTACACAGGTTCAGAAAGACAAATGTCTCATGTTCTCTCTCATATGCAGGTCCTAACCTGGAACAATGAAGTTTTATTTAGCTTCAAAGAAAAACAAAACTGTGAAATTTCCAGAAATGTGGATAGACTGGAAAATGTACTTAGATTACACAGGCACAGAAAGTCAAACACACATGTTCTCTCTCTTATGCAGATACTAGCACTGTATTTTTTATTTGTTTGTAAGATAGAATGAGTCAGTACTAAAAGTCAAGAAGCTAGAAAGGGGCCATGAAGAGTAAGAAGGGAAGAGGGATTAAGGGGAAATGATAGCAGATATCTAAGTATAAGGGTAGAATTCTGGAGATGGAAAGATCTAAGGGGGCTTAGAGGATAGGGGTGGAAGGGGGATTAGAGGATAGGGGTGGAAGAAGGAAGGATGGGGGAAGATTTAACCCAAACAAAAGACAATAATAAATAAACAACTCACACAGAAACCTACTTTTTTTAGATAATTAAAAATAAAGCTTAAGTCATTGTCACAGAAAAATCTAAGTTCCATGCTTGGGAAACTTCCAGGGAGTTAGTTGTTGGTCAGGGAAGCTTCACCACTCCCCAAATAATATAGGTTCCCTAGCAGAATTAGAATGTAAGACCCTTTTACTGAAGACATCACATGAGTCAGATACTGGACATTGAGAAATCAAGCTGGTACTGAACTGGAAGCCTCCTCTTTGTTGGCTAGCTACCATAGTGCTGGAAAGTGCTATGTAGGCTGCTGGGGAGAAAAACTCATTAACAGTCTTAGCTAGAAATGAACCTGCTAACTATACAATTGGCCATCCATGCACAATGAATCCACTGTTGCAATAGTAGCATTTCAGTTATGGTTATAACTAACTGCTCTTTGATTGGCTTTGAGGCCTGTTCTATAGGACAGTATTCATGCCTGCTATTGTAGTCAAAAGCATATGGCTTGGGAGGTTATAGGAGACAAAAGGAATGCTTCCACTATTGTTTGGCTAAATGGATATGTTGTGCCCACCCAATCGCCCTCTAATGTTTATGCTCACATAATAGTGCCAGTCTCACTTTTGATCAGAGAACTGATTGTGGTGAATACTGAGGAGACTAAATGTACTGAGAAGAAGACAAATGCTTTGCATTAAATGATGCATCTTCCTCACCCATCAAGGCTCAGGGAACATTGCAGAAGAGGTGGTGAAAAGAATGTAAGATCCAGAGGGTGGGAGGAGTACTTTGGAACATTGTATTCTGGATATGTTGTGGCTGCTGCATTCGTAACCTCACAGTGGCTGATGTTACCTTCATAATATTGGACCCATCAACATGTCATCATGGATGATGAAGGAAGGCATAAATAAATAAATAAATAAAAATAAATATATAGACATCAAAACAGTAGAAGGATTGGTTGGATGGAGGAAAGAGTACAGTGGAAGGGAGAGTGGGGGAGTGAGATCTATGATAAAAATATACTTTTACACATATAAAATTATAAATAAAAATATTTTTTTAAAATGTATATGCTTCTTGCTGATTTTGTTGACATTTTTTTTTGTAGGGCTTTTGGTTCCCAAGTAATTTAAAAGTAAGCTGAAAAAAAGGCTTGTGTAAATATATTCAAACCTTGAAACAAAATTTCATAATATCTAAAGTTAGAATCTAAATTCCTATCAATCAGTGAATATATAAACAAGGCTTTATATATTCAATATTTTTCCAGTAGTAACAAGAAATTAACTACTGATACTTGTGAACTGAATTTCTCAGAAAAAAAGACATACCTGTGTTAATGATTACACTTGGCTAGTTGGCTGATCAGAGCTTCTGTGATTGCAGAGAGCTGGAATGCTGAAGGTTCAAAGTCCACTTAGTTTGGCTATTTTTATTCTCCATGATAGTCATTTATTGCCCACTTCAGTATCTGACATAACATTCTTGTCACTGTTAGATAAAATACTTTTTGGAATGTACAGACCTCTAACTTTCAGTCATCCAAAGACTAAAAATGTCATCAGATAACATCTGAAGTCAATAGTGGAGATGGCCATGTTTTGCTTAATCCATCTACCAATGCTTCACTAATGTATTTTAGAAATAATTTGAATTTCTTATTTCTCAAAAACTTCATAAAACAAGTACTATGTCTTAGTATGGTGTTTGAGGCAACCTGAATCCATGTTCCTGGATTATACTTACTCATATTTGGCTCCAGAATGTCATCTTTTATTCCCTTTGTGGTGAGAACTATTTTTGACCTATTCAAGTAGAGAAATGTTACTGAGGAGGCCAGACACAAGCATACATAGTTTATAAGTTCATTTATAATAAGTTTAGGAATGGGAAAAACTCTTTAATGATAGAAATCAGACCAGTAGTTGCTTTAGCAAAGGGAAGACAGAGAAGACTCTGAAAGTTGCCATAGAACTAAAACAGGCCCCACTGAAAGGATGGAAGGAGCCACGTTGACTTTGCACTTCTCTAGAACCACAAAGCAAGCCAGATGTCACTGGAACAACTTCGTAGAGGAAAATAATTTTTAATATTGAAGTCCTTACCTATCTACAAAAAATAAACTCATACAAACAAGCAAGATTTATCTCCATATGTTTTACTTGAAGGTAGCTAGAGAATTGTTCACTCAAATAAGAGAAACATGTGGACTCCTTCAAAACAGGGATTTCCAGCAGAGAAAATCACAGTGATCCTGTGTGGTGATGGCAAGGGGAGAAATCCCAAGGCACAGCAGGTAGAGTGAAGCTGACAGAGACTCAGGTAGGATAAAGAAAGCATGCTGGCCAAGTGTGGTAACACACAACTTTAATCCCAGCACTTGGGAGGATTGCTGAGAGTTCAAGGCCAGCCTGAGACTACATAGTAAATTCCAGGCCAGCCTGGGCTACAGCAAGACGCTACCTCAAAAAGGCAAAAAATTAAAAAAAAAAAAAAGCCGACTTCCGGCCAAGATGGCGACCGCCTAGCTGCGCTGCAAATCCTGGAGAAAGAAAGGCAAGACATTAAGAGTTCACTGGGTGTTTTAGGGGAGAGTGATCTCCAATAGATTGCCAGTGGGAGGGCACAGAGGGGGGGAAAACAGGAAATCACTGATTCCCTCACAGGCAGGTAGCGCACCCCTCCCACCAAGTAGCAGTTGTATCCACTGCACCTCCATGCACCCATTGATCCCTGTGTGTGGAAGTTTAGACTGCTCCGCCCACTCACCAACTTACTGCTCTGGCCACCTCACATCCAGTGAGTCTTGGCAATAACAGGGAATCGCTGATTCCCTTGCGGGCAGGTAGCCCTCCCCTCCCACCAAGGAGCTGCCATATCCATGGCAGACTGCAAGCTGATCAATCCCTGCATGTGGAAACTCAGACTGCTCCTCCCACTCACTCACTTACTGATCCTGCCGCCACATGTTCAGTGAGTCCAGGCCCACAACAACTGCCACACAAGCTCAGACTACGTCAGTCCCTTGTGCCAGATCAGGTGCCATCCCCTACCTATCTGCCTCACCAGCCTTCCGCCATTGTCCTGTGGTGGGGGAGTGCAGACTGCTTCCGGGTCCCAGTGTTCCCATGCCAGAGTTTGGGCTGCTTAAGTGCTTGGTGCCTCAGTGTACCTCCTAGCATGAATGCAGAAAGCTTTGCCACATTACCGCTTGAGAGATCAGGTAACTTTGGTGCCCCAGCCAGGGAGTAGATCAGGCAGCTATGGAAAGTGAGAGCAAGACCCCAGGCTGCTTGGCAACTACCCCAGGCTGCCTCAGATTACCATTGTGCTTGAGCCCAGGCTGATCCACCCACCTAAGTGCCCATACACTGTCATGGGCAGACCACAGCACATAAGAAATAACATGATAAATCAAATGCAAGAAAATCTAGTTCGATCACCCAGTCCTGCAATGAACATATCTAACCAAAACATAGAAGAGTCATTAGGATCAGAACACCAAAATGAAGCTATGAGCAACACAACCCTGACCAAGCTACTGGTAGAACTTGCAGAAAAGCAACAAAGGACCGATAATCGTCTGGATGCTGCCATCACTAGATTAGACCTAATAGACAAGAAAATGGAAGGAGTTCAAAGACAGTTAAAAGATTTGAGGGAGACTGAAAAAAAAAGAAGACCTTAAAAATCAGCTGGCCATGCTAAATGAAGACATAAAGAAATGCAAGGATGAATTCCAAGAATCATCAAGAAAATCAGAAAATGATGTGAAAGGGAGCTTGACAGATGGATGGAAATTATACATAGAAAAGTATTAGAAAATGCAAAATTAATTGAACAAGTCCAAAAATCTCTAGACGCTCTCAAGAATAGAGTCAGCCATGTGGAAGATAGAAACTCTGATCTGGAAGAAAAGATGGAAGAAACAGTTCGAGAGTTCAAAAATTTCAGTAAGTTCAAAAGTTCCTGTGAACAGAACATGAGGGAATTGTGGGATACAGTTAAATGTCTTAATATCAGGATCATTGGAATACCAGAAGGAGAAGAAATTCAGACCAAAGGCATGGAGAACTTATTTAACAAAATAATTGAAGAAAACTTCCCCAGTCTCTTAAAAGAAAGGCCCATCAAGATACAAGAAGCCAACAGAGCTCCAAACAGACTGCACCAAGGGAGAAACTCTCCAAGACATACTGTCATTAAGACTCTAAACACTGACACCAAAGAGAAAATCCTAAAAGCAGCTAGGGAAAAACAGCACACCACTTTCAAAGGTAACCCCATCAGAATTACTTCAGACTTCTTAATGGAAACCCTGAAAGATAGAAGGGCCTGGAATGAAACACTGCAAAGTCTAAGAACCTATGGCTTCCAACCCAAACTACTCTACCCAGCAAAAGTATCCCTCATAATAGATGGTGAAAGAAAAACATTCCATGACAAAACTCAGCTTTACAATTATGTGAGCACAAAACCAAACCTACAGAGAGTATTTCAGGAAATTCTCCACAGAGAAGAAACAAATAATCAAACTCAATTGCCCACAAGAAGCAGATCACAACAACCAAACTCAGAGTAGGCACAAAAACTTCAAAGTCCATGAAAACACCTACCCACATTTACCACCACAATATGGCAGGGATCAAATCAAATCTCACAGTCATTACCCTAAATATTAATGGCCTTAATCCACCCATCAAGAGACACAAGCTATCAAAAAATTAGACCCCTCAATCTGTTGTCTTCAAGAAACCCACCTCACCACTAAAGAGAGACACCTCCACAGGGTGAAGGGGTGGAAAACAATATTCTAAGCAAATGGGAGTAAGAAATCAGCAGGTGTAGGTATACTACTATCGGATAAAATAGACTTCAAACCAAAAATAATCAAAAAAAAAAAAAAAAAAAACAAAAAAAACAAAGAGGGCCACGTCCTACTTACCAAGAGAACGATCCATCAAGAGGATATATGACAATCATAAATCTGTAGGCACCAAACACAGGGGTACCACAGTTCCTAAACCAAAACCTACTTGACAATAAAACAGAAATAACCACCAACACCATCATATCTGGAGACTTCAATATACCATTATCAGTAATAGACAGATCATCCAAACAGAAACTCAATAGGGAAGTAAGAGAGGTCAACAAAACCATAGATCACTTAGACCTAACGAACATCTACAGAACTTTCCATCCCAAATCAACAGACTACACATTTTTCTCAGCAGCCCATGGAATATGCTCTAAAATAGACCATATAATGGGTCACAAAAACTGCCTCCACATATTTAGGAAGATTGACATGATTCCCTGCATGATATCAGAACACAATGCTATATTGCTAGAAATCAACAATAAAAGACCCACCGAGAAACCCAAGGGCACCTGGAAACTGAACAGCACACTATTAAACAATAAATGGAGAGTGCATGAAATAAAAAATGAAATTGCAAAATTTGTAAAAATGAATGAGGGTGAGAACACATTGTACAAAAACTGATGGGACACAATGAAGGTGGTCCTCAGGGGAAAATTCATAGCACTCAATGCCTTCATAACAAAGACAGAGAGATCTCAAAACAATAACTTAATGATCAACCTTAAGGCACTGGAAATGCAAGAAAAATCCAAACCACAGAGCTACAGAAGCAAAGAAGTAATTAAAATCAGAGCAGAAACTAATGAATTGGAAACCAAGGAAGCAATTAAGACAATTGACAAAAGAAAGAGCTGGTTCTTTGAAAAAATAAGCAAGATTGACAAGCCCCTGGCTAATTTGATCAAGCAAAAAGAGAGAGAGAGAGAGAGAGAGAGAGAGAGAGAGAGAGAGAAGCTTCAAATTAACAAAATTCAAAATGAAAAAGGAGAGATCACAACAGACATAAGTGAAATTAGGAGAATCATCAGGACTCATTTCAAAAACCTCTACTCCACAAAACTGGATAATGTGGAGGAGATGGATAAATTCCTGGATGCATATCATCAATCAAAGCTAAACTCAGAGCAGATTAATCACCTCAGTGAACCTATCACACTGATAGAGATTGGAAAACTAATAAAAAACCTCCCCAAAAAGAAGAGTCCAGGACCAGATGACTTCTCAGCTGAATTCTATCAAACCTTCATGGAAGAACTCAAGCCAATCTTCCTCAAACTGTGCCACACAATTGGAGAACAGGGTTAGATACCCAACTCCTTTTATGAAGCTAGAATCACTCTAATTCCAAAACCAGGCAGAGATGCCACAAGAAAAGAAAACTATCAGCCTATTTCCCTGATGAACTTAGATGCAAAGATCCTGAAAAAAATCCTCGCAAACCAATCCAACAATAGATCAAAAGCATTATCCACCTTGTCCAAGTGGGATTGGGGATTCATCCCAGGAACACAGGGGTGGTCCAACATATGGAAATCTGCCAATGTAATACACCACATAAACAAGGTTAAACATAAAAACCACATGATCATTTCAATAGATGCAGAAAAGGCCTTTGACAAGATAGAGCATCACTTCATGTTCAAAACATTGTAGAGAATTGGCATGGTTGGTTCATATCTTAACCTAATAAAGGCAATATACAAAGCTCTGAAGGCCCAAATAATACTTAATGGAGGGAGACTGGAGGAATTCCCATTAAGATCGGGAACAAGACAGGGTTGTCCACTCTCACTTCTGCTTTTCCATATGGTACTGGCAGTCCTAGCTCAAGCAATAAGACAGGAGAAGGAAATGAAAGGGTTAAAATTTGGAAAGGAAGAACTTAAGTTAGCTCTATTCGCTGATGACATAATTGCATATGTAAGAGACCCAAGAGACTCCATACCAAAACTCCTGAAGGTGATTGACTCCTATAACAAAGTAGCAGGATACAAAATCAATGCACAAAAATCAGTAGGCTTTCTATATGCAAATGACAAAGATACAGAGAAAGAAATAAAGGACATAGTCCCATTTTTAATAGTAACAAAAAAATCAATTACCTTGGAATAATGTTAACCAAGGAAGTGAAAGATCTGTGCAACGAAAACTTAAAAAAACTCAAAAAAGAAACTGAGGAGGACTTGAGAAAATGGAAAGATCTCCCGTGCTCCTGGATAGGCAGAATTAACATTGTGAAGATGGCAATCCTACCAAAGGCAATATACAGATTTAATGCAATTCCAATTAAAATCCCTAGTGTTCTTCACAGAGATACAAAAATGATCTCAAATTTCATATCGAAATGTAGAAGGCTTCGCATATCCAAGCATATCCTCAGCAAAAGAAATACCTCTGGATGCATTACCATACCTGATCTAAATCTATATTACAAAGCCATAGTAATAAAACAGCATGGTACTGGCATAAAAACAGGAGTATAGACCAATGGAATAGACTTGAGGACCCAGAGTTTGGGTCAAGCAAATATAGCTACTTGATATTCAGCAAAGGCCCTAACAATATACACTGGAAGAAAGAGAGCATCTTCAACAAATGGTGCTGGACAAACTGGATAACCATATGCAGGAAATTTAAACTTGATCCACACATTTTGCCATGCATTGCACTCAAGTCCAAATGAATCAAAGACCTCAATATAAGACCAGAAACTCGACGACAACTACAAGAAAATTTAGTAAGTACTTTCCATGATATAGAAATGGAAAAAGACTCCCTGAGCAAAACCTCAGTAGCTCACAATCTTAAACAGTCACCCAACCAATGGGATCACATGAAGCTGAAGAGTTTCTTTACAGACAAGCATACAATAGGAAAAGTCAATAGATTAGCCACAGAAAGGGAGAAAATATTTGCAGGTTATCAAATTGACAGAGGCCTATTCTCTATAACATATGAAGAACTCAAAAATCTAAACAGTCAAATGTCAAACACCCCACTCACAAAATGGGGCAAAGAGCTGAATAGGCAGTTCACAGAGGAAGAAATACAAATGGCAAAAACACACTTAAGAAAATGTTCTTCATCCCTAATCATCAGGGAAATGCAAATTAAAACAACTATGAGATTCCACCTTACCCCAATAAGAACAGCAAACATCAAAAAATCAAATGAAAATAAATACTGGCGAGGATGTGGTGAAGTAGGAACACACATCCTCTGTTGGTGGGAATGTCAGATGGTACAACCACTTTGGAAAGCAATATGGAGACTCCTGAAAAGGCTGACTATAGAGATACCGACAGACCCAGTTATTCCCTTATTGGGCATCTACCCTAAAACCTTCAAACCACAGGCCAGAGATATTTGCTCAACCATGTTTGTAGCAGCTCAATTCATAATAGCTACGAGCTGGAATCAACCCAGATATCCATCACTAGAAGAATGGATAACTAAGATGTGGTATATTGACACAATAGAATTCTATACAGCAGTAAGAAAAAAATGACACAATGAAATTTGAGGTAAAATGGTTGAACCTGGAACGGATCATTCTCAGTGAACTTACCCAATCACAGAAAAAAATCACCACATAGTTTCACTCATCTACAGCACCTAACTTGAATCTACCCAAGATACCTTACATAGCTGGCAAGCATCACATGGACTAGACAATAGGATGGGTGGGGAGGGAGGAGAGGGCACCAGATGGGTGGGAAACACAAGTCTAGACCAAAATGCCAATGGTTACATAAAATTCTAAATCCTAAAAGCAGACCAAATGGCTGAACCTTCACCAAGCCCTTATAGGGATCACCTGAACCACAAGACACTGAAGAGGGTATGATGAAGACTAACTTTGACCTACAGCTTCCCTCCCTCCCTTTCTCTCTCTCTTTTCTCTAACTGTTGTATATTAGTTATCTTTTTCCTCCTTTTCTTAGTGGGAACTCCCAGTATCAGCATGTGGCTATCATCCACAATGAGCTTTTGATCAGAGAAACTTACAAGGTTTCCTAAAAGAAAGACAGATTTTGGTCCAAGTACTTGATGATCCACCAAAGTTAGTGGTAAGACCCTACTGCTGAAGACACCTTATGTTGTGGACATGTAAAATATAATGGCATGGCTGGAAGCTGGAATAGAGTCAGTTCCCAGACAGTCAGCACGTCTAGTGCCAGAAGGTGCTACATGGGTGACTGGAGGAAAATGACCAATATCTGTACAAGCAACTCATGGTCTAACCTACTTAGCAGCAAATAACCTGTTGTGATGCTCACACAAGTGCAATAGTGGCACCCAACCATGGTGGGAACCAACTGCTCTTGATTTGGCTAACTGAACCCCTCAGTGGTACAGTACCCATAGCTGGAGCTGGGAACCAAGTCAGAACCATATCCAAATATAAGCTCACTCTCCATTGTCAAGCTACCATCAATTGTTGGCTACACAAGGGCCTACACCTATTAAATTCTGTATAAAAAAAGTAAGGGTTATCTCATTAGTTGGGTGCTAACTTTACACTCTGTTGGAGAATCTGCTTCTCTTTTTCTGATAGATGTAGATCATTAGGAGAGAGCCACCCCCATCATACCTCAAAAGGGCCCCGGCTGAAACTAAGAAAAATTGGCAAAACAAGCAAGGGTGCTGTTTTCCTGGTGAACTGGGTACCAGCACAAGGGTGAAGGAGATCAACACAGAGAAAATCAACTCCTACCAAAGCAGAGATCCAGTGACCCAGTGGTCCCCAACACCTCATCACTGAAGCAGACCAAGAATGAACACAACATGGCTCAGGGAAATTTTGCGGAAGAGGGGGCGGAAAGAATGTCAGAGTCACATGTTGGGTCATGATATGCAGAGACATTTAGCTTACCCATAACTGTGGGCTAACTCCAGAATGCATGACCCATATACTTCAAGAAGGAGGGGCCAAGTGTAGGGGGCAGGTCACGGTTGAGCCTAACAATGGTACCAAACTGACTGTATTTAGTGATTACAAAACTAATTAATAAAAAACTAAAAAATTAAAAAAAGAAGCCATACTGACAACATGCTTGGCATGAATGCCTGAGTTCAGAGGATATTCTGATGATGGGGGAAATTGTGGAGGATAATGAACTCGGTAAAAATAAGTAATAGTATCCAGGTCTAGTGCATGATCAGGAGTTTAAGGCCAGGCCTAATTTAAAAAAAAAAAAAAAGAAAGAAAGGAAAAAATAAAATAATAAAGGGAGAAAATAAAAAGGGAAGGACAGAATAAAGGATGAAAAGAAGGAAGGAGGACAGGAAGGAAAGAAGGAAGGAAGGGAGGGAGGGAAGGAGGAAGCAAAGGTAAGCCTTCCCTGATGGCTAAGGAATGTAAACATATTTTAAAGTATTTATTAGCCACTTGTGTTTCTTCTTTTGAGGACTGTGTGTTCAGTTCATTAGCCCATATTGATTAGTTACCTTGTGTTTCTTGGTATTTAATTTCAGCAGGTTTTTAAATTCACTGGCTAAGATGGGGTTGGTTGTGTATTTTTCACATTTTTTATATATCTAGATGTAAATTCCCTATCTGATATGGAGTTGGTCACATGTTTTTCACATTCTGTCAACTTACTCAAGTAATAGTTTTCTATGCTGTGCAGTAAATTTTTAAATTCATGATGCCCACCAGTTAATTGTTGGTCCTATTTACTGAGCAAATAGACTTCTATTTAGAACGTCCTTGCTAATGCCTAAACCTTGAAATGTTTCTACCACTTTTTCCTCTATCCATTCTAGAGTATCAGGCCTTGTATTAGGGTCTTTACCCACTTAGAAATAATTTTTCCATAAGGTGAGAGATAGAGACCTAGTTTACCTTTTTACATGGATAATCCTAGCTTCCCAGCATTATTTGATGAAGAGGCTATCTTTTTGTTCGTGTGTGTGTGTGTGTGTGTGTGTGTGTGTGTGTGTGTGTGTATGTATAATTGACAACTTCTATTCTTACAGACAATAAAACATATTCCCTCCCCTCCCCCACTTGACCCTTCACAACTCTGCTCTCCATCATAATCCCACCCTCTTTCCATTAGTCTCTCTTTTAATTTGATGTCATCATCTCTATCACCTATTATAAGGGTGTTGTGCACATATTGCTAGGCACTGTGATGTCATGGATGTTGAGGCCAATGTCTGTCTGGACATTTGTATGTAAGGAGTGATACCTTTCCTTTGGCTCTTACATTCTTTTTGCCACCTCTTCCGCAATGGACCCTGAGTCTTGGAGGGTGTGGTACATATGTTTCAGTGCTGAACACTCCTTCATCCCTTGTCCCTTCTTCTCAGCACTATGTTGCCTTTTGGGTCATCCCAATGGTCATCATCATCTGAAAAGAGAAGCTTCTCTAACCAGAAGTGAAAGTAGTATTAAGATATGAATATAAACATTAAGTGTAGTGCTTTCAGGGCAATTTGATGAGACTAATATATGCATTTATCCAGACTAGAGCAGGCTTTATACGCCTAAGGCTCATGACCTCCCCTCCCATAGACTCTTAACTAGGTTTTTCAATATCAGGCATGTATTCCCTTCCATAGATTGGGCCTTCAGTCCAATTAGAGAGCAGTTGGTTTCCTGCAGAGCAGACATGCCACTATTGCCCTTGTTTGCTTATTTGGCCTGTCTGGCCAAACTTGAGGATTCCAGTGTCCACTGTTTTCACTGCTGATGACTTCTTTCTCCCATAGTGCAGCTTTTTCCAGTTTTCAGTTGGATGGTCTATAGGAAGAAGATTTTCTGCTCAGCACCAGCTTTATTTCTCAGTGACTTTGCAGCTCAGGCTTGTGAAGTCTTCAGCAATAGGGTCTTACCATTTCTTTCTCATGGGAAACCCAGAGGCTTGGCAATAGCCTATGATGTTTTGGAGGCAACAGGGACCTCCCTGGCCAAAAACTCGCTGGAAGGTATCCCATCTCCAGCACTGAAAATTTTCTGGTAATGATCTATGGCTTCTGGATGTGCCATTATCCGAAAAAGTAGGTTTTCCTATGTCTTATTCAGAATATCTTGAATTTTAATCCCCCCCCCCCGCGCTGCCTGCCTTTCTTTTGCACAATCTCTTCTTTTGGCCTCACTTAAGCCATTCCCCTCCCTGTAATCTGTTCTTCTATTTACATATATACAATATCATCCCCTTAAGTCCTTCCCTCTCCTCCCTCCTTTATTGCCTTTTTCTAGCTTTTGGGCCTCTCTACTGATTTTTGGTTCCAGCTCACACACAACTCTATATATTTGTAGCTAGTATCCACATATGAAAGAGAACATGTGACATTTTGCTTTCTGGGCCTGGATTACTTCACTTAGTATAATCCTTTCCAGCTTCATCCATTTCCCTGCAAATTTCATAATTTCATTTCTCTTTGCCACTGAATATAGCGCTATTGTGTAAATGTACCACATTTTATTATCCATTCATCTGTGGAGGGACATCTAGGCTGGTTCCATTTCCTAGCTATTGTGAATAGAGCAGCAGTAAACATGGTTGTGCAAGTATCTCTAAGGTAGTGAGAAGAGTCCTTAGGATATATGCCTAGGAGTGCTATAGCTGGATCATATGGCAAATCTATTTTTAGCTGTCTTGAGAACCCTCACACTAATTTCCACAATGGCTGTACTAGATAACATTCCCACCAATGGTGTAGAATGGTTCCCATTTTTCTACATACTTGCCAACATTTATTGTCATTTGTTTCCTTCAAAGTAACCATTCTGACAGAAGTGAGATGGAATCTAAAAGTAGTTTTAATTTGCATTTCCCTTATGGCTAAGGATATAGAATACTTTTTAAAATGTTTAGATGCCATCTGTATTTCTTCCAATGAGAATTCTCTATTGAGTTTCATAGCCCATTTTTTAATTGGGCTGTGTGGTTTTTTATTGTTCTGCTTTTTGCATTCTTTGTATATTCTGGATATTAATGCACTGTCAGATGTGTAGCTGGCAAAGATTTTCTCCTATTCTGTAGGTTGTCTCTTTGTTCTATTCACAGTGTGCTTTGCTGTACAAAAGCTTTATAATTTTATGAGATCCCAGGGATTGATTAGTGCTTTTATTTCCTGAGCAATTAGGGTTATATTCAGAAAGTCATTGCCTATGCCAAAATGTTAAAATGTTTCCCATACCTTTTCCTCTAGCAATTTCAGAGTTTTAGGTCTGATATCAAGGTCCCTGGTCATTTGGACCTGATTCTTGTGCATGGAGAAAGACAAGGATCAATTTTAATCTGCTACATATAGATATCCATTTTTCCCAGCACCACTTGTTGAAGAAGTTGTCTTTTCTCCAATGAAAATTTTAGGCATTTTTGTCAAAACTCAGATGGCTATAGCTGCCTGGATTAACATCTGAATTTTCTATTCTGTTCCATTGATCTACATATCTGACTTTGTGCCAATACCATGCTGTTTTTGTTACAATGGCTTTGTAATATAGCTTAAAATCAGGTATGGTGATACCACCAGCCTTATTTTTGTTGCTAAAAATTGTTTGGGCTATTCGAGGTTTTTTGTGCTTCTGAATGAATTTTAGTATTTTTTTTCTATTTCTGTGAAGAATGCCATAAGAATTTTAATGGGAGTTGCATTAAATGTGTATAAAAAAGTGGGGACAGTGGACACCCTTGTTTTGTTCCTGAACTTGGTGGAAAAGCCTCAAGATTTTCCCATTTAGCATTATGTTAGCTGTAGGTTTGGCATACATAGCTTTTATTATGTTGAAATATGTTCCTTCTATTCTCAGTTTCTGTAGGACTCTTCCCATGAAGGGATGTTAGATTTTGTCAAATGCCTTTTCTGCATCTATTGAGATGTGATTTTTGTTATTCAGTCCATTTATATGATGGACTACATTTATTGATTTGCATAAGTTGAACCTTCCCTTCATCCCTGGGATAAAGCCAACTTGGTCGGGGTGAATAATCTTTCTGACATATTCTTGTATTCTGTTTGCCAATATTTTGTTCAGAATTTTTGCATCTATATTCATGAGCGAGATTAGTCTATAATTATCTTTTTTGTTCTGTGTTTGTCTAGTTTGTGTATCAGGATGATACTGCCATCATAGAAGGTGTTCTGTAGACCTCCTTCCTTTTCTATTTTTATGGAAAAGCTTGAGAAGCAGTGGTGTTAGTTATTCCACGAAGGTCTGGTAAAATTCACCAGTGAATCTATCTGGGCCTGGACTTGTTTTAGTTGGGAGACTTTTTATAACTGCTTGGATCTCCATAATTATTATAGGTCTATTCAAATGGTTTATCACACCTTCAGTTAATTTGGTAGGTCATATGAATCAAGGAAATCATCTATCCATTTTTTTTCCGATTTTTAAACTTAGAGGCATATATATTCTTTTTTTTTTTTTTTTGTTTTTTCGAGGTAGGGTCTCACTCTGTCCAGGCTGACCTGGAATTAACTCTGTAGTCTCAGGGTGGCCTTGAACTCACGGTGATCCTCCTACCTCTGCCTCCCAAGTGCTGGGATTAAAGGCGTGTGCCACCACGCCCGGCTTTATATTCTTTTTTTTTATTTATTTATTTTCATTTTTATTTTTTATTTTATTTTATTTTTTACAGTCAGTTTGGTACTATTATTAGGCTCATCCATGACCTACCCCCTCCCCTTGGCCCCTCCTTGTGAGGTATACGGGTCATGCATTGTGGAGTTAGCCCACAGTTATGGGTAAGCTAAATGTCTCTGCATATCATGACCCAACATGTGGCTCTGACATTCTTTCCGCAAAATTTCCCTGAGTCATGTTGGGTCTGCTTCAGTGATGAGGTGTTTGGGGCCTCTGAGGCTCTGGCTCTCTGATTTGGTAGGAGTTGATTTTTCTCTGTGCTGATCTCCTTCCCCCTTTTGCTGGTATCCAGTTCATCAGGAAAACAGCGCCCTTGCTTGTTTCTCCAATTTTTCTTAGTTTCAGCTGGGACCCTTTTGAGGTATGATGGGGTGGCTCTCTCCTTAGGATCTACATCAATCTGAAAAAGAGAAGCAGATTAACTTAGCATCAGGACAAATGAGATAACCCTTCTTTTTTTTTTATAGAGAATGTAATAGGTGTAGGCCCTCTTGTAGCCCAAAATTGATGGTAGCTTGATATTGGAGAGTGGGTTTATGTTTGGATATGGTTCTGACTTGTTTCCCAGCTGCAGCTATGGGTCTCATACCCGTGAGGGGATCAGTTAGCCAAATTGAGAGCAGTTGGTTCCCCACCATGGCTGTGTGCCACCACTGCACTTGTGTGGGCATCACAAGTTATTTGCTGCTAAGTAGGTTAGACCATGCATTGCTTCGACAGATATTGGTCATATTCCCCCAGTCGCCCATGTAGCACCTTCTGGCACTAGACGTGCTGACAGTCTGGGAACTGACTCTCTTCCAACTTCCAGCCATGCCATTCTAATTTGCATGTCAATCACATAAGGTGTCTTCAGCAGCAGGGTCTTATCACTAGCCTTTGGTGGGTCATCAAGTACTCTGACAGAACTCTGTCTGTCTTTTAGGAAACCTTGTAGGTCTCTCTTTTCAAAAGCTCATTGTGGATGATAGCCCCATGCTGGTTCTGGGAGTTACATGTCAGTGCCCACTAAGAAAATGAGGAAAAAGATAACTAATATACAAGGGTTAGAGATAAAATACCTACTCTTGGATAACTACTCTGTGCTGTTTTTCATTGAAAGTGTACATTGTTTAGTTAAATTTTAGAAACTATCTGTATTTGGTTCCAGTCAGCCTACTTTAATACTCTCATAGCAGGCAAACCCAACACCTAGGGTCACTTTTCTAGATACTCTGAGAGTCTTGAGAGCCACACCTAGTGCTGTAAGTTCCTACCCTGAACATATATAACATCAGACTGATTGATATATATATAATAATACCCAGCCTACTAGAAAATCCCAGCATTAAATAATCCAGGATGCAAATATGTATACATTATAACACAAGAAACACCAAAAATCAAGACAATATAAATCCACCAAAAACTATTAATGCATCAGAAATGACCTCCAGTGAGAACGAGTTAGAGGAAATGCCTGAGTAAGATTTCAAAAGAATGATTATAAATATGTTCAAAGAACTCAAATTAGAAATCAAAGGAATGAAAGAAAACTCAAAGCAATCAAAGAAAACACAGGACACCAATTTAATGAAATAAAGAGGTCAATATGAGACATAAATTAGGAAATAGAAATAACAAAGAAAAACCAGTCAGAATTTCTAGCAATGAAGAACACAGTTAATGGAGAAAAAAAAAAAAAAAAAAAAAAACTCTGTAGAAAATCTCACCAGTACAATGGATGAAGGAGAGGACAGAATATCTAAGCTAGAACCAGGTGGCAAATCTAATACAGTCCAACAAGAGAAAGACAAACTAATAAAAAAGTATGAGTGGGAATTTCAATGTATTCGGTACACTATGAAAAGATCAAACATAAGAATTCAGGGCATAGTAGAAGGAGAAGAATTTCACTCCAAAGGCATAGTAGGCATCTTCAACAAAATCACAGAAGAAAACTTCCCCCAAATTAGGAAAGAGGTGCCAATGCAGATACCGGAATCCTTTAGAACACTAGCCAGAGAGAAGAGATACAAATTAATAAAATTAGAGATGAAAAAGGTAACATTACGAGAGATGCCAGAGAAATTCAAAACTATCATAGGGACATACTATAAAAGCATATACTCCATAAAGTATGAAAGTCTGAAAGAAATGGATGATTTCCTTGATTTATATGACCTACCTAAATTAAATCAAGATGAGATTAGTCACTTAAATAGACCTATAACAAGCATGGAGATCCAAGCAGTTATCAAAAATCTCCCAACGTAAAAAAGTCCAGGCCCAGATGGATTCACTGCTGAATTTTACCAGACCTTTGGGGAAGAACTGACACCATTGCTTCCTAAGGTTTTCCATAAAATAGACAAAGAAGGAATCCCACAAAACTCCTTCTATGAAAATCAGGCAAAGATAGAACAAAAAAAAAAAAAAAAAAAAAAGAAAAAGAAAAGAAAAAAGAAAACTGCAGACCAATCTCCTTCATGAACATAGATGCAAAAATTCTCAACAAAGTATTGGCAAGAATACAGGAATATATCAGAAAGATCATTCATCCTGACCAAGTAGGCTTTATCCCAGAGCCGCAGGGATGGTTCAACATATGCAAATCGATAAATGTAATACATTATATAAGTGGACTAAAGGACAAAAACCACATGATCATCTCATTAGTCACAGAGAAAGCATTTGACAAAATCCAACATCCCTTCATGATAAAAGTCCTACAGAGACAGGGAATAGAAGGAACATATGTCAATATAATAATGGCTACTTATGACAAGCCTACAGCCAACATATTACAAAATGGGGAAAAACTGGAAGCTTTTCCACTAAAATCAGGAACAAGACAAGGGTGTCCGCTGTCCCCACTTTTATTTAATATAATTTAATATAATTTAATATAAAGTCTTAGCCAATAAGGCAAGAGACACACATAAAAGGGATACAAATTGGACAGGAAGAGATCAAGTTTTCATTATTTACAGATGACATGATTCTATACATAAAGGATCCTAAAGACTCTACCAGCAAACTGTTAGAGCTGATAAACACCTACAGCCATGTAGCAGGATACAAAATAAATATAGAGAAATCAGTAGCATTCCTATATGCTAATAACAAACACACAGAGGATGAAATCAGAGAATCACTCCCATTTACAATTGCATCAAAGAAAATAAAGTACCTTGGAATAAAGGTAACTAATGAAGTAAGGGATCTCTACAGTGAAAACTATAAAACACTCAAGCAAGAAATTGCAGAAGACCATAGGAAATGGAAAAACCTCCCTTGTTCCTGTATCAGAAGAATCAATATTGTGAAAATGGAAATCTTATGAAAAGCAATCTACACATTTAATGCAATCCCCATCAAAATTCCAATGGTATTCTTCACGGAAATAGAAAAAATAATCCAAAAATTCATTTGGAATCACAAAAAACCTCGAATATCTAAAATAATACTGAGCAACAAAAATAAGGCTGGTGGTATCACTATACCTGATTTTAACATATACTACAGAGCCATAGTAACAATAACAGCATGGTGCTGGCAAAAAAGCAGACATGTAGATCAATGGAATAGAATAGAGGACGCAGATATAAGTCCAGGTAGCTATAGCCACCTGATATTCAATAAAAATGCCAAAAATACTCATTGGAGAAAGGACAGCCTCTTCAGCAAATGGTGCTGGGAAAACTGGATATGTATCTGTAGAAAGATGAAAATAGGTTCTTCTCTCAAATAGATTCTTCTCTCTCTCCACGCACAAGAATTAAGTCCAGATAGATTAAAGACCTTAACATCAGACCTGAAAGTCTGAAATTGCTAGAGGAAAAAGTAGGGGAACCCTTCAACATATTGGTTTTGGCAAAGACTTTCTGAATATAACCCCAATTGCTCGCCAAATAAAACCACAGATTAACCACTGGGTCCGCATGAAATTACAAAGATTTTGTACTGCAAGGGACCTGTGAATAAAGCAAAGAGGCAACCTACAGAATGGGAAAACATCTTTGCCAGATATATATCTGATAGAGGATTAATATCTAGCATATACAAAGAAAACAAAAAGTTTAATAATAAGAAATCAAATAAGCCAATTAAAAAATGGGCTATGGAGCTAAATAGAGAGTTCTCAGAAGAAGAAATATGGATGACACATAAGCATCTAAAAAAATGTTCTACATCCCTAGTCATCAGGGAAATGCAGATTAAAACTACATTGAGATTCCATCTCACTCCTGTCAGATTGGCTACCATTATGAAAACAAATGATCATCAATGCTGGCAGGCATGTGGAAAAAGAGGCACCCTTCTACACTGTTGGTGGGAATGCAATCTGGTCCAGCCATTGTGGAAATCAGTGTGGAGGTTCCTAAAACAACTAAATATTGATCTACCATATGACCAAGCTATAGCACTCCTAGGCATATATGCTAAGAACTCATCCCATTTCCTTAGAAGTACCTGGTCAACCATGTGTATTGCTGCTCAATTCATAATAGCTGGGAAATGGAACCAGCCTAGATGTCCCTCAACTGATGAGTGGACAATGAAGATATGGCACATTTATACAGTGGAGTTCTACTCAGCGGTAAGGAAAAATGAAGTTATGAAATTTGCAGGAAAATGGATGGATCTGGAAAGGATTATACTAAGTGAGGTAACCCAGGCCCAGAAATCCAAGCGCTGTTTGTTCTCTCTCATATTGGATCCTTGCTACAGATGATTGGGCTTCTGTGTGAGAAGGAAAAAACTCAGTACCAGAGGCCAGTAAGTTAAAAAGGAGATATATACGGAAGGGAAAGGAAGGGAGGAGGGTACTTAATAGGTTGGTATTGTATACATGTTAGTAGGAGAATAGATTAATGGGGGTGAACAGGTGCAACATAAGGTCAGGGGAAGAGATTGAGTAAAGGAAAGGTGGAGGAAGGGCTAATCAGAATCTAAGAGGATACAAATAAATCAGATGTAATCCTCTTGTTTTGGACAATGGAACACTCAGGAACCACAGATGGTTGTTAGAATATTTTCAGTGCCAGGGATGGGATACCTCCACTGAGTTGTTGGCCAGGGAGGTCCCTGATGCCCCCAAAACATTATAGGCCTTCACCAAGGCCCTTGGTTTCCCACCAGGAATAGATGGTAAGACCCTATTGCTGAAGACTGCACATACTGGGGCTGCAAGACCACTGAGAAATCCTGCTGGAACTGAGCTGATAACCTCCTCCATGTAGACCAGCTGAAAGAAAGCTGGAAGAAGCCATTCTACATGTAGTTCAATGGGAGAATGAGATACCACCAGTGAAGATACTCAACAGTGGACACTGCAAGCCTTATAATTGGCCAGCCAGGCCAAATGAGCCAACGGGTGCAATAGTGGAACGTCTGTCATGGTGGAAACCAACTGCCCTCCAATTGGACTGGACGCCCACTCCATGGGAGGGAATATATCCCTGATCCTGAAAACTTAAAACTGGGGTAGTCATGAGCCCCAGGAGTATAACATCTGCTGATGTCTGGATAAATGTATATATTATGCTTATCAAACATCTCAGTAAGCATGTTTCTTTTCTTAATATTCATACCTTTATATTAATTCTACTCTCAGTTTGGGTAGAGAATCTTCTCTTTTCAGATGGCAGTGACCTTGGGACGAATCAGAATGTGTCATAGTGCTGGAAAGAAGTGACTGGAGTACTGAATAACATCTTGATCACACCTTCCAAGGCTCAGGGTCTAATGTGGAAGAGGTGGCAGAAAGAATGTAAGAGCCAAAAGAAGGGTAGGACTCCTTACAACGTGCTCCCTCCAGACATAAAAGGGCCTGGATATCCATGACCTCATAGTGCCTGACACTACCTACACAAGACCATCATAATAGGAGGAAAAGGTCATGACATCAAAATAAAAGAGACTGATTGAGATGGGGAGTGGATATGATGGAGAATGGAATTTCAAAGGGGAAAGTGGGGGGAGGGAGGGTATTACCATGGAATTTTTTTTATAATCATGGAAAATATAATAAAAAATGAGAAAAAAAAACAACCCGGGCAAACATAAAACTTTGTAGCTTCAAGTCCAACAACTCTAGTTACTGAAGAATCTCCAAGTCGAATATTTCTAGCCAGCAACGAGTCTCTGGCATTCCAATTCCACCCCTCCAGCTAGGCTACTCACAGTCCTGGAGAACTTCATCGGGGCCAGCAGCTTTCCTTATAACCATCTTGTGGTCCCAGCATCTCCACTAGATCTCCACTGCAATCCATGGTTCATCCTCTTGGCCCCATGGGGTCTCCATGCAGGCAACCAGCAAACCTCCTTCACACTGCCCATGGCCATTTCCAAAACACAAGACCATGTTGCAAACTCAATGACCCTCTCTTTCCTGCATTTCTCATACTCCACAATACCAGGTAGGGTTCCAAATTGTTAATCCAGGGGGGGATAAAACAGACTTTGAAGAACAGGACACTCCTGGAGCACTCAGGCCCCTTCCCAAGAGTCTATATTCTTCCTGTTGCTCCAGTGAAGATTAGCTGTCCCAATCTGAAAGGTTGTAATCTCTCCATTGCAGCTGAACGGGCAACAGTTTTGGTCTAAAGATTTCTTTCTGTGACTTATCCCTCTGCTCACACCAGTTCATTTCTATGCAAAGGAACCCTGCATAACTTGTCAGAATGTGGGCATAGGAGCAAGCTTCTCACACTAACTGCTAGCCCAGTCCAAGCACAGCTCTTTCTCATACTCATAAGCGAAACCTCACAGCCCATACTTCTTACATTTCAAGTCTTTCAACTTTGACCAGAATAGTCAATCAAGCACTACAAGGTGTCTCTTAGGCCAATATTTCAAATCCTTCCACATTCGTCTTGTAAATTAGCTCCAAATGGCCAAAGCTACACAGTCCCGTGTCCAGCAGCAATCCCACTCCTTGTTACTGCTTTAGTATTGCAGTCAGGTTCACATTGCTTGTAGAAATCACCCAACTAAGAGCAGCTTCTTGGAAAAAGGTTTATTTTGGCTTACAGGCTTGAGAGGAAGCTCCACAATGGCAGGGGAAATGATGGCATAAGCAGAGGGTGGACATCAGCCCCTGACCAACATAAGGTGGACAATAGCAACAGGAGAGTGTGCCAAACACTGGCATGATGAAACTGTCTATAACACCCATAAGCTCACCCCCAACAATACACTACCTACATGAGGTTTTAATTCCCAAATCTCCATCGGCTGGGAACCTAGCATTCAGAACACTTAAGTTTATGGGGAACACCTGAATCAAAACACCACAGAGGGTGTAGTAGAGATGTTTCAGTGCTGGACACTCCTCTGTCTCTTCATCTCAGCACTATGTTTCCTTTTGTGTCATCCCAGTGTTCACAGCCATCTGAAAAGAAAAGCTTCTCTAACCAAAAGTGAGAATAGCATTAATATATGAATTTGAACAGTAAGTGTAATGCTTTCAGGGAAGTTTAGTGAGAATAATATATGCGTTACCCAGATAAGAGCAGACTTTATGTCTCTAAGGCTCATGACCTCCCCTACCATAAGCTTTTGATTAGGGTTTTAATACCAGGCATGTATTCCCACCCATACAACATGCCTCCAGTCCAATTAGAAAGCAATCGGTTTCCCCCACAGAATACATGCCACAGCTGCACCATTCTGTTTGGTGTTATCTGTGACCTTAAATCTAATAGTGTTTGTTTGATGAAAGTGGGAGTCGCCATGTTAGGTTCATATACATTAAGGACTATAATGTCCTCCTTTAGTCAGTATATAATGACCTTCTTTATCTTCCCTCACTAATGTTGGTTTGAAGTATATCCTGTCAGATAGCAACCTCTGCTTGTTTCCTAGGCCCATTTACTTTAAATACCACTTTCCATCCTTTCTCCCTAAGACAGTATCTTCTTTTATTGTGGGATGAGTTTCCTTGAGTCAACAAACAGCAGGATCCTGCCTTTTAATTCATTCTGCAAGTCTGTATCTTTTGGTTGGGGCATTAAGGCCATTAATATTAAGAATTATTATGGAAATGTATGTGTTTATTCCTGCCATTTTTCTTGTTTTATACTGTGTCCTGTTTCCCGTTATCCTCTTGTTTTACCTGTTAGTTGAGTATGGTGTATTTCTAACTGTTTTCTCATGTGTGTGGTTTGCTTTCTCTTCAGAGCAAAGAATTCTTTCAAAATTTTCTGCAGAGCTCAACCAATGGTGCTGGACAAACTGGATAACTATATGCACGAAACTGAAACTTGACCCACACATTTCACCATGCACTACACTCAAGTCCAAATGGATCAAAGACCTCAATATAAGACCAGAAACTTGAATACTCCTGGAAAAAAATTTAGGAAGTACTTTCCATGATATAGGAATGGAAAAAGACTTCCTGAACAAAACCCCAGTAGCTCACGAACTTAAACCATCACTCAACCAATGGGATCACATGAAGCTGAAGAGTTTCTTTACAGACAAGCATACAATAAGCAAAGCCAATAGATTACCCACAGAATGGGAGAAAATATTTGTGGGTTACCCAACTGATAGTGGTCTAATCTCTAGAATCTACAAAGAACTCAAAAATCTAAACAGTAAGAAGTCAAACACCCCACTCACAAAATGGGGCAAAGAGCTGAACAGGCAGTTCAGAGGAAGAAATACAAATGGCAAACATACACTTAAGAAAATGTTCATCATCCCTAATCATCAGAGAAATGCTAATTAAAACAACTATGAGATTCCACCTTACCCCAATAAGGATAGCAAACATGAAAAAATCAAATAAAAATAAATGCTGGCAAGGATGTGGAGAAGTAGGAACACTCATCCACTGTTGGTGGGAATGTAGGATGGTACAAACACTTTGGAAAGCAAAATGGAGACTTCTGAAAAAGCTGAGTATAGAGATCTCAACAGACCCAGTTATTCCTTTACTGGGCATCTACCCTAAAACCTTCAACGACAGGCTAGAGAGATTTGCTCAACCATGTTTGTAGAAGCTCAATTTGTAATAGCTAAGAGCTGGAATCAACCCAGATGTCCATCACTAGAAGAATGGATAACTAAGATGTGGTATATCTACACAATGGAATTCTACACAGCTGTAAGAAAAAATGACACAATGAAATTTGAGGAAAAATGGTTGAACCTGGAACAGATCATTCTCAGTGAACTTACCCAATCACAGAAAAAAAAGTCGCCACATAGTCTCACTCATCTACAGCACCTAACCTGAATCTACCCAAGATACCTTACATATACAGCAGGCATGTCATGGACCAGACACTAGGATGGAAGGGGAGGGAGGGGAGGGCATGAAAGGCGTGGGAAACACTATTCTAGACCCAAGCAGCAATGCTCCATAAAATTCTACTTACTAAAAGACAGACCAAATGGCTGATCCTTCACCAGGCCCTTACAGGGAACACCAGAACCACAAGACACTGGAGAGGGTAGGATCACGACTAACCTTAATCTTCTACATCTTCCCTCCCTCACTTTCCCTCTCCCTCTCTCTCTCTCTCTCTCTTATCTCTAACTCATCTATATTAGTTATCTTTTTCCTCATTTTCTTAGTGGGCACTGACCTGTACCTCCCAGAACCAGCATGGGGCTATCACCCACAATGAGCTTTTGATCAGAGAGACCTACAAGGTTTCCTAAAAGACAGACAGATTTCTGTCAGAGTACTTTATGACCCACCAAAGGTTAGTGGTAAGACCCTACTGATGAAGACACCTTATGTGATTGACATGCAAATTAGAATGGCATGGCTGAAAGTTGGAAGAGAGTCAGTCCCCAGACAGTCAGCACGTCTAGTGCCAGAAGGTGCTACATGGGCGACTGGGGGAAAATGACCAATATCTGTCCAAGCAACTCATGGTCTAACCTACTTAGCAGCAATTAACTTGTTGTGAAGCCCACACAAGTACAATAGTGGCACACAGCCATGGTGGGGAACCAATTGCTCTTAATTTGGCTAACTGATCTCCTCAGTGGTACGGGACCCATAGCCAGAGCTGGGAAACAAGTCAGAACCATATCCAAACATAAGCCCACTTGCCAATATCAAGCTACCATCAACCATGGGCTACAAGAGGGCCTACACCTATTAAATTATCTATAAAAATGTAAGCGTTATCTCATTTGTCCTGGTGCTAACTTACTCTCTGTTGGAGAATTTGCTTCTCTTTTTCAGATAGATGTAGATCCTAAGGAGAGAGCTACCCCTTCATACCTCCAAAGGGCCCCAGCTGAAACTAAGAAAATTGGGGAAACAAGCAAGGGGGCTGTTTTCCTGATGAACCAGATGCCTGCAGAAGGGGGAAGGAGATCAACACAGAGAAAAATCAACTCCTACCACGTCAGAGAGCCAGAGCTTCAGAGGCCCCCAACACCTCATCACTGTTGCAGACCAAAAATGAACCCAACATGGCTCAGGGAAATTTTGCGGAAGAGGGGGTGGAAAGAATGTCAGAGCCACATGTTGGGTCATGATATGCAGAGACATTTAGCTTACCCATAAATGTGGGCTAACTCCACAATGCATGACCCGTATACCACAACAAGGAGGGGCCAAGGGGAGGGGGTAGGTCACGGATGAGCCTAATAATGCTACCAAACTGACTGTATTTGCTGAATACAAAACTAACTAATGAAGAAAAAAATGTTCTGCAGAGCTGGATTAGTTGTCCTATATTCCTTTAGCCTGTTTTTGTTGTGGAATGTCCTTATCTCTCCTTCAGTTTGGATATAAAGCTTTGTAGGATAAACTATTCTTGGTTGACAGTTGTTATCTTCCAGAACTTGGAATACATCATTCCAAACGAAAAGATCATGACATCAAAATAAAAGACAGACTGATTGAGATGGGGAGGTGATATGATGGAGAATGGAATTTCAAAGGGGAAAGTGGGGGGAGGGATGATATTACCATGGGATATTTTTTATAATCATAGAAAATGTTAATAAAAATTGAGAAAAAAATATAAAAAAATTTTTCTGTCAAGTAATCTGCTGTGATTTTAATGGTCTTGGCTTTATAGGTGACTTGCTTTTTCTCTCTAACTGGTTTCAGTACATTATCTTTGGTTTGCATGTTTAGTAGTTTAATTACAATATGGTGAGGAGAGGTTATTTCCAGTTTTGTCTGTTTGGTGTTCTGAAAGCTTCCTGTATCAGCATTGGCATCTCTTTCCCATTTTGGGGACATTTTTCTTTTATGATTTTGTTGAACCTTGCTGCTAAGCCTCTGCATTGAAATTATTCTTCTACTATACCCTGAATTCTTATGTTTGATATTTCATAGTATCCTGGATATCTTGAAATTCCCACTGGTATCTTCCTACCTGCTTGTCTTTTTCTTTGTTGCACTGTATTATATCTGCCACTTGGTCTTCAAGTTTAGACATTCTGTTCTCTTGTTTATCCATTCTACTGATGAGACTTTCCACAGAGATTTTTATTTGACTGTGTTTTTCAGTGCTAGTATTTCTACCTGGTTTTTCTTCAGTGTTCCTATTTCCTTACTCATGTCTTGTAATGACCTCCTTATTTCATTACTCTAGTTTCTTATGTTCTCTTGGAATTCATTCAGGAGTTTGTTTTCTTATTTAATTCCTTTGTTTTGTTCTTTGATAACTTTGACTTCTCCTTTTATTTCTATGAGTACAGATAAAAATCAGTTTTTTTTTTTTGAAATCTGGGTCAGATATTTCATCTAAAACAGTCTCATAGGGGGCCATTTCTGATGGATTCATAATTTTTGGTGGGATTGTATTGTCTTGATTCTTTGTGTTTCATGTATTATAATATAGTGATTATTGCATCATGCCTTGATTTGATGCTTGGGTTTTTGATTATATGCAGTGCTTTTAGATTTGGAAATATAACCTTATGTACCTTCAGAGTAGGAGTCTAAAGTGCCAGGTGCAGCTCTTGTGCTAAAAACCAACTGCAGAAGTAATTCTAGCTGTTGAGTTTGCCTGCTATTCAAGTATCTGGTAGGCTGGGTGGAACAATTTACTGGCAAATTATAAAATTCAACTGAGCAACATACATATTCAGTAAAAACCAGCACAGAGTATGCAAGAGTGGGTGTTGAAACAAACAGATAACCTTCTAAAGCCAAAATACATGAGAGTGTGTGTTGTTCTACACCCTTAATCCTGTCACCTGGGAGTTTGAGATTTCTGTTCTGTAATGGGTTCTAGGTCAGAGTGGGTCTGAATCAGACCCTGCCCCCAATAATGACAGAATAAAAAGATAAAGGCCCTATAAATCTGAAAGCATCAAAGGCAACAATAGTCAACCCCCAAATATAGCTTAATTGAGAATGGTAAAGTCAACCAAAGATATGTAACCCATAACCTTCCCTGACATGAAAAGAGAGATTAACACTTCCAGTGCAGGCCTATGTACCTGCTTTTTTGTCATTCAGCCTTGTTACCTTTTGGGGTGGCTTCAAGTCTCACCAATACTGTGTGCCTATCTCTATCCTGCTATGTTGTGTTGTGAATCTGGTGTTCTGATCAGCTGTGCTGGATGCCCTGCCACCAAGAGCTGACTGCATTCTCTGGAAGGTTGTTGTTGCTTGGGGGATGAGAGAGTGCAGGAAGCCTGGAGTTTTTATTGGATTTGCTCAGGTGGTCCCACCTGTGTCCCTTTCAGTAGCTTCTCAGCTAATCTCTACTGTTTCCACTTCAGGTTTCTTGACTTTGCAAGATGGCTGATGAGGTTGACAAATCCCCTTGTTTGGTCTCTTCTCCCGCACAGGCTGGCACACAGATTTGTGTGGATCTGCACAGATTGGTTCTAGGTCTGCAAGCACATTAAAGGGATTCTGGCCTGTTTCTTCCTTTTGATGTATCTTAGTCTCTCCTGTTCTCTGTTGTGGCTGATATAAACACATACACCTTCATTTTTTGGATGAAGAGTGTATTTTGCTGTGTTTTGCTTAAATCACTTCTTGGGCTGGATTGATGTGACTCCTATGAAGCCATCTTACCTGGAAGTCTGTCCACTGTTTCTAACCCAAGAACTGGGGCAAACCCACATCACTGACTTTGAGTTGATTATGGTGCCCTGACATCAGCCTGGTGTTGACTGTTGCTCTCTTTGTAGATTATCTTGCCTTTTCTTTCACCATTTGAGTGCTTCAAGCCCTTCTTACATGAGCACTGTCATCTTGACCCATTGAAAAAAAGGAGAGGAAGATTTTCCACAGTCATGCCCAATTTTCAGAAGGAGAATCTAGGTTAAATCAGGGATCCACAGTAAAATTTAAGTATGGTGTAAAAGCAAGGGAGAGTCTGTTTCTGATCTTCCATCAAAAGATGACATGTTGCCTCCCAATATATTTATATAGTAGTCTAATTTCTGGAAAGCAGTAATGGGATAATAAGTGCCTTTGCAATAGCTGTGGAGCTAAAACATGACATTATTACAAAATAGTAAGGAAATTTCTATCTAACCTTGCTAATAATGTACCAACTAAGAAATGAGGATGCTGTCTTGTTCATTTCCACGTTTGAACCTTCAAATATATTGATATGCTATGTTATAGCAACACATTTTGGATCCTGACAAGAAGAAGTGAACACAGACATTCCAACAAAAGGAGAGACTGAAAAGAAAGCTGAGCTCCTCCTGGACTTGGCTTCCTGCTTCTTAGAGACATCTGAATTCTCATGCTGGTTTGTATGGGGAACTGCTGGGGCTTACTGTGTTTGCATCCAAATTGTTATCAGCTAGTTCATACAGTCAGTTTTCAGGAAAAAAAAAAAAAACTTTTAAAATTTTCACTTGTTCTGTTGAATGGAATGACTTTTGTGGAAAATCAATCATAGATATGATTTTGATTCCCTTTATTTATAAGTAGTTTTACAATTTAGAAAGTAGGCTCACATGAAGTCTCATACCTTTAAAAGGAACCAGCAAAACTGGTGCAGAGGGTGGTATCTTCCCAAACTAGGTTCTCCCAGACCAAATACTGGGGTGGGTAGGACAAACAACTCCATTAATAGAAATTATAATTCTTATTTCAGTGCATAATTCAGGAGCACAGCTGGCTGAAATTCCCCCCTGCCTTATATATATATATATATATATAAGATTTTCTGTGAGTCCCCTGTGGGACTAGGTCACCCATGAATTGACATGGTTTTCACTTACTGAGAACATATTACTTTTAAGGAATTTCCTTTCCTACTTACCCATTGTTGCAGTCTGGTTCTCATTGCTGGTAGAAATCACCCAACTATGAGCAGCTTCTGGGAAAGAGAGGTTTATTTTGGCTTACAGGCTCGAGGGGAAGATCCACGATGGCAGGGGAAAACGATGGCATGAGCAGAGGGTGGACATCACTCCCTGGCCAACATAAGGTGGACCACAGCAACAGGAGGGTGTGCCAAATACTGGCATGGGGAAACTGGCTATAACATTCATAAGCCCACCCCCAACAATACACTCCCTCCAGGAGGCATTAATTTCCAAATATCTATCATCTGGGAACCTAGCATTCAGAGCACCTAAGTTTATGGGGGACGCCTGAATCAAACCACCACCTTCTGCCCCTTGCCCCCATAAACTGATATCCATACATGATGTAAAATACAATGCATTCAGTCTAACGTTTAAAGTCCCCATAGTTTTTTATCAATCCCAATGATGTTCATATATCCCCATAGTTCAAGATCTTTTAACTGAGCCATAATACCAAAAAAATAGCCTCAAAAAACCCAGAATGGCACAGAATAAACATTCATACTGCAAAAGATGGCATTGAGCATAGCAAAGAAACATTCAACCAATACAAAATTTAAAACAACCAGGGCAAACATGAAACTCTGTAGCTTCAAGTCCAACAACTCTAGTCAGTGACAAGTCTCCAATTCTGATAATTCTAACCAGCAACAAGTCTCTGGCATTCCAATTCCGCCCCTCCAGCTAGGCTACTCACAGTCCTGGAAAACTTCACTGGGGCCGGCAGCTCTCCTTGGCAGCCATCTCGTGGTCCTGGCATCTCCACTGGGTCTCCACTGCAAGCCACAGTTCATTCCCATGGCCCCATGGGGTCTCCATGCAGGCATCCAGCAAACCTGCTTGATATTGCCCATGGCTATTTCCAAAACACAAGATCATGTTGCAAACTCAATGGCCCTCTTTCCAGCATTTCTTATACTCCATGATAGCGGTAGGGTGCCAATTTGTTAATCCAGGGGGGAATAAAGCATACTTTGAAGAACAGGACACTCCTTGAGCACTCAGGCCCCTTCAAAAGTATTGACATTCTTCCTGTTGCCCCAGTGCAGATCACCTAGCCCAGTCTCAAAGGTTGCAATCTCTCAGTTGCACCTGAACTGACAACAGTTCACCCAAAGATTTTTCTTTCTGTGCCATATCCCTCTAATCACACCAGTTCATTTATATGCAAAGCAACCCTGCACAACTTCTGAGGACATGGGCATAAGAGCAAGCTTCTCACATAAACTCCTAGCCCTGTCCAAGCAAAGCTCATTCTCACCCTCATAAGCCAAACCTCACAGTCCATAGTTCTCAGTGCATTCAGGTCTTTCAACTCTGACCAGAATAGTCCATCGAGCTATACTTACAGCACTGCAAGGTGTCTCTTAGGCCAAGGTTTCAAATACTTCCACATTCCTCTTGAAAATCACCTCCAAAAGGCCAAAGCCACACAGTCAGGTGTCTAGCAGCAACCCCTCTTCTGGTACCACTTTACTATTGCAGTCCAGTTCACATTGCTGGTAGAAGTCACCCAACCAAGAGCAGCTTCTGGGAAAGAGAGGTTTATTTTGGCTTACAGGCTCGAGGGAAAGCTCCATGATGGCAGGGAAAAATGATGGCATGAGCAGAGGGTGGATATAACCCCCTGGCCAACATAAGGTGGACTACAGCAACAGGAGGGTGTGCCAAACACTGGCATGGGGAAACTGGCTATAACACCCATAAGCCTGCCCCCAACAATATACTCCCTTCAGGAGGCATTAATTCCCAAATATCCATCAGCTGGGAACCTAACATTCAGAACACCTAAGTTTATGGGGAACACCTGAATCAAGCCACCACACCCATATATTTTTAAAAAATACTACTATGTATATATAATAAGGTTACTGAAAAATATATGTAATATATATGTATGTGTGTTTGTGTGTGTGTATGTATGTGTGCGCACATGCATACATGCATACTATTAGCTCTTTACAGTATGATAGCTCCTAAAATAATTTGTATCATCCTGAAACTTTTAAACTTTTCAATATATTTGTACTTGTAATCAGGCTTTGGAGAAAGATGTGGAAATATTGTTTTCCAAATCACATCGATGGTTTCTGGGTTCCTACAGGCATTGCCTTAAACTTCTCATTCCATGCTGTCAATGTAGTGGCTCGAATGACAACCTGAATCCATGTTTCAGGTTATGGTCACTCATATTTGACTAAGAGTAAAGTATTTCTTATTCCTTTTGAGATTAGAGCTATGTTTTGCATCCAAGCTCTGTTTTGGTGTCCACTATGATACCCCAGGTATGATCCACTTTCACTAGAGGTATCACCTCGATCAATGTCAGGTACTAGCACGGACCTTTGTGCCCAACCATCCAGATTGCCTCCTCAGGTGGATGTTAGTGAGTTATTTGCAAGCAGAGAGAGAGACAGAAATAGAGTCAGAGAATGATTATGCCAGGCCTACTGCAAACAAACTCCAGATGCATGTGCCACTGTGCATCTGGTTTTACCTGGATACTGGGGAATTGAACCTGGGTTGTAGGCTTTTTAGTCAAGAACCTTAAATACTGAGCCATCTCTCCAGCCCCCTTAGTCACATTTTTAATGATTTATTAATCTTTTGCTAATCAAAACATTTACCTGATTATGTAATCTTAAAAGGCTTTTTCCCCCATAAGCATACAATTTTAAGAAAGTATTGTATCATAGTTTTGTTTCAGTGGTTTTTTGTTTCCTAAAAGTACTAAAAACATATACATATGTCTTATAATCCTTGGTATTTTGGAATTAATGAAACATAATATAAATTATTTTTGTTAATATTTGGCTGGCATATATCTCCATCTTTTCTACATTTTTGACTTTTGAAATATATATATATATTTGCTCTTATAGCTCATTGAGAGCCTGTGAATTTGTGTGCTTTGCCTCCAGACCACAAAGCACAATGCAGCACAAGGCAGACAGTGATTGTACCTGGCCTGGACAGGTGTCTACTGCCGCCTGCACCCTGTGCTTCTGCTAAGAGAGGCTATAGGTGCTGCAGCTGCTATGCAAGAGTCCAGCAGAAGCTACAGCCTACAGCATTCTGTGCTGCAGCCCCAGCACCTGCACTCCTGGGTGAATGGCAGCGGCTTGAACAGCACAGACTCCTGCACACGTGGAGCCTGCAACAGCCCTCCAGGGTTGCAAGGGAAATGGCATCTAAAAGTTGGGGACGTGGAAGAAGTGGCATCCTGTAGCAGGACTCACCACAGGATACACATGGAAGGCCATCAAGGAAGAGGGCCTACTTCAAGCAGAGGGACTTCAGACAGACCTGAAGGAAGGAAACATACATTCCACCAGACAAAGGAAGACACCCTGTGACAAGAGGGACCAATGAGAAGATGAGGACCCATATCCATCATTTGCATAAGGGGAAGGAATAGGGAAGAGGGTAACCCTATGAAACCCTGATCTAGAGCCTGCTGGGAAGGATTGCCAGACTGGGGACCCCTCCCATCTCTGAGAGCTTTTGTTCATAATAAACCTGTTACCTTTATTTTTTGTGCTTCTTGGAACCTACATCTGTCCTGGGACATCAATTTTTTTTTTTGCCCCAAGGAATGAACCCAAATATCCTAGAGCTAGTGAGCACTAAAGAGCCCCCACATCATGTGTATATGTGTGTTAACAATTTATTTGATAGTCTGTCTTTTTATTGGAATTTATCCTATTCACATTTATTCTGATCATTACAACTTTTGTAGTATTTTTTCAGTTTGTTTTGTTTTGTTTTCTTTTTCCTAATCAATTTTAAAGAAAAGAAGTCTGGGACTCAGGCCAGTAATGAGACTTAATACACACATCTAGAGGTGGCAACATCACATTTTGAGCTCATAGCTGCTTCCTGTAAATCCCATATTCTATGCCCAATGGCAATAATCACAACTACCTTTCATGGAATCCCTTTCATTTCCAGACACTGAATTTGAGAGAGAAAATGGCTCTGGGAAGAGCTGGGAACCAGAGCTTTAATCTAGGAAAAAATTATTCCCTCTCTGGACTTCAAAAAGAGCAATTTGAGTCCATCACAGAGCCCTGGGCTCTGAGAGCTGAGTCTTTTACCAGAACTTCTTTGTTCAGCCTTAGGAATGTGTACCTTGACCTCATTCATAGATGGGACAACTCCCAGACTTGCCAAATGGTTCTGCTACTTAATTTCTTGTTTTATTCTGGGGATTTACCTGACCTCTTTTCCTTGAGTACTTGTAAGCAGTCTAGCCTGGTGTGCAGCTATTGTTTCCTCTCCTAGAGTCATACAAGGAAGCAGCTTTCTAGAGACAGGAACCTGCACATGATCCTTTGGCCAAAGGCCAGAAGTCCCACCTCAGTAATTGGAGCAGAGGGCATTGTCAATGACTCATTCTGCAAATAGAGACCATGAGACTAGCAGTCACAAGCAACTTTGAACTGTCATGGTCATTGGCCCTCATACAGTGGCACTGATGAAGGGGAGAGGCAAAATGTGCATTTTCTTCAATGTTGGCTCTCAATAGAAAGTAGGTAGACAGTAGGTGGGCCACACAACCCTAGTTTCTCAGTAGTAGTGTGACCACACTATTTACCATATAATATGCACTTTTTAGAGTAGAAATGATGGTGTCAGTAATTAAGAAGGACTTATATATGGACAGGCACTCCATTGTTTTCTGTGACATCAAGACTTAGAAGCAGGAAGGCAGATTTTCCTTTGAATAAGTCTAGTTAGTTGTCTTTCCATTACCTTAGCAAACACCTGAGATAATCAACAGATAAAGAATAAATGTTTTCTTTTTGGCTCACACGTTTTGGTGCTTCAGTCCATGATCAGTTGGTCCCATTATAGCTGGGCCCATGACAGAGCAGCACATCCTAGTGGAAGTATATGGCAGGGCAAAGCTGCCCACCTCATAGATGGGAAACAAGAGAAAAAGAAGCTACCTTCTTCAAGCATTTACTTGATCATTTGCCAATCTTCCATCAGGATCCACCTCTTAAATCTTGCATCAGCTTCCAAAAGCACCAAGCTGGAGACCAACCTTTACCTCAAACATGGGCCTCTCAGGGACATCTAAGATCCAAACTATACCACTAGCTTTGCTTAACATGTTGGGACTCTTGGGAGGGATGTCCACTTTTTATCCATTCATTTATTAATTCATTGAAAATTGACTAGTATTCAACAAATATTTATTAAGCATAGACACTGTTAGGAATTGGGGATACAGTGCTATACTAGGCAAGAAATATACCTGAAATCAAGAACTTCATAAGGTAATGGAGAAAGTAAGAAAAGACAAAGGTAGTTAAATATACACCAAACAATTAAATATATACAATACACTCAAAGACTGGAGACAGAAAAAACAATAGGTAGAGGAAAGTTTCAGGCATGGTGGCTGGAATATGACAAAAAGGTGGTGACTTGAAGGAGGCAACAAAATATGAACACAGGTACAAGGATATGAACATAGCATATGGAAATGTTTTGAGGCTGTAAGAACTTAGCATGCTCAAGGAACTTAAAGATTGGAATAACTGAAGAAAGCCAGTCAGCAGAAGAGTTACCTAGAATAGGGGTTGGGGGCAGGTAAGCAAGCCTGTGAAGCAAATGAAAGTGGAAAGACTGGGAGAGTATAAACATTGGAAGGGCATGGTCATGGTCCTCTTGTAGAAATAACCTTAGTTGCCTCATACAAAATGGATTTAAGGGGTACAGTTGATGATTGAGGATGCCAACTAGCAGCTGACCCACAGTCCAGATGGCTATGGTACTTGCATGACATTCAGTGATGAATGGCAGGAATGTGAACAAGGATTGATGGACTGAGCTGTATTTTAGGATTAATTAGGCTTTTGGTGGAGTATGGCTTCAGAAAAAGGTGGAATTAAGGGTGACTATAATTTCTGTCTTGAGAAGTTGAGAAAGAGACAAGTGTGGGAAAAGCCGGATTGGAGGAGGATTAAGTGTTCTGCTTATGACATAATTAATTTACTAGTTCTGAGACAGTACAAATCAATACAGTCCAAATTTGCAGTTAGTTGAGAGTTCTGGAGCAAAGCTCACTTTGCAATGCTCACCTAGAATTTAAATTCATGAAAACAAATAGCATCATTCAATGAAGTAATGTGAAGGAGAAGAGGACTCAGAGGTGACTCCAGAACAACTTACATCTTTAAGACTCATGTGAAGAAGAACAGTAAGTAAGAGCAAGGAGAGTAATCCAGTTCAGTCTGGGAAACCAGAAGGAGCTAGTAGAATCCTTTGCATTTCAGTGAAATGTATGAGGGGTGAGGCAGTCTCTGTCTAAAGCTGACTAAAGTGAAATGGCAAAGTGTCCACTGGATGTGTTTGCTAATGCTCCAAAGAAAGTAAAGGAGCCAGAGGTTATAGGTCAGATTGGAGTTGGCTGAATAGTGAGTTGCTTTTTAGTTATAAGAGATGAATAATTAGAATAGCAATGAGATATTGTCCTTTATCCACTGGATTAGCAAGACAGATTTTTAAAGTGTTGGGCAAGGAGGAATGAATATAACTTTGAGGAGTATAAATAGGAAAAACCATAGCCAAGGACAAAGAGCATCTTTTAAAAATAAAAGTATGCTTATTTCACGGTCTTTCAATTCACTTTTCTAAACAAAGCTTTTGTGGAGAAAAGAAAATGGAATTAAAAAAAAACAACCTATCTATCAATCTAAGAAGGAATGGTTAAGCTAAAGACAGGGAAACGATTTTTTGGGGGCATTCTACAACAAATATAAGGATAGAGTTGTTCATACCAGCATAGATAACTATTCAAGCATATTGTTGAGGAAAATTTAAATTGGGTAAAATATGATTGCATCATACCATTTAGGGAAATGTATGCACAGAAGTAATGCAATGCACACATGTTCACAAAAACAAACTGCCTATTTTCATATTTAATGCACAAGAAATGGTCTGGATTGATTTAAACATATAACAATGGTTAGCACTGGGATAGGGACAAGGGGAACTAGAGTTTAGGGGAAGGAAATTTCGAATTATTTACTACGTTTTTAACTGATTTTTAGAATAAGAATGTATGTGTTAATAATAGTTGGCAGTTGACACTTTGAAGTTGGAAGAAAAAATTTTAAAAGTAGCTATAGCAGAGGCTATGAGAGTCTTAAAATGTGGGTCTTTGCCATTTACTTGGTGCTTGAAGCTTTTCACCAAGAGTAAGAAAACCAGCACATGGTCAATGGAACAAAGGAGGCACAAGACAATGGTTCTTCAAGATAGCCACTTGCTGGCGATAGTTTGGCAGTCATTGAGGAAACAATAGCAAATGCAGGTGAGGACAAGGAAAACAAACCCTTTATGCTGCTGATGGGCATGGAATTAGTGTAGCAACTACGGAAGTCAGAGTGGAGATTCCTCAAAAAGTTTAAAAAAAAGCAAAAAGAATAGATATACCAATCATGGGTATTTACCCAAGGGACTCCAAGCCAACTGAAAGATTTGCACATCAATATTTATTGCAACGCTGCTAAAATATAGAACACAATAGCTAAAATATAGAACCAACCTAAGTGTCCATAAACAGGAGGGTGGATACAGAAAAAATATAATATACACATACAAGAATTTTTTTTTGATTTACAAAGAAAGCCAAATTAGGTCATTTGTAGGAAAATAAATACAACTGGAAATAATCATAATAATAAAGAATTGGGCCATTCTCAGAAAGAAAAATATCACATGTGTTATCTCATTTGTAGTTTTATGTAGTTTTATGATGTGAAAGCAGAAGTAAGGCTGTCTAAGGGGACAAAGGAGACTTAGCAGGAGGAAAGAAAAATAAAGAAGGGGGGCAGGGGACTATGGGGTGATATGCTATAAGTACATTATATACTATGTGAAAAATATATAAACCAATAGGGAAAAAAGAACTCATTGCTACTTTCTGCTAAGACTAGAAGATTTTGCCTGGGCCAAAATAATGGATTGTATTTTTCATGGCTGTATTCTTCATCTTTTGGTTACAATGCATTTTTAACCAACAGATGATAATATACATCTCATTTGTTGGAGAGTTCAGGTGGTACAGGATGAGTGGCTGGTTGTCCCTCTACTGCTCATGTTCTGTGTTACTGGTAATGGTGGGAAGTGGATGTTTATAAGGACAACCCAGGATTACATTGTGGTTACCAACACCACTGGCCATACTTTCTTTATAGTCCATTGTTTGTGAACTCATTCTTGACAGTCTTGCCAACTAAGTGCTCAATATGGTCACAAGTCTTTTGTAATCATACTTGGAGTCATCTTGTTCTTAATCTTGACTCCATGATAGAAACACATTGCCACAGTGAGTTCCCTGGGATCTTTCTTTTTCCCTCTACAGGTGGGTGTTTAAGAAAGTGCAAACTCTCAGGGTGTAGCCAGGGCTCTCTGGAAGTGGGCAGTGGCTGGAGGCCCTCTGGGAACACTTTGGCCTGGCTTTGTTTTGTACCCCCCTCTTCCTGTCTGGACATCCTTACATTGACACTGCCTTCTGGGGTCACATTGACATATGAGTAGGAGGAAGAACTGAGACAGGAAAATTCCAGAGCAGCCTTTCTGTGCTTTCCTACTCCATGTTCTTTGAGGAGTTTTGTAGTTCCTTAGATGTTTCTTTTTTTTTTATTTTAAAAATAGTTTAATGTGGGCAAAAATCTAATCACAATCCTCTATTTTAATCCGAAGTGTATTCTTTTTTTTTTCATTTTTATTTTTTTATTTTATTTTATTTTTTTACAGTCAGTTTGGTACCATTATTAGGCTCATCCATGACCTACCCCCAGGGAGGGGAGGGCATCAAAGGGGTGGGAAACACAAATCTTAGATGTTTCTTAAAGTTCAGGGCACTTGGGTATCTTTAAGAAGTTGCACAGATACATGCAGTGACAATTTACTTAAACAGTTTTTCTTTTATTTTCTTTTGCAAGCACTTTATTTGTTAAGGTAATTTTTTAGCATACAGGAATGCAGATAATTATGTTTCATTATGGTATTTTTTATACAGTTTTCCTTTTCCCCCTCTTTCCCCTGTTTCGTTCCCCATCATAATCTCTTTTCCACTTTCATATCACATGTGACCTCTTGTCTTTACCCCTTGCTCCAAATCCCTTCTTGTGGTCTCTATAATTTGAATGTAAAATGCTCCCCATAGCCTTATGTGTTTTAATACTTAATTTCCAGTTGGCAATGCTGTTTGTGAAGGTTGCAGAACCTTTGGGTGGTGAAGCATAGCTTATGGAAGTGTGTCACTAGGGATGGCCTTTGGAGTATTTATAGCCCAGTCCTGCTTAATACACTCAACTCTCTTGCTTGTAAGTATCCTTCCTGCTGATGTAAAGATGTGGTATCTGGCTGTCTGCTTCTGCCATGCTTTCCCCACCATGATGAAATTTTTCCTTCAAACTATAAGCCTGAAATAAACCCCTTCCGGAAGGAGATCAGCACAGAGAAAAATCAACTCCTACCAAATCAGAGAGCCAGAGCCACAGAGGCCCCCAACACCTCATCACGGAAGCAGATCAAAAATGAACCCAACATGGCTCAGGGAAATTTTGCGGAAGAGGGGGCGGAAAGAATGTCAGAGCCACATGTTGGGTCATGATATGCAGAGACATTTATCCTACCCATAACTGTGGACTAACTCCATAATGCATGACCCATATACCTCAACAAGGAGGGGCCAAGGGGAGGGGGTAGGTCATGGATGAGCCTAATAATGGTACCAAACTGACTGTATTTGCTGAATACAAAACTGACTAATAAAGAAAAAAAAAAATAAACCCCTTCCTTCCATAAGCTGCTTCTGGTCAGGTGTTCTGTTCCAGAAATGAGGAAGTAACTCATTTGTGAAAATTGATACTGGGAAGTGAGGCCATTGCTGTGATAAGTCTGCACTTGTTCTTTGGAACTGGTCTGTAAAGAAATGTGATAGGCTGGGCGTGGTGGTACATGCCTTTAATCCCAGCACTTGGGAGGCAGAGGTAGGAGGATCTCCTTGAGTTCGAGGCCACTCTGAGATTACATTGTGAATTCCAGGTCAGCCTGGGCTGGAATGAGACCCTACCCCAAGAAACCAAAAAATAAAAAAAAATGTGATAGGATGCATAACTTTGAACTGGAGGGGCTTTATGGACCACTCTGTGAGAGTTTTAACAAGCAAAATGCAATAGGAATAATATATTGTAGAGGTCTGGCTTATCAGGTTTTGTGGGTAGTGGGGAGAGGACTTGGGATATCATGAGATAGTCTGACAAGAAGACTGGCTATGTTTTGCCTGTGTTCTAAGAACTTGAGCAACATTGAATTTAAAAAGTAATTGACTTGTGTGTTTGGTAGAGGGAAAATGCAGAGTAGAAGAATATGAAAGATATAGTTTAGCACAGGAGGAAATGTAAGTACATAACAACTTTCAGGCTGTGGTGACTATGCCATTTCAGTTGCATCATTTAGGAGAATACCACCATTGAGGATAGGCCAGCTGCTCTGCACTGAGACAGTAAGAGAAGTACTGATTCTTTTAAAAGAAGGGGACCAGAAAGAAGAAAGAATGTTGAAGGAGCTCCCTGGTCCTAAAAGACATTCTCACTGGATTAACAAATTTGTCAGTTTCTCCCATTTGGTACTGATTTTATAAGCATTAAGGTACAGGGAAATAGAGGTCATGAAGTGCACATGGTTTTGGAGATGGTCTCTACACGATGTAAGGTAGGATTTAAGTCCCTGCATGAGACCATTTTTGGGGGAAGCGACCAAAGCTGGAGAAAGTAGAAGAGCCCAGATTTAGAGAGAATTTAGGAAGACCACTCTACAAAGATGAAGTTCAAATTATGAGCATAAAGCTACGAAACCACTACCCAATAAGAAATAAAAATAAGGTGGTTTATGGGGTTTGAAGAGAGAGTAACATAGGGAAAGGAAAAAATATATAGTTCTTGTGTAGAAATGAGCTTGTAAGTTCAAGGATCTGAAAGCAGAATGGTGCAGTTGAAGTCTGCTCACATTCTGCAACCCCTCCCAGGAATAAAAAACATATAGGCATGGTCGTACACTTGGCATGTTATAACCTGATCCTGCTTGCTATTCTTTGTCTCTTTATTCCTTGGGATGATGTCTCATTGCCTTCTTATTCCTGCCATACTTTACTTGCCAGGATGGACACTAACTCCTGGAACTATAAACTGAATAAAACCCTTTCCTTCCATAAGTTGCTTATTTTGGCCTATAAGAAAGTAACTGATGTAGAAAAGTGGTACAGAGAAATAGAGTCATTACTGTGATGGATCTTGCCATGTGGTTTATAGTCTTTTGGAACTAGTTGGCAGAAGAAATATGGAAGGATTTAGAACTTTGGATATGGAAGCCTTACAATTCCGTAGGTAGAGCATAAAGGGACATTCCAGTGGTAGTTTGAATGAAAGAAATGTGAAAAGGACTATATTTGGAACTGGGCTAGAGGCAATTCATATGATATACTGGCATAGAAAGTGGTTTCATTCCGCCTGTGTCCTGAGGGAAGGCCCACAGCTCAGTGACTTCCTTGAGTCTCAGATGAGGCTTTGGACTTTGGACTTTTTAACAATGTTGAAACTAGTGAAGAGTATGGGAACTGAATGCATTTTACATCATGATGTGGCCATGAATCTCTGGGGTCTAGGAGTAAAATATGGTGGCTTGTACATAGTACAAGTACATAGTACATAGTCTCATGCATTTCAATACTTTGTACCCAGCAACGAGGCATTATTTGGGAAGATTGTGGAACCTTTAAGATGTTGAGTATTGCTAGGGGAAGTATGTCATTGAGGGCAGACCTTGGGGTATTTTAGCCCAGCCCTTCTTACTGTCCTTGGTTTTCCTCTTTCTACTTCCTGTTTGCCATTGTAAAGTGTCACTCATTTCTTGCTCCAGCCATGCTTTCTCTGTCAATATGGACTGACTGTACCCTCTGAAACTATAAACCAAACAAAATCACTTTTCTTAAATAATTTGCTTCTGGTTGAATATCAGAAATGAGAGAGTAGCTGATATAGAGATGTAAGCTAAGACCTGAGCAGAAGCATAGAGAGAATTCTATTACTGGTGCTGGATAATAGAAAAGAGATATTTGTTTTTATGGAGTCAATCTTAGCAGCACAGAGCCTGAGATGAGGATGATGCAGGATGATGAAAAGAGACATCAAAGAACACTAAATATGGGTGTGGCATCAAGGCTGGAAAGAGGGAAGCCAAGGTAGAATAGAGCTCTTAAGTATAGCCTAGCTATGTGACTCTGGTTGGATCCTGCTGTGGTCTTTTGGGGAACCATATAGATTGCCTCACAGAATTGTGAAGGTAAGGAATGGAACCGTATAGCTTCCCCTGGCCCACTACTAACCTCCTTGGTTAAGGATTCTTCATGGAGCAGCTTCCTCTCACTTCCACTTGTGTGTATATGTGAGTGTCTGCAAGTGTCCTTCCCCATATTTCTTAGAAAGGAGCAGGAAGAGGTGCTTGTTGCACTGAAATGGCATGCTGTCAAATTATACCTTCTAAAAGCTTGCTACACAGGAAGGATGAGTCTCAAAGTTAAGCAATCAAGATATAAGGAGTGGTTCAAGGAGTATCTCAAACAAAATCACAAACAGTTATGAGGTAAAGCCTTCAGGACAGGTTTGGGACATATTTTGCCTGACTGAGAAATTGGTGCTTCACAGTGAGTACACATCACAATACCTGTAGCCTGGGCTTCTTGTGTGTGAGGTCTTCTGAAGGAAGAGGGCTGTTCACTTTCATGTTTGGAATTTTATAGTACATTTCTGATATGTGTGCTTGGTTAATGACCATGAACAAGCTTTAACAAAAGTAACTCTCACATAATGAACAACTAACTTAGAACTATTTTCATAAAATGTAGATGTGATATACTACTAAATTATAGAAAATAAAAAGCAATATAATAGCTGATCCTACAATTTCCAACGACTTTATAAAACATTATAATATAATTAGTTCTGGGAAATATCTAAAATTTATGTGTGAATAATTCTTTGATATTTAGATTGATTCATGCTTGCCTTATTTAGCAGCTGTGGTTCTAAAACTGTTTAGTTCATATAAAATGATTAGCTAAAGATATGAATACATCCACATTACATGTAAAAGTTTTATTTTTCATTTGTCTCCTACTTTAGAATTATTTATTTATTTATTTATTTATGAGAAAGAATAAGAGATAGATGAGAGACAGAGAAAAAGAGAGAGAGAGAGAGAGAGAGAGAGAGAGAGAGAGAGAAAATTGTCATACTAGGGCATACAAACTCCAGACCATGTGCCACTTTTTACATCTGGCTTTATATGGGTACTGGGGAATTGAACCCCAGTCCTTAGGCTTTGCAGTGCATTAACCATTGAACGATCTCTCCAGCCCCTAGAATTATTTTTGAGATAAATATTATAATGATAATAATAAACATTTATAATGGTAACAAATAATTGTCTTGCACTTGAATGTTTGAAATCCACATCTTGGTACAGGTTGCATAGAAGAAGCATGTGATTTAACTGGTTCAGCCCCTGAGTAGATGATCAGCATGATCAGGAAACAATAAAAGTGATTTTTAGGCTTAATACTGAGTTGATATTTAGAAGATAGACACTACAGAAATATGTGGGGAAAAGAGGTGGCTTGGTGATAGATTGTAGTGAGCTATGGGTGAGCTAAACTACTGATGATCTCTTCATAGAATGGTGACATGTTAAGATGACATGCTGTGTTTTCAACAAAAAGTTCTCCATCAGTTTGATTATTGGAATCAGCAGCCCATAGCCTAAGGTAGATTCAATACTTGGGATCTAAATAGAAGTTAGTGTTGCTAGTTTCACCCCTCTGCTGGATGAGAATGATGTGCATGTTCACTGTGTTGGAGGTGCCTATGAAGCATCCAGGATAGGAGATGGATTGAAAGATAGAGGTAGAGCCTTCCTTATTGTGGAAAAAAAGAAAGTGCTTCTGTGTTTTGTTCTCCTTGTACAAGTCCATGATATTGATCTCCTGGGGATAAGAAAGAATTTGGTCAATGAGGAGGTCTGTGAGAAAGGTGGCTAGAATAACTCAGTCTTAGATGTACAGCAGTGGAGGCCCTCTTGTTCCCTACATGAGGGACCCAGTCAGATGAAAAGATGCATGCTGCTAAAACAGGTGCCCTCTATTTTTCAACAGCATCTCTATACCCCAAGATCCCACACAATGTGTTACTGATTCTTTGAGGTATTTTCTTTTTATTTAAAATGTTACTTATTTTATTTCATTTATTTGCAAGGATAGAGGAGGGAAAGAGATAATGGGCATATCAGGGCCTCTAGCCACTGCAGATGAACTCCAGATGCATGCACGACTTTGTGCATCTGGCTTTCCCTGGGTACTGGGGAATTGAACCCATGTTTTGGGCATTGCAAGAAAGCACCTTAACTTAACTGGGCCATCTCTCTAGTCCCTCTCTGAGGCACTTTTTCAAGACCTACTGGCATGCATCTGTCTGCAGGTTCATGCCAACCTACCTTGTTTTCCAACCTTTATGTGGGTTTATAGATTACAGTTTCAATCATTATGTAGAGGGATTAGTGTTGTAATTAGAAATCTTTCTTTTAGTACATGGATAAAAAACATATACTCTGAAAAGTCCAGAATAGCAATCTCTCTCCATTTCCAAAAGCAATAGCCTTGGCTTAATTGGGATCATTCTAATATCTCAGAACATTTCTAAGAGGCTGTTAATCAGGACAAATGGTAAAGGAGCTTAACTGTTGCTTAACTTTTCTGAAACATTTTCATGATTATCTGTTTAAAATAATGCTATATCTATTCCAATCACTTACTGATTTGGGGACCAAAAAGGTCATGTTTCCTTCCTTACACTGAATGTAACCTGCTTATTTTATAATATGTTAAGTGCAATAAAAAGTCCATTTTATGCTCTTCTATCATTAGCTATACAGACACTCACCTCAAGCTACAGTGTAGGTTTGTTCTCAATTTTTGTGCAGAAGAGAGAGATGTCTTTGTCTTTGATGCCCAGAAAAACCAGATTACCATTTTCTTCATTGGAGAATTCTGTATCTCTACATGCTAGTAAGGCAAGAGTGACTGGAAATGCAAAGAAATATGGGAAAGATGTTAGATTCCAAGCACAGGGGTGACCAGGTGTCTAGTGTCATACCTACTTGTTCTCCCAACATGGGGGATGGTGAGAATGTGAGACTCCCACCACGAGGTCTCTCCCACTAGACACATGACAAATGATCCTTGTTAGATTACTTGAAACCCACTTACTCTTTCTTCTTTCATATGAGAAATGTGGTGGTCACCAGGGTTAATTGTTTTTCAAAAAAATAAGAACACCTTTTCACTCTCCCCTTGCAGCTAAATGTGGCCATATATATGATTGTGGCCACATGAAATATAAGTGGAGATTTGTGTGGGGGGATTCTAAAAATTTTCCTTAAAAGAACTAGACTCAGTCAGGAGTTCCAATTTGTGAGTGGGGTGTTTGACTTTTTACTGTTTATATTTTTGAGTTCTTTGTAGATTCTAGAGATTACACCTCTGTCAGTTGGATAACCAGCAAATATTTTCTCCCATTCTGTGGGTAATCTATTGGGTTTGCTTATTGTTTGCTTGTCTGTAAAGAAACTCTTTAGCTTCACGTGATCCCATTGGTTGAGTGACTGTTTAAGATTGTGGGCTACTGGGTTTTGTTCAGGAAGACTTTTTCCGTTCCTATATCATGGAAAGTACTTCCTATATTTTCTTCAAGTAGTAGTCAAGTTTTGGGGCTTATATTGAGGTCTTTGATCCATTTGGACTTGAGTGTAGTGCATGGTGAAATGTGTGGATCAAGTTTCAATTTCCTGCATATGGTTAGCCAGTTTGTCCAGCACCATTTATTGAAGATGCTCTCTTTTTTCCAGCTTATATTGTTAGGGCCTTTGTCAAGTATCAAGTAGCTATAATTGCGTGACCCAAAGTCTGGGTCCTCAAGTCTATTTCATTGGTCTATACTACTGTTTTTATGCCAGTACCATGCTGTTTTTATTACTATTGCTTTGTAATGTAGCTTTAGATCAGGTATGGTATTGCCTCCAGAGGTATTTCTCTTGCTAAGGATATGTTTGGATATGTGAGGCCTTCTGCATTTCCATATGAAATTGGAGATCATTTTTTCTATCTCTGTGAAGAACACTGTTGGGATTTTAATTAGAATTGCATTAAATCTGTATATTGCCTTTGGTAGGATTGCCATCTTCACAATGTTGATTCTGCCTATCCAGGAGCATGGGAGGTCTTTCTATTTTCTCAAGTCCTTCTCAATTTTTTTGAGTGGTTTTATGTTTTCATTTTACAGATCTTTCATTTCCTTGGTAAACACTATTCCAAGGTATTTTTGTTGTTGCTGTTGTTGCTAATGAAAATGGGACCATGTCACTTATTTCTTTCTCTGTATCTTTGTCATTTGCATATAGAAAGGCCACTGATTTTTGTGCATTGCTTTTGTATCCTGCTACTTTGCTATAGGAGTTAACCACCTTCAGGAGTTTTGGGATAGAGTCTCTTAGGTCTCTTACACATACAATCATGTCATCAGCGAATAGGGTTAACTTAATTTCTTCCTTTCCAAATTATATCCCTTTTATTTCCTTTCCCTGTCTTATTGCTTGAGATAGGATTTCTACTACTATATTGAACAGCAGAGGTGAGAGTGGAAAACCCTTTCTTGTTCCTGATCTTAAAGGGAATTCCTCTAGCATCTCTCCATTAAGTATTATTTGGGCCTTAGGAGGTTTGTATATTGCCTTTATTATGTTGAGATATGAACAAACCATGCCAATTCTTTCCAATGCTTTGATGATGACTGATGTTTTATCTTGTCAAAGGCCTTTTCTGTATCTGTCAAAATGATCATGTGGTTTTTGTGTTTAACCTTGTTTATGTGGTGTATTACATTGACAGATTTCCGTATGTTGAACCACCCCTGTGTTCCTGGGATGAAGCCCACTTGGTCAAGGTGGATAATGCTTTTGATGTGTTGTTGGATTCGGTTTGCAAGAATTTTGTTCAGGATCTTTGCATCTAAATTCCTCAGGGAAATAGGCCTATAGTTTTCTTGTGGCATCACTGCCTGCTGTTGGAATTAGGGTGATACTAGCTTCATAGAAGGAGTTGGGTAGCTTACCCTGTTCTCCAATTTTGCGGCACAGTTTGAGGAAGATTGGTTTGTGTTCTTCCATGAAGGTTTGATAGAATTCAGCTGAGAAGCCATCTGGTCCTGGACTCTTTTTTCTTAGGGAAGTTTTCTTTTACTTTTTCAATCTCAATGAGTGTGGTTGGTTTGTTTAGGAGATTAATCTGCTCTGAGTTTAGCTTTGATAGATGGTATGCATCCAGGAATTTATGCATCTCCTCCACATTATCGAGGTTTGTGGAGTAGAGGTTTTTGAAATGAGTCCTGATGATTTTCCCAATTTCACTTATGTCTGTTGTGATCTCTTCTGTTTCTCTTTGAATTTTGTTAATTTGAAGCATCCTTTTTTTGTTGCTTGATTAAATTGTCCTTGGGGTTTGTCAATTTCATTTATTTTTTCAAAGAACAAGCTCTTTGTTTTTCCAATTTTCTTAATTATTTTCTTAGTTTCTATTTCATTAATTTCTGCTCTGATTTTAATTATTTCTTTCCTTCTGGAGCTGTTTGGGTTGGATTTTTCTTGCATTTCCAGTGCCTTAGCTAGGTTACTGATTTGGGATCTCGCTGTCTTTTCATGAAGGCACTGAGTGCTATGAATTTTCCCCTGAGGACCACCTTCATTGTGTACCATAAGTTTTGGTACAATGTATTCTCATCCTCATTCATTTCTAGAAATTTTGCAATTTCATATTTTATTTCATCCACTATCCATTTATTGTTTAAAAGTGTGCTGTAGTTTCCAGGTACCATTGGGATTCTTGGTGGGTCTTTTGTTGTTAATTTCTAGCAATATAGCATTGTGATCTGATATCATGCAGGGAATTATGTCAATCTTCCTAAATATGTGGAGGCAGGCTTTGTGACACAGTATATGGTCTATTTTAGAGAATGTTCCATGGGATGCTGAGAAGAATGTGCAGTCTTTGGATTTTTGGATGGTAAGTTCTGTAGATGTCCATTAGGTCTAAGTTTTGTTGAGCTCTCTTACTTCCCTGTTGAGTTTCTGTTTGGATGATCTGTTTATTACTGATAATGGTTTATTTAAGTCCTAACTATGATGGTGTTGGTGGTTATTTCTGTTTTATTGTCAAGTAGGTTTTGGTTTAGGAACTGTGGTACCCCTGTGTTTGGTGCATACAGATTTATGATTGTCATATCCTCTTGATGGATCGTTCCCCTGATAAGTAGGAAGTGGCCTTCTTTGTCTTTTTTGATTATTTTTGGTATGAAGTCTATTTTATCTGCTATTAATATAGCTATGCCTGTTTCTTATTCCTGTTTGCTGGGAATATTGTTTTCCACCCTTTCACCCTGAGGAGGTGTTTATCTTTAGTGGTTAGGTGAGTTTCTTGAAGACAACAGATTGAGGGGTCTAATTTTTTGATCCATCCTGTTAACTTGTGTCTCTTGATGGGTGAATTAAGACCATTAATATTTAGGGTAATGACTGTGAAATTTGATTTGATCCCTGCCATATTGTGATGGTATATGTGGTTTGGTGTTTTCATGGACTTTTCAGTTTTTTGTGCCTACTCTGAGTTTAGTTATTGTGATCTGCTTCTTGTAGGTATTTGAGTAGGTATTTGATTATTTGTTTCTTCTCTGTGGAGAAATTCCTGAAATACTCTGTAGGTTTGGTTTTGAGTTCATATAATTGGAAAGCTGGGGTTTGTCATGGAAAGTTTTTCTTTCACCATCTATTATGAGGGAAATATTTGCTGGGTAGAGTAGTTTGCGTTAGGGGCCATAGGTTCTTAGACTTTGCAGTGTTTTATTCCAGGCCCTTCTAGCTTTCAGGGTTTCCATTGAGAACTCTGGAGTAATTCTGGTGGGTTTACCTTTAAAAGTGGTGTGCTGTTTTTCCCTAGCTGCTTTTAGGCTTTTCTCTTTGGTTCAGTGTTTAGAGTCTTAATGACAATATGTCCTGGAGAGTTTCTCCTTTGGTCGAGTCTGTTTGGAATTCTGTTAGCTTCTTGTATCTTGACGGGCCTATCTTTAAGAGACTGGGGAGTTTTCTTCAATTATTTTTTTAAGTAAATTTTCCATGCATTTGGTCTGAATTTCTTCTGCTGGTATGCCAGTGATCCTGATATTAGGATGTTTAAGTGTATCCCACAATTCCCTCTTGTTCTTTTTACAGAAACCTTTGAACTTCTTGAAATTTTTGAACTCTTGAACTGTTTTTTCCATTCTGTCTTCCAGATCAGAGTTTCTATCCTCCACATGGCTGACCCTATTCTTGAGGGCTTCTAGAGAGTTTTGTTCAATTAGGTTTGCATTTTCTACTATTTTCTATGTATAATTTCCATCCCTCTGTCAAGCTCCCTTTTCACATCATTTTCTCATGTTTTTGATTCTTCTCAGAATTCATCATTGCATTTCTTTAAGTCTTCATTTAGCATTGCCAGCTGATTTTTGAGGTAGTCTTTTTTTTCACTCTCCCTCATATCTCTTAACTGTCTTTGAACTCCTTCCATTTTCTTATTTGTTTGGTCTAATCTAGTGATGGCAGCATCCACATGATTATTGGTCCTTTGTTGCTTTTCTGCAAGTTCTACCAGTAGCTTGGTCAGGGTTGCAGTGCTCATAGCTTCATTTTGGTGTTCTGATCCTAACGACTCTTCTCTGTTTTGATTAGTGATGGTCATTGTAGGACTGGGTGATCTAACTAGATTTTCTTGCATTTGATTTTTCATGTTATTTCTTTTGTGCTGTGTTCTGCCCATCACAGTGTGTCGGGACATAGGTGGGTGGATCAGCCTGTGCTGTAGCACAATGGAAATCTGAAGCAGCCTTGGGCAGTTGCCAAGTAGCCTGGGCTTTGGCTCTCACTTGCCAAAGCCGCCTGAGCTCCTGCCTGTCTGGGGCGCCAAAGTTGTCTGAGCTCTCATGCAGTAATGCACCAAAGCTGCCTGCACTCGTGCTAGTAGGGACACTGAGGCACCAAGAACTTAAGCAGCCCAAATTCTGGTGGGTGAACACTGGGACCTGGAAGTAGTCTGCGCTCCCCTGCAACAGGACAATGGCAGGTGGCCAGTGAGGCAGACATGGAGGGGATGGCCCCTGACTTGGTGCAAGCGACAGACAGTCTGTGCAATGTGGCAGTTGCAATGGGCCAGGGCTTATGCATGAATGTGTGGTGACCAGATCAGTAAGTGAGTGAGTGGGTGGAGTAGGCTAAGCTTCCACACGCAGGGATCGATCAGGATCAATCAGCATGGCGCCATTTGGTGGTCAAATTGATCAAAGGAGCCTGAGCTCCAATGGGCCCATGGGCGGGGCCTGGCCAAGGTTACTCATGGGCAGGGGTAGCAGGGCGGTCACCCCTGTGCAGTGAGGCAAGTGGAACTATGTTGTCCTGGGTCCCTTTTTCCTATAGTAAGTGAGGGAGTTTCCTGAAGCTAGGACTGTAGGTATGGTGGCTTCTTGGGGTGAGGGGTGGGCTACCTGGCTGCAAGGGAAACAGTGGTTCTCTGTTTTTCCCCTCTGTGCTCTCCCACTGGCAATATATTGGAGATCTCTCTCCCCAAAAAGATCCTGTGAACCCTTAATGTCTTGCCTTTCTTTCCCGGGGATGTACAGCACAGTTAGGTGGTCGCCATCTTCTCTCTCTCTTTTTTCTCTCTCTCTATTTTATTTCTTTTCCTTCTTTCTTTTCCCTTGGTGCTGGCCTGTAACTTCCAGTACCAGGATGTGGTTAACACCCACAATGAGCTGTTGATCAGAGAGACCTACAAGGTTTCCCAAAACCAGACTTCTGTCAGAGCACATGATTACCCCACCAAAGGTTAATGGTAAGACCCTACTGCTGAAGACACCTTATGCTGTTGGTACAGAGCATGGAGAGATCTGGCTAGAATCTGGAAGGGAGATAGTTCCCAGAAAGTCTAAATTATTCAGAAGCAAACAACCTGATATGATGCTCACACAAGAGCAATAGTGGCACACAGCTATGGTGGGTAACCAACTGCTTTTGGATTGGCTAACAGATCTTCTCAATGGTAAAGGACCTATATCCAAAACTGGAAAACAAGCCAGAATTATATCCAGATAGTGATTTTGCTCTCCAATATCAAACTTCCACTAATCTTGGGCTAAGGAGGGTCTACACCCATTAAATTTTCTCTAAACTAATAAAGGGTATACCATTTATCCTGTGCTGAATTCACTCTCCATTGGTGGATCTGCTTCTCTTTTACAGATTAAAGTGGGACATGAGGAGAGAAATGACCCATCACACTTCACCAGGGCCCCAGCTGAAACCATAGGGGAGTTGGGGAAATGAGCAAAAGTGATGCTTTCTCAGTGAACCAGATATCAGCACGACAGTGAAGGAGATAGACATTGAGGACACTCAATACCTACAAAACCAGAGGTCCAGAGGCTCCTAAGATCCCATCACTGAAGTATATTTAAAATAAACCCAACATGGCTCAGGACATTTTGTGGAAGAAGGGGCAGAAAGATTGCTAGAGCCACAAGTTGGGACATTATACACAGAGACATTGCCTCTTCTCCATAACTGATGGCTGCCCCCACAATGCACAACCCACATTCCCCATGGGGATGACTGGCATCTCCAAAGTGCACATCTCCTTGGAGTGGGGCAGGGATTAGGGAAAGGATGGTACCAACATCTGCTGTTTACATACTGAGTATGTCCATAACTAATAAAAAAATACTCAGTTATCCAAAAAGTCACCCACTAGGTTCCAATTTCTGTGTTTCATCCAGAGGATCCACAACCTAAGTTGCTACTGATTCTCCAAAGCACTTTTCCCTGTAACATAGAGAGGTTTCAGTTTTCTTTGGAGCTCCTAGTGTGCATTTTCTGCAGGTCTCTAGATTCCTAACCTCTAAGTTGGCTCGTGTATTACATCTTTTATATTACAAGAATTAGCTATGCAATTCATAAGTCTTTCTTTTAGCACATGGATATCCAGATTAACAATCTGTCTACACATGCCAATGTAATCTTCACTTATGTGGGACCATCCCAGTGTTGCAGAGCAATTCCAAGAGGCCATGAAACAGGACTAAAAATGGGAAAGCCACCATTCTTCAGTTTTAATAAACATTTTCATGGTTACAATGTTCTGCATTCCAGAAAATCTATGGTCTAATGTTTAAGTGTTATATTTAGTCCAATGGCAGTACTTACTGCTTTGTTGACCAATCAGGTCAGGTTTCCTTCTAATACTCAATAATGAATAGTATTCTATGGCACATTAAATAAAGACTCCATGTGATGTTCTTCACTCAGCTGCACAGCCACTTATCTCAAGCTACAAAGTTAGCTTGCTTTTAATTGCAGTGCAGAAGAGAAAGAGATTTCTGCCCTTGATTCCCAGGAAGAACAGATTGTCTTTTTCTTCATCATAGAATTCGTGTCTCTACATGCAAATACAGCAAGAGTGACAGGAAACACAAGGAAGAATGGGGAAGATATCAGGATCTATGCACAGGAAAGTCCTAAGAGCAAAGATGAACATACAGTACTCTCCCAAGCATGCTCTTACTATCAGGTCATATGTATTATAAATGATCCTTGTTTGTTTTCCTGAAACCCTCTTCCTTATTGTTCCTTCATATAAGAACTACATTTTTGAGCTGGAGAGATGGCTTAATGGTTAAGACACTTGCCTTCAAAGCCTAAGGAACCAGGTTCGACGTCCCCTGTATCTGTGTAAGTCAGATGCATGTATCTGGAGTTTGTTTGCAATGGCTAGAAGCCCTGTCAGGCCCATTTTTTTTTTCTCTCTCTCTCTTTCTCTGTCTCTCTATATTTGCCCCTTTCTCTCTGATATAAATAAAAACAAAGAACTACATTTTCACCAGGACATATTATTTCCCCAAAATTAAAAAAAAAAAATCCAGGGCTAGACAGATTGCTCAATGGTATTTGCCTATAGAGCCTGATGACTCCAGATTTGATTCCCCAGGACTAACATAAAGCTAGACACACAAATTGATTCATACGTCTTGTATCTGGAGTGTTTGCAATGTCAAAAGGCCCTGACATAGTAATACTTCTTGCTATCAAATAAATAAATATATTTAAAAATAAAATTGCAGGGGACTTTCAGGTAAGATGGTGGCATAGGAACCATGCCAAACCAGCCTAGGGAGGGATTTAAGCAAAACCCCTGCAAAATACATTCTTCTTCTGAGGTGAAGGAGTATAGGCTATTCTTAGACACAGTGGAGAAGCCGGAGAGATCAAGATCCACCAGAAAGGAAGAAAATAGCCAGAGTCCCACGGAGGCACTTGTGGCCCTATCCATGCACAGACCTGGCATTGCCCCACCAGGCACACCAAGCAGCAGCAGCAGAGACCAAACAAGGGGATTTTTCAACTTCATAAGCCTCCTTGCAAAATTAATAAATTTGAAGGAAGGATAGCTGAGAGCAACTAAAGAGCTACTGTACAGGACACAAGTGGAACTGCATGAGCAACTCCAGAAGTTTGAACTCTCACATGCCCCACCATCAGAATTGCGAACCTCCAGCATTCAGCCCCTGGTGGCCGTGTAGCCAGCACAGCTGATCAGAGTTCCAGCTCCACAGCACAACATGGAGGGATCAAGGGGTACTCAGGATTGGTGAGATTGGAAGCCACTCCAAAAGATATCAATGCACACTGACAAAAATAATAGCAACAATGATAAAATAAAATAAAAAGGTACATAGGCCTGCATTGGAAGCGCTAATCTCTCTTTCCTTGTCAGGGCATTTTATGGGTTATAAATATTTGGTTGGCTTTACCATTTTCAAATAACCTGTATTGGGGATTGAATATTGTTGCCTTTTATGCTTTCATATTGGCAGGGCCTTTGTCTTTTGCTTCTGTCATTATTGGGGGCAGGATCTGGTCCAGATCCAGGTTGACCTGGAACTCAATTCAGAACAGAAATCTCTACCTCCCAGCTGAGAAGATTAAGGGTGTAGTTCAACATACACCCTTGGGGAATTTGGCTTCATAAGGCTATCTGTTTGTTTTAATCCCCACAGTTGCTGATTTTTATTGATTGTGTATGTTGCTTGGTTGAAGTTTAAAATTTTCCAGCAAATTGTGCCACCTAGACCACTAGAATACTTGCTTAGCAAGCAAATTCAACAACTAGGATTAGTTCTGCACCTGGATTGGGGTACAAGAGCTACACCTGACACCTTGAACTCATACCCTGAGGGCATAAGGACAAGGATTGCCACATCTGGGAATACTCCAGATAACTAGAAAACCAAGCATCAAATCAATTCAGGATGTAAAAGTCTCTATATTATAATACAAAAAAACTCAAATAATCAAGACAATTCACTCCCACCAAAAATTATAAATCCATAAGAAATGATCACCAATGAGACTGTTTTAGGTGAAATGTCTGACAAAGATTTCAAGAAAATGATGGTATGTATGTTCAAAGAATTGAGAGAAGGAATGAAGGGAATCAAAGAAGTAAACAAAGTAATTAAAGAAGAAAACAAACTTCTGAAAGAGAACATAGGAAACCAGCTTAATGGAATGAGGAGGTCATTACAAGATGAGTAAGGAAATAGAAATACCAAATAAAAACCAGGCTGAAACACTAGCTCTGAAGAATACAGTCAGTGAAAACAACAACAACAACAAAAACAACAACAACAACAACAAAAAAAAAAAAAAAAAAAAAAACTCTGTGGAAAGTCTCACCAGAATGGATGAAGGAGAGAACAGAATATCTAAACCAGAAGACCAGATGGCAGACCTGATACAGTCCAACAAAGGGAGAGACAAGCTAATAGCAAGGTGTGAATGGGAATTTCAGGATACCTGGGACACTATCAAAAGATAAAACATAAGAATTCAGGGTACAATAGAAGGAGGAGAATTTCAATCCACAGGCTTACTAGGTGTTTTCAACAAAATCATAGAAGAAAATTTCTCCCAAATTGGGAAAGTAATGCCAATGCAGATACAAGAAGCTTTTAGAACACCAAACAGATAAAACCTGGGAAGAACCTCTCCTCACCATGTTATAATTAAATGACTAAACACGCAAACCAAAGAAAATATATTGAAAACAGTTAGAGAGAAAAGGCAAGTCACCTACAAAGGCAAGCCCATCATAATAACTGCATAAAACTCAGCACAAACTTTAAAAGCCACAAGGGCTGGGGATGATGTATTCCAAGTTCTGAGAGATAAAAACTGTCAACCAAGATTACTTTATCCTGCAAATCTATCTATCCAAATTGATGGAGAAATAAAGACATTCCACAACAAAAAAAGGCCAAAGGAATTTATGACAACTAAACTACCTCTACATAACATACTTGAAGCAATTCTTAATGCTGAAGACAAAGCAAAACACACACAGGCTGAAATATGAAAAAATAAACCACACTCAAACAAGTTAAAACAAATGAGAGGGTAGGATCACGACTAACCTTAATCTTCTACATCTTCCCTCCCACCTTCTCCCTCTCCCTCTCCACCTCTCTCTCTCTTCTCTCTAACTCTTGTATATTAGTTACCTTTTTCCTCATTTTCTTAGTGGGCACTGACCTGTAACTCCCAGTACCAGCATGGGGCTATCATCCACAATGAGCTTTTGATCAGAGAGACCTAGAAGGTTTCCTAAAAGAAAGACAGATTTCTGTCACAGTATTTGACGACCCACCAAAGGTTAGTGGTAAGACCCTACTGCTGAAGACACCTTATGTGGTTGACATGCAAAATAGAATGGCATGGCTGAAAGTTGGAAGAGAGTCAGTCCCCAGACAGTCAGCGCGTCTAGTGCTAGAAGGTGCTACATGGGCGACTGGGGGAAAATGACCAATATCTGTACAAGAAACTCATGGTCTAACCTACTTAGCAGCAAATAACTTGTGAGGCCCACAGAACTGCAATAGTGGCACACAACCATGGTGGGAAACCAACTGCTCTTAATTTGGCTAACTGAGCTCCTCAGTGGTACGGGACCCATAGCTGGAGCTGGGAAACAAGTCAGAACCATATCCAAACATAAGCCCACTTGCCAATATCAAGCTACCATCAACCATGGGCTACAAGAGGGCCTACACCTATTAAATTCTCTATAAAAAAAAGTAAGCATTACCTCATTTGTCCTGGTGCTAACTTACTCTCTGTTGGAGAATCTGCTTCTCTTTTTCAGATAGATGTAGATCCTAAGGAGAGAGCCACCCCTTCCTACCTCCAAAGGGCCCCAGCTGAAACTAAGAAAAATTGGAGAAACAAGCAAGGGTGCTGTTTTCCTGATGAACTGGATACCAGCACAATGGGGAAGGAGATCAACACAGAGAAAAATCAACTCGTACCAGATCAGAGAGCCAGAGCCTCAGAGGCCCCCAACACCTCATCACTGAAGCAGACCAAAAATGAACCCAACATGGCTCAGGGAAATTTTGCGGAAGAGGGGGTGGAAAGAATGTCAGAGCCACATGTTGGGTCGTGATATGCAGAGACATTTAGCTTACACATAACTGTGGGCTAACTCCAGAATGCATGACCCATATACCTCAACAAGGAGGGGCCAAGGGGAGGGGGTAGGGTGCGGATGAGCCTAATAATGGTACCAAACTGACTGTATTTGCTGAATACAAAACTAACTAATAAAGAAAAAAAGAAAAAAATATTTAAAAATAACTTTAATAAAAATATTGTGAAAACAAAAAAAAAGAAAAATGGTCAGAATAAACACATATATTTCAATAATAACTCTTAATATCAATGGCCTCAATGCACTAACCAAAAGACACAGGCTTGCAGACTGGATTAAATGTTAGGATCCCACCATTTTTTGCCTCCAGGAAACTCGTCTCTCAACAAGAGATACACATTGTCTTAGGGTGAAAGGATGGAAAATGGTAGTTCAAGCAATTGGGTCTATGAAATAAACAGGGGTTTCTATCCTAATATCTGACAGGATAGACTTCACACCAACAATAGTGAGGAAAGATAAAGAAGGTCATTTTATACTGATTAAAGGAACACTCCAAATGGACGACATTAAAATCCTAAACATATATGCACCTAACATGGGGGCTCCCAGTTTCATCAAACAAACACTATTAGACTTAAGGTCACAGATAACATCAAACACAATTGTAGTGGGTGGGTGACTTCAGTACTCCACTCTCATCAATTGACAGGTCATCCCGGCAAAAAAAATAAAGAGAGCCATCTGAATTAAATGATGTCATGGAACAAATGGACCTAACACATATCTACAGAGCATTCCATCTAAATGATACAGAATACACATTTTTTCTTGGCAGCCATGGAACATTATCTAAAATAATAGACCATATATTAGGACACAAAGCAAATTTCAACAAATACCGGAAACTTGAAATAATCCCTTGTACTCTATCTGACCACAATGGGATTAAACTGCAAATAATCAGCAACAAGAAAAGCTACAGAGAATACAAAAATTCATGGAGACTAAACAGTACACTATTGAATGATCAATGGGTCATTGAAGAAATCAAAAAGGAAATCAATAAATTCACAGAATCAAATGATAATGATAAGGCACTATACCAAAACCTTTGGGACCCAATGAAGGCTGTCCTAAGAGTGAATTTTAGTGCTCTAAGTGCCTTTATTAAGAAGTAAAGAGTGCACAAACAATTTAATGCTCCATCTTAAGGCCTTGGAAAAAGAAGAACAAGGCAAACCAAAAGTCAGTAGATGGGAAGAAATAAAAAAGATTAGGGCAGAGATTAATGAAATAGAAGCCAAAAAAAAAAAAAAAAATCCAACGAATCAACAAAACAAAGAGTTGGTTCTTTGAAAGGATAAACAAGATTGATAAACCCTTAGCAAATTTAACCAGAAGAAAGAGAGAAGAGATAAAAATTAATGAAATTCAGATGAAAAAGGCACCATTACAACAGATACCAAAGAAATTCAGAGAAATATAAGGACATGCTTTAGGAATATACATGTCTTAAAGTTTGAAAATCTGAAAGAAATGGATGATTTCCTTGATTTATATGACCTACCAAAATTAAAGCAAGATGAGATAAACTATTTAAATAGACCCATAACAAGTATGGAGATCCGAGCAGTTATAAAAATTCTCCCAACTAAAAAAATTCCACGCCCAAAGGCATTCACTGGTGAATTTTACCAGACCTTCATGGAAGAACTAACAACAATGTTTCAAAAACTTTTCCATGAAATAGAAAAGGAGTGAATTCTACTGAACTCCTTCTATGAAGCCAGCATAACCCTCATACCCAAATCAGACAAAGACAGAACAAAAAAAGAAAATTACAGACCAATCTCTCTCATTAACATAGATGCAAAAATTCTGAACAAGATATTGGCAAACAGAATGCAAGAATATATCAAAAAGATTATTCACCCTGATCAAGTTGGCTTTATCCCAGCGATGCAGGAATGTTTCAACATATGCAAATCAATAACTGTAATACATCATATAAATGGTCTGAAGGTAAAAAACCACATGATCATTTCAATAGATGCAGAAAAGGCATTCTACAAAATCTAACATCCTTTCATGGTAAATGTATTATAGAAACTGGGAATAGAAGGAACATATCTCAACATAGTAAAAGCTATGTATGACAAACCTACAGCCAACATAATACTAAATGGAGAAAAACTTGAAACTTTTCCACTAAATTCAGGAACAAAAGAAGGGTGTCCACTGTCCAAACTTTTATTTAATATAGTACTGGAAGGCTTAGCTATAGCAATAAGGCAAGAAACACCCATGAAAGGATACAAATTGGAAAGGAAGAGATCAAATTATCACTGTTTGTAGGTTATATGATTCTATACATAAAAGACCCTAAAACTCTACCAGCAAACTGTTCAAGATGATAAATACCTTATCAGCATAGCAGAATACAAAATAAATACATAGAAATCAGTAGCTTTCCCACATAATAACAATAAACATGTGGTGGATGAAATCAGGGAATCTATCCCATTCACAATTGCCTCAAAAAATAAAATAAAAATAAAGTACCTTGGAATATACTTAACCCAGGAAGTGAAGGATCTCTACAATGAGAACTTTAAAACACCCAAATGAGAAATTGCAGAAGACGCAAGGAAATGGAAAGACATCCCATGTTCTTGGATTGAAAGAATCAATATTATGAAAATGTCAATCTTACCAAAAGCAATCTACATATTTAATGTAACCCCATTAAAATTCCAATGGAATTCATCACAGAAATATAATAAAAACAATCCTAAAATTCATCTGGAAGCACGAAAAGGCTCAAATAGCCAAAACAATTTTGAGCAACAAAAATAAGGCTGGTGGTATCACCATACCCAATTTTAAGCTATATTACAAAGCCATAGCAACAAAAACTGCATGGTATTGGCACAATGACAGTCATGTAGATAATGGAAAAGAATAGAGGATCCAGATGTTAATCCAGGGTACAGCCATCTGATTTTAGACAAAAATGCCGAAAATATTCATTGGAGAAAAGGCAGCCTCTTCAACAAGTGGCACTGGGAAAACTGGATATCTATATGTAGAAAGATGAAACTAGATCCTTGTCTTTCTCTATGCACAAGTATCAAATCCAAGTGGATCAGGGACTTTAATATCAGACCTGAAACTCTGAAATTGCTAGAGGAAAAGGTAGGAAACCCTTCAACATATTGGCACAGGTAATGACTTTTTGAATATAATGTCAATTACAACCCATTTTCTTGAATAATGGCACATCTAGAAGCCATAGATTGTTACTAGAATATTTTCAGTGCCAGAGATGAGATACCTTCCAGTGAATTGTTGACCAGGGAGGTCCCTGTTGCCTCCAAAACATTACAGGCTATTGCCAAGGCCCTTGGTTTCTCATGAGAAAGAGATGGTAAGACCCTATTGCCTGAGCTGCAAAGTCACTGAGAAATCAAGCTGATCCTCAGCATAAAGCTTCTCCCTGTAGACCAGCTAACTGAAAGCTGGAAAAAACTGCACTGTATGCAGCCTTATGGGAGACAGAGGTCATCAGAGGTTGAAACAGTGGACACTAGAAGGCTTAAGTTTGGCCAGACAGGCCAAATCACTGAACAGGAGCAATTGTGGCATATCTGCTCTAGGGGGAAACCAAGTGCTCTCTAATTGGACTGAAGGCCTACTCTATGGGAGGGAATACATGCCTGTTACTGAAAACCTAATTAAAAGCCTATGGCAGGGGAAGTCATGAGCTTTAGGGGTATAAAGCCTGTTCTTGTCTGGATAAGTGCATATATTACTCTCATCAAATTGCCCTGAAAGTTCTACACTTAATGGTCATATTCATATATTAATGCTACTCTCACTTCTGGTTAGAGAAGCTTCTCTTTTCAGATGGTGATGACCACTGGGATGACCCAAAAGGCAACATAGTGCTGAGAAGAAGGGATGGAGGAGTGCCCAGCACTGAAGCATCTCATACTCTCCAAGGATCATGGTCCATTGCAGAAGAGCTTGTGGAAAGAATGTAAGAGCCAAAGGAAGGGTACCTCTCCTTACATACAACTGCCAGGACATAAATTGGCCTTGATATCCAAGATCGCACAGTGCCTAGCAATACCTACACAAGGCCCTCATAATAGGAGAAAAAGATGATGACATCAAATTAAAAGAGAGACTAATGGAAAGAGGGAGGGGATATGATGGAGAGCAGAGTTATTAAGGGGAAAGTGGGGGAGGAGAAGGAAATACCATGGTTTTTTTGTCTGTAAGTATAGAAATTGTCAATAAAAAAAACATATATAGGGATGGAGAGATGGCTTAGCGGTTAAGCACTTGCGTGTGAAGCTTAAGGACCCCGGTTTGAGGATCGATTCCCCAGGACCCACATTAGCCAAATGCACAAGGGGCACATGCCTCTGGAGTTCGTTTGCAGTGGCTGGAGGCCCTGGTGCACCCATTCTCTCCCTCCCTCCCTCTCTCTCTGCCTCTTTCTCTCTGTGTCTGTCATTCTCAAATAAATAAATAAATAAATTAATTAAAAAAAACACACACATATATATATACATATATATATATATAATAAAAATAATATTGCAGCTAAATGTGGTCATATGTTTATATGTGCCCATGAAATATAAGTGGAGGTGTTTTATAGGATTTCTGAAACATCCTTCAAAAGGTCATGACTAAACAAGGAAGATGTTCTTTACTACACTTCATATAATCCTGTTGCCATGTCAAACACTTATGTGAGAGGTAAGGTAACTTTAGGTTTTTGAAGAAGAAAACTAAAATTCTCAGTCTCTAGTTGCTCCATGTAGCCATTGTGGAACTTTGTCTGGCCTAACTACTCATACTTCTTTTATATGTGGAACAAATAGAGTGCAGTTCCACCTTATTTACATCAGAATGTTTCTGTCAGTATCAACTGAATTTAATTCTCCAATAATTTATAAAGAGTAGACAAAGTTGGAATACACAGTGAAGGAAGGAATTAATTCAAACATAGAAGTCCAGAAGAAAGGGAAAGAGGCTGTGATGGATTGATTTTTGGTGAGATGGGATAGCCCACCATTACTAGAAGCCAGGATGTCAAGAGAAAAACTGTGTAAGTTTGATGGTAAAAGGCTGAGTCCAAGGAGTAGCTTAGCCATTATGTTAAACACTCATTTTGGTAAAAGAAGCTACTAGTTCCTCACACCTTCATTTATAGGTATAGGTCTTCATTCATGGAAGGGAACTACCTCTCCCTTTATTGCCCTTCCTCTGGAAGACAGATGCCCAGAAGTTGTTGAGGACCAGAGAAATATCCAAGCGGGCTCCCTCACAGTCCCAGTGGAACTGGTGCCCCTTCCAGACCAACAGTGACCTAGGCATGTTAGCTCCTACCTTTAATCCCAGCAAAAAGAGGCTGAGGTAGGAGGATCATGGTGAGCCTGAGGCTAGCTTAGGGTACATAGTGAATTCCAGAGTTTAGCCTGGGCTAGAGTGAGACCTTATCTCAAAAACAAAGGAGGACAGTGGATTCAAATGTCACTCACCAGACTTCACATTGTTGTTAGCAGGAACAGCTAGTAAGAAATCTCCAGTCAGGACCCACACTTTCTGCTGAGGATCACAAATACTATAGGATCTGGGAATTACCCGAGCTGCCACAGAACAGAAAAGTACAATACACAAGTGTGGTTGGAGTTAAGTTGACTTGCATTATAACAATGAATTTCTGCTAAAAGACTGGTCTGAGATGTCTATAAGGAGAAAAAAAGTTGGAAACAAGGCAGAGGCTGATTTATGGACTAAGGATTAGAGAAAACCTAAATACATTCATGATCTCAGGATATTTTTTGATACTTGAGTGTTCCCTCCCACCAGAGCTATCTTTTCCCAATTAACAAGGACCCTAGGTAGTAGCAACAACAAAATTATTTGAGGGCTGGTTAGATGGCTTAGTGGTTAAGGCACTTGCTTGCAAAGCCAGAGGACCTAGGTTCAACTCCCCAGGATGCACGTAAGCACGTAAGAGTGGTATAGGTCCCTTGCACTCTATTTTGTTTTTTGGGGTGTTTTCTTTTTTGGTGAGGTCAGATGGAGGGAGCTCTAAGCTTCTTTGTAATTCCTGCCTACTTTTTTGGGAGGCTATGTTAAGTTTAGAGTTTTCTTTGAGGAGAACAAGGTGCATCTGATGGTGGATAGAAGGCTATCATTAGCTGGTCATGAAAGAGAAGTTATCCACTTACCTCCCATCCCCATTAGAATTTTTCTGTACACTGTGCAAGCATGAAAGCCAGAGGGGACCTGAGGCTGCCTGAGTTTGAATATCCAGAACCTATATAAACACTTAGTTGTGGCCACACACAAATTTTTAAGCCCTGTATTGTGGGGCAGTGGAGACCAGAGAATCTCATGAACAGCAAACTTGGGAATCAGTAAGAGACTCCATTTCAAGAAAAAATTACATAGGTGAGTGATATCCAACATCCTACTTGCGCCAATGTAGGGAAGTCCATAGGCCACTGAAGACAACCATATAAGGTACCACATAAGCACATACACATGCATACACCACACACACATACACACACACACGCACACACACACACACACCATACTACAACACCACACACATGCAAAAGTATAATAAACTGCATGTAGGAAGAGTGAATTTCAAGACCAATAAAGGTTGAGTGGAGACTCCCATCCCTGTATTGATTGGGTGGTTATTGGTCTCTAGGCTGTGATGGATTTGAGATGCCATGCATCACCACATCTAAGGTGGTAAAGAGTTTCCTGAGTATCATTTCAGTTAATTTTTGATGCAAGTGAGCCACTAGGCTTAGAGGAAGACAGGGAGTTCATTTTGATATCTGTTCTCATCTTCCCTGTAGCTAACAAGTCACAACTTTTCCTGATTTTTAGTTGAACTGCTGACTGATGGACAAAAACTTGCCCCTTAGACTCCAGGATTCATCCAAAGAGACATCTCTAAGGATCCTGCATGTGGCCATCCATGGCTTCATCAGGTGCTTTGATTCTCTAGGGATTTTTAATTCTGGTTAACATAACCAAGCAGTTCCCTAAGAAGGGCACAGACTTCATGATGAAAACCAGTTGCTCACAGCCCTTGCTGTCTCAGGATCCTCAATGCCTGACTCAACATTTAAAAACTTGGGAATATGTGCTTCCAGTCAAGATGGTGTCCACCTAATCGTGCGGCAACTCCTGGGAAGGAGATGCAAAGAATCAAGGGGTCATGGGACTTTTAGGAGAGAGAAATCTCTAATAGATCGCCAGTGGGAGAGCGCAGAGTGTCAAAAAAGGGAATCAGCTGATTCCCATGCTCTCAGGTAACCCACCAGTCCCCCAGCCACCCCAAGCCCCTGTCCTAACCAGAGTTCCAGCCTCAGGCTACTCTAGCAGTAATTGCAGGCAAGGAGACCCAGGCCAGTAGTTCCACCTGCAACCCCAGGCACAGGTGATTGCTGGCATCCACCCCCGCCCGTGATGTCACAGACCCCCCCAATCCCCTCTCTCTCTACCCCGCCCCCACCTGCCCAGACTTTGGAATTGCTCCACTCTGCTCTGCCCACCCCTTGACTTCCACCTATTCCGCCCTGCTTGGCTCCATCCCCATTTGAATTCTGACACCTTCCACTTTGCTCTGCCCCCCTAGGGCTTGACTTCTCCAGCACACAACTTCAGAACTGCTCTTCTCATTTCTCCTCTGGCTCCACACCCTCCCTCACCCCCTGCGAATTAAGACCTGCTGTGCTCCAGCCCACTCTGCCCCAGGTGAGTATTAACCCTGTGCACTCTGTCCCGCCCCGTGTTCCACACCCACTCACTCCACTCTGCCCCACCATCCCCAGACTTCCACTTGCCCCACCCTGCATCTTCCTCCCACCTACTCTGCTTGGCCCCGCCCAACCCCTCTACATCAGATCCAACCACTTGGCCCCACCCCCATGCGAATTCTGACCCCCTCCCCTCTGCTCCACTGCCAATCTGCTGGACTTCAGACCTGCTCTGCTCTGCTTGGCCCTGCACCCGCTGTGCCCACACTCCACCCTGCCTGCCACAAGAGCTTGCTCCACACTGCCCCATCAATCCCTAGACTTCCACCTGCCCCACCCCATGTCTTCCTTCCACAGGCTCTGCTTGGCCTCGCCCCCACCCCACAACATCAGATCCAACAGCTTGAATCTGACCCCATGTGAATTCTGACCCCTCTGCCTGCCTCCACCCCCTACACGCTGGACTGCTGACTTGCTCTGCTCTGCTTTGCTCCTCTCTGCACAGACCCCCTGTGAATTCAGATCAACTTGGCTCCACTCAGCCCCACCACCAAGTGTGTATTGACCCTCCATTCTCTGTCGGGATCCCATGCCACAGGCCCCAAGCTCCACCCCTGCGCCCACACCTGGCTCTGCCCACTCCAAGCTGCACCACTGCCCCCGCCCATCTCTACCACACACTGTGATGGGCAGACTACAGTGCAAAAGAAATAACATAAAAAATCAAATGCAAGTAAATCCAATAAGATCTACCAGTCCTACCATGGACATTTCTAATCAAAACATACAAGAGACAATAGGATCAGAAACCCAAAACGAAGTTATGGGTAATGCAACCCTGACCAAGCTATTGATAAACTTACACAAAAGCAGCAAAGGACTGATAATAATGTGGAAGCTGCCATCAATAGACTAGACCTAATAGATAAGAAAATAGAAGGGGTCCAAACACAGATAAAGGATATAAAGCAAAGAAAAAAAAAAGAAGACCTAAAAAACCAGCTGGCTATGCTAAATGAAGACATAAAGAAATGCAAGGAAGAATTCCGAGAAGCATCAAGAAAATCAGAAAATGAAGTGAAAAGGGAACTTGACAGAGGGATGGAAACCATACATAGAAAAGTAGTAGAAAATGCAAACATAATCCCATGCGCGATATCATATTACAATGCTATATTGCTTGAAATTAATTGCTAGAAATTTACAAGAAAACATCCACCAAAAATCCCATCGGCTCCTGGAAACTGAACAGCACACCTTTAAACAATAAATGAGTAGTGGACGAAATAAAAAATGAAATAGAGAAATTTCTAGAAATGAATGACAATGAGAACACATCATACCAAAACATATGGGATAAAATGAAGGTGGTCCTCAGGGGGAAAATTCATAGCACTAAATGCCTTCATAAGAAAGACAGAGAGATCTCAAATCAATAACTTAGCCATCCACCTAAAGGCAATGGAAAAGCAAGAAAATCCAACCCCAAAAGCTCCAGACAGAAAGAGATAATTAAGATCAGAGCAGAAATTAATGAATTTGAAACTGAGAAAACAATTAAGAAAATTGATGAAAGAAAAAGTTGGTTCTTTGAAAAGATAAACAAGATTGACAACCCCCTGGCCAATTTGATCAAGTGATAAAAGAGGTGCTTCAAATGAACAAAATTAGAAATGAAAAAGGAGAGATCACAACAGACATAAGTGAAATTGGGAGAATCAACAGGTCTTATTTCAAAAACCTCTACTCCACAAAACTGGGAAATATAGAGGAAATGGATACATTCCTAGACAAATGCCATCCACCAAAGCTAAATTCAGAGCAGATTAATCTCATAAACAAAAATATCACAGCCATCAAAATTGTAAAGGTGATTAAAAAAAACCTCCCCCAAAAGAAGAATCCAGGACCAGATGGCTTCTCAGCTGAATTTTTTCAAACCTTCAGGGGAGAACTGAAACCAGTCTTTCTCAAACTGTGCCACACAATTGGAGATCAAGGAAAGCACCCCAACTCCTTCTATAAAGCTACTATAACCCTAAAACCAAAACCAGGCAGAGATGCCACAAGAAAAGAAAACTACAGGCCTATTTCTCTGATGAACTTAGACGCAAAGATCCTGAACAAAATTCTTGCAAACTGAATTCAACAACACATAAAATTCATTAACCACCTTGATCAAGTGGGCTTCATCCCAGGAATGCAGGAGTGGTTCAACATATGGAAATCTGTTAATGTAATACACCACAAAAGCAAGGCTAAACACAAAACCCACATCATCATTTCAATAGATGCAGAAAAGGTCTTTGACAAAATACAACATCACTTCATGATCAAAATGTTGGAGAGAATTGACATAGTTGGTTTATATCTTTTTTTGTTTGTTTGTTTAAACAGGGGAGAGCGCGAATGCAGTCCCCCACTACCACAAATTACACAGTCGAGTTTCCTGCATTTGGGGAAATTGCAGGGGTCAGCACATCCGGAGTGCAATGGATAAGCCTCACCCTGGGAAAACCACCTTCGTGATCATGGTATCTCCCCTGCCAGGTAAGTATCCAGTTTATATCTTAACACAATAAAGGCTATATACAAAGTTCCTAAGGCCCAAATAATACTTAATGGAGAGAGACTGAAGGAATTCCCATTGAGATCAGGAAGAAGACAGGGGTGTCCACTCTCACCTCTGCTCTTTAATATAGTATTGGAAGTCCTAGCTCAAGGAATAAGACAGGAGAAAGAAATAAAGGGGATACAATTTGGAAAGGAAGAAGTCAAGTTAGCACTATTCGCAGATGACATGATATGTAAGAGACCCGAGAGCCTCCATTCCAAAACTCTTAAAGGTTTTAAACTCCTTCAGCAAAGTAGCACGATACAAAATCAATGCACAAAAATCAGTAGCTTTCCTATATGCAAATTACAAAGATACAGAGAAAGAAATAAGTGACATTATCCCATTGTCAATAGCAAAAAAAAAAAAAAAAACATTGGAATAATATTAACCAAGGAAGTGAAAGATCTATACAATGAAAACATAAAAACACTCTAAAAAGAAATTGAGGAGGACTTGAGAAAATGGAAAGACCTCCCATGCTCCTGGATAGGCAGAATTAACATTGTGAAAGTGGCAATCCATCCAAAGGCAATCTACAGATTTAATGCAATTCCCATCAAAATCCCAACATCATTCTTCACAGAGATAGAAAAAATGATCTCAAATTCATATGGCAAAGCAAAAGGCCTCAGATACCCGAGCATATCCTTAGCAAAAGAAAAACCTCTGGTGGCATCACCATACCTGATCTAAAGCTATATTACAATGGCATAATAATAAAAACAGCATAGTACTGGCATAAAAATAGAAGTATAAACCAATGGAATAGAAGTGAGGACCCAGACTTTGGGTCAGTTAACTTCAGCTACTTGATATTAGACAAAGGCCCAAACAATATAGGCTGGAAAAAAGATAGCATCTTTTTCTGTTGTTTGTTTATGTTTATGTTTTTGTTTTTGTTTTTTGAGGTAGGGTCTCACCCTAGCCCAGGATGACCTGGAATTCACTATGGAGTCTCAGGGTGGCTTCAAACTGATGGCAATCCTCCTACCTCTGCCTCCCAAGTGCTGGGATTAAAGGTGTGTGCCACCATGCCCAGCAAAGACAGCATCTTTAACAAATTGTGCTGGACAAAGTGGATAACAATATGCAAGAAATTGAAACTTGATCAACACATCTCACCATGCACAACAATCAAGTCCAAATGGATCAAAGACCTCAATATAACACCAGAAACTCAGCTACTACTGGAAGAAAAGTTAGGAGGAACATTCCATGATTTAGGAATAGGAAAAAACTTCCTGGACAAAACCCCAGCAGCACAGGATCTTAAACAATCACTCAACCAATGGGATCTTATGAAGCTGAAAAGTTTCTTCACAGACAAACATACAATAAGTAGAGCCAATAGGTTACCCACAGAAGGGGAGAAAATATTTGCTGAATATTCAACTGATAGAGGCCTAATTTCTAGAATCGACAAAGAACTGAAAAACCTAAACAATAAAAAGACAAACAATTCACTCACAAAATGGGGCAAAGAACTGGACAGATAGTTCACAGATGAAGAAATACAAATGACAAAGACACACCTAAGTAAATGTTCAATATCCCTAATCATCAGAGAAATGCAAATTAAAACAACTATGAGATTCCACCTTACCCCAGTAAGGATAGCAAACATCAAAAAAATCAATGAAAGTAAATGCTGGTGAGGATGTGGAGAAATAGGAACCCTCATCTACTGTTGATGGGAATGTAAGATGGTACAACCACTTTGGAAAGCAATATGAAGGCTCCTTTAAAAAAGTGACTATAGAGTTACCAACAGACCCAGTTATTCCCTTACTGGGCAAGTACCCTAAAAGCTCCATGCCTCAGCTTGGAAAGATTTGCCCAACCATATTTATAGCTGCTCAATTCATAAGAGCCAAGACCTGGAATCAATCCAGATGTCCATCACTAGACAAATGGATAACTAAGATGTAGTATATCTATAGGATGGAATTCTACACAGCAGTAAAAAAAAAAAAAAATGACACAATGAAATTTGAAGAAAAATGGTTGAGCCTAGAAGAGCTTAATCCCAGTGAAACTCACCCAATCATAGAAATATAATTGCCACATAGTCTCACTCATCTACAGCTCCTAATCTGAATCTACCCAAGTCGCCAACATATCTATAAGGCATCTCGAGGACTGGACAATAGGGAGGGTAAGGAAGGGAGAGGGGACACAAAACTGGACCCAAAAGGCAATAGTAACATAAAAATATACATCCTGAAAGACAGACCAAATGGCTGAACCTCCACTGGGCCCTTAGAGGGAACATTGGATTCACAAGGCCCTGGAGAGGATACAACAAAAACTGTTCATTATCTCCTCCTATTTCTGCTTCTGTCTCTCTTTCTCTCTCCCCCTTCTCTCTTTTCTCTCTATGTCTTTTATATCACTTATCTGGTTCTTCCTTCTCCTCTTGGCCACTGACCTATAACTCCTGGTACCAGCAGGTGCTTATCATCCACAATGAGCTTTTGATCAGAGAGACCTACAAGGTTTCCCAAAAGAAGGTAAATTTGTGTCAAAGTGCTTGAGGACTCACCATAGGTTAGTGGTAAGACCCTACTGCTGAAAACATCATACACTGTTGGTATGTATCATGGAGTGTCATGGCTGGAACATGGAAGAAAGTCAGTCCCCAGACAGTGCATCTAGTGCTGGAAGGTGCTATATGAGTGACTGGGGGTATAAAAACCAATAGCTGCCCAAGCAATACATGGTCTAACTTACTTAGCAGCAAACAACCTGATGTGATGCTCATACAAGTGTAATAGTGGTGCACAGCCATGGTAGGAAACCAGCTGTTCTCAATTTGGCTAACTGATCTGCTCAGTGGAACAGAACCCATAGCTGGAGCTGGGTAACAAGTCAGAACCATATCCAAAAATGAAACCGTTCTCCAGTAAACTCTCTCTAAAAAACAATGGTTATCACATTTACTTGGTGCTAACTTACTCTCTGTTGGAGAATCTGCTTCTCTTTTTCAGATAGACACAGATCCTAAGGAGAGAACTACCCCATCATACCTCAGAAGGGCCCCAGCTGAAACTAACAATAATTGGGGAAACATACAAGAATGCTGTTTCCCTGGCTAACCGGGAACCAGCACAATGGTGAAGGAGATAGACACAGAGAACAATAAACCCCTACCAAATCAGATATACAGACACAGAGGCACCCAAGATCTCAACACAAAAGCAGAACTAATATGAACCAAACATGGCTCAGAGAAATTTGCAGAAGAGGGGTCAGAAAGAATGTCAGAGCCACATGTTGGGTCATGACACACACAGACATTTCCTCCTACCCAGAAACTAAAAGCTAATCACACAATGCATGACCCATATACCCCAACAAGAAGGGTCCCTGTGGAGGGGGGAGAACAGGGAGGAGGCTAACAATGATACCAACTTGACTGTATTCACTGACTACAAAAATAAATAGTTAATTTTTTTTTTAAACTTGGGAATATACTAATGACCAACCAGGACTCTTCAAAGGAGTCCCACCTCCCATGACGTATACCTTGGACAAGGTCCCTGCAGGCATCTAACTCTAGAGAGAGAATAGTGAAAGAAGGTTCTCCACACATGTGTTTTGAGCAGCAGCTACTACCTTCATCCCTGAGATTAAAGTTCTGGTTTCACTTGCATTTCTAAGCTTTGGGAAGCTGGTATGGGACTCTAGGCATTCCAATGAGCAAGGTAGAAGTCCTATTCCATGATCCTCGGTGTGCCCACTTTGGAAAAAAGCTGGCTGGTTCAGAGGAACTATGGGTTTTGTAGGGGAAAGCAGGGAAGTGATATAAGTGTGATTTTTGTGGTCTTGAGAAACAAAAGCAACTCAAACATTAGGAAAAAAATAGTGAGTATTCACAAAGGCCAGATGATGAGTTAAGCTGGAGAATCTCCTTTCTGGACTGCCTTGAAGGCAGAGGCCTGGATTTATTGACTCACTGTGCTGAATGAGCTCAATACCTTGCTTTCTCCTGATTTCTTACAAATCAGTATTCTTCTCAGCTTTTGCAGACTTGGTATGCCACACTCATATACTAATAGTGAGAAATTTTTTGATAAAGATGTAAGAATTTAACTTAATAATCATTTAATTTGCACAATTATGTTTCATGCAACATTAGTCTATTTCTTATGTCATATAGCATGTAGCTAATCACTAACTATAGTGAAGTAAGAAGGCAAGTGTCTTATTTGTGTGTGTGTGTGTGTGTGTGTGTGTGTGTGTGTGTGTGTGTGTGGTGTGGTGTGCATGCCTGTTTGTATGAATGTGGGTGCATGGGTATGTGTGTCTATGCACCAGAATGAGACTGTGGAGGGGGGGATAGAGGTTGACATTGAGCCTCTCAATTGCTCTCCTACTTTTTTCACTGAGGCAAGGTCTCTTGCTGAATCAAGAGCTCACAGATTTGACAAGAATAGCTAATGAATGATCCAGAGTGATTTCCTGTTTCTGCCTATCCAGCACTGGAAGTGTAGATAGGCACCACTATGTTTGGTTTGTTATGGGTGCTAGGATACAAACTGAAGTTTTCATGCTTACATAGCAAACATTTTACACACTGAGATATCTCCTCAACTCCATGTGTCTATTTTTAACTACTTTGTGTTCTTTGGGTCTTGATCTTTGGCATAATGTACTAGGTAATGCACAAAAATATCTTGGGCTTAGCTATAACATTGAAAAACCTCAATGTTTTCAGTGGTGGTGATTCAAATAGTGGGAGAGACTTTAGAGGTTTTTAGCTTTCTAATTCTAAATCTTAAATATGATGTAGACTAAACATTGCTAACTAAAGAGAATATTTGCCGCAGACCAGCAAAGCCAGGACCACCAGTCCGAAGGAAAATAGGGCCTTGGGAGGTGGGCAAGGAGCCAGCGAAGTGACAAACAGACACACACACAAGGTTAATGTATCTGAGTGTATTTTACTGAAGTAGAGCATCAGGTTATATGCAATTCTGGCTGCATAAGCTTAGCCTTTGTTTATTCAGCCTGTTCTAGGAATCGAGGCACAAATACATTGAGTAAAGATTACAATCACATATTTAATAGTTAATATCTCACCAAAATTAGTGTTAGACAGTCAGTGGTTACAAATGACTTTTAGTTTTTAGCCTGCTTCAAGCATCAAGTATTTTTAACAAAAGTTATAACAGGGAGACTTCATAACTCTAATATATTTTCTTCCTTGAACCATGCCATAAAAATGTAGGTGTATCAAAGCCTGCCTTCTCATAATTGAATCCCAGTTGTTTCCTAATGCTTTCTTTTTGTGCTTTAGTAAGCAAGCACCAAGGTGGCCTCGACTTAGCAAGTCTGTCCACAAAAGTTAAAGAATACCAAGAAACATGCTTCCCACCATTGTTTACTAGCATATCTCCATTCCTATACACTCCTGTATAAGGTAATGGTTTCATAGATTGGTTCTGGTCTTCGCAATTCTGACAATGTCTTGAAACAATGGCGGGGTCTTTGGAGTAAGCATCACACCATCAGGTGACTCAATTTTTGGATTTTTCCATATCTAATTTTTACTAAATTGTGAAAGAACATCATGCTGTTGCCATGTGTCAGGAATAGAACAGTAGTAATGAAGAAAACAGCTATTAGAGAACAGCAAAAGGCACTAAGAGCCTGGAAAATGCATGTCCTTCCAGGAGGCTTTCTTCTTTGAAGCTTTGGCCTCAGCCTGGTGAACAGGTCATGCAGACTCCACTGGAGTTGGCATGGCAAATATTTAGTCTTGAACTACTTTAGAGAAAGAGTAACTGTGGGTTACATCTGAACATTCAAAAAATATTCTATATACCAAACCTTCTACCTGTACCCTTATCTCCAGGGTCCATCCCCTCCCACCAAACTTCTTTGACACCACAGGATCCCCATTTGCAAAATACTTGGACTCTACATATGAATCCAGGGGCTTCTGATACCTTTACAAATGCCCTTGTCTGTAGAGACTCCAGTGCTGATCTTCTGAGTCTCCATATATGAGTCCAGAGTCCTGCTCAATCCCCACATGGGAACCCCTCACACCCCCAAAATTCCTTCCTCCAAGACCTCCACTATTGAGATGCTATGACTCTATAGAACAGATTGCTTCCATGACTGACCACCACCAACATGATACCAAGGCCAACTAAATTGAGACAATTGATCCAAACATTTACCCAAGAACTCACTCAACACAGGTGTACTGGAAACACTTGACTAATGACCAGTCTCCTTATGAGCAAGTCCCAGCCCAAAGCAACATGAATGGTCAAAGAAACATTTCTCCTATAAAATCTACCAATCCCAGAGTAATAGCAACCAAATGAGAGCTACTTAGAGGAAATTCCAGGCAGAGAATGACTACAAATATGGACAAGGTTCTCAAATAGAATATGAATTAAGCCTTGAATGAATTCAAGAAGGACATGAACAGGAACCTGAACAAATTCCAAGAAGATATCAATAAGTAACTGAACAAATTGCAAGAGAACACAAACAACAGCTGAATGAAGTCAGGTCAAACCAGAATATGAAAATAAAATTCAATAATGAAAGAGATATGTTGAGGGAAAACCAAACAGAAATGATGCTAGAAATGAAAACCAACAAGTTAAATAAGAAGCTTAGTGGAAAACCTTATGAATAAAATGAATCATGTGGTAAGATAGACTATCAGACCTTTAAGATGAGGTTGAGAGGAATTGGATCAGTCAAATTCAATAACAAGATTTTTTAAAGTAAGAATGAAACATGAGAGATATTTGGGTCTCACATGCTCAAATTTGGAATTATGGGTATAGAAGAAAGAGAAATCCAAACCAAAGGCATAGAGAATATTTTTGATAAAATTATAGAATAAACTTCCACAAATCTAGGAAAAGTGAGGCTCATCCAAATAAAAGAGACATATAGAACACTAAATAGAAAATAGTAGAAAAGAAATGCCTCATATCATATTATGGCCACAAAACTAAATACACAAGGCAAAGAAAGGATACTGAAAGCTGCAAGAAAGAAATACCAGGTTACATACAATGGTGGGCCTATCAGAATAAGAGCTGATTTTTTTGGTAGAAACTATATAAGCCAGAAGGACATGGAATGATGCATTTCAAGTCCTGAAAGACCACAGATGCCAATACTATGTGCTATAACTAATGTTAAAAAAAACTTTTCATGATAAAATCAGGCTAAAGGAATTTATGGGTACCAAGCTAGCTTACAGAGGATACTGGATAAAAACTTCAGAATAAATAAAAGGATAAACATTGAAGAAGCTATAGGAAAAAAAATTAATGATAATTGTTAAGCAAATGAGATTATGAAAACACCAAACACTCCAAAATCATGAACATGGTGAGAACTTTAAAAATATTTTATTCATTTATTTGCAAGGAGAAAGAGAGAGAGAATGGGCACACTAAAGCCTCTAACCACTGCAAATTTACTCCAGATACATGCACTATCTGTGCATCTAGCTTGCATAGGTTCTGGGGAATCAAACCCAGGTCATTAGACTTTGCAGTCAAGTGTCTTAACTGCAGAGCCATCTCTTCATCCCTAATACATACTTTTTAATAAAAACTCTAATTATTAATGATATCAATTCCCCAATCAAAAGACATAGACTAACAGATTAGATTACAAAATGGGAATCCATTTTTTATTATCTTCAAGAAACTCACCTTACTATCAAAGACAGACAGTACCTTATGGTAAAGGCTGAAAGCCCAGCACTCCAAGCAAAGGAAACCAGGAAAAAAAAAACAAACAAACAACAACAAAAAAAAACAGGAGTTGCTGTTCTAATATTTGAAAAATGTATACTTTAAACCGAAACTAGTCAGAAGAGATAAAACATGTGATCTTGATTAAGGGAGCAATCCATCAGGAGGAACTATAAATCTAAATGTATATACACTAAAGACAGAGGCACCTAACTTCATAAAGCAAATACTACTAGATATGAAAACACAGCAATTATAGGTGATGTAAATACTCCACTCTCACCAATAGAAAAATGATTCAGACAAAAATAGAGACACATTAGAATTAAATGACATCACAGAACAAATGGACTTAACAGATTTCTAAAAACATTCCACTCAACCACTACAGAATACACATTCTTCTCAGCAGTCAATGGGAATTACTCTAAAATTGATCACATATTAAGAGACAAGGCAAATCTAAGTAAACAGGAAATTTGAAATAACTTCTTATATTCTATATAAGGCTGGAATAAAGCTACAATCAACAGGAGAAGCTACACTTAATTTACAACTTCATGGAGATTAAATAACATACTATTGAATAATGAATGTGACATTGAAATAGTCAAGAAAATTATTTTAAAAATTCTTAGGATTTAATGAAAATGAAAACACAACAAAAGCTATGGGATACAATGAATGCTGTCCTAAGGGGGCTGCTCTAAGTGTCTATATTAGAAAATCAGAGAGATCTCAAAAAAAAAAAAAAAAAAGGAGCTGAACCTGAAGGCCTTGGAAAAACAAGAATAAACCAAACTTAAACGAAGTAGGTAAAAGAAATAATAATTATCAAGGTGTTTGACATGGATATGGACCAGGCCAACCCAGGAAATGTGAAAATGAAAGAAAAAGAAACTGGTCTTGACAGTAATGGATTGCCCTTTATTTAGAGCAAAGAACGATGAAGGACAGACTCTCAGTGGATTAGAGACTACATGTTCAGACACAGCTGAGCTGGGTTTTTAAGGGTCCAGAAGCAGGAAAAAAGGAAGTGAGGGTGTAGAGTAAAGGTGGAAAGAAGAACCAATCATTCTGCCCATTGAGTTTGTTTCTCTTCTTTATGGTCTTGGGGCAAGGGTCTCTCTTCACACTGGAGTAAACATTTGAGGTATTTTGCAGTCCAGATACTTTCTGCGAGATCTATTGTTATGAATCTCCACTGAGGTCAGCTTTCTCAGTCATTCTATGACTTATTAATTCTTCATTCCAGACCCTAGTTTCAAGTAAAAGAAAGGGGACATAGATTCAGATCTTGGGGCTTTCTGTTGGCTTTAGGGACAACAACAAGGGCTTCGGGTCTATCTCTAGGGTCCAGAATGGGCAGAAGTGTTGACTGAGTTGGAGTTTCCAGGCTGCCTAGTATATTTCTTCTTCTTGTGACTTTGTCTTTTGCTTGGTCCTGTGGGAGAGGTGAGTGGTATTGAAGGGGACAAAAATTTAATAAAGGATACTAAAGGGATGATTCTTTGTATGCTGTTGGGAAGGAGAAGTAGTGGGTTCTTAGATAAATTAGTTTGACCATGACAGTTTTTTTGCTTGATAAACTTTAGTAGCCAATTGATTAGATAAAGTCCAATGAGTAGCCCTGAAATAAAAGGACTATAGGACCTGCTAGGCCCGTAAGCAGGGTAGTTAGCCAGGGATTCTAGTCAAACAGCTGTTGAAATCAAGAACCAATGGCCTTCCATTCCATCTGGCATTCTTCTAGGTTGTCTTTTACCTCGTTTCAGGTGCCATTTGTTAGCATAAAACATCAAGCCTCTCCTAAGGTCCACACATAGCCCTCCCTGTGATGTGAACACTAGGTTAAGTCCTCATCAGTTTTATAATACCATTTCTGCCAGAGAATTACCTGATTGTGAATCAGGTTAATGGAGTCTTTTAAGTATCCCAGATATGTGTCAGTTTGTTTGGCCATGCATGATGTTCCAATTTTACCTTTTGCTAGAGGCACTGTACCTAAGGTTGCTGATCTTTCTATGCTAAGTCCTATCAAGATGGACACCAGTAAAGGAGCTTCCCTTTTATTACATGATCCAAGGCCAGAGGTATCATGAGTTTTTCATCCTCAGGTCTACTGTAGGTATATACCTGGAGGAGGACATGGACTGTGACATACAAAGTGGAGCCTTTATTTAACTTCTTTTGAGGGAGATACATCTGGGTGAGGCCAGAGATGCAGCCCATCCAGGTCCCATAAGGGACAAAGTAGGCCTTGGATTTAATCAGAGTTGTAGTCATGGTGTTAATAAAGGTTTCCAAGAAAGGGGATCAGGAGAGGTCATAATTAGAAGGCAAGAAGCTCTTCTGACCATATGTCCCAAAGTTAAGTGTCAGTTAAAGGGTCAGCAGCTGCTTATGTTGTTGCTTGTAATAATAACTTTTGTTTCCAGGGTCTCACCCTAGCCCAGGCTGACCTGAAATTCACTATGTAGTCTCAGGGCAGCCTCAAACTCATGGTGATCCTCCTACTTCAGCTGCCCAAGTGCTGGGATTAAAGGTGTGTGCCACCACACCCAGTAGTAATAAATTTTTTATATACTCAGATCCACATAGTAAGGGGGTTTGGACATGAAGCAGAGACTTTAGTCCTTGGCAAGTTCTGGTTGTGTATTGTTAAGCAATTGATGTATGACTTCTGGCATGGGAAAGAGGTTGAGAGGTAGTGGGGTCCCAATGGAGTGGGATGGAGAAGAGGATGAAAAGTCAGGTACTCATGGGAGAGGGGCAGGTACTTGTGGTGGGTTAGGGGCAAGGAGAGGGTCTTAAAGTTGTTCCATTAGTTCTTTTGGTTTGAGCTCTTTTCTTCCAAGAGCTTCCCTGGGGCTATCTAGATAGACAGATTTCTTGGCATTCAGCAAAAGTATATTGAATTCACGAAATTTGCTAAATCCTGCATTCCAGACTCATTTATATGTATGAAATCTGGAAAGAAGAAGTCAGACTCAGGATCTCTTGAATGAATAGCATTGTTCATGAAAGAGAAGCGGGGTGAGCACAGAAGAGGACTTTCATATTGGGTGGCAGTTTCAGAGCTCCAAGGGCATTTCTGAAATTATTTGGAGTAGGAGCTTTTGAAATAAACTGTATAAGTAGACAGACAAAGGATTGACTTATATGAGTGAAAAATGAAAAGTACATCAAAGAAAATAATGGGTTTACAAAAAAATTACACTAGAGGTACTTCCAGGCAAGATGGTGGCATAGGAGCCATGCCAAACCAGCCTGGGGAGAGATTTAAGCAAAGCCACAACAAAATGCACTCTTCTTCTAAAAAATTAAGGAGCGTAGGTGCTTCTTAGACGTAGCAGAGAAGCAGGAATGACCAATATCCACCAGAAAGGAGGAAAATGGCCAGAATCCCACTGATGTACTAGTGGCCCTGATCTGCATGATCTGTACACCTGATCAGCACTGCCTACCAGGCACCAGTGACCACCAGCAGCAGCAGAGGCAAAACAAGGGGATTTTCCAACCTGATCAGCTTCCTTGCAAAGTCAAGAAATCTGAAGGAAAGACAGTTGAGATCAGGTAAGGAGCTACTAAAAGATATACAGGTTAGACTGTGTGAGCAACTCCAGTACTACTCCAGGCTTCTTGACACTCCCAACCCCCAAGCATCAGAACCACAAACCTCTAGCATTCAGCCTCTAGTAGCAGGGCATCCAGCACAGCTGATCAGAAATCCAGCCCCACAGCACAACACAGAGTGATCTAGATGGGCACTCAGGTTTGGTGAGATTGGAAACCATGCCAAATATAATGAGGCCAAATGACAAAAAAAACAAACAACAATAACAACAAAAACCAGGTACATAGGCTGGCATTGGAAATGCTAATCTCTCTTTCCATGTCAGGGTAGGTTATGGGTTACATATTCTTGGTTGGTTTTACCTTTTTCAATTAAGCTGTACTTGGGGCTTCAGTATTGTTGCCTTTGATGCTTTCAGATTTATAGAGCCTTTGTCCTTTTCCTTCTGTCATTATTGGGGGCAGGGTCTGATTCATATCCAGGCTAAATTGGAACCAAATATAGAACAGAATTCTCTACCTCAGAGGCTTAAAGGTGTAGAACAAAACACACCCTTAGGGATTTTGGTTTTATAAGGCTATCTGTTTGTTTTAGTCCCCACACTTGCAAACTCTGTCGTGGTTCTTATTGAATGTGTACATTACTCAGTTGAAGTTTAGAATTTGCCAATAAATTGTTTCACCCAGTCCACTAGAATACTTCCTTAGCAGGCAAACTCAACACCTAGGATTACATCTGTGGTTGGATAGGGGTACAAGAGCTACACCTAGCACTTTAAACTCATATCCTGAAAATATATAAAGTAGGATTGCCACATCTAATAACACTGCAGATAAGTAGAAAACCCAAGAATCACATCAATTGAAGATGCAAGTCACAAGAAACTAAAACAATCAAGACAGTACAATCCCACCAAAAATTATAAATCCAGCAGAAATAATCACCAGTGAGACTGTTTTAGATTAAATTACTGACAAAAATTTTTAAAAAGATTTTATCTATACTCAAAAAAAGATCAAACAAGAATTCAGAGGAATCAAAGAAGAAAACAAACTCCTGAAAGAGAACACAGGAATCCAGCTCAATGAAATAAGGAGGTCAATACAAGACATGAGTAAGGAAATAGAACTACTGAAGAAAAACCAGGCTGAAATTCTAGCTCTGAAGAACACAATCAGTGAAATGAAAAACTCTGTGAAAAGTCTTACCAGTACAGTGGATGAATGAGAGAACAGAATAAACTAGAAGACCAGGTGGCAGACCTAATACAGTCCAACAAAGAGAAAGACAAGCTAGTAGGAAAGTATGAATGGGAATTTTAAGATATCTGGGACATTATGAAAAGATCAAACATAAAAATTCAGGATATAGTAGAAGGAGAAGAATTTCAATTCAGAGGCTTAGCAGGCATTTTCAACAAAATTCTAGAAGAAAAAGTTCTCCAAATTAGGAAAGAAATGCCAACACAGATGCAAGAAGCTTTTAGAACATCAAACAGACAAAACCTGGACAGAATCTTTCCTAGCCATGTTTAAACTACTAAACACACACACCAAAGAAAATATATTGAAAGCAGTTAGAGTGACAAAGTAAGTCACCTACAAAGGCAAGCCCATCAAAATAACATCAGATTACTCAGCACAAACTTTAAAAGCCAGAAGGGCTCGGAATGATGTATTCCAAGTTCTGAAAGATAACAACTGTTAATCAAGATTACTTTATCCTGCAAAGCTATCTGTCCAAATTAATGGAGAAATGAGGACATTCCACAACAAAAACAGTCTAAAGGAGTTTATGACAGCTAAACCAGCTCTACAGAAAATACTTGAAGGAATCCTTCATGCTGAAGAGAAAGCAAAACATACACAGGAGGAAATAGGAAAAAAATAAACCATGCTCAAATGACAGTTAAAACAAGTGAGTAAAGGGAAAACAAGAAGCACTACAAACCATGAAGAATGGTGAGAATAAATATGTAACTTTCAATAATAACTCTTAATATCAATGGCCTCAATGCACCAACCAAAAGACACAGGCTTGAAGACTGGTTTAAAAGGCAGGATCCTGGTATTTGTTGCCTCCAGGAAACTCACCTCTCAATAAAAGCAGGGGTTTCTATCCTAATATCTGACAGGATAGACTTCAAACCAACATTAGTGAAGAAAGATAAAGAAGATCATTTTATACTGATTAAAGGAACCTTCCAACTGGAGGACATTACAATCCTAAACATATATGCACCTAAACATGGGGGCTCACAATTTCTTCAAACACTATCAGATTTAAGGTCACAGACAACACCTAACACAATTGTAGAGGGTGTCTTCAATACCCATTCTCATAAATTGACAGGTTATCATGGCAAAAAATAAATAGAGAGGCATCTGGATTAATTGATGTCATGGAACAAATGGACCTAACAGATGTCTAATGAACATTCCATCCAAATGGTACAGAATATACATTTTCTCAGCAGCACATGGAACATTCTCTAAAATAGACCATATATGAGACGCAAAGCAAATCTCAACAAATACAGTAAAATTGAAATACCTGACCACAGTGGGATGAGACTGCAAATCAGCAACAATATAAACTACAGAGCATACACAAATTCATGGAGACTAAATAGTACACTATTGGATGATGAATGGCCATTGAAAAAATCAAAAAGGAAATGAATAAGTTCATAGAATCATATGATAATGAGAATACAACATACCAAAACTTTTAGTACAAAATGAAGGCAGTCCTAAAAGGAAAATTTATAGTTCTAAGTGCCTATGTTAGAAATTAGGGAGTTCACAAGTAAACACTTTAATGTTTCACTTTAAGGCCTTGGAAAAAATAAAACAAGGCAAACCAAAAATCAGTAGATGGAAGACATAATAAAGATTGGGGCAGAAATTAAAGAAATATAAACAAAAAATAAAAATAAAGAAAGAAAAAAGAAAAGAATCCAAACAGTCAATGAAACAAAGAGTTAGTTCTTTGAAAGGATAAACAAGATTGATAAACCCTTAGCAAATCTGACCAGAAAAAAGAGACAAAATAAAATTAGAGGTGAAAAAGTTACCATTAAAACACATACCAAAGAGCCGGGCGTGGTGGCGCACGCCTTTAATCCCAGCACTCGGGAGGCAGAGGTAGGAGGATTGCTGTGAGTTCGAGGCCACCCTGAGACTCCATAGTGAATTCCAGGTCAGCCTGGGCTAGAGTGAGACCCTACCTCGAAAAAACCAAAAAAGAAAAAACCAAAAAAACAAACAAACAAACAAACAAAAAAACCACATACCAAAGATATTCAGAAAATCATAAGGACATACTTTAATAATATAGATATCTCTAAGTTTGAAAATCTGAAGCCGGGCGTGGTGGCGCACGCCTTTAATCCCAGCACTCGGGAGGCAGAGGTAGGAGGATTGCCGTGAGTTCGAGGCCACCCTGAGACTCCATAGTGAATTCCAGGTCAGCCTGGGCTAGAGTGAGACCCTACCTCGAAAAACCAAAAAAAAAAAGAAAAAAAAAATCTGAAAGAAATGTTTTTCTTAACTCATGTGACCTAGCAAAATTAAATCAAGATATGATGAGCCATCTAAATACACCTATTACAAGTACAGAGACCCAAGCAGTTATAAAAAGTTTCCCAAGCAAAAAATGTCCAGGCCCATATGGATTCACTGGTGAATTTTATCCATACCTTCATGGAAGAACTAACACCACTGCTTCTCAAACTTTTCCATAAAATAGAAAAGGCAGGAATTCTACCGAACCCCTTCTATGAAGTCAGCATCACCCTGATACCAAAACCAGACCAAGAAACAACAACAACAACAAAAATTACAGACCAATCTATCTCATGGACATAGATGCAAAAATTCTGAACAAAATATTGGCAAACAGAATATAAGAATATATCAGCAAGATTATCCATCCCAACCAAGTAGGCTTTATTGCAGAGATGTAGGTATTGTTCAACATATGCAAATCAATAAATGTAATACACTATGTAAATGAATTTAAGAACAAAAATCTCATGATCATCTCACTACATGCAAAAAAGGCATTCAACAAAATTCAACATCCCTTCATGGTAAAAGTCCTACAGAAACTGGGAATATAAGGACCATATCTTAATATAATAAAAACTATGTATGACAAACCTACAGCCAACATAATACTAAATGGGGAAAAACCTGAAGCTTTACCACTAAATTTAGGAACTAGAGAAGGGTGTCAACTGTCCCCACTTTTTTTAATATAGTACTGGAAGTCTTAGCTATAGCAACAAGGCAAGAGACACTCATAAAAGAGGTATAAATTGGAAAGGAAGAGATCAAATTATCATTATTTGCATATGATATGATTGTATATATAAAGGACCCTAAAGACTCTACTAGCAATGTGTTAGAGCTGATAAACACTTTCAGCAATGTAACAGGATACAAAATAAATACACAGAAATCAGTTGCTTTCCTATGAGCTAACAACAAACATGCGGTAGATGAAATCAGGGAATCTCTCCCATTCACAATTGCCTCAAAAATTAATAAAGTACCTTGGAATAAACTTAACCAAGGAAGTAAAGGATCTCTGCAATGGGAACTTTAAAACACTCAAGTGAGAAATTGCAAAAGACACAAGGAAATGGAAAGACATCCCATGTTCTTGGATTGGAAGACTCAATATTGTGAATATGTCAATCTTCCCCAAAACAATCTACACATTTAATACAATCCTCATTAAAATTCCAATAGTATTCTGCACATAAATAGAAAAAAAATCCTAAAATTCATGTGGAAGCAGAAAAAAATATCAAATAGCCAAAACATTTTGAGAAACAAAAATAAGGCTGGTGGTATCACCACACTCAATTTTAAGCTATATTGCAAAGTCATAGTAACAAAACCAGCATGGTACTGGCATGTATATCACATGTATATCAATGGAAAGAATAGAGGACCCAGATGTTAATCCAGACAGCTACAGCCATCTAATTTTTGACAAAAATATTCATTGGAGAAAAGACAACTCTTCAACAAATGGTGCTGGGAAAACTGGATATCTATATGTAGCAGGATGAAAATAAATCCTTGTCTTTCCCCATACATAAGAATCAAGTCCAAATGGATCAGGGACCCTAATATCAGACCTGAACTTTTGAATGTGCTGCAGTAAAAGGTAGGGGAAACCCTTCAACATATTGGCATAGACAATGACTTTCTGAATATAGCCCCAATTGCTCAGGAAATAAAACCACAAATCAACCACTGGGATCTTATAACATTTCAAAGCTTTTGTACAGCAAAGAACACTGTGAATAGAACAAAAAGACAACTTACAAAATGGTGGAAAATATTTTCCATCTACACATCTTATAGAGGATTAATATCTGAAATATTCAAAGAACTCAAAAAACAAAACAATAAGAAACCACACAACCCAATTAAAAATGGGCTATGGAACTAACAGAGAGTCCTTATTGGAAGAAATACAGATGGAATATAAACATCTAAAAAAGTGTTCTGCAACCTTGCCATTTTAGGAAATGCAAATTAAAACTACTTTAAGATTCCATCTACCTCCTGTCAGAGTGAGTACTATCAGGGAAACAAATAACAATAAATGTTGGTGCAGATGTGGTAAAAGGGGGCCCTTCTACACTGTTGGTGGGAATGTAGTCTGGTACAGCCATTGTGTAATTCAATGTGGAGGTTCTTGAGACAGCTAAAAATAGATTCACCATATGATCCAGCTATAGCACTCCTAGGCATATCCTAATGACTCTTCTTATTATGGTAGAGATACTTGCACAACCATGTTTATTGCTGCTCTGTTCACAATAGCTAGGAAATGGAACCAGCCTAGATGTCTGTCCACAGAAGAATAGATAATAAAGATGTGGTACATTTATACAGTGCAGTTCTATTCAGCAGTATAGAAAAATGCAATTATGAAATTTGCAGGGAAATGGATGGATCTGGAAAGGATCATATTAAGTGAAGTAACACAGTCCCAGAAAGCCAAATGTCACATGTGTCATATGTGGGTCCTAGTTACAAATGTATCAACTTGTGTGTGAGCTGGAACCAAAAATCTGTAGCAGAGGCCAGTAAGCCAGAAAAAGGCTATAAGGGAGGGAGGAGAAGGAAAGACTTTAGGTGATGGTATTGTATATATGTAAGTAGAAGAACAGATTATAGGAAGGGGAAAGGCCTAAGTGAGGCCCAGGGAAGACATTGTGTAAAAGAACGGCAGGGGCAGGGATGCTTATTCAAATTTCAAAATATTCTGAATAAGACAAGTGAAAACCTGCTTTTTTGAATAATGGCACATCCAGAAGCCTTAGATTGTTACTAGAAAATTTTCAGTGCCAGGGATGGGATACCTTCCAGTGATTTGTTGGCCAGGGGGTCCCTGTTGCCTCCAAAACATTACAAGCTATTGCCAAGGCCCTTGGTTTCCCTTGAGAAACAGATGGTAAGACTTCACATGCCTGAGTGGCAAGATCACTGATAAATGAAGCTGGTGCTGAGCAGAAAACCTTCTCCCTGTAGACCAGCCAACTGAAAACTGGAAAAGGCTGCACTGCATGCAGCCTTATGGGAGACAGAAGTCATCAGCGGTGAACAATGGACACTGGAAGCCTCATGTTTGGCCAGGCAGGCCAAATGACTGAATGAGTGCAAGAGTGGCATGTCTTCTCTGAAGGAAACCAACTGCTCTCTAATTGGACTCAAGGCCCATTCTATGGGAGGGAATACATACCTGGTACTGTAAAACCTAATGAAAAGCTTATGGTAGGGGAGGACATGAGCCTTAGGGGTATAAAGCCTACTCTTGTCACATTAAATGTTATATTAAATATATATTAGTCTCACCAAAGTGCCCTGAAACCACTACAGTTAATGTTCATACTCATATATAAATGCCACTCTCACTTCTGGTTAGAGGAACTTCTCTTTTCAGGTGGCGATGACCAGGATGGGATAATCCAAAAGGCAACATAGTGCTGAGAAGAATGGACAGAGGAGTGTCCAGCACTGAAACATCTCACACCCTCCAAGGCTCAGGGTCCATTGTGGAAGAAGTGGCAGAAAGAATGTAAGAGCCAAAGGATATATATATATATATATATATATATATATATATATATATATATATATCCTCCTTCTCTCCCTCACTCTTAAATAAATTAATTAAATATTTTTAAAAGGTTCATATAGCCCAAGATATTGGCTTTGAAATGGGAACATTTATTTATACACAAATTCTGTAGTCCATTGTTGAAGTTCTAGCCATACAGGTGTGGCTTCTGGGAGCCTCAGGTTTTGGCTCATTTGCCAAACATCATTTTTTACTTTGTGCACATGGAAGGCACACATGGCTAAGAAACTTTCTCTCATTAGCTTGTCTAGGGCTGGAAGGTGCTACATGAGCTACTGGGAGAAAGTGGCCAACATCTGTCTGAGCAACCCAAGGTCTAAGCTACTCAGAAGCAAACAACCTGACGTGATGTTCACACAAGTGCAATAGTGGCACACAGCCTTGGTGGGTAACCAACTGCTTTCAGACTGGCTAAGAGATCCGTTCAGTGGCAAGGAACCCATATCGGGACCTGGGAAACAAGTCAGAATAATATCCAGGCAATAATTTTTTTCTCCAATATCATGCTTCCACTAATCTTGGGCTATAAGAGGGACTACACCCATTAAATTCTTTCTAAATTATTAATGCTTATCCCATTTAACCTGTGTTGACTTCAGTCTCCATTGAAGAATCTGTTTCTCTTTTTCAGATGGGTGTGGGACCTGAGGAGATAAATGACCCATCGCACTTCAGCCCAGCCCCAGCTGAAACCACAGAGGAATTGGGGAGATGAGCAATAGTGCTGCTTCCTTGGTGATAATCAGCACAAAGATGAAGGAGACAGACACCAAGGACACCCAACACCTACCAAAGCAAAGAGCCAGAGGTTCCTAAAAGCTCATCACTGAAGTATACTTAAAATACACCCAACAAGGCTCAGGGAAATTTGCTGAATAGGAGGGTGGAAAGATTGTTAGAGCCACAAGTTGGGACATTATGCCCAGAGGCATTGCCTCGCCCCAGTAACTGACTGATGCTACCCACAATCCCCACTGGTTTAACCTGCATCCCCAATGAAGAGGACCCCTTCTGAAAAGGGGCAGGGAAGAGGGAAAGGATGGTACCAACACATGTTGTTTTCATACTAAGCATGTCCATAACTAATAAAAATAAATTAAAAAAAGAAAATTTCTCTTAGACTCCATTATAGATGCTTTTGAACAGGCAAGGAGACAGGCAGCTCTTCAGGTGAGTGGTATCTATCAAAGCCATTATGAAAGAAACTCCTAGATCATATTAAATGTAGGGGTCTTAGCCTGTCCTAATAAAAACTTTGTTTCAGAACATTTTGTGATTCTGCTGACACCATGTTTTGGGAATAAGGACATCTGTGCTTATCCCAGAATGCTGGGACAGAGTTTGTGATGTCTATTCTCCTGTTGTTAGAGAGGTCTAATATTCATCTATAGTCTCAAACTAGTCAGAATATCTCCTGCTTCTGACATAGTGAACTACTGCCTACTTTGTTTTTTTGTAAGTCATTTTCTGCATAAACTGCATGAACCTAGTACAAATAGCTGTTTTAATAAAAGTTCTGCAGGCTGCTGCCTCTGTGGTCCTGTGCAGAACAAATTACCTGGAGTCTCCTGGTTCTGTTGAGTCTCCCTGGTCACAGCTCAATTCCTTGGCACCTATAGTTCAGGACCTGGAAACAGGATCAGTTGGCATCAGCAGGTAACACCACCAACTCGGTGGTGCCCAATGTGGGGCACCCAACCTAGGAAGAGTAGATTTCTGAGGAACACTGGAGAGGTATGTGGTTCTGGGAAAGCAAGCAAGGAACTCACTCCAGGATACCAGGGTAAGGATGGGTCAAGCCCATAGTAAAAGGGAGGATTGCATGAACTTATTGTACAGCATGCTAAAAGTGTCAGGGGCAGAAGAAGAAGGAAAGCAAAAAAGGAGAGAGAAAAAAAATTTATGAAGTCTCTGAATATATAGATAAATATTGCTGGCTACCTCTGCATGACACTGTAGATGCAACAATGGAAGGAAGTTTTAAATCTTTTAAGCAAGGTCACAGGAGAGCTGAAATTATTCCTCTAAATATTTGGTCTTTGTGCAATTTTATTACTTTAGCTATGGAGCCACTACAAGCTGCTACCCTATGGGTAGCTAGAGACTTTTTAAGGGTCCCACAGGCAGTTGTGAGGAGGATGAACTGTCCTCCACCCACCATGTGTTTCATCCTTGGAGTCTTCTGACTCTGGGGAACATGCTAAACCTCAAGCTGCCTCTGCACACTCCATGGTTAAAAAAAAAAAATCACAAGCTTCAAGTCAACAGATTAAAAATAAAAAATAAAATAACATTCCTCAGCCCTGGACACAGAAACTTAAAGGATAACTTCAAAGAATTTAGTCTCAAGGACACTCCCCAATAATATGCCACACAGTAAGTAATAAGGAAATGAGGAAGGGGAGCACAGTTTAGAGTCAGATATAAAATATGGGATAGGCTCAATCAAAGCTATATATTCAAACTTGAAATAATATATTTTAAGAGCAGAGGGGCCAATATTCAAGTTAAATAGCTACAGCAAAAGTATAAGGAAAAATTTACAATGAGCACATTTGTCTTTTGTTTTAAAATAAAAATGTTAACAGGATTCTAAATGCATATATAAAATTTGTGGCCACTTTAATTTTTCATTATAATTTTGGTATAACAACTTAATGTGTGAATGTGAATGTTTTAATAATTGTGGTGGTTTGATTCGGATGTCCCCCATAAACTTAGGTGTTCTGAATGCTAGGTTCCCAGTTGATGGAGATTTGGGACTTAACAACTCTAGGGCTTATGCCTGTTATAGCCAGAGGCCCCTTGCTGATATTTGGCACACTCTCCTGTTCCTGTTGTTCATCTGATATTGGCCAGGAGGTAATGTCCATCCTCTGCTCTTGCCATTGTTTTTCCCTGCCATCATGGAGCATCCCCTTGAGGCTGAAAGCCAAAATAAACCTTTTCTTCCCACAAGCTGCTCTTGATTGGATGATGTCTGCCAGCATTGTGAACCTGACTGCAACAGTAATGCTGGTACCAGAGGAGTGGGCTTTCTGCTAGACACCTGACTGGGTGACTTTGGCCTTTTGGAGCTGATTTTCAAGAGGAATGTGGAAGGATTTGAAACCTTGGCCCAAGAGTTGCCTTGCAGTGCTGTAAATACAGCTTGATGGACTATTCTGGTCAGAGCTGAAAGACCTGAATGCAGAAAGAACTAGGGACTGTGAAGTTTGGCTTGTGAGGGTTAGAAAGAGCTTTGCTTAGAATGAGCTACAAGCACTTTATGTGAGAGGCTTGCTGTTACTCCCATGCCCTGAGAAGTTGTGCAGGGTTGCATTGTGTAGAAATGGACTGCTGTGTGCAGAGGGATAGGGCACAGAATGAAATCTTTGGGCTGAAGCTTCTCCCCATTAAGCTGCAATTATATAAGAGATTACAACCTTTGAGACTGGCAAGCTGACCTGCAGTGGGGCAACAGGAAGAAAGTAGACTCTTTAGAAGGGGCCTGAGTGCTCAAGGAGTGTCCTGTTCTTCAAAGTCTGTTTTATTCCCCCCTGTGTTAACAAATTGGCACCCTACCTGGTGTTATGGAATATAGGAAATGCAGGAGAGGGTCATTGAATTTGCAACAGGGTCTTGTGTTTTGGAAAAGGCTATGGGCAGTGTGAAGCAGGGTTGCTGGATGCCTGCATGGAGACCTGATGGAACTGTGAGGCTGGACCATGGGTTGCAGTGGAGACCCAGTGGAGATACCAAGACCACGAAATGGCTGCTAAGGACAGCTGCTGCCCCTGGATGAAGTCTTCCAGGACTGTGAGTAGTCTAGCTGGTGGGGTGGCATTGGAACTCCAGAGAATTGTTGCTGATTAGAATTATCCGGCTTGGAGATGTGTCACTGGCTAGCGTTGTTGGACTTGAAGTTACAGAGTTTGATGTTTGCCTTGGTTGTTTTAAATCTTGTATTGGCTGAATATTTCTTTGCTATACCCAATGCCATCTTTTGCAGTGTGTCATTTTTTTAGGTTACTTTTTTGTATTATGGCTCAGTTAAAAGACCTTGGATTATGAGGATGTATGAACATCATTGGAATTGATTAAAACTATGGGGACTTTTAAAGTTGGATAAATGCATTGCATTTTACATCATGTATGGTTATCAGTTTATGGGAGCTGGAGGCAGAATGTGGTGGTTTGATTGAGGTGCCCCCCATAAAGCTAGGTGTTCTGAATACTAGGGTCCCAGCTGATGGAAATTTGTGAATTAACACCTCCAGGAGGCAGTGTATTTATTGTTGGTGGCAGGCTTATGGTGTTATACACAGCTCCTCCTTGCTAGTGTTTGGCACACTCTCTTGTTCCTGTTGTCAACTCATGTTGGCCAGGAGGTGATGTCCACCCTCTGCTCATGCCAATCATTTTCACCTGCCACACTGAAGGTCCCCTCTAGTCTGTAAGCCAAAATACCCCCCCCCTTTTTCCCCATAAATTGCTCTTGGTCGGTTGGTCGGTTGGTTGCTATCAAAAGAATCTGAAGCTGACTGCAACAATGATATATTAAACAGCCTTGTAAATACAATTTTTTTTTGTTTTTCAAGGTAGAACCCAGGCTGACCTAGAATGCATGATGTAGTCTCAGGATAGCCTCGAACTCATGACAAGCCTCCTACCTCTGCCTCTCAAATGCTGGGATTAAAGGCATGCACCACCATGCTCAACAGTAGTCCTAATTTTTAAAAACCTGTCAAAATGTTATCTTTAGGTTTACTATGTTTGATGAAATCTTAAATGTTACTTTTTGGGTGATATTCATTAGACTCCTTAGATGAAAGTTTTATTGGGCTATAAAGGTTAATATTAGATGCATGCATTTTGATGAATTCCTTCCAAAACAGGTTTTCCAACAATTGTATTTAATTTTTTCATGGTCATAGCTAGTAAAATATTAAGCACCTCTAATATACATTAAAGGTTCTATAATGAGATTTATTAGAGTGGATTTCTTTTTCAGGAAAGCTACTGGCCCTGCATGATAAATAACCAATGTAAAATTATTGTTTTATAAGCTTGTTGAGGATTTTCTGCTAAATGTCTTTTTATTTCAAATGATTCAATTAAAAAAAAAAAACAATGACATTCAAAATCTGAATGGTCCAACCTGAGTATAATAAGGATGGTTATATATAAGCTACATGTGTTAATATCTTTATAATGCTTATCAATATCAAATTAATTTACAGGTAAGTGGTCATATAGAAAAATACTGTTGTTAATCCAGATTTCTTCTAAAGGCCAAAAAGCCAAAAATTGAGACAATGACTTATTTCTATTTTTTATTCTCCTTGGAGAATTAACATATTTGAATGAATAATATATTTGCCTATAGAGGTATACAGACTAACCATTGAAAATTGTTTTATAAACAGAATACCAATATATTATCCTGACCTCTTTTGGGTATTACTTGAATGTTATGAAGATTAAAATGAAAATTTCATCTTACACTGAACAAATTTATAAGCTCTAAAATTTATTTGGTCTTTATAACTAGGTCTACATCTATGTGTATGTATGTATGTATGTATGTATGTATGTATGTATGTATATAGCCTATATTGCTAATAATGTTGACTTCTATTGAGTACTCATATAAATTAAAAATAGTAAATTATCTTAAATATTTCTCAATTTAAAACATTATTCAAGAGGCTTTAATAGTGAGATAACACCAGGGAAATTAATGATCCTCTGTAAATTAGGAAGGCCAGCTTTTAATGTCAAATGGCCTTCAGAAGGAACTCAAAAAGTAATAAAGAATATAGGAAGAAAATAAATGCAAGATTCTCCTACTCTTAGAAAAAAAAGATTTTAAAACAACAAAGTCAGGGAGCTGTCTCAAAGCCTTGATAAAAATTCAAGACTTTCTCTGGAATAGCTCAGCTAGAGTCAGACCAGAGACTTCAAGGCCAGAGCCCACCACACAAAACTTGCTTCCAAACACACTCTCCTGTAAAGAGCAAAGATAAGGAGCTGGCTGGCAGGGCCTGGGAATGGCTAGGTGAAGGCCATGGAAAGGGAGGCACACTGCTGTTTGAGCTACTGAGGAGTTCCAACTCTCCATAGCCTGACACTGGAGAAGAGACTAAATGATGGAAGGTGACAAACCAAGATGAAAGTCTTGCTGCAAGTTTATGCCAACACCTCTGAGCTTAGTGTAGATGAGATGCTTGGGCTAGATCTGAAAGCGTTTCCACACTGAAATTGCTCCCAGCTCTATGCTAATGCCAGGAATTCCAGTCTGTTCTCCCATGGCTTTTGGCTCTGAGAGAAATGTTATATCTATTTCAAAATTTGTTTTATCTTCCATGATTTTTGTTTAACAAAATTAAAAGATTTAAATGCTTATCATTATTATTATTGCTGGTTTTAACTTGTTTTCATACTTTTAGAATGGGTTACAAAAAATATATCATGTTAATGTTAGCTTAAATAGAAGCCTTAAATTATGCCCTAATGTTTCAAATGAAAATATTTTAATAAAAAAGTATTTCATAAAATCTGTTCTCAAAACAACATGTTTAATAAGCCTGTATATGCATGCTGGTAAATATTACAAAACAAGTCTGGTTGTCACTTTCCGTTAAGTACATCTGTAAAGAGATTTTGAGGACATAAATAATAATGGAAAAAAAAACTTTAAAACTTTTACATATGCATACAATAAATAAAAATGCATTTTCTTTAATTTTTGAGGTAGGGTCTCACTCTAGTTCACGCTGACCTGGAAATCACTCTGTAGTCTCAGGGTGGCCTTGAACTCATGGCAATCCTCCTACCTCTGCCTCTCGAGTGCTGGGGTTAATGGTGTGTGTCACCATGCCCAGCAAGGATGCATTTTGCATTAATAAGGGTACCTCTGTGAGGAAATTATTAGCTAAAAATCTCATAGGATTATCTGTTAGGCATGATGAATATATTAATATTACTGAAGATAACCTCACTCATCAGGTTGAGATTATTTCCTGGGTTGAACCTACATTGCCTGTTTCTTTTGCTTTGCTGTGCCTGTGTTTGTGTATTGACTGTAGTAAGTTGCCTATCCCTGCAAATTGTTCCATCTTCCTGCTGGGAAAAGACTCCTGTGGGATGGGTTTTTCTGTGCAGCAATATGGCTTATCAAGCTTTGCCTGCTAATTTTTCCAGTATTTTCTCACTAGGAAGAATTCTTCCTTTGATGCGTATATTACCCCATTCATGGTATGCCATCCACAGGGCTTCCTGCCAACTGTGATAATCAACTGCATCTTGTAGCAAATAGCAATTGTGGCTGCTTTTGAGAAGTGGAGATGGGGGTAGAGGAGAAAAGGGGAACTGGTCATTCTATCCATTAAGTCTGTTTGTCATCTTTATGGTCTTGGGGCAAGTGTCTCTGCACACCAGATATTCTCATCAGAGGTTTAGTGGTAGGACTGCAGACAGAAATTGCTCAATTAGTGTGTGTGTTTAGTAAAACAGCTCATCTCACAGCCAAAGTCCTGGCTGAGATCTACCTAGAAATGAAGGACCTCCATACATCAGTTATTCAGAAGTGACTGAGCTACTGTTGATTTTCTTTTGATAAAATTTTATTTAGGATGTGAGCAATTCCCAGGAATGTGTTGTTTCAATATCACTGACAATTCCAATATTATTCAGCAACAGTTAGACCAAGTCAGACAAGAGATAGGGAAGATTCATTAAGACAATGCCTGGTTTGGCCCAGGTGGTTTTCTTGGTTACTCCCTTTCCTAGATCCTACTTTGGCCATTCTATCGATGCTTCTCATCATCCCTTGCGTTTTACAATGTCTCATGGTACCATTTTCCATGAAGCCTACTTAGTTTTCAGTGAGTTCACAAAGAAAGGGGAATATTTTATCCTGTCCTAGTAAAAACTTTCTGTTTGCAGAACACTTTGTGATTCTGCAGACATCATGTTTTGGGAATAAGGACATATCTGTGCTTATCCCATAGTGCTAGGAACATAGTTTGTGAAGTCTATTGTCCTGATGATAAGGAGGTCTAAAGTTTACCTATAGTTTCAAGCTAACCAGAATATCTCCTGTTTATGATGTAGGGAATTTTGCTGTCTACTTTGTTTTGTTTAAGCCATTTTCTGCATAAATTTGTTATTATTAATTGCTTATTTTACAAGATTAGAGACTGTGTGCTCAGACACAGCTGAGCTGGGTTTTTATGGGGCTGGAAGTTGGAAAAAGAGAAGTAGAGATGGGGGTAGAGGAGAAAAGGGGAACTGATCATTCTATCCATTAAGTCTGTTTGTCATCTTTATGGTCTTGGGGCAAGTGTCTCTGCACACCAGATATTCTTATCAGAGAAAACATATGAGGTATTTTATAATCCAGGGACTTTCTGGGAGATCTATTGTTCTGAACCTCCACTGAGATCAGCTTGCCTAGTCACTCAGTGACTTATTAACACTTCACAGGGCAGACATCAATAGAATAGAAATGAGTATAAAATAATAAAAAGAATGAATGAAGAGTTGTCTCTTTGAAAAGGCAAACAATATTGACACATCCTTGGCCAAAGTAACCAAAAGAAAGGGAAAATACTCAAATTAGTAAAATTCAGAGACAGCTAGGGAGACACTATAACAAATACCAGTGAAATCATCAGGGCATACTTTATTCCACTAAATTGAAAATTGTAACATAAATAAATTTCTAGATGCATATGGCCTACTAAACTTAAACAAAGATGAGATTTATTATTTAAGTATATCTATAGCAAAAAACAAGATTGGAATGGTAAGAAAGCTTTTTTCAAATAAAGTCTAAGTCCAGGTGTATTTATGGCCGAATTCTACCAGATCTTTAAAGGAGGACTGAAACAAATTATACACCCAATTAAACCACAAAATAAGGAATCCTTACAAACTCACTCTTCATACCCAGCATAAACTTGTTGCAAAATCAGCCACAACATTAAAAAAATATATAGAGAGAGACCAATCACTTTGATGAACATAGACAGAAAACTTCTCAGGAAAATATTTGCCAATTGGGCTGAAGAGATGGCTCAGCCATTAAAGGTGCAATGACTTGCAATGGCTGCCAGCCTGGGTTTGATTCCTTAGTACCCATATAAAGCCAGTTGCACAAAGTGGTACATGTACCTGGAGTTAATATGTAGTGACAAGAGGCCCTAGTTCATCTGTATTCATTCATTCATTCTCTCTCTCTCTTTCTGGAAATAAAATATTTTAAAAATACTTGCTGACTTCCAGTTAAGATGGCAGCTTAGGAACCACACCAAAGCAGCCTAGGGGAGAAAAAGCCAAAAAATACCCAGCAAAATACACACTTTTACTAAAAAAGTGAGGTGTATAAGAAATTAAAAATGCAGCAGAGAAGTCAGAGAGATCCAGGGCATCCAGAGCCCACACAGGTAGGCCTAAGAGGCTCCAGGAGTGGTGGCTCTGGCTCCGGCAGTGGCGGCTTTGGCTCTGGCAGCAGCATCAGCTCCTCCGGCAGTGGTGGATCCAGCAGCAGCAGCTCCAGCTCCAGCAGCAGCAGCGGCGGCAGCGGCTACAGCAATGGTGGATCCAGCAGCAGCAGCTTTAGCAGTGGCAGCGGCAGCAGGGGCTCCAGCAGTGGCAGCTCCAGCAGCGGCAGTGCCAGGTCTGTGGGGCCACAGCTGCCAGACTCGGCTTGCCCCACAGGAAAAGCCAGTGCCCAGCTCCAGAAAACAGAAGAGCTGTCTGGCGATCCAGCCAGCCTACTTGAACCCACAGGGCACCAAAGAGGGATGCATAACTGAGACCAAAATCATCCAAAAAGGTAACTGAGATTGCACCAGGGAAGGGTCTCACTTGGTCACAAGCTGACTTGGAACCCTCAGCAGACCAGAAATCTTAACCTCTTTGTTGAGAGAGGATCATGTTGTTATAATACCTACTCTTGAATAAATAGTTGGTGCTATCTTTCATTGAATGTGTACATTGTTTAGTTATATTTTAGAATCTATCTGTATTTTTGTTCCACTCAGCCTACTTGAATACTCCCATAGCAGGAAAACCCAACCCCTAGGAACACCTTTGTAGATACTCTGAGAGTCTTAAGAGCCACACCTAACACCTTAACCTCCTACCCTGAAGATATATAACATCAGATCAATTGATACAGCTAAGAATGCCCAGCTAGCTAGAAAATCCAAGCATTAACTTAATCCAATATGTAAAAATATATACATTATAACACAAGAAACACTAAAAATCAAGACAATATAAATCCACCAAAAAGTATTAATGCATCAGAAATGACCTCTAGTGAGAACGAGTTAGAGGAAATGCCTGAGAAAGATTTCAAAAGAATGATTGAAAACATGTTCAAAGAAGTCAAAGAAGAGGGCTGGAGAGATGGCTTAGCAGTTCAGCACTTGCCTGTGAAGCCTAAGGACTCCAGTTCGAGGCTCAATTCCCCAGGACTGACGTTAGCCAGATGCACAAGGGGGGCGTGCACATCTGGAGTTCGTTTACAGAGGCTGGAAGCTCTGGAGCACCCATTCTCTCTCTGTCTCTCTATCTCTCTCTCTCTCTCTCTCTCTCTCTCTCTCTGTCTCTGTCTGCCTCCTTCTCTCTGTTGCTCTCAAGTAAATAAGTAAACAAACAAAAAAATTTTTAAAAAAGGAAGTAAAAGAAGAAATCAAAGGAATCAAAGAGGAAATCAAAGGAATCAAAGAAGACACAGGGCACCAATTTAATGAAATGAAGTCAATACAAGACATAAATAAGGAAATAGAAATAATAAAGAAAAAACAGTCAGAATTACTAGCAATGAAGAATACAGTTAATGAAATGAAAAACTCTGTAGAAAATCTCACCAGTACAATGGATGAAGGAGAGGACTCTGTAAACTAGAAGACCAAGTGGCAGATCTAATACAGTCCAAAAAAGAGAAAGACAAACTAATAGGAAAGTATGAATGGGAATTTCAAGATATTCTGGACACTATGAAAAGATCAAACATAAGGATACAGGGTATAGTACAAGGAGAAGAATTTCACTCCAAAGGCACAGTAGGCATCTTCAACAAAATCATAGAAGAAAATTTCCTCCAAATTTGGAAAGAGGTGCCAATGCAGATACAGGAAGCCTTTAGAACCCCTACCAGACAAAACCTGGAAAGAACATCTCCTCACTATATTATAATCAAACTACCAAACACACAATCCAAAGAAAAAGGATTGAAAGCAGTTATAGAGAAAAATCAAGTTATGTACAAAGGCAAGCCCTTCAAAATAACAGCAGATTACTCAACACAAACTTTAAAAGCCAGAAGGGCTTGGAGTGATGTATTCCAAATTCTGAAAGATAAACTGTCAACCAAGGTCACTTTATCCTGCAAAGCTATCCATTCAAATAGATGGAAAAATAAGGACATTCCATGACAAAAGCAGGCTAAAGGAGTATTTGAAGACAAAACCAGTTCTACAGAAAATACTTGAAGGAATCCTCCATGCTGAAGAGAAGGAAAAGCACACATATAAGGAACCTGGAAAAAAACAAACAATACTCAAATACTAGTTAACACAAGAGAGCAAAGGTAGAACCAGAAGAACTACAAAACAATGGCAAACATAAATACACCCCTTTCAATAATATCTCTTAATATCAACGGCCTCAATGCCACAACCAAAAGACATAGGTTTGCAGACTGGGTTAAAAAGCAGGATCCTAGAATTTGTTGTCCCCAAGAAACTCACCTTTCTACAAAGGCTGGACTCTATCTTAGGGTGAAAGGTTGGAAAACGGTGTTTCAAGCAAATGGGACTAGAAAATGAGCAGGGGTTGCTATCATAATATCTGACAAGGCAGACTTCAGTCCAATGTTAGTCAAGAAAGATAAGGAAGGTCACTTTATATTGATTAAGGGCACACTACAACAGGAGGACATTACAATCCTAAACATATATGCACCTAATATGGGGCCTCCCAAATTCATCAAACAAATGCTATTAGAACTAAGGTCACAGATAACACCAAACACAGTGGTAGTGGGGGACTTCAACACCCCACTTCCATCAATTGACAGGTCAACCCGGGAAAAAATAAACAGAGAGGTATCTGGACTAAATGAGATCATAGAAGGAATGGACCTAACAGATATCTACAGGACATTTCATCCAAATGCTGCAGAATATGCATTCTTTTCAGCAGCACATGGAACATTCTCTAAAATAGACCATATATTAGGACACAAAGCAAATCTTAACAAATTCAGGAAAATTGAAATAATTCCTTGCATTCTATCTGACCACAATGGAATCAAACTACAAATCAATAGCAAGAAAAGCTATAGAGCATACACAAGATCATGGAAACTAAACAATACACTACTAAATGATGAAAGGGTCAATGAAGAAATCAAGAAGGAAATCAAAAAATTCATAGAGTCCAACGGTAATGAGAACACAACATACCAAAATCTCTGTTACACAATGAAGGCAGTCCTAAGAGGTAAATTTATAGCTTTAAGTGCCTATATTAAGAAATTAGGAAGGTCACAAGCAAACAACCTAATGCTTCACCTTAAAGCCTTGGAAAAAGAAGAACAAGGGAAACCAAAAATCAGTAGATGGGAAGAAATAATAAAGATTAGGGCAGAAATTAATGAAATATAAAAAAAAATCCAAAGAATCAATGAAACAAAGAGTTGGTTCTTTGAAAGGATAGACAAGATTGATAAACCCTCAACAAATCTGACCAAAAGAAAGAGAGAAGAGACAGAAATTAATAAAATTAGAGATGAAAAAGGCAACATCACAACAAACACCAGAGAAATTCAAAAAATCATAGGGAAATACTATAAAAACATATACTCCACTAAGTATGAAAATCTGAAAGAAATGGATGATTTCCTTGATTTATATGACGTACCTAAATTAAATCAAGATGAGATTAATAACTTAAATAGACCTATAACAAGTATGGAGATCCGAGCAGTTATCAAAAATGTCCCAAATAAAAAAAGTCCAGGACCGAATGGATTCACTACTGAATTTTACCAGACCTTCAGGGAAGAACAAATGCCACTGCTACTTAAGCTTTTCCACAAAATAGAAAAAGAAGGAATCCTACCAAACTCCTTCTATGAAGCTAACATCACCTTGATACCAAAGCCAGGCAAAGATAGAACAAAAAAATAAAATTACAGACCACTCTCCCTCATGAACATAGATGCAAAAATTCTCAACAAAATAGTGGCAAACAGCATACAAGAATATATCAGAAAGATCATTCACCTAGAACAAGTAGGCTTTATACCAGAGATGCAGGGATGGTTTAACATACGCAAATCAATAAATGTAATGCATTATATAAATGGACTGAAGGACAAACATCATATGATCATCTCATTAGACGCAGAAAAAGCATTTGACAAAGCCCAACATCCCTTCATGATAAAAGTCCTACAGAGACTAGGAATAGAAGGATCATATCTCAATACAATAAAGCCTATTTATGACAAGGCTACAGTCAACATATTACTAAATGGGGAAAAACTGGGAGCTTTTCCACTAAACTCAGGAACAAGACAAGGGTTTCCACTGTCCCCACTTTTATTTAATATAGTACTGGAAGTTTTAGCCATAGCAATAAGGCAAGAGACGCACATAAAAGGGATACAAATTGGAAAGGAAGAAATCAAGTGATCTTTATTTGCAGATGACATGATTCTATACATAAAGGACCCTAAAGACTCTACCAGCAAACTGTTAGAGCTGATAAACACCTACAGCCACGTAGCAGGATACAAAATAAATACACAGAAATCAGCAGCATTCCTATATGCTAACAACAAACACACAGAGAATGAAATCAGAGAATCACTCCCATTCACAATTGCATCAAAGAAAATAAAGTACCTTGGAATAAACCTAACCAAGGAAGTAAAGAATCTCTACAATGAAAACTATAAAACACTCAAGTGAGAAATTGCAGAGGACACTAGGAAATGGAAAAACCTCCCTTGTTCCTGTATCAGAAGAATCAATATTGTGAAAATGGCAATCTTACCAAAAGCAATCTATACATTTAATGCAATCCCCATCAAAATTCCAACAGCATTCTTCAAGGAAATAGAGAAAACAATCCAAAAATTCATTTGAAATCACAAAAAACCTTGAATCCCTAAAATAATACTGAGCAACAAAAATGAGGCTGGTGGTATCACTATACCTTATTTTAACCTATACTACAGAGCCATAGGAACAAAAACAGCATGATACTGGCATAAAAGCAGACATGTAGATCAATGAAACAGAGAATAGAAGACCCAGATATAATTCTGGGTAGCTATAGCCACCTGATATTCGATAAAAATGCCAAAAATACTCATTGGAGTAAAGACAGCCTCTTCAGCAAATGGTGCTGGGAAAACTCGATATGTATCTGTAGAAAGATGAAAATAGATTCTTCTCTCTCTCCATGCACAAGAATTAATTCCAAGTGGATTAAAGATCTTACATCAGACCTGAAACTCTGAAACTGCTAGAGGAAAAAGTAGGGGAAACCCTTCAACATATTGGTCTTGGAAAAGGCTTTCTGAATATAACCCCAATTGCTCAGGCAATAAAGCCACAAATTGACTGCTGGGACCTCATGAAATTACAAAGATTTTTTTTTTACAGCAAAGGACACTGTGAATAAAGCAAAGAGGCAACCTACAGAATGGGAAAAAATCTTTGCCAGCTATATATCTGATAGAGGATTAATATCTGGGATATACAAAGAACTCAAAAAATTAAATAATAAGAAATCAAACAAGCCAATTAAAAAATGGGCTATGGAACTAAATAGAGAGTTCTCAAAAGAAGAAATACAAATGGCATATAAGCATCTAAAAAATGTTCTGTATCCCTAGTCATCAGGAAAATGCAGATTAAAACTACATTGAGGTTCCATCTCACTCCTATCAGATTGGCTACCATCATGAAAACAAATGACCATAAATGCTGGCGAGGATTTTGAAAAAGAGGAACCCTTCTGCACTGTTGGTGGGAATGCAATCTGGTCCAGCCATTGTGGAAATCAGTGTGGGGGTTCCTAAGACAGCTAAAAATTGATCTACCATATGACCCAGCTATAGCACTCCTAGGCATATATCCTAAGGACTCATCTCATTTCCTTAGAAGTACATGCTCTGCCATGTTTATGGCTACTTGTGACAGAATAGCTGGGAAATGGAACCAGCCTAGATGTCCCTCAACTGATGAATAGATAATGAAGATATGGCACATTTATACAATGGAGTTCTACTCAACAGTAAAGAAAAATGAAGCTATGAAATTTGCAGGAAAATGGATGGATCTGGAAAGGATTATACTAAGTGAGGTAACCCAGGCCCAGAGAGCCAAGCGCTGCACGTTCTCTCTCATATGTGGATCCTAGCTACAGATGACTGGGCTTCTGTGTGAGAAGGAAAAAACTCAGTAGCAGAGGCCAGTAAGCTAGAAAAGAGATAGAAAGGGAAGAGAAAGGAAGGGAGGGGGTACTTAATAGATTGATATTGTATATATATGTAAGTAGAAGAATAGATTAATGGGGGTGAAAAGACCCAAAATGAGGTCTGGGGGAGAGACTATGTAAAGAAAAGGTGGAGGGACAGCTAATCAAAATCTAAGAGGATATAAATAAAACATATGTAATCCTGCTTTTTTGGACAATGGAACACTCAAGAGCTGTAGATTGTTTCTAGAAAATTTTCAGTGCCAGGGATGCAATATATTCCAGTCAGTTGTTTGCCAGGGAGATCCCTGATGCCCCCAAAACATTATAGGCCATTGCTGAACCCCTTGGTTTCCCACCAGGAATAGATGGTAAGACCCTATTGCTGAAGACTCCATATACTTGGGCTGCAAGGCCACTGAGAAATCTTGCTGGAACTGAGCTGATAACTTCCTCCATGTAGACCAGCTGACAGAGAGCTGACAGTAGCCATTCTGCATGCAGTTCAATGGGAGAAAGAGAAATTACCAGTGAAGATTCTCATCAGTGGAAACTGCAAGCCAGGCCAAATGAGCCAACGGGTGCAATAGTGGCACGTCTGTTATGGGGGAAACCAAATGCCCTCTAATTGGACTGGAGGCCCGCTCCATGGGAAGGGAATACATCTCTCATACTGAAAACTTAAAACAGGGGTAGTCAGGAGCCATAGGGGTGTAACACCTGCTGTTCTCTGGCCAAATGTATATACTGTGTTTATCAAACTGTCCAGTAAGCACTTCTGTTAATGTTCACACCCTTATATTAATGCTACTCTCACTTTTGGTTGAGAATCTTCTCTTTTCAGATGTCAGTGTCCTTGGGACAACTCAGAAGGTATCATGGTGATGGAAAGAAATGACTGCAGTGCTCAGTACTGCACTATCTCTAACACACCTTCCAAGGCTCAGGGTCTAATGCAGAAGAGGTGGTGGAAAGAATGTAAGAGCCAAAGGAAAGGCAGGACTCCATACAACATGCTCCCTCCAGACACAAAATGGCCTGGATATCCATGGCCTCACAGTGCCTGACACTACCTGCATAAGACCATCATAAGAGGAGGAAAAGATCATGACATCAAAAGTAAAAGAGAGACTGATTGAGATGGGGAGGGGGTATGATGGAGAGTGGAGTTTCAAAGGGGTAAGTGGGGGGAGGGAGGGTATCACCATGGGGTATTTTTTATAATCATGGAAGTTGTTGATAAAAAAATTTTTAAAAAAATACTTGCCAACTGATATCAAGAAAGACATCAAAAAGCTCATTCACCATGATCATATTGGATTTACTCCAGATATGCAGGGATGATTCAATATACATAAATCTGTAAACATAATACATCACATAAATGGAGCCAAGGGCAGAAATCACATGACCATCTCAAACAATGCAGAAAGAGACCTTAAAAAACCAAACATCATGCTGGAGAAATGGCTTAGCAGTTTAGAGCTTGCCTGTGAAACCTAAGGACCCCGGTTTGAGGCTCAATTCTTCAGGACCCACGTTAGCCAGATGCACAAGGCGCCCATGTGTCTGGAGTTCGTTTGCAGTAGCTGGAGGCCCTGGTGTGCCCATTCTCTCCCTCTCTCTCTACCTGCCTCTTTCTCTCTCTGTTGCTCTCAAATAAATAAATAAAAGTAAAATAAAATAAAAACCAACATCCCTTTATGATAAAATAAACAACCTAGAGTGATTAGGGATAAAGTGAACATATGTTAACATAATAGAAATGACACATGTTAAACCTATAGCCAACATCCACTGAATAGAGACAACCTTAAAATATTTCCACTAAGATCAGGAATAAGACAAAGGTGTTGGAATTACTTTCTAGCTGCTGGGACAAGACATCTGACCAAAACCAGCTGATGGGAAGATAGGTTTTTATTTTGGCTTATAATCTTGAGGGGAAGTTTCATAATTGCAAAAGAAAGCATGCCATGAGCAAAGGCTAGACATCACATTGCCATGGTAAGGTGGAAAATGGTAGCAGGAGTGAGCCAGACTCTGGCAAGGAGGAGATGGCTTTTATACCCCTAAGCCTGGCCCTAGCAACATACCTCCTCTAGCAAGGTTCTACCTCACAAATTGCCACCAGGTGAGGGTCTAAACATTCAAACTGCCAGAGTTTATGGGTACATTTGATCCAACTCACCACAGATGGCCACTCTCTCCATTCCTATTCAATGTAGTTCTTGAAGTTTTAGCTACAGCAACAAGACAAGAGAAGAAAATATAAGGGATACAAATAGGATAGGAGAAATTAAAGTATCCTTATTTTCAGATGTTGCAGTCAGCTTTGCATTGTTGCACAATGAACCTTATCAAAAGCAGTTTATAGGAGGAAAGGGTTTATTTTGGCTTACACACTCAAGGAGTAGTTCCATCATGGCAGGGGGAAATGACAGCATGATCAGAGTGTGGGCATCATCTTCTGGCCAACATCAAGTGAACAACAGCACCATGACAGTGTGCGAAACACTTGCAAGGATAAGTCTGCTCCCAAGAATACACTGCCTCCGGGAGGATCCAGTTCTCAAATTGCCACCAGCTGGGGACCTATAATTCAGAACACCAAAGTTTATGGAGGACACTTTAATCAAACCACCACATTCTGCCCCTGGCCCCCATAAACGGATAACCATACATGATGTAAAATACAATGTATTCAGTCCAACTTTAAAAGTCCCTGTAGTTTTTATCAATCCCAATGATAGTCCCCATAGTCTTTTAACTGAGCCATCATGCCAAAAAAGAAAGAAAGAAAAAGAAAACAGAAACATAATGGCACAGAATAAACATTCACACTGCAAAAGATGGCATTGGGCATAACAAAGAAATATTGAACCAGTATAAGATTTAAAACAACCAGGACAAACATCAAACTGTGTAGCTCCAAGTTTTATAACTCTAGCCAGTGACAATTCTACAATTTTGATAATTCTTACCAGTGAGGAGTCTCTGGAGTTCCAATTCTGTCCCTTCAGCTAGGCTACTCACAGTCCCCAGAAAACTTCATCTAGTGCCAGCAGGTCTGCTTGGCAGTCATCCCATAGTCCTGGCATCTCCACTTGGTCTCCAACTGCAACTCATCATCTTAATGGCTCCATCAAGCCTTCACACAGGTAATACAATGTGCATGCTTGACACTTCCCAGGGCCATTTCAAAAATATAAAACTTTGTTCCAAATTCTATGATCCTCATTTCTTACAATTTTTATACTCCATAATACCAGGTGGACTACCAACCAACGTGTTAATCCAGGGAGGAATAAAAAAGACTTTGAAGAACAGGACACTCCTTCAGCATTTAGGCACCTTCCAAAGAGTTTGCATTCTTCCTGTTGTCCCAGTGCAGGTCATCTGGCCCAATCTCAATCATAATCTTCCAAACAATTGCAGCTGGACATGCACAGTTTTGGTCCAAAGATTTATTTTAGTTCTGTGCCATATCCCTCTGCTCACACCAGTCCATTTCTAAGCAATGCAACCCTGCAATAGTTCTTGGGACAGGGGCATAGCAGCAAGCCTATCACACAAACTGCTTCTAGCCCAGGCAAGGCAAAGCTCTTTCTTCCTTTTACAAACCAAACTTTACAGTCCATAGTTCTTACTGAATCCAAGTCTTTCAACTATGACCAGAATAGTCCATCAAGCTTTCCTTACAACACTGTAAGATGTCTCTTAGGCCAAGGTTACAAATTTTTCCACATTCCTCTCAAAAATAAGCTCCAAGGCCAAAAGCCACAGTCAGGTTTCTAGCAGCAATAATCCCACTTCTCTGTACCAACATTACTGTTGCAGTTAGCTTCTTCACATTGCTGGCAGAAAACATCCAACCAAGAGCAGCTTGTGGGAGGAAAGGGTTTATTTTGGCTTACAGAATTAATAAGAAGCTCCATGATGGAAGGGGGAAATGACAGCATGAGCAGAGAGTGGACATAACCTTCTGGCCAACATCAGATGAACAGTAGCAACAGGAGATTGTACCAAACACTGTCAAAGGAAAGCTGGCTATAATACTCATATGCCTGCCCCTAACAATACATCACCTTCAGAAGGATCCAATTCCCAAATTTCCACCAGCTGGGGACCTAGCATTCTGAACACTAGTTTATGGGGGACACCAAAATCAAACCACCACATCAGACAATAAAAAAAGAAGCCCTAAAATTTTTACCTGAAAACACCTACAACATAATTTCAGCAAATTGACAAGAAACAAAATAAACATCAAAAAGCCCTTCCTATATACCAATGGCAAACATACTGAGAAAGAACTCATGGAAACAATACCACTCACAATAGCCTTAAAAATACCTTGTAATATACCTGACCATAGAAGTGAAAGACCTCTACAATGAGAACTTTAAAACACAGAAGAGAGAAATTGAAGAAGCCAGTAGAAGATGGAAAGACCTCCCATGGAAAAATCAATATTATGAAAATGGCCATCCTACCAAAAGCAATCTACACACTCAATGCAATCCCAACCAAAGTTCAACTATCATTCTTTATGGAGATAGAAAAAAACAAACCTTTGAACTCCAATGGAAACACAAAAGACCTGAAGTTGACAAGGCCATCATGCATAAGAACACTGCTAGAGGTAGCGCAATATTGGGTTTTAAGTTACACTATGGATTTGTAGTAATAAAGCCAGAATGGTACTGGCACAAAAATAGACATGCAGATTAATAAAATAGTATAGAAGTCTCAGGCCTAAGTCTGTGTAACTACAGACACATGATTTTTTTTAAATAAAGACCCCAAAACACTCAATGGAGAAAAGATAGCATCTTCAACAATGGTACAGGGAAAACTGAATTTCATATCCAGAGGAATGAAATTAGATCCTTATATTACCCTTTCACAAATATAAACTGTGAATCAATCAAGAACCTTAATGTAAGACCTGAAACCCTGAAATGGGTAAAGTAAAAAGTAGAAAATACACTCCAAGAAATAGATAGATATGAATTGTATATGTTGTATCACATTTATCCTCTGGGTATAACATGATGTCACCTTGGAATAGAGAATGCTTTGGCCTAGTAGCCATGTAAACTTTGTAATGGAACAGTACTGTGATAGCTACATCTATGTGATGGAGCTATTGATACTCCCTAGTCCCTGGAGAAGTGAAGGTTCACAAGTTCTTCACTTGGGTTTCCAGCTACTATTCTCTTCTGATTTCTCCCAAGCTGCAAGTGATCTTGGGAGAAGCTTGAAATATAGGAGTATAAAGTCAAGTAGATGGGTGAATTTGTGATCTAGTCTCCAAGATGACCAACCATGATGGGGTGGGGACTTCCTGGTGACCCAGTTGCCTTTGAGTATACCATGCTCTTGAAAGTAACCCCTCACTCATGTTCTATAAGTAACTCCATTAAACTCATTGCTTCCCCAAATTGGATTTTGTTTCAATAGTGCTTATGTCTGTTAGGTGACTAGATATGTGTTTCTGTCTTCCCAGGAAAAAAGTTTCACACAACAGTATAGGTAAGGACTTTCTGTGGTCACCTAAGAAATAAGGCAAATAATTGTCTAGTAGGACCTCAAGGAATTAAAAAGCTTCTATGCAACAAAGGAAATTGTCCTTTGAGTGAAGTGATACCTTTCAGGATGGAAAAAATCTTTTTCAGCTGTAAATTTCACAGAGGATTAATATGTAGAATATGTAAGTACTCAAAATGCTAAACATTAAGAAAATAACAACCAATTCAAAACTTAGGTTAGAGAACTGAACATTAAGTTCTAATGAAGAAATTCCAATGGTTAGTAAATATCTTAGAAAGTGTTCAATGTACCTAGTCATCAGGGAAATGCAAATTAAAACCACCTTGAGATTCCATCTCATCCCTGTCAGAATGAGTATCGTCCAGAAAATAAATGACAACAAATGTGATGAGGACATGGAGAATAAGGTATGCTTACTTTGTTGGTGGAAGTATAAACTGGGTTAGCCACTATGGAAATCAGTACGGAGGTTCCTCAAAAAGCCAAAAATAGAATTTCCATATTATTCATCTATACTGAGCCAAAGGACTCTATAGCCTACTACTTGTACATTCATGTTTGTTACTGCTCTATTCACTATAGCTGGGAGGCAGAATTAGTCTAGATGCTCATCAGCTGATGACTACATTGTGAAAATGTGCATAAACACAGTGCAATTTTTTAATGTATTTATTTATGACAGAAAGAGAGAGACAGGCAGACATAGAGTGAGAGGAAGAATGAGTATGGGTATGCCAGACCAGTGCCTCTTGCCACTAAAATGAACTTCAGATGCATGTGCCACTTTTTGTATTTAGCTTTATGTGGGTATTAGGGATTTAAACATGGGTCACCAGGCTTTGCAAACAAATGCTTTTAACTGCTGAGCCATCTCTCCAGCCCAAACAGTGGAATTCGTTTAGCTGTAAAGAAAAGTGAAATTATGGAATTTTGAAGAAAATGATTGGAACTGAAAAATATTATACTGAATGAAATAACCCAGGCCCAGAAAGAGAAATACTGTATCATCATGTTTTCTGTCATATGCAGATCTTAGCTTCCAATTTCCAGATTGTGTGTTTAACTTGGCATATATGTAGAGACCAGAAAGGTAGAAAATGGCCAGGGGGAGGGCATTAACCTTCAAGGGAGGATAGTGGAATATAAGTAGTATCAAGGCAATTAGGGAAATACTTGGGATGAAAAGCATTAAGCATGGATGAGGGTGGGGAATGGGAAAAGAAGGGAAGAGGAAGGGTTAATAAAAACCTAGGAGATATAAATCTATTACCTTATAAACAAATTAAAAATAAGAGAATTAATATAGGTACCCTGAATACATGGGTAACGTTGCTCCCAGAAGCCATAGGTTATTTATTAGACAAAAACAAGTGTCAGATATGAGATATGACCCTATAAGTTGTTGGTCAGGGAGCCCCAGAGGCTCACAAAACAGTACAGTTTATTGCCATTGCTCTCGGTCACCCACCAGAACTAAACAGAAAGTCTGTATTTCTAAGACTTCATACCTTCTTGTTGCTGGAAGTAGATAAATCACTCTGGGATTGAACTAGAAGCTTCTTCACTACCTACTAGCATTAAAGGAGCTATGCAGGCTGCTGAGGGAGGAAACTCACCAATTACATCACCCAGTGGTGGACTCTGCATGCTACAATACTTAGTTGCCAGGCAAGAGGTGCCCCACTGGTACAATAGTAGCATGATTACCATGAGGGGTCCTAACCAGACTTGAGTCCTGCTCTACAAGAGGGAATTCATGCCCAAACTATAAACCAGTTAAAAAATCAAAACTAGGAATCCATAGGCTCTAAAGAGAATCCTACTATTGTTATTTTGGTAAACAGATGTGTTGTTAAATTATCTTATAAATATTTATGTTTGTATGCATAGATTAGTGCTGTTCTCAGACTTTGGCAGAAAAGTATGTTGTCTGCAGTGGGGTACGATTAATGCAGTTTTGCAGTTGGTCAAAGTGCTTAAAATAAGTGATTGTTGAGTGTGAGTTCTGTGAACTTCTCTTACACTCATGAATTCAAGTAGCTGTCATCATCTGAACAAGACTTGCACAAGATAGGGTTAGTCAACACTCGTGGTTGTGTGAACATGCTTATGAGTCTCCATCCCTAACTGAGGGACTCTTGGTAACTAATGATTTCTGAAGGAGGGAGAGTCATTCTCTTCAATGCTGTATCCACTAATATATGGGAGGAAGAAAGGGGATTCACTAGGAGAGGGTAATGGGGGGGACCTGTATGATAAAAATACAATACATATATATTTATGTAAAATTGTCAAAGAACAAATGCAAAAGAATATGAAAAAACCAAGAGCTACAAAAGTGATTTTGGTGGCATATGTCTATAATACTAGTGCTCAGGATGCAGAGGTAGGAATATTGCAGCAAGTTTGAGGCCAGCATGGTTTACATAGTGAGATCCTGTCTCAGAACAACATGGGGGAATACATAGTGAGAACCTGCATATAATGTAAAAAAGGAACACTGAGATTGAGATTAGGGGATAGTGTGAAGTAGCCTACATGGGTAGAAATCAATGGGGCTGCCTTCTTTTGTTTGAGTACAGAACAGGGGATGCAACACACACACACAAATCTGCATTTGTGTAGGATACTTTTCCTTGATTTGAACCTTGTCCTGAAGCTAGCATCTGTAATAAGGTCTTTTCCTTGGTTTCTAATAGAAAACAGTACAAACAAACAGTGTAAATAAATGCCTGTTGGTGAATGAAAGCATGTGATGCTTAGTTTATTAACTCTTTTGAATCAACACCTGTAATTGTGCTTTATATATATGTATGCATATATAGCATTTCTTGGTAGCATTCAGTTTGTATGACTAAGATATTGGAATTTTATGGTGTTTGAATTAGCATTATATGTATCATTCTTTAAATAAAGTTATTAGCTTAAAACATGCATGCATACACAAATAAATATCCTACTCATTCTGTGCCAAAGTTTGCTTTCAGGTAACTCACAAATATTGGTCTTGGTTCTCCTCTCTGAAATTCACCATTATGTGTCTTCCATGGACTTTCACAGTAGCTAGATACCCTGTTTTTGGCTTTACTTTACTTGGAGTTAAATGTCCACCCAACAGTGATCAGGATGTGCCACAAATATTGTCATTCCACTTTCCTGATCAGAGCCTTTAGAGGTATCACTTACAGTTATGATAATTCCTAGAGCTCTTACCATGGCCACCCACATGACCTGGCCTTGCTTTCTTACCCTTCTACCTTGCCCTATGAGCCCCTTGCTTTAGCCACAAACTGAATTCTTGCCAATTCTCCCAAATTGTTACAATTTCAGCCAGTAGATATTTTAATTTACCTCTTGAGTTCCTTTGAAAACATGGTTCATCATTGTGGGTTTTCTTAACAAGAAATATTACTTTCTGTCTAGGATAATGAAGGCTTACTATTATGTATTTCGTTCCAAAGTCTGGCATTCAGCTATTCGCCAAAATGTACTGGGTATTTTACAATTATAATACTTGAGCTTTATTCTGGAGTGAAATTAAGATACTTGAAATTAGTTTCGTGTTGATGGTCCTGATTTTAACATTTGACATATAGATCCAAGCATTTTACCTAATTCTAATTATTTTCCATTACTTAACTCAAGTCCTTCTGAATATTGTACCTAATGCCTTCTGCATTGTGAGGAGTGTACCAGAACAGCTGCTGGGAATAGCTATTACTCTCTAACCCTCTGGACTGTTTTTTTTTTTTTTCTTTATTAGTTAGTTTTGTATTCAGCAAATACAGTCAGTTTGGTAGCATTATTAAACTCATCCGTGACCTACCCCCCCCTTGGCCCCTCCTTGTTGAGGTATACGGGTCATGCATTGTGGAGTTAGCCCACAGTTATGGGTAAGCTAAATGTCTCTGCATATCATGACCCAACATGTGGCTCTGACATTCTTTCCACCCCCTCTTCCTCAAAATTTCCCTGAGCCATGTTGGGTTCATTTCTGGTCTGCTTCAGTGATGAGGTGTTGGGGGCCTCTGAGGCTCTGGCTCTCTGATTTGGTAGGAGTTGATTTTTCTCTGTGCTGATCTCCTTCCCCCTTGTGTTGGTATCCAGTTCATCAGGAAAACAGCCCCCTTGCTTGTTTCTCCAATTTTTCTTAGTTTCTGCTGGGGCCCTTTTGAGGTCTGGACTGTTTTTATCCCCAACCTTAGGCACAATCACAAGTGTGAGAAGAAGGAAATGAAAATACGTTGTTATACAAAATTCCTTATATTACTCTTAAAGTGATGAAATCAGCCTATTTAATTAAGAACATGTAAACCCCAGGAAAACAAAGAGAACTATATAATGATATAACAATAACTGAATTGATAAAATAGAATAATAAAATCACATTAATTCAAGGGAAGAAAGAAAAGGATACATAAAGAACAGATGAGCTCTTCCAGCCAAGATGGCGACCGCCTAACTGTGCCACACATCCCGGGGAAAGAAAGGCAAGACATTAAGGGTTCACCGGGTCTTTTAGGGGAGAGAAATCTCCAATATATTGCCAGTGGGAGGGCACAGAGGGAAACAAAAGGGAATTGCTGATTCCCTCGTGCGGGTAGCCCACTCCTCCCCCCAAGCAGCTGCTGTACTCACAGTCCTAGATTCAGGAAACTCCTGCACTGTAGGAAAAGGGTCCCAGGCCAACATAGTTCCACTTGCATCACTCCACAGGGGCAATCGCCCTGCTGTCCCTGCCCACGAGTGACCTTGGCCAGGCTAAGCCTGCTGGCCCATTGGAGCTCAGGCTCTTTTGATCAATTTGCCTGCCAAGTGGCACTACTGCGCCAATCCCTGCTTTGGAGAGCTTAGCCTACTCTGCCCACTTGCTCACTTACTGCTCTGACTGCTGCATATTCACCTGAGCCCAGGACCATTGCAACTTCCCATGTGAGCTCAGACTGTGTCTGTCACTTGCACTAAGCCAGGTACATCCTCTCCCTGTCTGCTGGCCAACTGCCATTGTCCTGTTGCATGGGAGGGCAGACTGCTTCTGGGTCCCAGTGTTGTGCCATGCCAGAATTTGGGCAGCTTCAGTGCTTGGTGCCTCAGTGTCCCTCCTAGTGTGAGCACAGGCAGCTTCGGGGCATTACCATGTGAGGGCTGAGACAACTTAGGTGCCCCTGCCAGGCAGGAGCTCAGGGGGCTTTGGCAAGTGAGAGACAAAGCTCAGGCTGCTTGGCAACTGCCTCAGGCAGCTACAGCTTCACATTGTGCTTGAGCACAGGCTGATCCACCCACCTATGTGCCCATACACTGTAATGGGCAGACCGCAGCACAAAAGAAATAAGATGAAAAATCAAATACAAGAAAATCCAGGTATATCATCCAGTCCTACAATTAACATCTCTAATCAAAATGTAGAAGAATCATTAGGTTCAGAACAGCAAAATGAAGCTATGAGCAATGCAACCCTGACCAAGCTACTGGTAGAACTTTCAGGAAAGCAACAAAGGACTGATAATCATGTGGATGCTGCCATCACTAGACTAGATGTAATAGATAAGAAAATGGAAGGAATTCAAAGCAGTTAAGAGATATGAAGGAGACTAACAAAAAAAAAAAAAGAGGACCTCATAAATCAACTAGTGATGCCAAATGAAGACATAAACAAATGCAAGGATGAATTTCAAGAAACATCAAGAACATCAGAAAATGATGTGAAAAGGGAACTTGACAGAGGGATGGAAACAATACACAGAAAAGTAGTAGAAAATGCAAACCTAACTGAACAAGACCAAACCTCTCTAGAAGCTCTCAAGAATAGAGTCAGCCATGTGGAGGATAAAAACTCTGATCTGGAAGACAAGATGGAAGAAACAGTTCAAGAGTCCAAAAGATTCAGTAAGTTCAAAAGTTTGTGTGAACAGAACATGAGGGAATTGTGGGATACCCTTAAACGTCCTAATATCAGGATCATTGGGATACCAGAAGGAGAAGAAATTCAGACCAAAGGCATGGAGAACTGATTTAACAAAATAATTGAAAAAAATTTCCCCAGTCTCTTAAAAGATAGGTCCATCAAGATACAAGAAGCTAACAGAACTCCAGACAGACTGGATCAAAGGAGAAACTCTCCAAGACACATTGTCATTAAGACTCTAAACATTGACTCCAAAAAGAAAATCCTAAAGGTAGCTAGGGGAAAACAGCACACCACTTTTAAGGGTAATCACATCAGAATTACTTCAGACTTCTCAATGGAAACTCTGAAAGCTAGAAGGGCCTGGAATGAAACACTGCAAAGTCTAAGACCCTATGGCTTCCAACCCAAACTATTCTACCCAGCAAAAGTATCCCTCATAATAGATGGTGAAAGAAAAACTTTCCATGACAAACCCCAGCTTTCCAATTATATGAACACAAAACCAAACCCTACAGAGTGTATTTCAGGAATTTCTCCACAGAGAAGAAACAAATAATCAAACTCAAGTGCGTACAAGAAGCAGAACACAATAACCAAACTCAGAGAAGGCACAAAAACTGCAAAGTCCTTGAAAACACCAAACCACATATACCATCACAAAATGGTAGGGATCAAATCAAATCTCAGAGTCATTACCCTAAATATTAATGGCCTTAATTCACCCATTAAGAGACACAAGCTAACAGTATGGATCAAAAAAATAGACCCCTCAATCTGTTGTCTTCAAGAAAGCCACCTCACCACTAAAGACAGACACCACCTCAGGGTGGAAGGGTGGAAAACAATATTCCAAGCAAACAGAAATAACAAACAAGCAGGCATAGCTATATTAATATCAGATAAAATAGACTTGAAACCAAAAATAATCAAAAAAGCCAAAAAAAGCCACTTCCTCCTTATCAAGGGAACGAACCATCAAGAAGATATTACAATCATAAATCTGTATTCACCAAACACAGGGGCACCACAGTTCATAAACCAAAACCTGCTTGACAATAAAACAGAAATAACTAATAACACCATCATAGTTGGGGACTTAATACACCATTCAATACAGAAACTCAACAGGGAAGTTAGAGAGCTCAACAAAACCATAGATCACTTCGACCTAACGGATATGTACAGAACTTTCCATCCCAAGTCCACAGACTACACATTGTTCTCAGCAGCCTATGGAACATTTTCTAAAATAGATCATATACTGGGTCACAAAGCCTGCCTCCACATATTTAGGAAGATTGACATAATTCCCTGCATGGTATCAGCTCACGAACTTAAACAGTCACTCAACCAATCTGATCACATGAAGCTGAAGAGTTTCTTTACAGACAAACATACAATAAGCAAAGCCAATAGATTACCCACAGAATAGGAGAAAATATTTACTGGTTATTCAACTGACAGAGGTGTAATCTCTAGAATCTACAAAGAACTCAAAAATCTAAACAGTAAGAAGTCAAACACCCCACTCACAAAATGGGGCAAAGAGCTGAACAGGCAGTTCACAGAAGAAGAAATACAAATGACAAACACACACTTAAGAAAATGTTCATCATCCCTAATCATCAGGGAAATGCAAATTAAACAACTATGAGATTCCACCTTACCCCAATAAGGATAGCAAACATGAAAAAATCAAATGAAAATAAATGCTGGCTAGGATGTGGAGAAGTAGGAATACTCATCCTCTGTTGGTAGGAATGTAGGATGGTACAACCACTTTGGGAAGCAATATGGAGACTCCTGAAAAAACTGACTATAGAGATAACAACAGACCCAGTTATTCCCTTAATGGGCATCTACCCTAAAACCTTTAAACCACATTCTAGAGAGATTTGCTCAACCATGTTGGTAGCGGCTCAATTCGTAATAGCTAATAGCTGTAATCAACCCAGTTGTCCACCAGAATGGATAACTAAGATGTGGTGTACCTACATAGTACAATTCTATACAGCAGTAAGAAAAAATGACACAATGAAATTTGAGGAAAAATGGTTGAACCTGGAACAGATCATTCTCAGTGAACTTACCCAATCACAGAAAGAAAATCGCCACATAGTCTCACTCATCTAAAACACCTAACCTGAATCTACCCAAGATGCCTTACATACCCAGAAAGCATCTCATGGACTAGACAATAGCATGGGTGGGGAGGGAGGGGAGGCCAACGGAGGGGGGGAACACAAATCTAGACCCAAACGGCAATGGTACCATAAAATTCTAAATCCTAAAGGCAGACCAAATGGCTGAACCTTCAACAGGCCCTTAGAGGGAACACTTGAGCCACAAGACACTGGAGAGGGTATGATGAAGACTGACCTTAATCTTCTACAGCTCTTCTCTCTTCCTCCCTCCCTCCCCCCTCTCTCTCCCTTCTCTCTAACCCTTTTATATTAGTTATGTTTTTCTTCCTTTTCTTAGTGGGCACTGACCTGTAACTCCCAGTACCAGCATGGGGCTATCATCCACAATGAGCTTTTGATCAGAGAGACCTACAATGTTTCTCTAAAGAAAGACAGATTTCTGTCAGAGTTCTTGATGATCCACCAAAGGTTAGTGGTAAGACCCTACTGCTGAAGACACCTTATGTGGTTGACACATAAAATGGAATGGCATGGCTGGAAGCTGGAAGAGAGTCAGTCCCCATACAGTCAGGGTGTCTAGTGCCAGAAGGTGCTACATGTGCGACTGGGGAGAAATGACCAATATCTGTCCAAGAAACTCATGGTCTAACCTACTTAGCAGCAAATACCTGTCATGATGCCCACACAAGTGCAATAGTGGCACACAGCCATGGTGGGGAACCAACTGCTCTTGATTCGGCTAACTGATCCCCTCAGTGGTATGGTACCCATAGCTGGAGCTGGGAAACAAGTCAGAACCATATCCAAACATAAGCATGCTCTCCATTATCAAGCTACCACCAATCATGGGCTACAAGAAGCCCTACACCTCTTAAATTATCTATAAAAAAGTAAGAGTTAGCTCATTTGTCTGGTGCTAACTTAATCTTGTTGGAGAATCTGCTTCTCTTTTTCAGATAAACGTAGATCCTAAGGACAGAGCCACCCCATAATACCTCAAAAGGGCCCGGATGAATCTAAGAACAATTGGCAAAACAAGCACAGGTGCTGTTTTCTTGGTGAACCACGTACCAGCACAAGGGTGAAGCAGATCAACACAGAGAAAAATCAACTCCTACCAAATCAGAGATCCAGAGACCCAGAGGCCCCCAACACCTCATCACTGAAGCAGACCAAAAATGAACCCAACATGGCTCAGGGAAATTTTGTGGAAGAGGGGGCGGAAAGAATGTCAGAGCCACATGTTGGGTCATGATATGGAGAGACATCCTACCCATAACTGTGGGCTAACTTCAGAATGCATGACGCATGTACCTCAACAAGGAGGGCCCAGGGGGAGAGGGGTAGGGCATGGATGAGCCTAACAATGGTACCAAATTGACTGTATTCTCTGAGTTCAAAGCTAATTAATAAAAAAATACAGATGCACTGAATAAAAAATAACAAGATGGTACCCATACAGCCATTTCAATATGTAAATTAAATGTAGATGCTGTACACAAGCCAGTTAAAACACTAAATTTTTGAATTGGATACAAATATCAGACCTAATCAGACATGTTGTTTCATGCTTGTAACCCCAGCCCTTGTAAGGCTGAGGTGGGAGAATCAGAGGATTACTATGAGTTTGAAGCCACTCTGGGTTAGATAGTGAGTTTTAGGACAACCTGGGTTAGGTAGAGACACTGTATCAAATGCGTCTCCTCAAATAAACCAAAATAGCAAGACCTAGTTGCATAGCATCCATAAGGAATCCACTTCAAATATAATGACATAGGTGCTAGGGAGATGGCTCAGAGGATAAAGTCCCTACCTTCCAAGCATGAGGACCTCAGTTCTGACCTTTGGAAACCATACAAAGATGCCGGATGTAGCTGTACATACCTGTATCCCAGTGCTGTGGGGCAGACACAGGAGGATATTTAGGCTGAATCTGTAAGCTCTAGGTATAGTGAGAAACTTTATCTCAAATAGTAAGGTGGAGAGCAATTGAGGAAGACCCTGGACTTCACCCTCTGGCCTCTACATGCATACACATACATGTAAACCACACACGTGTCTACACATATACAAGCAAACATACACATACCCAAACATGTATGTGTGGGATAAGGTATAGCATACAAATGATAAATTAAAGAAATTTGGGGTAGTTTTGCTGCAATGCAGCCTAGCTGGTAGCATGGCTGTGTGGTACCTGGTGGTTATCATGCTAGAGGGTATGGACCAAGGGCACAAGACCACACAGGGCCACAAGCTGGTGGCTTCCCTATGTGCTGTGGGTCACCTCAATGGGCTGCTTTATTTTCCACTTTCCAGAATGATCAGTGGAAATTGGAAAGCTTCTGAGCTCCTACTTAGAAGTGAGAGTGAACTGAAGGATCACTCAGGACCTGCTTTTTTCTGCAAACTGTTGAGAACCAGTGCCATTAAGGGGAAGTTGAGTTATGGTGAGACACTTTTGAGGACAAATGCACATTTCCTATTGTCTTTTCCACTGCCAAGGAGATTTTTTCCCAGGATTTGTGCTATCAGCCAGACATAGGCCTTCCAAAATATGACATGAGCCTGTCCTCTCAGTTACAACTGGCAGACTGTGGCAAGAGGAGAGTTTTTCCTTGAGTGCTGTGAGAATGGGCATTCCCAAGAGATGGGCTCTGTAGGACTTCTTTCACTGGAAAACAGCTGATATTTCGAAAACACTGAGGATGTCCACAAAGAAATCCACTATGCAGAGGCTGCTGAGAAGGTTTTGGAAATAAATCCGAGCCCCCACTATAAATGCCACTCCCTGAAGTCCTTCAGGAGGTGGTAAGACTCACCTGCCCACCGCTCTTCAGAGTTTATAATTTCAAGAGCTCTTGTCCAACAGCTGAGACCCACAGTCTGACCTTGGGCCTCGGTGGTATGGACACTACGTGATGCAGAGGCATTGTTTTCCTCTGCCCATGCATTCATCCTAAAGAGGTTTCTGTATTCTGGTATTTCCTAAATGGACTTCAATGGTAACTCTGAGCCAGTCTGTTGATGTCATTGGAAATGGCCTAAATTTCTTTTTTTTTTTTTAATTTATTTTTAGTTTCATTTATTTATTTGAGAGTGTCAGACAGAGAGAGAAAGAGGCAGCAGATAGATAGAAAATGGGCACACCAGGGTCTCCAGCCACTGCAAACAAACTCCAGACTCCTGCGCCCCTTGTGCATCTGGCTAATGTGGGTCCTGGGGAATCGAGCCTGGAACGGGGTCCTTAGACTTCACAGGCAAGCGCTTACCCGCTAAGCCATTCTCCAGCCCATGGCCTAAATTTCTTATGGGCACTAATAAAGTTTACCCTTTAAAAAAAAGTTGGACTAGCTATATCACTGCCAGGCAAAACTGATTACAAACAAGGTACATTGCCAATCATCAAGAGGATCATTCCATAATGATGGAGATGTGGGCTTTCCCATTACAATCTTAAATGTGTACATGCCTCCCAATAAGAGTTTAGAAATGCATGATGTAAAAAATTATGTAACTAAAGGGAGAAATATATATATCTCCAAATTTGTTGAGGGATTCTACACTCTTTTCTACATAAGTGACAGCACAAGAAGACAGAAAGTCAGGAAGACTGAAGGCAAGAAAATAGAGATGACCTGAACAATTCTATCAACTACCTGGATCTAAGTGATATTTATACAACACTTCACCTGACTATAGCAAGAAGTATGCCTTCAAAAATTACTATCAGCTACTTTCTATGTGTATATTGAAAGCAGAGACTGAAATGCTTTTTGATTATGCATGTTCACAGCAGCATTATCTACAATGGTCACAAGGTGGAAGCAACTGAAGTATGTTTATTGACTGAAAAAGAATAAAGAAAATATGGTGTACACATATATACATATTTCAGTATATTGAAATATTATTTGGACTTAATTCCACTCTTTGCTGCAGCCCTTGTCACAAAAAAGCATTCCTGTTCTGCACAAGTGGCATGGGGAAGCCAGTGTCTTACATATGGGGAAGCACTATAGCCCTGTGCACTGTTGAGTTCCTGCCAGTCAGGTCAGATTTAACAGATGAATAACTAGAGAGTTGTTTTGCTTGATACTTAGATACAATTGGAAGAAAATACTATAGTAAATTCATCATCTCTCTCTCCATGGAATCCATGCCACCAGTTTGCTATTTGTTTGGGAAGTCTTTGGCCTTACTCCACCAAAACAGGGTAGAGCCATGTTTCTGAACATGTCCTTATTTTGCTTTCTTTTTCACTGTGGTACTGGGGATGAACTCAGGATTTTGTGCATCAAGACATCACTCTACCATTGAGTTGCACCTCTGGATCTTTTGTTTTTTCCTTTGGTTTTGAGACAGGGTCTCACTATGTAGCCCAGGCTGGCTTAGAACTTCTGATCCTCCTGCCTCAGTCTCTCTAGTGCTAGGATCACAGATGTATAACACTCTACCTAGGGATCCTCTTTTTTTTTTAAATTTGGTTTTCTGAGATAGGATCTCACTCTAGCTCAGGCTGACCTGGGGGAAGCCAATGCAGGAAATGCAGCCCAGGCATGTGACTCTGGCTGACTCCTGCTGGGATCTTCTGGGAACCACATTGAATGTGTCGCTGAATTTTGAAGGCAAGGGACGGAAGAGTGTAGCTGTCCCTAGCTCACTCCCAACCCAACAGGTCTTTAGCTGTGTGCATGAGTGAGAGCCCAGCATGTCTTGCAAATGTATTTCCTGGAGCAAGGAGAGATGCTCAATGCACTGAGATGGTATGCTGTCAAATAATACCTTCTCAAAGTTTGGAGCACAGAATGCATATCTGCATATCTACAGGAAAGACAGGGCTGAAAAGTAAGCTATCCAGATGTAAGGTGGGAGTCAAAGAGTATCCCATGGTTGAAGAGATGGTTTAGTGGTTAAGGTGCTTACCTGCGAAGTCAAAGGACCCAGGTTTGATTCCCCAGGACCCACATAAGCCAGATGCACAAGGTAGTGCATGTAAAGCCATAAGGATAGGTTTGGAACATATATTTTCTGGCTGACAAATTTGAACTGAGCAGTGAGTAGGCATTGCAAGACCCGCTGCCTGGGCTTGTTGTATGTGAGGTATTCTGAAGAAAGAGAACTGTTTATCTTCAGGTTTGGAATTTTATAGTACATTGCTGACACATGTGCTTGGTCAGTTTTCAAACCATGATCAAGCTTTAACAAAAGAAACCCTCAGAAAATGAGCAACCAAATTAAAACAACCTCCACAAAGAAAGTGTAGATGTGATATAGTATTAAATTGCAGAAAACAAAAAAAATCATAGTTGATTCTTTTATGTTCAACCACTTTATGAAACAAAGACAGTACAATTAGTTTTGATAATATGCCTGAAACTAAAAATAATATGAGTAATTCTTTGAATATAGATTAATGCAGAACTACTATTGTTAACAATTATGATAACCAAACTATCCAGTATGTTTAAAATTATTTAGTGATGTAAATATGTCATGATTATCAAGATATGTAATTTTTTATTTTTTATTTGTCTCATAGCTTTGATCTTTTAGGTAAATAATGTAATATATAAATATAATGTTTATAATAAGTAGGCATAACTGTAACAAGTAACAGGCTATATACCCTGTATTGGTTTCAGAAGCATGAAAAATGCATGGAGTGAATCATTAAGTGTACATGGTTCCAGGAGCCACTACTGAGATGCAGCATATGAAACAGGGCATAAAGTCCCCAATAGGGAGGCCAATGAAGTCACTGGAAGATGTACCATGGTTTGCAAAGGAGATGCAAAGATGTTTTGGATGTACCAAGACTGTGCAAGGGCTGCTATGGAGCAATGTTGGCTTGGGATGGAAGCTTTCCCCAGCTATTCAGTCCAGCTGGAGGGGTAGAATTGGAAAATACAGAGACTGTCAGTCACTGGTTATGGACATTGGACTTGAAATGCAGATGTTTGATGTATCCTGATAGCTATTAATTTTGCATTGGTCTAGTCTCTTTGTTATGCCTTATAGTAATGGAAATGTTTACTCTGTGCCATGATATGTTGGAAGTTTGTAACTTGTTTTGATTTTATAAACTCACAGTGTAGAAAGTTTTAAATATGGGATGAGAGTTGGGACTTTGGAACAGTCTTAAAGTCTTTGGTAAAGTCTAGAGGGACCTTAAAAGATGGAATGAATACAATTTGCAATGTGAGATGCTTGTGAGTCTATTGGGAGCCAGGGATGGACTGTCGTAGTTATAATGTATGACTCTCAATAAACTTGGGTGTTTTTATTAAAACTTAGGTCTCCCAACCACCTGGCTGGGATCCTGGAGTCTAGTCCTAAAATGTTACTGGGGACAGATCTAATTCCAGCCTAAAAGTATGCAGTGAAGTCTGGGTTCTGTCTGGGTCTCTGATGTTTGCTAGGAGTCCCCTGATGCTGTTTTACTGTTTAACATGTGGAATATACTTCCATATTATTTGTTTTCATTTTTTGAAGCTTCTGCCATGTTCTGTCCAATTAAATTCTTTGATAGTTTAAGAAGCAATTCCCAAGGGAATTTGTTTGTTCTAAATCTCTCCCTCTGGACAAAATACAGGAAATGAATCTATTTGACAACTGTTTGCTAACTTGTCATACAAGACAAAACACTATGTGGGAATAGTAAAATTGGCTTGGGACAAGAGAAATGTCACTATGCCCCCATGAAACTTACAACCAGTTAGAAAAGATAAGAAGTTGTAAGCAGAGAAATCACTAGAAACTCTAGGGGAAATTGACCAAAGTTAAAGACAGAAATAGAAATCAGATTTAAACAGAAGATTTGGGAAGCCATTTCTGCAGATTTGGAATCCATATCAAGATTATAAAGCCAAAAGAGCACTGGCCTATGAAGAAATGAAAATTGGGTACGTGAGGGGGTTGAATGGAGAATTTTATATAAAAAGAAAGAATATGTGAAGTACATTCTCTGTAGGAAAATCAGCTCATAAATTCAAGAATTTGAAAGCAGAATGGTACACCTAAGATCTTACCATCTTCTTTTGTACCTCTACCCATGAGCAGAAACACATGGAAATAATATTATCCAATTTCATATATTAATAAGGTTATCCAGGTTCCCTGTGGGAAATGAATAAAAACTATGTGTGAAGAGGGCCATGAGGTAGTGATTTGTTGGTGGTGGGGAGACATGTTTTTAATCATACAAGGTATATTGTCCATATAGACTCATCAGCCTTTACCATTGGGCTTAATGAAGCTTGCAGAAAAGTAGGAATTAAAGATACCTCTTGAATTTATTGCTTGAGTGAGTGAACAGAGTAGGTGGTAGTCACTGATGGAGATCATTCACAGTTTTGATAGGATAGATCCACAGTTCCACTTAGGGCACAGGAAGGCTGAAGTATTGTAGAGGCAATTTTAATCATTCAGAGATTTCTGTTAGAAACATAAAGGCCAGAATTATGAGCATAGAGGTTACATATGATGTAGCCTGCTATCCTTTCACTGGTCTTATATGACTGCAGAGTGAGCTTTTAAGAGACTCAACATTTGGAGATTTCAGCTGTTAGTAAGCAGATAAAGGTGTTGTTGTCCAAAAGAGGAGCTAATGAATTACACAGAAATGGATGTTTTTACAGAAAAAGAAAATATAGAATGTTCAAGAAGGAATTATCAGTGTTACTGGGTGTTTGAATTTGGTCTTGGAAGGAGGAGCTAAAGGGAAGTAAAAAGTAGTCTAAAGTCAAATACTATACATGGGATTTTTTTTAGTGGCACATGGATATGTTTACCATTTAGCTATTTATGAAATAATCATGTCTCATTTATTTCATACTAAAGGAAGTCGCTTACAAATAGTTCCTATGGAATGATTACACTAAAATGTATTTAGAAAAAGATAGCAGAGGATTAGTTGTTATTTATATCTATATATCTAGGTAAAGAAATTATAGGTTGTTTATCCTTTCATTCTTTGCTTGAAAATAAGCATAATTTCTCTACTAAATGTAATAGAAAATTTAAATTTATTTAACAAAGGCCAAAAGTTCATATGCTAATTATGATTAATGCAAAGCATATTCAAGTATATAGAGTAAAATGGAATGTAACCCAAGAGCAAATTCTATTCTTTTCCAAAGGAGAAGTGCTTAGTTGAGTGGAGGGATGCATAGCCTTGGAATTATAGAAACTAACCCTTGGAATAATTTGTACAAAAGTGAGCTAGCTGCTTCTAGGAGCACAGCCTGAGGGATAGGAAACTAGCCCTTAAAGTTATTCAAGAGTAGGATAGCTGTTCCGACAGCAGAGCCTTGAAGAGAAAGGAAAGAAGAATGATCTTTGGAGTTGTTTAAACCCAGGGTGAACCTGCTCTATCTGCCGTTGTTACTGCTTTGATATTTCTGTATCTATAGCTTTTCGCTTATAGGCACTTTATAGGTATTTTTATGGAACAGTCATAAAACAGTAACACATGAACAAGTTGAACATTGTATAGACAAAGGTCAAGGAATTTATGACTTTGGATAATCCTTAAACATTTGTTAAAGAAAGGAATTTACGTGTATGACCTGTTCTGGACTCTACTGGTCCAGAGCACACATATACTCCTCCCACAAATGTAATCACACTAAGCCCACCTGTTAACTTCAACAGATCTGTGGCAATTATTTGGGCACTTAGTAAGTGACCTTGTTGTCTTCAATGCTATGGTCAGCACTCCTCATGCATGTACACTTGTTCTGGGTTGAGTCCAACCAAGCCACTGAGGAAATTGAGCAAAGAACATAGCCTATGATCAGTTAGCATCTCTAATCATTTCTTGTCAATATTGGTCATCTGTGTTGTTTGGGCCAATGGTACACCAAGGAGGAGGAAACCTAGTCATATTTCTTTAGGTGGATGGATTACATGGTTGTACAATCACACAATTTTAGGGTAATTTGCAAGTAAGGAATATGGCAGAAAAGCATTTCACAGCAATGTTCTCATAAAAGTTATTTGTAAGGTCCACAAGAAATATTCTGACAGCTGTTTCCTAATTCATTTCCATATTTCATTCTTATAATTCTTATACTTTATTCCCAAAGTGAAGAGCAGCTACTATAATAGTTTTGTGTGTATACTTCCAAATCAATCTATGCAGGTAGTCATATATCATATTACATATATATATGTATCATATGTTAAAGTTGTGGTCCCAAGATACTGGCATGAATGAGAAATAGTTGGATCATGAGTGCTCTGCCTTCATCAATGGTTTAGTCCATTGATGAACTGATAGCTCAATGGTCTAATAGCATGTTGGGTAAGGTCAGAGGATACATGTCACTATTGGTGTACGTTTCAAGCATATATTTTTGTGATAGGTCCTTCCTCTACTTCATGTATGCTGTGGGGCTAGCACCTTTCCACCATGCCTTTCCACCTGACTATGGCTTCCACCTAGTTGAAAAAAAAAAGCCATGTAACCTGCTGACCATGGACTGGAAATGGAAATCATGACTAAATCCATCTTGTCTTCTGTAAGTTCATTATTATTATTGTTGTTGGAGGGGAGTTAGTTCATCAAAGTAATAAAAATCTGACTAACACAAATGGTAATAGAAAAAGAATGTGGGAATAGGGAAAAGTTTTTGGTTTTAAGGTTGGAGGTGTGATGGAAATCATCCAGCAGACAAAGAGAATAAAACCTAGCATGAATATCTGGATAAAGTGAAAGAGGCCAGAAATGGACTGATTTTTAATGGAATGAGGAAATATCCCACCCTTATTAGAAGGAAAGAAGTCAAGGGTGGGGAAAAGTGACAGTTTGGTGGTAGATAAATGAGAGACTTTAACTTTAAGCATATTAGTGGGGTTGGTTGAAATTTAAGGAAAAATTTCTAGTATTGTGAAAGAGAGCATACCCTTCTAATCTGAAGACATTTATTTCTGTAAGGGGAGCTACAAGTCTCTCACACCCTTATTTCTAGGTATATTTTTTCCTTTGTGGGAGGGAGTCATCTGTCCCTTTCATGTCTTTCCTCTGGATATCAGCCTGGTACCTACAAGTTGGTGAGGACCAGGGCAAGACCAAAAGGAGGCTCTCTCCCCTCCCCAGGGGAACTGGTGTCCCTTTAGGAGCACTATTGGCTTAAATGTCACTCACCAAGGTAACCATTGCTTTTCTAAGAAACTGCTATTAATGATTTTCCTGTCAGGACCTATACCATATGCTTAGGATCATGAATACTGTAGACTCTTGGATTTATCTGAACTGCCACATAACAGAAAAGCACAAAACACAGCTATGTTTATAATTAACTTTAGGACTTCAGTTGCATTTTAACAATGAGTTCTGAATTCTTAGAATACCATTATTGCTATTAGAAGAATTTTCTATCAGGTAAAACAAAATGGAAATATAACAAGGTTTGGTTTATGGATTAAGGCATAAGAAGAGATCTAAGTACATTCATGGTCTCAGGATATATTTTGAGATTTAACTTTTTTCCCTAGGGCTATCTTTTCCTGATAGATAAAGTCTCTGCATAGCAACACAACAAACTTATTTAGATGTTCATCAATATATATTTTTTAATTTATTTACCTTCATAGTCAAAATAAACAAGCATTTCTAAATACAATTAACAAGAAAAGAGCTGAGTGCCCTGAAATTTTTTAATGCAGCTTTCTGAGTATTTTGGCCAGAATAAACACAATTATATCTGACCAAGCGTTTCTTCATTGAACCATATTGTCTTTGGTAAGTCAGATGGAGTTAGTCCCAAGCTACTCATAATTCACACTATGATATATGATAAACATGTTAGCTTCAAATTTTTCTTTGATGAAGACAACGTGTATCAGATAGTAGAAAGGAGCCATCATTAGCTGGACCTGAGAGAGAAAGAAGGAATGAAATGTTATCTGCTTATCAACCATGCTCTTAGAATTTTCTTATACAAATTGTTTAGAAAAACTTTCCTAAGTAACTGATCCAGTACATATAGGAAGATTGTATTTCAGAGCCAGAACATACTGAGGGGAAGCTCCTAGGCTTGGAGAGTCCTGCATCTCCAGGTTGTGATGCATTTTAGATGCTCTCCATTGCCACATATATGATGGTAAGGAAGGTCTTGGGAATCATCCCAGCTACCTTCTGCTACAGCAAGGCACTGGACTTAGAGCAATGCAAAGAATATGTGCTGACCTCTGTTCTAGATCTTCCCACAGTTACAGTGTTTCTGCATTTTCTGTTTTGTTGCACATTCCAAAGTAACTGGCAGGAAAATTTGCATCTCTGATGCCTGTTATGTCTCTAAACTTCATCTAAAGAGGTATCTCTAAAGATCCTACATGTGGCCATGAATACTCATATCACTTTCCTTAGAGAATCTTGGCTAATGGCACCTTAAGACGGCATACTTCACAGTGAGAGACAGTTGTTCAATCTTCTCTGTCTCCGTATTCTCAATACTGACTCAACAGTTCACAACAAACCAGAATAAACCAAAAAGCACTCTTTAGAAGGAGCACTCACATAGCCTGTACTTTGTGTACATGCACCTAATTCTATACAGATAGCGGTGAAAAGATGCTTCTCCTGGTCTTCATATGGCTTTTGGTGGTAGATATTACTTTGGTCCAATGATGTTCTTGTCCCTGTAAACAAAGCCAAATTTCCAGGCTTTGAGAAACTGTTCTAGGAATGGAGACTTTCAAATGAGCAAGAAAGAAATGCTATCCCCTGACTGGGTGTGCTCACTTTGGCAAGAAAGCTGGGGTGGCACATAAGACATGTGAGGTTTTGAAGGGGGTTCAGGGAATCAATACAGGTATACTTGGTCTTGAGAAACAAAAGCAAACACTTGGAAAAAATGCTATGAAAATGCAGAGGCAATATGCTGAGTCAAGGTAGGGAGGCATGAGCATTTAGTAATCCTGGTCATATCTGATTCCTGGAAAATTACAGGCCTCCTCTCAAGGATTTTGAATACATAGTTTCCCGTTGCCAGTGTTTGGCACACTCTCCTGTTGCTATGGTCCCTCTTATGTTGGCATGGTGACTCATGCCTTGTAATTTCAGCATTTGGAAAGCTGAGGCAAGAGGATTGCTATGAGTTTGAGGCCAGCTTAGGTTAGGATGAGTCTGTTACCTCCCCCAATATACATATATATATATATATATATATATATATATATATATATATATATGGAGTCTTAATATCATATTCTTAATCTGTCTGATATATATATATTCTTAATCTGTCTGATATATATATATATTCTTAATCTGTCTGATATATATATATATATATATACATATATATATCAGCAATGCAAACCTGACTGCAACAGTGAAGTGGTACCAAGGAATAGAATTGATGCTAGACACCTGACTGTGTGGCTTTGGCCTTTTGGAGCTGATTTTCAAGAGGAATGTGGAAGGATGTGAAACCTTGGCCCAAGAGATGCCTTGCAGTGCTGTAAGTACAGCTTGATGGACGATTCTGGTCAGAGTTGACAGACCTGCATGCAGTAAGAACTATGGACTGTGAGGTGTGGCTTATGAGGGTGAGAAATAGCTTTGCCTGGACTAGACTAACAGTTTATGTGGGAAGCTTGCTGTTATGCCCATGTCCTGAGAAGTTGTGCAGGGTTGCTTTGTGTAGAAATGAACTGGTGTGACTTTTTAAGGAAAGCAAGTAAAACAGAAAGCTACCTGTTCAGGGAAGGATCCTGAAGGGGCAACTATATGGTGACTTGGATCAGGGTTCCTTATACCTTTGGGAATGTAAACCAGATGTCAAAAAGGGGTGGATTAGGTTGGTTACTTTGAATGTATATGGGAGATCCGAATAGACTGATGAGTTAGACAAAAGAATATGAATTTCCATGAGTGAGAAAATGTTCCGTCAAAAGATTCCAAAGGGAGGAACAACTAGAAAATAAATAAATAAATAAATAAATAAATAAATAAAATCAAAGCTGGTGGTTATCTGTCATCTTGGTTAGTCATGGCTTTTTGGATTTCAGTTACTGAACTCTATTCTCTGTACTTATCATTAGTAATAACAATTCATTATAAGATGTCTGTGTTTATTGGCTTTGTCATTACATATAGATATATTTATCCTAGCCACATAGATCCACATAAAATATAAAGATATGAGGCTGGAGAGATGGATTAGAGGGTAAAGCCCTTGACTTGCAAAGATGAGGACCTGGATTTGGATCTATAATAATCATGTACACTGCCAGGAGTACTTGTGTATTTGTTTAATCCCAGTGCTGGGGTGATAGGGAAGCAGAGATAGGAGGATATTTAGGGCTGATTCAGTGAACCCTAGGTACAGTGAAAAAATCCTATCTCAAATAGTAAAGTGGCAAACAACTGAGAAAGGCATATGACATCAACTAGAAGACTCCATATTACATGCACATACATGTATGAAACTTCTACATACATAAACCCACACACATATAAATGCACATATATACATACATGCATACCACATAAACATTTATTTGCAAATATATATATATACATACATATATATTTATATTCACATAAACAGTTTAAAGATAAAGGGAAGAGGGCTGGGGAGATGGCTTAGCGATTAAGTGCTTGCCTGTGAAGCCTAAGGACCCCGGTTTGAGGCTCAATTCCCCAGGACCCACGTTAGCCAGATGCACAAGGGGGCACATGCGTCTGGAGTTCGTTTACAGAGGCTGGAAGCTCTGGTGCACCCATTCTCTCTCTCTCTCTCTCTCTCTCTCTCTCTCTCTGTCTCTGTCTCCTTCTCTCTGTGGCTGTCAAATAAATAAATAAACAAAAAAATTTAAAAAATAAAAAAAGATAAAGGGAAGAAATCAAATATACCATATAAGAGCTAAACAAAGGAAAGTTGGGCTAGTTACATCAAAGTCAGAAAAAAGAGATTGAAAAACAAGGAAAACTGTCAGAAATGAAGAGAAACATGATAATTATAATGATGTTAACTTTCCAAAAACACAATCTTAAATATGTATATGTATCACAACAGAGCTTCAAAGCACATAATGCAAAAACATTACAACTAAATGGAAAAATAGACTGTGGTGGTTGGATTCACGTGTTCCCCATAAACTTAGGTATTCTGAATGCAAGGTTCCCAGCTGATGGAGATTTGGGAATTAATGCCTCCTGGAGTTCATGTGTTGTTGGAGCAGGCTCATGGGTGTTAGCTTCCTATTGCCAGTGTTTGGCACACTCTCCTGTTGCTGTTGCCCATCTGTTGTTGGCCAGGGAGTGATGTTCACTCTCTGCTCATGCCATCATTTCCCCCTACCATCGTGGAGCTTCCCCTTGAGTCTGTAACCAAAACAAATCCTTTTTTCCCACAACCTTCTCTTGGTCAGGTGTGTTCTGCTAGCAATGTGAACCTTATTGTAACAGTAAAGTTGGTAAAGAAAAGTGGGATTATTGCTACTAGAAACCTGACTATATGGCTTTTGGCCTTTTGGAGCTCATTTTCAAGAGGAATGTGGAAGAATTTCAAATTTGGGCCTAAGAGATGTCTTACAGCACTGTAAGTACAGCTTGATGAACTATATGGTCAGAGTTGAAAGACCTGAATGTAGTACGAACTAAGGACTATGAGGTTTGGCTTATTGAGGGTGAGAAAGAGCTTTGCCTGGAATAGGCTAGAAGCAGTTTGTGTGAGAAGCTTGCTGTTATGCCCATGTCCTGAGAACTTGTGCAGGGTGGCATTGCATGGAAATGAGCTGGTGTGAGCAGAGGAATAGGTCACAGAAAAATATCAAATCTTTGGGTCAAAACTACAGCCTGCTCAGCTATGATTGTTTGAAAGATTACAAACATTGAGATTGGGCCAGTGATCTGCATTGAAATGACAGGGAAAAAATGCAGAGTCCTTTGAAGGGGCCTGAATGCTGAAGGAGTGTCCTGTTTTTCAAAGTCTGTTTATTTCACCCTGTATCAACAAGTTGGTAGCCCAGCTAGTATTATGGAGTGTAACAAATGCAGGAAAGAGAGGGTCATTGAGTTTGCAACACAGTTTTGTGTTTTAGAAGTGGCCATGGGCAGTGTGAAGTAGGTTTGTTGGATTACCTGCGTGGAGACCCAGTGGAGCCATGATGTTGAACCATGGGTTGCAGTGGAGATCCCATGGAGATGCTAGGTCTATGGGATGGCTGCCAAGAAGAGCTGCCAGCACTAGATGAACTTTCCTGGGACTGTGAGTAGCCTAGCTGGAGGGGTGGAATTGGAACTCCACAGACTTGTCAGTGGTTAAAATTATCAGTCTTAGAGTCTTGTCATGGACTAGAGTTGTTGGACTTGAGCTACAGAGTTTGATGTTTTCCCTCTTTAAATCTTGTATTGGTTGAAAATTTCTTTGCTATGCCCAATGCCATCTTTTGCAGTGTGATTGTTTTCTCTGTGCCATTATGGGTTGTTTTTTTTTTTTGTCTGTCTGTTTGTTTGTTTTGTTTTGGTATTATAGCTCAGTTAAAAGATTTTGGACTATGGGGATGTTTGAATATTATTGGATTGATTAAAAACTATGGGGACTTTTAAAGTTGGATGAATGCATTGCATTTTACATCATATATGGTTATCAATTTTGGGGGATGGGGTGGGATGATTCAGGTGTCCCCCATAGACTTAGGTATTCTGAATGCTAGGTTCCCAGATGATAATGACTTGGGAATTAACACCTTGTGGGGCCAGTTGGGGGTGGGATTATGAGTGTTATAGCCAGCTTCCTCTTACCTATGCTTGGCATACTCTCCTGTTGCTGTTGTCCACCTGATGTTGGCCAGGAAGTGATGTTCACCCTCTACTCATGCTATTGTTTTCCCCTGCCATCATGGAGCTTCCCCTCAAGTGTATAAGCCAAAATAAATCGTTTTTCCCACAAGCTGCTCTTGGTTGGGTGTTTTCTGCCAGTAATGTGAACCTGACTGCAACATAAATTTGATGAAGGAATCTGCACTCCTTTCTCCACAACTGATAGAGCAAGCTGTCAAAAAGCTAGGAATACTGAAGAAGATAACAAAAGACAATAGAGAAGACCTGAACAATGCTGCCAGCCACCTGGATTTAAGTGACATTTATACAACAGTCCACCTGATAATGACAAGAAGTGTCCCAGCAAGAATTACCATATTATCCAGTAGTTTCTTTCGGGGTATATACTAGAAAGAATCAAAAGCAGAGACTAGAAAAGCATTTTGAATATGGATGTTCACCCCACAATGGTCACAAGGTGGAAGCAACTCAGGAATCTTCAGTGACTGAAAAAGAATAAAGAAAAGGTGATGCACACATACATTGGAATGTTATTCAGACTAAAAGGGAATGGAATTGTGTTGAAACATGGAAGAACCTTCAGAATATGATATTAAGAGCAGCAAGGCAGTCACTAAAGGGCAAATTGCACTTGTTTGAGGGACAAGGTAACAAAATTTATCAAGCTGGAAAGTAGAATGGTGATTTCCAGGAACCAAGGGGAAATTATTGAGGAGTGTTTCTTCAGTAATTAGAGTTTCAGCTATGTGAGATGAAAATTCCGTGGATGGATAATGGTGATGTTTGCATCATGAACAATATGAGTATACTTATTACCACTGAACAGTATGCTTAAGGTTATTAAAACAGTAATTTTTTCATGTAGACATATGTTTTAGTGTACATACATGCATGTGTGCTCATATTTGTGTGGGTACACACTTGTATAAATGCATGTGGAGGCCAAAGGTCAACATCACCTTATATTTTGAAGCATGGTCTCTCATTGAACATGAAGCTCACCACTTTAGCAAGTTCAGATTGCTGGTGAACACTAGGGATACTCATGTTTCTATGTGCACAGACCTGGAAATACAGATATGTGACACTATGCCCAGCTTTTACATGGGTGTCAGGGACGAGAACTTGGGCCTTATGTTCATGCAGCTAGCACTTTACTGACTGGGCCATATACTAAGCTCCTCACTTTTCTATTTTAGAATTCTACATTCAATATTCTAGTATATTTCCCAGAACATCTATAAAGCTGTTTTATAGATGTTCCAGGAGATATACTAGAATATTGATTGGCAATCTGTTTATTAAAAAAAGAGGGAGCTGGAGAGGGAGAGATCACTTAGTAGTTAAGGTACTTGCCTGCAAATCCTAAGGACCCAGGTTCAATTCTCCAGTGCCCACATAAGCCAGATGCACATGATGGTGCATGCATCTGGGATTCATTTACAGTGGCTAGAGGCCCTGGCATGTCCATTCTCTCTCTCACATAAAAAGTTTTTTTAAAAGAGACCATGAGGAAAAACCCAACTGTGTTCATCTAAGAGGAGTAGCTAAGCAACTGATGGGGACATGATTGGGCTGGACTTTGCAGCAACAATAGCAACAGCAACAGCAACAGCAACAGCAACAGCAGGCCAGAGTTGTTCAAACAAGCATATGTGTCTGTACAAGTACATTATTAAGTGAAAAACTACAGTGGGCAAAATTTATATTGTAACACACTAACTAGGGAATTGTTTGTAGACAAGTAACACATACTTATAGATGTACAGACAAAAAAATTGTGTTATTTTCATATGTAATGGGCAAGAAATGGATCAGAATAACATCAATATATAACAATGGATAAGATGGGAGTGGGGACAAGAGGAACGAGGATTTTGGGGAAAACAATTTGGATTTATTTGGTGTGCTTTAAGTGACTTTTATAAAGTGAATGTATATATTAATAATAGTTAAATATTAAAATTTCAAGCAGAAAAACTGAATAGTAAACAACATGTAAATAAAGGAGTTTTAGCAGAGGCTGTGGGCTTTTCAAAGGCTGGGGTCATCACTCTTGTGTTTCAACATTTTCTGTAAGATAACCTGGGTCCACCTAACCACCCCACACCTCCCAGGGAAGGAAACACAAGACACTGAGGGTTAGTTGGGTCTTCTGGGGGGGGGGGGATGCAGGGAGAAGACTCTAAATAGATCTCTAGTGGGAGGGCACAGAGGAGCAAAAAAGGCAACCAGCTGATTCCAACACTCTTGGGCAGCCAACCAGTCCCCCAACCCCCCCCCCCCAAGCAGTTGTCCTAGCCATAGTCCACATAGCCCTAGCCATAGCCACAGGTAGCTCCTGCACTAACCTCTGGCAAGGGGACCCAGGCAGGCCAGCTTATCTCCAACCACGCCTCCAGGCTCACAAAGGATGTCCCACTCTCCACTGCCCCTCCCACTCCATGTATGGACCCAGGCAGGCCAGCATAACTCTACCCACACCTCCAGGCTCAGGGACCCTTAATCCTCCCAACATTTGGATCATGGGAATATCAGAAGGGGAAGAAATTCAGATCAAAGGCATGGAGAACTTTTTCAACAAAATTTTCGAAGAAAACTTTCCCACTCTTTCAAAAGAAAATCCCATCAAGTTACAATAAGCTAACAGAACTACAAATAGACTGGACTAATGTATAATTTCTCTAAGATATATTGTCATTAAGACTCTAAACATTGATACCAAAGAGAAAGTCTTAAAAGCAGCTAGGGAGAAACAACACAACACATTACATATAAAAGTAACTCCATCAGAGTTACTTCAGACTTCTCAATGGAAACACTGAAAGCCAGAATGGCATGGAATGAAACTGCAAAGTCTAAGAACCTATGGCTTCCAACCCAAACTACTCTACCCAGCAAAAGAATCCCTCATAATAGATGGTGAAAGAAAAACTTTCCACAATAAAATTCAGCTTTACGACTATATGAACACAAAGCCATACCTGCAGAGAGTAGTTCAGGAAATTCTCCACACAGAAGAATCAAACAATCAACCTCAAGTACCTATAGGAAGCAGATCACAATAACCAAACTCAGAGAAGGCACAAAAAATTACAAAGTCCAAGAAAACACCAAACCACATAAACCACCACAATATTGCAGGGATTAAATCAAGCCTCACAGTCATTACCCTAAATATTAATGGCCTTAATTCACCCATAAAGACACACAAGCTAACAGAGTGGATCAGAAAATTAGAACCCTGATCTGTTGTCTTCAAGAAACCCTCCTCACCACTATAGACAGACATCTCCTCAGGGTGAAAGGGTGGAAAATGTTAATCCAAGAAAAGAAAAGTAAGAAATAAGCAGTTGTAGCTATACTAATATTGGATAAAATGGACTTCAAACCAAAAGTAGTCAAAAAAGACAGAAAAGGTCACTTCCTAATTATCAAGGGAATGATCCAACAAGAGGATATCACAATCATCAATCTTTATGTGCCAAACACAGGGGCACAATAATTCATAAAACAAAACCTACTAGACAACAAAACAGAAACAACCACCAATGCTGCCATAGTTGGGGACTTCAATACTCTACTATCAGCAATAGATAGATCATCCAAACAGAAAATCAACAGGGAAGTGAGAGAGCTCAACAAAACCATATCAATTAGACCTAATGGACATCTACAGAACATTGTGCCCCAAATCCACAGACTACACACTCTTCCCAGCAGCCTATGGGACAATGTCTAAAAATAGATCATATACTGTGGCATAATATCTGCCTCCATATGTTAAGGAAGATCAACATAATTTCCTGCATGATATCAGATCACAATGCTGTATTGCTAGAAGTCAACAACAAAACATGCACCAGGACTCCCATCAGCTCCTGGAAACTAAACAACACACTTGTAAACAATAAATGGGTAGTGAATGAAATAAAAAATGTGAAATTTCTAGAAATAAATGACAATGAGAACACATTGTACCAAAACTTATGGGACACAATGAAGGCGGCCCTCAGGGGAAAATTCATAGCCCTAAATGCCTTCATAACAAAGACAGAGAGATCCCAAATCAGTAACCTAACCATCCACCTAAAGGCACTGGAAAAGCAAGAAGAATCCAACCCATAAAGCTCCAGATGGAAAGAAATAATTAAGATCAGAGCAGAAATTAATGAATTGGAAACAAAACAATTAGGAAAACTGATGAAACAAAGAGCTGGTTCTTTGAAAAAATAAACAAGATTGATAAACCCCTGGCCAATTTGATCAAGTGAAAAAAAGAGACACTTCAAATTCACAAAATTAGAAATGAAAAAGGAGAGATCACAACAGACATAAGTGAAATTGAGAGAATCATCAGGATTTATTTCAAAAACCTCTACTCCACAAAACTGGATAATATGGAGGAAATGGATGAATACCTGGTCACATATCAACCCCTACCAAAGCTAAACTCAGACAAGATTAATGTCCTAAACAAACTAAGTAGACTGAAGGAATGCCCATTGAGATCAGGAACAAGACAGGCATGTCCACTCTTACCTCTGCTCTTCAATATAGTACTGGAAGTCCTAGCTCAAGAAATAAGACAGAAGAAAGAAATAAAAGGGATACAAATTGGAAAGGGAGAAGTTAAGTTAGCCCTATTCATAGATGACATGATTTATACATGAGAGACTCAAGAACCTCCATCTCAAAACTCTTAAAGGTGATTAACTCCTTCAGCAAACTAGCAGGATACAAAATCAATGCACAAAAATCAATAGCCTTTCTATATGCAAAAGACAAAGATACAGAGAAAGAAATAAGTGACATTGTCCCATTGTCAATACAAACAGAAAAATAATAAAATACCTTAGAATAACTTTAACCAAAGATGTGAAAGACCTATATAATGAAAACATAAAATCACTCAGAAAAAGAAATTATGGAGGATTTGAGAAAATCGAAAAACCTCCCATGCTCCTGGACAGGCAGAATTAACATTGTGAAAATGGCAATCTTACCCAAGGCAATATACAGATTTAATGCAATACCAATGAAAATCCCAGCATTGCTCTTCACAGAGGTAGAAAAAAGGTGATCTCAAAATTCATATGGAATGGCAGAAGGCCTTGGATATCCAAGCATATCCTCAGCAAAAGAAACACCTCTGGAGGCATCACCATGACTGATATAAAGCTATATTATAAAGCCATAGTAATAAAAGCAGCATTGTACTGGCATAAAAACAGGATAATAGACCAATGGAACAGAATTAAGGACCCAGACTTTGGGACAAGTAACTACAGCTACTTGATATTTGACAAAGGCCCTAACAATGTAGGCTAGAAAAAAGACAGCATCTTCAACAAATGGTGCTGGACAAACTGGATAACCATATGCAAGAAAATGAAACTCTATCCACACATCTTGCCATGCACAAAAATTAAGTCAAAATGGATCAAAGAACTCAATATAAGACCTCAAAACTTGGCTGTTACTGAAAGAAAAAAATAGGAGGAACTTTCCATGGCATAGGAATGGGAAAAGACTTCCTGAACAAACCCCACTAGCTCAGGAACTTAAACAGTCACTCAACCATTGGGATATCATGAAGCTGGAAAGTTTCTTCAAAGGAAAACATACAATAAGCAGAGCCAACAGATTACCCACATAATGGGAGAAAATTTTTGCTGACTATACAACTGACAAAGGCATAATTTCTAGAATGTACAAAGAGCTCAAAAACCTAAATAATAAAAAGTCCAACAATTCACTCACAAAATGGGATAAGGAACTGGACAGGCAGTTCTCAGGAGAAGAAATACAAATGGCAAACACACACTTAAGAAAATGTTCATCATCCCTAGTTACCAGGGAAATTCAAATTAAAACAACTATGAGATTCACCCTTACCCCAGTAAGGATAGCCATAGATTGTTAGTAGAAAATTTTCAGTGCCAGGGATGGGATACCTTCCAGTGAGTTGTTGGCCAGAGAGGTCCCTGATGCCCCCAAAGCATTACAGGCCATTGCCAAGACCCTTGGTTTCCCACAAGGAATAGATGGTAAGACCATATTGCTGAAGACTTCACATACTTGGGCTGCAAGGTCACTGAGAAATGCTGCTGGAGCAGCCTGGATGACCTCATAGTGCCTGGCACTACCTACACAAGACCATCATAATAGGAGGAAAAAAACATGACATTAAAATAAAAGAGACTGATTGAAAGGGGGAGGGGATATGATGGAGAGTGGAGTTTCAAAGGGGAAAGCACGGGAGGGAGGGAAGTACCATGGGATATTGTTTAAAATGATGGAAGTTGTCAAAAAAAAAAAATCTGAAGACACTTCCTGTGTCCTGTGGTTTTGCTTTCTTCTCTTCTCCCTCCTTCACTATAGAAATGTCCTCACATTCTTTGTTAAAGAGCTCAGTTGGTACAGGTGGGTAGGCTGTCAGTCTGTCCTTCTACTGTCTAGTGTCCCTGGGGCTGCTGGGGAGTAAATGTTTACAAAGACAACTGAGGATTACATTGCAATTACTAACACTACTGGCCATACTTTATATCCAGACCACTAACAGAACTCACATTCTTGGTAACCCTGTGTACTATGTGCTCAACTTCATTGTCATGAGTCTATCATTGTCATCTTGAAGTCAGCTTGCTCTTAGTCCTGACTCTGTGACAAAAAGTTATTGCCATGTGCTCCCTCTCCCATGTCACTCGATAGCTGTGTATATGCACAATGGCATATGAGGAAGTGTTACAGTTACCTTTTCATTTCAGGGACAAAACACCTGACCAATACTGGTGGTGAATAGCAGAGAGAAAGAGACATTTACTTTGATGGAATCAGTCTTATCAGAGTGTTCTATAACAAAGGTGTGCATGCAGGCAAATAAAAAGAATTCACAGAACACTAGATGAAGCTGTGGAAAATGGAGGAAGGCAAGACAGAAAGCAGCTCTTGAATACAACCCAGCTATGTGACTCTGGCTTACTCCTGTTTAGGTCTTCTTGGGAATCTCATGGATTTTATCACAAAGTAATACAGGTAAGGGAAGGAAGAGTATAGCTGTCCCATACCCACTCCCATCACACTGGTCAAGGATTCTCCCTGAAACAGCTTCCTCTCTCTTGTTTATCATGTGTGAGGTCTTCTAAAGGAAGAAACATTGTCATATTTGTTAGGTCAAGATGGAGTCTCCATGGTCAGCAGAATGAGTGACAGAGGCATGGGGAAGTGGACTGTCCACATTCTTCAAGAAACCACCTGGTCATTATCCCCTCCTTGTCTAACAATTCCCCAGGTCATGGTTTCCTGCCCCTTTATCTTGTGAGTCACCTGGTCACTGTTCTGGTATCATGCCCTAGCTATTTTAAATGGTGAATGTAATGATCTCCCCTAAAGGAACTTTTCTATTTAACTTAACAACCAAGTTTTTTTGTTTCTTCCTCACCTTCCCCCAACTGAAAAAGCCCTATAAAGCCCACTGTCTGAAAACTCAGGTTGGCTGTGCTCCTTTCTTGTGAGTCAGCCTTGGCAGCTTGTGCTTTTCCCAAATAAAATCTTTTATCTTTGCCTCAGAGTAGTTTGTGTGGTCTTGGTCACTCCCAAATCTTATATTGTTAACATTCATGTTCACAATAGTATCTTTTAGTCTATGAGTGCTTGGTTAGTGAGTTTATATATCACAGCACAGGTTTTAACAAAAGTAACTCTCGCAAAATGAACAACTGAATTAAAACTATCTCCACAAATAAATTATAGGTGGAATATATTCCTAAATTCCATAAAATATAAGAAAAATATCATAGTCAATCCATCTATTTCCAACCACTTTATAAAGAAAAACAAAGATAGTGTAATTAATCTTAGAATTGATAATATGGATAATTCTTTGAAATATATATATTCATGAATGAATATATATTATATAATATATATAAATATAATACACATATCATTCATGATGAAATAATATTCATCTTGCTTAACAATTGTCATAATCAAACTATATGCCTGCTGATTGTCAATTGACTTTTATGAATATATCATGATTATCAAGATATATAAAATGGGGCTATTGAGATGGCTCAGGGCTTAAAGGTACTTGTTTGCAAAGCCTGATGGCCTGGGTTCAATTCCCATGTAAAGCCACATGCACAAAATGGCACATGCATCTGGATTCATTCTTGTGTGCCCATGCAGCTTTATCTCTATCTCTCTCTCCTTGCCAATAAATAAATAAAAATTTTTAAAAGATACATAAAATGTTTATTTTATATTTGTATCATATATTAGATTTATTTTTTTGAGGAACCATACTGCTTACAATAAACATACATAACGATAACAATTAGTAGTCTTTTACTGAATGTTTGCAATCTACATATTAGCACTATGGATTGACATAAGAAATAGAGGCAAGGGCTGCATGTAAGAAGCATGAGACATAACTGGGATTGGTAGTATAAAGGGACAAGATTAGGACAGAATGTAAGTGATTTTTGTGTTTCTTACTAGAAAGATGTTCAGTGAGAGACACTGCAGAAATAGATTTCTGGAAGCAAGGCAGCTTGGGTCTGGTCATAATGCAGTGGGCTATCAGCTCAGTCAGCTGCTTATGACCTCTTCAGGGAATGGTGGCTTTATGATAAATCTTGTGGTTTTTAAAATTTTTTTTTCATTTATTTTTATTTATTTGTTTGAGAGCGACAGAGAGAGAAAGAGTCAGAGAGAAACAGAGAGAGACAGAGAATGGGCATGCCGGGCTTCCAGCCACTACAAATGAACTCCAGATGTGTGCGCCCCCTTGTGCATCAGGCTAATGTGGGTCCTGGGGATTCGAGCCTCGAACTGGGGTCCTTAGGCTTTACAGGCAAGCACTTAAGCACTAAGCCATCTCTCCAGCCTAAATCTTGTGTTTTTGACAAAACATTCTTTGACAGCTTAATTTTTCATCCAGGAACAGGCCACCCATAGTCTAGACAGGATTCAATACTCAATACTAAGTAGAAGTTAGTATTGTAAGTTTTGCCCCTCTGCTGGGTGAGACTGACAGGCTGGCTTGCTGTGCTGGAGGTGGCTATGTATAATCCAGGATAGGAGACAGACTGAAAGGCAGAGGTGGAGCCTTCTGCACTGGAAAAACAGAAAGGGCTTCTGTGCTTTGTTCTCCTTATATTGGGGTAAGAAAGAAGTGTGCTAATGAAGATTGAAGGAATTAGCACATTTCAGGAATTCCACATACTAAATGCCAAGAAGTTTTAGTCTGGACACTGACCCCTGCTATCTAGATAATCCCAGAGGAGCCAGGCACCTCTACAGTTCTATCAATCCACCTCAGAGTGTCTTATAATAGACTAGCTCCATCTATGGTGTCCATTTTGATTGTTCTCCAAGGGCTGAAATTCAATAAGAGTATGGATCCTACCACCCAATTTTTTTTATTCAACTTTAGCTTGAAGAAGTCTGATTCAAACCCAGCACTTTTAAAACACTTTTAAAAGATATTCATAGCCAGGTGTGTGGGGCATTCCTTTAATCCCAGCACTAGGGAGGCAGAGGTAGGATGATTGCCATGAGTTCAAGGCCACCCTGAGAATACATAGTGAATTCCAGGTCAGCCTGGGCTAGAGTGAGACCCTACCTCAAGAAAAAAAAGATATTCATTAGACTTGGAGGTCATTGAAATACAGACCCAATGTCCTTTGTTCATGGTAGCATTCAAAAGAAAAAAGCCACTGCCTTCTGACCAGAGGTCTAATCCTGAACAGGAATATAGCACAAATAATGTGTGTTGATAAATTAAAAGAGTTGTTAGAAGGTTACTAAATTTCTGATTGGGATATATTTAAAAGTTAAACAAAAGGATAACATGAGTATATTATAAAATATTGTTAAAGTGCTAAAGTCAAAATTCACATTTCTTACATACCCAGCAAGCATCTCCTAGACTAGACACTAGAATGGAAGGGGAGGGAGGGGAGGGAGGGGAGGGCATCAAAGGGGTGGGAAACACAAATCTAGACCCAAACAGCAATGGTACCATAATTTTCTACTTACTAAAAGACAGACCAAATGGCTGATCCTTCACCTGGCCCTTACAGGGAACACCTGAACCACAATACACTGGAGAGGGTAAGATCAAGACTAACCTTAATCTTCCACATCTTCCCTCCCTCACTTCCCCTCTCCCTCACTCTCTCTCTCTTATCTCTAACTCTTGTATATTAGTTATCTTCTTCCTCATTTTCTTAGTGGGCACTGACCTGTAACTCCCAGAACCAGCATGGGGCTATCATCAACAATGAGCTTTTCATCAGAGAGACCTACAAGGTTTCCTAAAAGACAAGCAGATTTCTGTCAGAGTACTTGATGACCCACCAAAGGATAGTGGTAAGACCCTACTGCTGAAGACACCTTATGTGATTGACATGCAAATTAGAATGGCATGGCTGGAAGTTGGAAGAGAGTCAGTCCCCAGACAGTCAGCGAGTCTAGTGCCAGAAGGTGCTACATGGGTGACTGGGGGAAAATGACCAATATCTGTCGAAGCAACGCATGGTCTAACCTACTTAGCAGCAAATAACTTGGTATGATGCCCACACAAGTGCAGTGGTGGCACACAGCCATGGTGGGGAACCAACTGCTCTCAATTTGGCTAACTGATCCTCTCACTGGTATGGGACCCATAGCTGGAGCTGGGAAACAAGTCAGAACCATATCCAAACATAAGCCCACTCTCCAATATCAAGCTACCATCCATTGTGGGCTACAAGAGGGCCTACACCTATTAAATTTTCTATAAAAAAAAGTAAGGGTTATCTCATTTGTCCTGATGTTAACTTACTCTCCGTTGGAGAATCTGCTTCTCTTTTTCAGATAGATGTAGATCCTAAGGAGAGAGCCACCCCATCATACCTCAAAAGGGTCCTGGCTGAAACTAAGAAAAATTGGAGAAACAAGCAAGGGGGCTGTTTTCCTGATGAACTGGATACCAGCACAACGGGGAAGGAGATCAGCACAGAGAAAAATCAACTCCTACCAAATCAGAGAGCCAGAGCCTCAGAGGCCCCCAACACCTCATCACTGAAGCAGACCAAAAATGAACCCAACATGGCTCAGGGAAATTTTGCGGAAGAGGGGGTGGAAAGAATGTCAGAGCCACATGTTGGGTCATGATATGCAGAGACATTTAGCTTATCCATAACTGTGGGCTAACTCCACAATGCATGACCCATATACCTCAACAAGGAGGGGCCAAGAGGAGGGGGTAGGTCACGGATGAGCCTAATAATGGTACCAAACTGACTGTATTTGCTGAATACAAAACTGACTAATAAAGAAAAAAAATTCACATTTCTTAAATATAATTCAACTCTTAAAATGTTTATACAGTGCATGATTCTTCTACAACAATATATCTCATGATATTACTCTGTTCTTACTAATGTTCACAAAATGGGTTACAAACAAAAATTGTGTATTAAAGGAAATACAATTTATAATTAAGTTATATCCAAATGCTAAACTTTTATGTTTTCCACCTGATAAAGCCTTTATTTTGTTTGACAAAACATCTGTTTATAATAATAGGTTTCTTAAATGTTCTATGCTTTTATGTTTTCCTGATAGGGGAGTAGAGTTATTTGATTGGACCCCTGAAGGTGAAAAGCACAGGAAAGTTTGCACTTGCTAGAAATCCAAGATGTTCTGACTTCTTATTTCTTGCCTTATGTCCCAGACCTATTTTTCCACAACCAGTCAGGACCTCTCTTGGGAGAGAGGTCTTTCATAGGACTTAAACATTGTGGTTGGTCAAGTTCTGGCCCCAGAACTTGGTGCCAGAGCTACTCTCTTCCTGAGTTAGCCCCTAGCCCTAACCAATCAGCTGGCCCACTGGTTCATCTGAGCCAGAAGACAGCCCACCACTATAACGTTATAAATACCTTTGCAAGGGAAGGGTAGGCTCTCTGATCACTTGGGAACTTCCAGCTGTGGGTGAGTTTTTCCCTCAGCTGGGCCTAGGCTGGCTGAGCCCAGGCCCAACCAGGAAGGGCTTGGCCTAGGCCCTAGCCCAGGCCCAGCCAGGAGGGCTCTTTATCTCCTCCAGCTCCCCACATGGCAGAGGTTCTGTGAGCTTTCCTTTTTCTTTTTTCCTTTTTTCTAAAAAAACAATTATTTATTTGAGAGAGAGAGAGAGAGATTCAAAAATAGGCAGGTAGAGAGAGAATGGGTATGTCAGGGCCTCTAGCTACTGCAAACAAACTCCAGACACATGTAACCCCTTGTGCATCTGGCTTACATGGGTCCTGGGAAATTGAACCTGGGTCCTTTGGCTTTGCAGGCAAATGAATTCACCTCTAAGCCATCCCTCCAGGCTTTTCTCTTTTCTTTCCACACTTTTTTCCCCAGGTCTTCCATGTGGGATCTCTAGCCATGTGGGTGCCTTTCCTTGACTCTACTTCCCTCAATAAATATAATAATTTAATAATTATCCTCCTCAGCTTTCTTTTTTATTCAATTCTTTGATTAAAATTAGAAATGAACCTAGAGTTTGGGGTTCAAGAACTTTTCTGGACCCTTAGCCACCCGTTATAGTTGGTGAGCCAGCCAGGAGAACCTTGAGAAGGAAGATGATGATTATTGTATTATGGGAGAAAATGGAAAGCATGTTTTCCAGCTGTGAGCATGACTTGGGCTATTTCTACTGCTTCTCTCCACTTTTAGGAAAATTGGCTTGCTTTCTCTTCTTCAGAGGAATAAATGGCATTGGCCAAACAGGCTCAGCTTGTCTACTTGGCCTGGCCTGCTCCAACCGGCTGGGATTGGAGCCCTATTGAATGTGCTATTGCCTGAGGACAAACTGGTATAATGCCAGGTGGAGCTCTTTTGTAAAACTGACAACTTTTGTAGGGAGATGCACTGGATTGAGCTTCTCAGACCCCAAGACTGAACTCCTCCAGAACTTGGGAGCTGGTTCTGCTGAGCTGAGGGGGAGGGGCCTTGTGGCCACATGGAGTCTCCAGAACCAAAGACCCTGACCTGAATGTTTTCTAGTTTTTTTCCCCCCTTTTTTCCATTATAAGCCATTGTGCCACAAGACACATGGCTACCTGTGGGGGTGGGGGGAGTAGAAAGGTGGAGCTCTGACTCCTGCTCTGGTTTCCACCCATCCTGCCCCCACAAGCCTCTGCCCAGTTCAATTGGAGATTTGAGACCTCATCTTGGGAGCAGAGAGAGCCCCAGCCAGAGACTGTGGGTTTCTGGCTGCCTAAGTGGGGGGTGGGGACTAAAAATGTTCCAGCTAAGCCCTGAGACTAGGCACTTGGCTGGAAAGGTTTTTGTCAACCGGCCTGGGTCCTGACCACATGCCTCCTCCCACCTATGGAGCTGAGGCCTGTGGCTGTGTCAGCTGGGTGCAGGACGTAACCATGCTGTGCCTCAGAGACACAATGGGAGAGACATGTCTGATGGTACTTATTAAATGTTATGATATCTTGCTAAATTGCTCTATGATAAATACATCTTTATGCAATTTCTAAATCATTTATTTATGCAGGTATTATAAACAGTAAGATGAGCTAGGCCTGTTGGCACAGGCCTGTTATCCTTGATACTTGGGAAGCTAAGGCATGAGGATCTTGAATTTAAAGTTCCAATATGATAGCCTGACTCTACATTTTTAAACTACATGACTTTTAAGTTGCTTGATAAAAATAAGTACATAATTTTACTTTAAACTGTGTCTGATTTTTTTTTGCTTAGGCTTTAAATGCATAAGATGTTTGTAGATACCTTTTGGTTTCTTTCTTAATCCAAATAGTCCAACAAGTCTCTCCTAAAGTTTTTGTTGGCATTTGATTTACTTCAAGGTATTTTTTGTGTGTGTGTGTGGGGGGGGGGGGTTGTCTTTAAAAGTCAGATTTAACTAAAGCCTATAGTGAGCTGAAATTTTATGTAAACAATGCCATAGTTTATTACATGATATCATAAATACAATTACTGAGTCTATTATTTAAAACAACAAAATTCTTTCTGAGGTAATGGCTCATAATTTGTCAGGTATTTTTAAATATTGTAGTGTCCTGTTACTTAAAAGGAGGAGGTTACTGGCCTGAGTTCCAGGCCAGCCTGCCTCAAGACATAAGCAAAAATTTACCTTAGTTACTTCTAATAAAAGCATTTCCAAGTGTGTTAGAGGTATTGATAAAAATTATCCCCAAGCTGGAGAGATGGCTTGGCAGTTAAAGCACTTGCCTGCAAGGCCAAAGGACCCAGGTTCAACTCCCCAGGACCCACTTAAGGCAGATGCACAAGGTGGCGTGTGCATCTTGAGTTTGTTTCAGTGGCTGGAGGCCCTGGTGCACCCATTCTCTCTCTCTCTTTCTCAAATAAATAAAAATAAAATATTTTAAAAAATTATCCCCCAAATGGTTGTCATATTTTCTTGTACTTAGAGGCTTATAACTTAAAAGCATATTACATGGAGGGTTAATAGGAGATATCTCAAATCAATGGGTTATATAAAATTTATAGCTATATATTTATTGGCATTATTAGAAATTTTTGGTGATATCAATACTAAGGAGACTGTAAGTTTTTCTGCTAAGGCTCTTTCTCCACAAATTTCCAACAGTAAGATGGTTAACTCTTTGAAGCTAGACTACTTGCTTGTCAGTGGATATAAGAGCAATCAATTTTGGGTGTAGTTTCTCTTAATAGTTTTATAAGAACTATGGTTAATTATGGGTTGAGATGAGATGATTGAAGGGACTGGGAAGGAATTTTTCAATGTCAGACATAGAATGCTTGTTAAAAATGGCTTTTTTGAGTGAAACTTAGATCAGAATGTTAATGTATGTGGATAAAGGTGTGTATATGTGGAAAAGATGTAGGACATCTAAATAGACCAAATTTTTCCTAAAATTAATTTCCTTCTATAATGAACAGAAGGCTAATTTTTCAGACTAAACATAGATAAAATTTTTTCAACTGTTTACAGACTCTTAAGGATACTCTAAAAGTTTTATATAGGGATATAGTCTTAATCTAAATTCATCTTACATTAGACACAGGTGATGCTTATGCTAGGTGGGTCACAAAGTCATAAGTACAGATGTAATTGGAGGTCTAGCCAGGTTAAACATAGACAAGAGTCTATCACCTTGTGTTTTGCAAATGGGTAAATTTGCTATGTAAAAACAAACAACTTCAGAATAGGATAAGGAATGTAAGGATGCTTATTTCTCTGCTCTGTAATTTCATTTTGCTCTTGCTTTCTAACATATGCTATTTAAATTCATGGAAAGCTGGGCTCTGAAAAAAACAGATGGAGCCCCCTTTATCTCAGACCCCATGGAAGTTTAAGTCATGTGTCCCCCAGACTCTGACTAGAGACAAAATGGCCAATTGTCTCTGACAAGGAAAAAGGATTACAGCATATAACTGTGGTTCTCTTAATTGTTCTTCTCTTTTGAACACCTAAAGTCACATCTGTTAGATAAAGTTTCTCACTAGACAAAATGTTAAATAGGTAAACTGAGTCAAGGTATTTGATCAGGTTACAAACTCCTTACATAAGACAATCATCAGGCTTACCTAATGTGTATATCAGGGTAAAAACATATGATAGATAAGCACAAGTAAATGATCTCTCTCTACTATCAACGAAGGGTAGGATCCCTATATTTAAGGTGATAAAACCAAAGGTTACCTTTAAAATAATTCCCTTTAGTCCCCAGGCCATTCTGAAACATTCACAAGTTGGGGAACCTACATCCCAGGCTCCCACAGAGTGGAGAAGGAAAAGTGGTCCCAAGAAACCACTCCCCCAGAAGGGCATATAGCTGTAAAGACAGGAGCATATGCAAAAGTCTTCACACTTGGGCCTATCTTGCCAACGGCACTGCTTATATATTGTGATGTAAGGCACGTGCAGGGCTGGGGGACTGCTGGAGGTACTCAGGCATGGGAGCTGGCCAGACAAGATGAGCACAGATATCCTGTCCTGGACCTTCCTTGCTCCTAGAGGCACATATACCACACTATGTGTCGCCATTTAGTTGGGGAGAAAACAGGGAAATTTGTGTGAGGACTCCTGTAGGAAGATTTTTTTAAAAGCCCTAATTTCTTCTCCCAAATCTGGTCAGAGGGATGTCCCCCTTTTATGAGAAGATGAAAGCAGGATTGGGCATAACCTGACTAGATTCTTCATTCACTTTCCTCCACTTTGTTTCAGATGGGACAATTGGCTTTCAGGATAGCCCAAAAGTCTCCGCTAGCCTGTCTCCTGAGACTGAGCTCATTTAGATAATGCAGGGAGAACAGGAATTGTCCATTACTTCTCTCCAGAGACTTAAAATGAGACAATCAGAAAACATACTAATGTAACTCCAGATACCATGGAGGAGGAAATTCTTCTTAAAGATAAATTCTCAACTCAGTCAATACCTGATGTTTGTAAGAAATTACAAAAATTGGTAGCAAAACCAGATAAGAACTAAAACAGCTGCTTTAGGTGGAACATTCTTAGAGAAATAATTTAAAGTTCTGTGGTTCTGTTTCCAATGTTCCCTGGATAATTGGTACCACACAGGTATCTGGACTAATCAAAGATGTTTCCAAACACAGGTGCTAAGACTTTATACTATCTTACTTGTCCTTTTCTGACAATTTCTAGGTTAAATTAATTGGTTTAGATTTGTACTGTTTTTAAGACTGGTAACATGTTCTTCCTGCATTTATAGCTGTTAGATATTTAAAGGATAAGGTGTGCCTACTTCCTATGTTTCAGATATGGTCTATGCTGCCACAAAACAACTAAATTAAAAAAAGTTGGACAAAATGACTTTAAGCTCTTGTGCCATTCTTTAACTAGATCTATTTCAGCAATCAAATGTTCTGCATGGGTACATATATCCAGGTTAGTGTAACTTCCTTTCTAAGTGTATTAATCATCTATGTAGAAGCCAAAGCCAATTGGAATCATTGGAGCAAAGAGGCCATTATTTTGGCCTGTGCTCCAGGTCATGAGGCCACTGGACATGATGGGACACTTATACACAGGTCCCCTGGTAAATCACATGTATTTCTGATCAGGGAGGGTATGAAGACCTCAAAATTAAAAAAAAAAATCAGTGTTCAGTCTGAAACAGGAGTCACAACTGAGGAGCAATCAGTCCTCCTGGCTTCTCAAAGAAGGAAAAACAACTTGGCCAGCAAGGCCCTGACTTATCTTAACAGATAACATCAGTATCAGAGAAGCTATAGGGTTACTGGGTCCCTAAAATCTCCTTTGGAGAGCCATAAGTGGCCTCCAAAATTAATCCTTGATTAAATTTTAGCTATCTGTTTGGTCTTAAACACTCAGAGAGAAATGTATAACCAAAGATAAAGGGATATCTCAAGTATATTAATTGCCTGTTATGTAATACAACAAGATATTTCTAAGAGGGGAAACAAGCAAGGCCTTAAGACATGTTGTCCCCATCTCTAATAATTCTAATTCTATAATAAGAAAAAACAACCATAGATGTCAAAAGGGTTATTTTGAAATCTATAAAATATATGTGGATGACTTTGGCCAGGGGTTGCTTAGTTCAGAAGACTTCCTTTTACTGGAAACAATGGTAAATCTCTTCTAATTTATTCCAGAACATCCTTAAATAAGTACTGAGATCAAAACTATATTTGTGCAGCCTTTAATGATACCCAATGGCTCTATGGTATCAATCCTTGGCCTCGGCTACCCACAGGACAAATTTTAAAAGGTACAGTCTAGGGGGCTATTATCAAAGCTAAATGTTGTGTTAAATGTTCCTGAACTTTCTTTTCTCTTTTCTTTCCTTGCTTTTTTCCCCCAGGCCTTGCACCTGGGATCTCTAGCCATGTGGATGCCTTTCCTTAGCTCTACTTCTCTCAATAAATATAATAATTTAATAATTGTCCTTCTCAGTTTTCTTTTTTATTCAATTCTTTGATTAAAATTTTAAAAAAAGCCTAGGGTTGGAGGTTCAAGGACTTTCCTGGACCCTTAGCACGCTGTTACATTCCCAGTGGGTGAAATTTTTATTTGTTTTATATAAACTTACTCTAATAGATAGAAACTGGGGCTAATTATATAATATTTCACAGTGCATGTAAATGAGCAATTGATAGTAACAAATTATCAAGTTTAATCAAACTTTTAACTTTTTCATCCTAACATGCTTTCATTAGTTCTTTAAAGCACTTGAGCTCTAGACTAAGCAAGTAAAAAACTAAGCTTTGTATATTAAAGACTTGCAAAAACTTTTAAACCTGATAACTAAACTTCAAAATTAGTTAACTTATACCATGTTTAATTGAGCTATTCCAACTATTACTTAAACTAGTTTCTTATACTTCCCACCTTCACCTTATCTAAATCAAATCTTATTTTCAGAAATTTCAATTAACTCTTCTTCCTTACCTCTGCAGACAACATTCCTTGTTTTCTTATCTAATGCGTATGTTATTATTTTCAACCTTAGCAATAATACTCATGTATTGCCTATAAATGTCATGTCATATACAAGAAAATTCACGTGTGTGTGTGTGTGTGTGTGTGTGTGTGTGTGTATAGTGACCAGATCATAATAGCTAATAGATTTAATATGATCTAGGAGTTTCTTTTGTAATGGTTCTTTTGTAATGGTTCTCCTGAAGAAGCTGCCTTCATGCCTAATCATGTATAAGACTCTAAGAGAGTGACTTAGCCACACGAAACAGCAGCCTTCCATGTACACAAAGTGCAAAGTGATGTTTGGCAAATGAAGAACAAAAAGTTGTGGCTCCCAGAAGGTACATCTATGTGACCAGAACTTCAATGATGGACTATAATAATTGTGGAGAAGTAAATGTTACCAATCCAGAGCCAATAATATTTTGGGTTATATTAGCCTAAATAGCCAACTTATTATTTTTCTGCATGAGACATGACATCTCTGTGACCAGCTAAGATATCTGTTGCTCTAAATTAAAAAATCTCATATCTCTGCCCCCTTCAAGCCAAACCTATACCTATCTGTGTGGTGTAATTTATTCTCCTAGATTGTAGGGCTCCTCCACACCCAGAGTTCAGCCTCTTTTTTGCCACTAGTCCAAGAGTTTCAGTTATTCCCTCCTTGAATACCATTCTATATCCACAGGCCCCACACTAATCTCCTGTGTTTCCAGATGTGGATTTCTTTATCATGACAAGACACAAGTTCTAAAGTTCTTCCAGCACAGCTCCATCTGCTGGGGGCAGGAAGTGGCACTGTGTCCTGAAATTTCTTGGTAACCAACCATTCCCTCTGTGTTCTCTTTTGGTGTATGACCAAAGATACTAAAGTGTCACTTGAGTTCCCCCTCCTAAACTGGGAAGAGGAGATTGAAGTTTCAGAGTTGCTTCTATCCCCTCCCAGTATATAAACCCAGGCTGGAGCCTGAAATCCTAAAATCAACACCTTCTATTATGGTAATTGCTAAGCCCTTCCTCACCTGGATGGTAGAAAACAGTCTCTCTCTTAAAGCCAACACACCCTAGAGATCAAAATCCTACCTCACTAAGATTAAGATATCATAGCTTTGATTTTTCTCATGGGCCCAGAAAAAAATTGTCTGCATGGTTTTCTAAACTTCACATTTCTGGTGGTATTCTGGTCATAATCCTATATATGAGACCTTATTTCCTTCATTCGATTCATTTCTCTTATTAGCTTCAAGCTGCAGAGTAGGCTTGCTCCTAATTTTTGTGCAGAAGAGACAGAGATCTTCTCCTTTGATTTCCAGGTAAATTGTGTTACCTTCTGCTTCCTCATAGAATTCTGTGCCTCTATATGCTAGTATAGTAAGAGTGACTGGAAATATAAGTGGGGACAATATCAGTCTCAAAGTCCAGTTGTCTATCCTCACATTCAGTTATTTCTCCAATCCAGATTAATGAGACTCTCTAAGCCTCTTCCCATCAGGTCCCTCCCATTATGCCCATAACAATGATCCTTGTTTGCTTTTCTGAAATCCATTTTCCACTACCGTTGTATCTAAATGTGGTTCATATGATATAATTGTTGTATTACTATCTGTGTATTTTATTGCCCATATTAATGCTAATTAGCAGGTGAGGTAACTATGAGGTTGGTGAAGAAGAAACCTAGAATTCTTGGCCTCTAGTGGCATCATGGAACACCTAGGAAACTAATGTGGGCCTGTCTACTCAAGTGTGTTTAACATGTGAAAGAAGTACATGACCAGCTCAGCACCTATTTGGTAAATTTCCATAAAAGACCCCAATAAGAAATCATAATAAATGCAAAGTATATGCAAGTGTATAGAGTGAAGCAGGTTGTAACCCTTGAGAAAATTCTAATCCTTTCTGAAGAAGAGTAATCACTGTAATGGTTTGGTGTGTATCCTTCCAAATAACTACATGCTGGTGCATGTTATATATACAAAGAGGGATAAAATACTGTACACTAACATATAAATTATACTTGAAAGTCAGATTTTCTTTTTTTTAATTAATTTTTATTAGATACAGACATATTTAGTATGTAAACAACACATGTTGCTACCATCCTTCCCTTTCTTCCTGCCCCTTTTCTGAAGAGGCCTTCCTCATTGAGGATGCAGACCAACCCCATGGGGATTGTGTATCATGCATTATGGGGATATCAGTCAGTTATGGGGGAGAAGCAATGTGTCTGTGCAAAATGTCCCAACTTGTGGCTCTAACAGTTTTTCCACCCCCTCTTCTGCAAATTCCCTGAGCCATGGGTGCATTTTAAGTCTACTTCAGGGATGGGCACTGAAGAGACTCTGGATCTCTGGTTTGGTGGGTATTGAGTGTCCTCGGTGTCTATCTCCTCCACCTATGTGCTAATATCAGTTTCACTAAGAAAACAGCACTCTTGCTAATTTCCCCAGTTCCTCTGTGGTTCCAGCTGAGGCCTGGGTGGAGTGCGCTGGATTATGTATCTCCTCAAGTCCATTTCCCATCGGAAAAAGAGTAGCAGATTCTCCAAAGGAGAGTGAAATCAGCACCAGATAAATGGGATAACCATTATTAATTTAGAAGGAATTTAAAGGGTATAGACCCTCTTATAGCCCAAGATTAGTTGGAGCATGACAATGGAAAGCAAAATCATTATCTGGATATGATTCTGACTTGTTTCCCAGTTCCATATATGGTTATCTTTATAACCCAAGTGGATCAGTTAGCCAACCCAAGAGCAGTTGGTTACCCACCACGGCTGTGTGCCATCATTGCACTTGTGTGAGCATCACATCAGGTTGTTTGCTTCTGAGTCCCTCAGACTTTGAGTTGCATGGACAATGTTGGCCACTTTCCTCTAGTAGCTCATGTAGTGCCTTCCAGCACTTAGGCTAATTGTCTGGGGACTGGCTCTCTTCTGGATTCCAACGAGGTCTCTCCATGGTCTCTGTAGACAGCATATGGTATCTTCAGCAGTAGGGTCTTACCATTAACCTCTGGTGGGTAATCAAGTGCTTTGACAGAAGTCTGTCTTGTGTGTTTTGGGATATCTAGTTGATCTCTCTGATCAACAGCTCATTGTGGATGTAAACCACATCCTGGTACAGGGAATTGCAGGCCACCACCAAGGGAAAAGAAAAAAGAAAAAGACAGAGAAGAAAGATAAACAGGACAAATTTTAGGTTAGGCTTCATCTCACCCTCTCCAGAGCCTTTTGATTCAGGTGCTCCCCCTAAGGTCTTCTTGAGGGTTCCATCATTTAGTCTAACTTCCAGGATATAGAATTCCATGGTACCAGTTTAATTTGGGTTCAGTTTTGTGTGCCTCTCCCTGTCCCTTCCCCCAAGTCATACCCTCCCTGTTGTCTTAGCCTCAAGATGCCATTCAGGTATGTCAGCCACTTGGGGTGATCTGGGTTGGGAACTTCAGATGAGTGAGACCATGACAACTGTCTTTCTATGATTGTGTAAGTTAACTTAAAATGATGTGTTCCAAGTTTGATCATTTCTCTACAAATTTCATTGTGTCATTTTTTTTTCTTAGTGCTGAGTAGAATTCTATTGTGTAGACATACCATATCTTGGTTATCCATTCATCCAATGATGGGTACCTGGGTTGATTCTAGTTTTTAGCTATTATGAATTATACAGCTATAAATGTGGTTGAGCAAATATCTCTAAATCTAAGATGTAGAGCTTTTAGGGTAAACGCCCAGTTCGGGAATACTAGGGTCTACTGGTAACTCTATAGTCATCCTTTTCAGGAGTTTCCATATTGATTTCCACAGTGCTTGTACCAGCTTACATTCCCACCAACAATGAATGATGGTTCCTAGATTTCCACATCCTCACCAACATTTGTTTTCATTTGATTTTTTAATGTTTGCTATCCTTACTGGGGTAAGGTGGAATCTCACAGATGTTTTAATTTGCTTTTCCCTAATCGTTGGGGATGTTGAACATTTTCTGAAATGTGTGTTAGCCATTTATAATTCTTCCTATGATAACTCCCTATTCAGTTCTCTGCCCCTCTTTTGGATTGGATTGCCTGATTTTTTATTGTTTATATATATTTTTTATTTATTTGAGAGTGACAGACAGAGAGAAAGAGGGAGAGAGAGAAAGATGGGTCTTCAATTCTGTTCCACTGGTCAATGTTTATGTTTGTATATTCTAATACCAGGTTGTTTTTGTAACTATGGCTTTGTAACACACTTTTAGATAGGGTATGGTGATACTGCCAGAGGTGTTTTCTTTTGCTGATGATATGTTTAGACATTCGAGGCCTTCTGCCATCCCTTTGATATCATTTTTTTTTTCAATTTCGGTGAAGAATGATGCTAGTATTTTTATTGGTATTGCATTAAATCTGTATATTGCTTTTGGTAGAATTGCCATTTTCACAATATTAATTCTACCTATTCAGGAGCATGGGAGGTCTTCCCATCTTCTTAAGTCCTCCTCAATTTCTTTCTTCACTTTTTTTTATGTTTTAATTATATAGGTCTTTCACATCCTTGGTTAGTGTCATTCCAAGGTATTCAATTTTTATGTTGCTATTGAAAATGGACAGCCTCACTGATTTCTTTCTCTGTATATTTGTCCTTTGCAAATGGAAAAGCTACTGATTTTGTGCATTGATTTTGTATTGTACCACTTTGCTGAAGGAATTTTCACCTTTAAAAGTTTTGAGATGGAGACCTTTGGGTCTCTTATATATAGGATCATGTCATCTGAAAATAGGGCTAACTTGATTTATTCCTTTCCAATTTGAATTCCTTTTATTCCTCTCTTCTGTCTTGTTGCTTGGGCTAGTACTTCTAGTACTATGTTGAAGAGCACTGGTGAGAGTGAGCACCCCTGTCTTGTTCCTGATCTCAGTGGGAACTCTGCCAAGGTTCAGCCTCATTGAGGTTGTAGAACTCGAAGGGTATGTGTGGAGTCAGCATTGTGAGGAAATGATGAGGACCAGTAATTCAGGTGAAGCATACTGGATGCCGAGCAAAACTATGATTCTTTATTTATACATTTACAGTACATTTTTTTGCAAGCAAGACATGGCAACTTATTCATGTGTCTTCTATTCTCTAAGAAATCTTGCAAATTATTCCTCTTTTCCCTTGGTTTCACCAGCTTCTGCTTAACTCATGAATCTCTTACCCCATAGATGTTCTGATAACATCTTAAACAAGAAAGTCAAAGATTGCAAGCTGGTTAATATATTACCCAGTCTCATGGAAACTATCCAAGAGCCCTGGCAGGTAGCTCTTGCAGTTATAAGGTGATAGACATTTTTGGCTGCAGAAAGGGCTGTGTTAGCCACTCTTTATATATCATTATCTTGTGGCCTGAACAACAGTATGTTTCTCTACTTCTAATCCAGTGATTTAATTGTCTCTCTATGACCTTTCTTTGTTGCTCCATTTTACAGTTTGGCCCTGACTTTGCAAGTCTCTCCATAAAAGGAAGATTTTGATATTTAACTCTTTTCCTATCTTTCCAGACCAGATTGCTCCATTAATGTATGCCCCTATATATGGTAAAAGTTGACCTATCCAACCAGTGTGATGTCTTTCCTTTAGGAGATCAACCTAACTCTATTGTTAATTCTGAAAGTTACATATTTTGTTTTACTTCCTTCCATGGGCCCAACCCAATTATTTGAAAGATGTTTAGTTTTGCTCCCTAGCATTTTAGGCTCCTTTTCTAATAAGTCATCTGTATATTCAGGAAATGTGCCCATTAATTCCTGTAATCATCTTGAAACCAAGAATTTTCTTGTAAGTAATGTTTCTTGGGAACAGCTGGTAAGGCAAGTAGCATAGCATTGCAAGGAACATGTTTCATTAGGTGAAATATACATTTGTGGTGTTAAGAAACTTTGTACATTCAAACTAGTCATAATTTCAGGATCCATAATCTGTTCACCTGTTTAAACATTAAAGCCCCAGAAATTTCTGTAGAAACATTATTTTTCTGTTTAATCATTGGTGATTGTATAAACACATCTGAATTGGATTCCCCTGGACCACAAGAAGATCTCTAAATATAATGCCAAGATTGATAATGAAATTCCACAATGAGTTATTAGAAACAAAAGAATTAATAGAATCAAGAAATGTTTGTGCCACCTCTCCTGCAGAGGCAGCCTGAAGTCTAGCATGAGAAATGGAACTAATTTGTTTATAGAGCTTATCAATATCTATGGTCAGTTTATTTATGTGGTGTATTACATTGACCAATTTCCATATGTTAAACCATCCCTGCATTTAGGGGATGAAGCCTACTTGATCAAGATGGATAATACTTTTGATATGTTGTTGAATTTGGTTTGCAAGGATTTTGTTCAGGATATTTGCCTCTAAGTTCACTAGGGATATAGGCCTATAATTTTCTTTCCTTGTTGCATGTCTCTCTGATTTAGGGTGATGCTCGCTTCATATAAGGAGTTAGGGAGGATTCTCTTGTCTCTCATTATGTGAAACATTTTGAGAAAAAAATGGTTTAATTTCTTCAATGAAGATTTGTAAGAATTCAGCTGAGAAGCCACCCGTCCTGGACTTTCCTTTTTGGGAAGGTTTTTTTTTTAATTTTTTTGTTCATTTTTATTTATTTATTTGAGAGTAACAGAGAGAGAGAAAGAGAGGCAGATAGAGAGAGAGAGAGAGAGAATGGGCACGCCAGGGCCTCCAGCCACTGAAAATGAACTCCAGATGCGTGAGCCCCCTTGTGCATCTGGCTAACGTGGGTCCTGGGGAACCAAGACTCGAACCGGGGTCCTTAGGCTTCACAGGCAAGCGCTTAACCACTAAGCCATCTCTCCAGCCCTTTGGGAAGGTTTTTGATTACCTTTTCAATCTCCATGGATGTGATAGATTTGTTTAGATTAATCTGCTCTGAGTTCAGTTTTGTAGGTGGTATGTGTCTTGGAATTCATCAATTTCATCCAGATTATTTGATTTTGTGGAATAGATGTTTTGGAAGTATGCCCTGATGATGATTCTTCCAATTTCATTGATGTCTATTGTGACTGCTCCTTTTTCATTTCTGATTTTGTTAATTTGAGACTTTTTTTTTCTTGATCAAATTGGCAAGGGGTGTGTCAAACTTGTTTCTTTTTTTCCAAGAATCAGCTCTTCATTTCATTGATTTTTTAATCATTTTCTTAGTTTCCAATTTATTAATTTCTGCTCTAATATTTTTGTTTTTTTAAATTTATATATATCAGTTAGTTATGGGCATGCTCAATGTGTAAAGAGCACATGTTGGGCCCATCCTTATCCTCATTCCTGCCCTCCCAAAGGCAAACTCCTCATTGGAGATGCCAGGTATCCCTATGGGGATTGTAGGTTGTGCATTGTGAGGGTAGCCATCAGTTATGGGGAAGAGACAATGTGCCAGTAAGTAATGTCCCAACTTGTGGCTCTAACAATCTTTCTGCCCCATCTCCTGTGACTTTCCCTGTCCAAGTTGGTTTTGTTTTAGGTCTACTTCAGTGATAGGCTCTTGGGAGCCTCTGTGTCCCCAGATCTCTGATTTTGTAGGAGTTGAGTGTCCTCTGTGTCTATTTCCTTCACCCTTGTGCTGATATCAGGTTCACCAAGAAAGCAGCATTCTTGCTCATTTCCCCAATTACTGTATGGTTTCAGCTGGGGCCTTGGTAAAGTGTGATGGGCTGATTCTCTCCTCAGGTTCTGCATCCATCTGAAAAAGAGAAGTAGATTCTCCAATGGAGAGTGAAGTCAGCACTGGTTAAGGGGGATAACCATTATTGGTTTAGAGAAAATTTAATATGTGTAGGCCCTCTTGCAGCCCAAGATTTGTGGGAGCTTGGTATTGGAGACTGGGCTCATTTTTTGGATATGGTTCTAACTTGTTTCCCAGTTCCAGCCATGGTTTCCTTTCCACTGAGCATATCTGTTAGTGAATCCAAGAGCAGTTGGTTATCTACCATGGATTTTTGCCACTGTTGCACTTGGGTGAGCATTACATCAGGCTGTTTGCTGCTGAGTAGCTTAAACCTCGAGTTGCTTTGACAGATGTTGGCCATTTTCCCCAGTAGCTCATATAGCACCTTCTGGCACTAGATGAGAAAACTGCCTGGGGACTGGTTCTCTTCCAGATTCCAGCCAGGTCTCTCCATGTTCTATACCAATAGCATATGGTGTCTTCAGCAGTAGGGTCTTACCATTAACCTTTAATGGATAATAAAGTGCTCTGACAGAAGTTGGTCTTCTTTTGGGAAATTTTGTGGGTCTCTTTGATCAGCAGGTCATTGTGGATGTTAACCATATCTTGGTACTGGAAGTTACAGACCAGCACCAAGGGAAAAGAAGAAGAAAAAGAAAGAAAATATAAATAAGAAAGCAAAAAAGAGAGAGAAACAGGAGAAAATTCATCTTGCCCTCTCCATTGCCCTTTGATTCTGGTGTTCCATCTAAGGTCCTGATGAGAGTTCAACCTTTTAGTCTGTCTTCCAGAATATAGGATGTTATGGTACCATTTCCATTTCAGTCCAGTTTTGTGTCCCCTCCTCCCCATCCTTGCTCTCTCCTCCAGCCCCACCCTCCCTATCAAGATGTCTATTAGTTATGTGAGCATCTCGGGTTCATCCAGGTTAGGATCCACAGATGAGTGAGACCATGTGATAATTGTCTTTCTGTGACTGGGTAAGTTTACTGAGATGGATAAGTAGCAAGTTCAACCATTTTTCTACAAATTTCATTGTGTCATTTTTTTTCTAACTGCTGAGTAGAATTCCATTGTGTAGATATACCTCATCTTGGTAATTCATTCATGCAATGATGGACATCTGGGTTGATTGCAGTACCTAGCAATGATTAATTGAGCAGCTGTAAACATGGTTGAGCAAATATCTCTGAACTGAGGCTTGGAGCTTTCAGGGTAAATGTCCAATAAGGGAATGACTGGGTCTCTTGCTAACTCTATAGTCAACATTTTTAGGAGCCTCCATATTTCTTTCCATAGTGGTTGTACAATCTTACATTCCCACCAACAGTGAATTAGGGTTCCTAGTTCTCCATATCCTGGCCAACATTTGTTTTATTTGATTTTTTAATGTTTACTGTCCTTGCTGGAGTAAGGTGGAATATCATAGTTGTTTTAATTTGAATTTCCCTGATGGTTAGGGATGTTGAATATTTTCTTACATGTGAGTTTGTCATTTGTATTTCTTCCTCTGAGAACTCCATGTTCAATTCTCTGCCCTACTTTGTGCATGGTTTGTTTGATTTTTTTATTGCTTAGGTTTTTGAGTTCTTCGTAGATTCAAAAAATTGGACCTCTGTCAGTTGTATAGTCAGCGAAAATTCTCTCCCATTCTGTGGGTAGTCTATTGGCTCTGCTTATTGTATGTTTGTCTGTGACAGAACTTTTCAGCTTCCTTACATCCCAATGGATGAGTGACTAAGTTCCCAAGCTACTGGGGTTTGTTTAGGAATTATTTTCCCATTCCTATATCATGGAAAGTTCCTCCTACTTTTTCTTTCAGTAGCAGCAGAGTTTCTAGTCTTATATTGAGGTCTTTGATGCATTTGGACTTGACTTTTGTACATGGTGAGATGTGTGGGTCTAGGTTCATTTTCCTGCATATGGTTATCCAGTTTGTCCAGCACCATTTGTTGAAGATGCTATCTTTTTTCCAGTCTACTTTGTTAGGGCCTTTGTCAAAAATAAAGTAGCTGTAGTTACTTGATGTAAAGTCTGGATCCTCTATTCTGTTCCATTGGTCTATAATCTGGTTTATAATGCTAGTACCATGCTGTTTTATTACTATGGCTTTATAATATAGCTTTATATCAGTCATGGTGATGCCTCCAGAGGTGTTTCTTTTGGTGAGGATATGCTTGGATATCCAAGACCTGCTGCCATTCCATATGAATTCTGAGATGACCTTTTTTCTATCTCTGTGAAGAAAACTGCTGGGATTTCTATTGGCATTACATTAAATCTATACATTGCTTTTGGTAATATTGCCATTTTCATAATGTTAACTCAGCCTATCCATGGTATGTCTTTCCATTTTCTCAAGTCCTCCTCAATTTCTTTCTTGAGTGTTTTTATGTTTCATTACATAAGTTACAACCTTGGTTAGTGTTATTCCAAGGTATTTCTGCTCTAATGTCGATTAGTTTTTTCTATGTGGAGCTCTTTGTGTTGGATTCTTCTTGATTTTCCAATGCCTTTGGGTGGACATTCAGGTTATTAATTTGGGATCACTCCATCTTTGTTATGAAGGCATTTAGGGCTGTGAATTTTCCCCTTAGGACTGCCTTCATTGTGTCCCATAAGTTTTGGTAGGTTGTGTTTTCATTATCATTCCATTCTAGGAATTTCACAATTTCTTTTTTGATTTGTTCCATGATCCATTCATTGTTTAAAAGTATGTTTCTTAGTTTCCAGGAGCTGATGAATTTCATGATGTATCTTTTGTTAATTTCTAGCTTTAAAGCATTGTGATCTAACATAATGCAGGAAGTTACTTCAATTTTCCTGACTTTATGGGGGCATGCTTTATGGCCTAACATATAGTCAATTTTGGACAAAATTGGCTATAAAAAGCCCAAAAGTGGGCTTCTGGGAAGAATGTGTTCTCTGTAGAGTTGGAGTGGAAAGTTCTGTAGATATCCATTAGATCAAGTTGATCTATGATGTTGTTGAGCTCTATTATTTCCCAGTTGATTTTCTGCTTGGATGATCTGAGTACTGAAGTCTCCAACTATGATGGTGTTGGTGTTTGTTTCTGTTTTACTGTAGAGTAGATTTTGTTTTATATACTGTGGTGCACCTGTGTTTGTCACATATATATTTATGATTGTGATGTCCTCATGTTGGATCATTCCCTTGATGAGTAAGAAGTAGCCTTCTTTGTCCTTTTTGATTACTCGTGATTTGAAGTCTATTTTATCAGATATCAATATAGCAACATCTGTTTCTTTTTTTATTTCCATTTGCTTGGAATATTGTTTTCCAAACTTTCATCCTGAGAAAGTGTCTATCTTTAGTGGTGAGGTGGGTTTCTTGAAGACAGCAAATAGAAGGGTCCAGTTTTTTGATCCACCCTGATAACCTGTGTTTATATATATATATATATATATATATATATATATATATATATATAAAACCTGTGTATATATATATATATATATATAACCTGTGTTTGTATATACACATATATATATATATATATATATATATATATATATATAAAACCTGTGTATATATATATATATATATAACCTGTGTTTGTATATATATATATATATATATATATATATATATATATATATATAACCTGTTTGTATATATATATGTATATATATATATATATACATATATATATATATATAACCTGTGTTTGTATATATATATATATATATATATATATATATATATATAACCTGTATATATATATATATTTGGTCTTGACTTAAGTCTAAATGTACTGAGGCCAGTCAACCAAGGACTGAAACCTCTAGAACTATAGCTCATTTCAGCCTTGAGTTATTTTTCTATGGGGGACTTTGTGTCAGGGAAGTTAGTTCATTTTAGCAGTTCAAATGTGCCTAGCAATCACAACTGGCTACAAGAATAGAGTGTGGGAATCAAGAGAGGGTTTTGAAGATTAGAAGATCAATAGGATTGGATAATACCATTAGGATTGGAGATATGGTATGAGAGCATGTCTGTGATGGAAAGTACCTAGCAGACAAAGACAGAGTTAAATTAAACATAGACATCCTGAAGAAAGTGAAGAGGCTAGGGTGGACTGGCTTTTGTTCCTAGGAAGGAATATCTCACCATTATGATTAGAGAAGATGCCATGAGACAAAAAGATGTGACTGTTTGGTGGTGGGGAGATGAAAGGGTTTGAATTTAAAGATGTTAAGTAGGGATAGTTGGAATTTAAAGAAAAACAGTTCCAAGGAGAACCTAACCATTGTGAGGAAGAGCACAATTTTCTAATTTGAAGATACCTGTTTTGATAAGGGAAGCTGCCAGTCTCTCACACCCTCATTTCTAGTTATGTTTTTTCCTTTGTGGAAGGGAACAATATTTCCCTTGCTTGCCCTTCCTCTGGATATCAGACTGGTGCCTAGAAGCTGGTGAGGACCAGGGCAAGGTCTCAGCAGGCTACCTCCCATCCCCAGTAGAACTGGTGTCCCTTTAGGAGCAACAGTGGCTTCAATGTCACTCACTAGACTTAATATTGCTTTTTTCAGGAACTGCTATTAAAGAATTCCCAGTCAGGACCTACACCATGTGCTGAGGATCTTGAATACTATAGGCTCTGGGAAGTGCCTGAACAGAACAGAAAAGCACAAAACACAGGTGTATTTACAGTTAGCTTTATGAATTCAGTTGCATTTTGACAATGAGTTTGAGTTCTTGGGGTAGAATTATTTTCATTAGAAGAGGTGGCTATCAGGAGAAAGGAAGTGGAAATATGACGAGGGTTGGTTTGTGGATAAAGGCATCAGAAGAGACTTAAGTGCATATATAGTCTCAAGAAAATTTTGAGACCCACCCCCGCCACGCCCTAGGGCTATCTTTTCCTGATTGATGGTCTCTAGGTAGCAACAACAAAAAAGTATTTAAAAGTTCGATCAGTATATTGTCTTGTCTTTCTTTTCTTAGTAAAAATAAATAAACATTTCTAAATACAATCAACAACAAAAAGGAGCTTAGTACCCTGAAAAATTTAAACTCAAGTTTCTAAGTATTTCTGCCAGAGCAAATGCATGTGTACCTGGGTAAGTGACTGGCCCTTGAACTCTATTGTCTCTGGTGAGTCAGATGGAGCTAGTTCCACATTGCTCTGTAATTCATTCTCATGTTCTGGAGAGGTTATGTTAGCTTCAGAATTTTTTTCAGCAGGAAAAGGTGCATTAGAGTATTGACAGGAGACTTTTCTTAGCTGGCCCTGGATAGAAAGAAAGAATTAATTGATGTCCACTCTACCCCAACTCCTCGATATTCTATTATATAGATACATTGGTGAGAGCTTCCACAAGTCCCTGTCCTAGATACATATTTTAATATGCCTATCAGAGGACCATATTCCAAAGCCAGTGAACCCTGTGTGGAAGCTGTAGTGGTTTGAGTGTCTAGAATATATTGCATTTGGGATGCCCTCCATCATAACATCTGGGATGGTGAGGAGGCTCCTGAGAATCACCCCTGGTATTTTGTGATGCAGCTTGTCACTGGACTTAGAATAATGTGGAGTATATCTCAATGTATGCTCAATCCCTCTCCACAACTTATGAGTCACAACTTTTTCTGTCTTTAGATTGAGCACTCCTGAGTAATTGGCAGTAAACCTGGCTCTTGTACCCCTGTATCCACCAACTCTTCAACCAAACAGGTGGCTCTAAGAATTTTGCATGAGGCCACCCATAGTCATTGATTCTGTACTTGTTCTCTAATAATATCTTTTTATTCTGTTTAACAGCAGCAGACAGCCAGTTGCCTATGAAGTTAACGTATTCTTCATAATGAAAACCAGTTGTTCAAAGTCTTCCATGTCTCAGGATCTTCAATGCCTGACTTAACAATTATCCAAACTTGGGAATACACATACCACCAAACATTCCTTTCACCAGGTCCCATAGCCTTTACCTTGGATTAAGGCCTCCATAGGTACCCATGTTCAGACAGAGAGTGGTGAAAAGAGGTTCCCCATATATGGCTTTTGAACAGCATAAATTACCTTTCTCCAAAAGTGTGCTTGTCCCTGGGAACAAAGTAATGGCTCCAGTTGCAACTACAGGATTTGAAAAGCTGGCATAATACTCCAGAAGTTCTAATGAGCAAGGAAGGAGCTCTATCCCCTGACTCTGGGTGTGCCAACTTTGGCAAGACAGCTGAGGTGGCACATAGGATCTATGAGCTTTGGAGGCACAGGGAAGCAATATATGTATGGCTGATCTAGCCTTCTTAAGAAAGAAAAACAGGGCAAAGAGTAGGAAACAATGTTGAGGAAATGCAGAGACCAGATGCTGAGTTACGGTGAGGAACATCTTTTCTGGACTGCCCTGGAGGCAGAGTTGTGGCTCTATTGACTCACTGCACAGTATGAGGCCAAAGCCCTATCCACATCTGGTTTCTGGCAAATTACAGCTCTGCTCTCAGAAGTTTTACATAGTGTGCCACACTGGCATACTTATGGTGAGAGATTATTCTGTTTCTGATAAAGTTGTAAGAGCTTTACCTGAGTAATCTTTTAATTCTAACAAAACCCTTTATACACCATTAATCTTTCTCATATATGAAAATAGACTCTGAGAGATGATAAAACTTACCCCAAGTCACTCAACTAGTCAGTCTAGCTATGCCAATTGACTTTATTCTTAGCTGCTACATACTGGGACACTTCTTGTCATTATCAAGTGGCATGTTCCACCAACTTTCTTTTGTTTAGCATCTGTGTGGTATATCCTTTAAACTACCTGTATCTGTCCTCAATGAAATCTATTTCTCAACACAGCTACATGCTATGTCTCTGTTGGGTCTTGATCTGCCTACTGCACAATCTGAATATAGGAGTAGGGCTGGGCTATTGTGTGGTGATTGAACTTGTCCAGTGTTTCCAGCAGAGGAAATGGACATGGTGGGACAGAATTTGGAGACTTGTGGCTTCCTAACTTTGTCATTAATCATATTCAACCTGGACATTGCCAATGAAGGGAAATCTTTATTACTAAAACACTATTGTGGATCTTCCCTAAACACCTTAAAATTCCTACTCATTCTGTGCCAAAATTTGCTTACCTGCCTCCAACCTCTTTAACAGATCCTCATGAGAACCTTACTTTTGGCATACTCCGGAGGAGAAAAAACATTTATTAAGTACTCCTCATCTCCTTATCTCCAGGAGCTGTCTGTATCCATTCCCCATTCTATTCCTTTACCTAAAACAAATTAATGTCTCCTCCTTAATATGCATTTTACTGGCCTTTATTGATCATTCAGAATTCAATTCAGTGTCCATATCCCTTATAAATGGTCTCTCCTGATTGATTTCCAGTTGTTGGTTAGGCTCACACTTCTGTATTGGTTTCTTATTGCCATTTATTTATATCTGAGGGTGCTTATGTGATGTCATAATCATGTTATGACTTTGTCTAATCCCACACTAGATTTTGAGACCCTTAAAGACAGTCCACTTCATCTCACAGTTCTGTACCATAGTCTTTCCCACAGCAGATGCACATTTGCATAATAAACTGAAGAATGTTGACCATTTCTCCTATCAAGTGTGTCACCTGGAGGCAGAGTGAAGAGATGTTTCAGTTTCAGTGTAAGCATGGTAGATGAGTTGTAAGCCAGAAGGACCCTACTTGCAAACGCAATAACTTATATCTACAAAATATATAATTATATATACAAATTGAGGCCATATGTATAAAAGAATGTAATGCCACATGTATTTTTAAAATAACTTGATAAAATTTATTTTCCAAATGCTTTCACAAAGAAAAGAAAGAATTGGAAGCAGAGAGTTGAAAAGCTTTTTGAATACACATGTTCACAGAAGCATTATCCACAATGGCCACAAGGTGGGAGCAACTCAGGTATGTTCAGTGACTGAAGAAGAATCAATAAATGTGCACACATATAATGGAATGCTATTCAGACTAAAAAGGAATGGAATTATGGTAATGCTGAGACATGGAAGAGCCTTCATAATGGGATACTAAGTAAAGCAAAGCAGTCACAAAAGGCCAAACACTGTGAGATTGCACTTGTTTAAGATACAAGGAAGCCAAGATCATAGAGACGGAAAGCAGAATGGTGATTGCCAGGACAGAAGTGACCTGAGTGGGGGATTTTTGTTTATAGGACTTTCAGCTTTGCAAGATGAGAATTCTGGGGATGGGTGACAGTTGCAGAGCCACAAGAATCATACCACTGTACTTTCAAGATGGTAAAATGGCAACTTGTATGTAATTTATATTTTCCACAACTTAAAAATAATATTGAAATATATCAAAAAGTCAAATGTACAGATGCCTATGAGAGAAAGAGAGAGAGAGAAAAACAAATATTAGTTTTAAATGATCTTGGTTTTTGAAGAGTTCATGAAAGGGGATGGAGCCACCTGCCCTGCCCCCTTACAGCCAGGTCTTGCTGCTTGCTGGCAGAGCCAAGGCAACTTAAGCCCTCCTCAGAGCACCCCTGGTGTTGTACTCATGTCTCTTTTTGCAGTGAGTATTCCCGTGCCTGGGTGAGCTTTTCCAGATATTTTATGGAAAGAGATACAAAATGAGTAGGAAAGACTGTACATGGAAAGGTCCTGCGGATATTTGGAAGCAGTTGAGAGTGCCCTCTCCTGTTGGGTCAGAGACTTGCAGCTCAGTGTGCCTTTTTGGTACTAGCCCAGATCAACATGAATGGACTCAAATGCATGCTTTTCCTGATTTCTCTCCTTTTTAAAATAAAATTTTAAAATATTTATTTATTTATTTATCTTTCTATCTATCTAAGAGAGGGAGAGAATGGGCGATCCAGGACCTGTAGCAACTGCAAACAAACTGCAGATACATAGAGCACTTTGTGCATCTGGCTTACGTGGGAACTGGAAAATTGAACCTGGGTCCTTAGGCTTTGCAGGAAGCACCTTAACCGCTAAGCCATCTCTTCAGCCCAATTTCTTTAAATTTTATATACTTTATTTATTTATTTGAGAAAGGAGAGAGAAAGAGCCAGAGATGGAGGAGGAAGAGTAGGTGCTGCAGGTCCTCTAGCCACTGCAAACAAACTCCAGATGGACTTCAGACATGTGCATTACCACGTGCATATGGCTTACGTGGGTACTGGGGAATCAAATCTGGGTCTTTAGGCTTTGCAGGTGAATGCCTTAACCTTTAAGCCATCTCTCCAGCCCATTGCTTTTATCTTTTATTCCCTGCTTATATTAATGTGATATTAAGCGCCTCAAGCCATGGGCAAACCATACAATCCATAGGAGGTGAGTCCTCAGGCTCTGAAGTCTACTGAGTTATAGACAAGTGCCTGGACATGCTCTGGAGGGTCTCATCTGGATCTCAGGTGAGGAGGCTGCAGTGACTTTTCCCTACCCTTGGTGACTCAATCAGGAGAAACTGCCTGTAGGTGTGGTGGATGCTGGAACCTCACCCAGTTGCCCACACACTGTGCCCAATCCCAGTCTGTAGAACTTTATTTATAAAACAAGTAATGAGCTCATTTGGCCCACAGGCTAAAGTTTGTCAGCTGATACTCTTAACTTCTACCACAAAGAAATAGAGACTCATAAGCATCAAAGATCTTAAAGAAATCAAAAGTAATCATAAAACAAAATGTTAGATAATTCCTTAGTCTTTGTGAATATAATAGAGTTTATACTAATTAAATGTTAATGAAACATCTATTTGTTAGAGAAAAAGGGGACATCAGGACTACTCTAAGAGCTTAGGTTTCACCAATAAACATAGTAGGCAGGGAAAACATTCCCTAATGGCTTGCCTTCCAAAAGCACTGAGAAAGTGGCACTGAGACAAAGTCCTTAAGGAATGCTGGTGGTGATGATGATGGTGGTGGTGATGCTTCCTTAAGTGATACATTCCTTAAGAATAAGAATGAGTCATACTGATGTACTGGTGAAACATCTTCTGGGCATGGAGAATAGTCAGGGAAAAGACCCTGGGAAAAGATGTCCCTAACTTTTCAAGGAAGAATAAGATGTCCACCTTGCTCTTACCCTCTTTAATGAGAAAAGAGGGGCTAACAGTTGATGGAAGCCCTAATATGTAGGACCTGAATGACATAGTAAGGATTTGCCTTGTATCCTCGGAGATCAGAGTGCCAGAAGAATGACAAGGTCTGACTTGAGTAGTATAAAGATTGCTCTCATGGGTGTATTCTATTTTGGTATCAATATCTTTGGATTTAGGTTTGAAGATTAAGTTTTGACTCAATGCCACTTAGGAGTCAAACATCAGGCAATGTAATGAATCTTTTTCTGTCTGAATCCACATCCATAAAACAGATAATAATAATAATAGTTACCATACAGGCATGAGCATGGAGTGAAAAAATTATGGCAAACCCCTAGACAATTCCAGTGACATAGTGAACATTAAATGAATATAGATTATTTTAATTATTGTTAAAGTGACAGCCCTAAAAAGCATTTACTATCTTGTAGTGGTGAACTCTTTGTGCATGTTACTATAGTGCTACCATTCTCGCCCATGGGGACATTGGCTCCTTCAGGCTGTGACATTTTCTGGGACATATACAAAGTACAGAGAAATGAGATGTGGATGCATGCTGAAGACTGTGGGGAATGAAAAAACAACAGTAACACAACTGCTAGTTGTGATGACAAGGTTTACTAGTTACCTAATAACATCTGACAAACAGGCCCCAAAATGTCAGCTTAAAGCAAGAAACATGTCTTATTCCATAGACTTCTGTGGAGCAGGAGTCAGAAGTTTCTCTCATGGGACTCTGTGAAGTAGGCAGTCAGATGTCAGCTGGAGCTGCAATCTTCAATAGGCTTGGCTGTGGTTGGAGGACTTGCCTCTGAGCTCTTCCCTCACCATGTTGGCAGGAGGCCTCTGTTCCCCACCCTGTGGACCTCTCTATAGGATCACTTTTGTATCCTTGCTACCTTGGAGCTGGCTTCCCTCAGGTGAATGATACAGGAAACAGCAAGGAGGAAACTGCAGTGCCTTTTATGACCCAAGCTCAGAAGTGACACACTGTTGTTTCCCACCAAATAACAAGTTCATTACTAACAAATCACTAGATGCTGCCCCCACTCAAAGGAAGAAGAATGAAGTCCTACCTCTTATAGGATGAAGTACCCATGAATTTTCTCATTATTAATTTTTAGTTAGCATACATAATAATAGGTTTCAATATGATAATTTCATGCATGCATTTTGTACTTTATTTATTCTCCCTCACTACCCCCTTCCTTCACCCACTGGTCCCCTCTGAAATATTAAGAACATATGGACATATTTTTAACCTACACATAAAATATATAAGTTTAAGGTGAAGTAATATTGACCTTAGTGCTGAGTTTAATTTTTCAATGCTCAAAACCTGACTCTCATACAAGCACATGGTAATCAGGAGACAAAGATTTACTATTATTAACACGTGAAAAAATCAGCTGGACCATAAAGCTACTTGTCCAAAGGTGATTCATGCCAGTCACACTTGTGTACCCCTGTAATGCCAGCACTCAAGAAGCTGAGGTGGGAGAACTCAGAATTTGAGGCACCTAGGCTGCGTAGTGAGACTCTGTCTCAAAAAGAAAGGAAAGAGGGCTGGAGAGATGGCTTAGCGGTTAAGCGCTTGCCTGTGAAGCCTAAGGACCCCAGTTCGAGGCTCGATTCCCCAGGACCCACGTTAGCCAGATGCACAAGGGGGTGCATGCGTCTGGAGTTCGTTTGCAGTGGCTGGAGGCCCTGGCACGCCCATTCTCTCTCTCTCTCTTTCCCTCTCTCTCTCCCTCTTTCTGTCTCTATCACTTTCAAATAAATAAATAAAAATGAACAAAAAAATTTAAAAAAAAGAAAGGAAAGAAAAGAAAAAGAAAATCTGTAAAGAGGATGATAGAGGAGGCCAAAAAACATTATGACACCAAAATAGATGAGGGACTAGTTGGAAATAAGAAAGGATTCAGTGGAGGAGTCATGGGGAAGGGTGGTGGAAGAGTATTGCGATCAGGATGCATTATATAAATGTTTGAAGGTTGTCAATAAATTTATTTTGAAAAAAGAAAACTGTAAGAAGATGACTCAGGGAACAGAAGTCTCTACTATTAGTTGGGAAAGAAATGCTGGAGTGAGTTACATGTTTAAAAGCTGCTTCAGGGTCTTTATTGGGCTCATGCCTTCTCATGGGCTCGTGTACTCCTTTTTCCTTCTCTTACTCTAATAAAGGCTCTCTAAACCTTTAAAAAAGCTGCTTCATGAATTATAAGGTAACTAATTGCACCCTTTGGACTTATCTTTTCTGTTAGAGAAGAATAAGATGAAGTTTGTTAATCTTCTCTCAGTTCGCATCTGACTTCTCCGTGTGTCTCATGTGTCTTATGTGTTTATTTTCTGTTGCCCTAATTAATCAGGAAAAAGAGGTTTATTTGGCTCATGGTACTGAAAGCTAGGAAGTTCAGGGTTGGCCACTGCCTCTGATGAGGTCCCCATTGCTGTGGGCACTCTGAAGAGTCCAGAGGCAGTACAAGTCAAGGCACATGCAGGAGGCACAGGCAAGTCTGCTTTTATCAGATCTACTTTCCAGATAACCCACTTATCCTTAACTGGATTCTTTCCTATCTGTGGCCTCAGGACTTAATCACCTTTTAAAGGTCCTGACTGGTCCAGTTACTAATATTTCACAATGAGAATTAAATTTTAGAGTGAGTTCATTTTTTAAAAATATTTTATTTATTTATTTATGAGAGAGAAAGAGATATAGAGAAAGAGACAATGGGCATGCCAGGGCCTCTAGCCACTGCATACAAACTCCAGACACATGTGCCTGTGCCCCCTTGTGCATCTGGCTTATGTAGGTCTTAGGGAATCAAACCCAGGTCCTTAGGCTTTGCAGGCAAATGTGGTAACCACTAAGCCATTTCCCCAGCCCCCTAGAGTGAGTTCATTTTTATAGTAGTGTTTATTGGTTGTACAAAGCAGTGGATTTTGTGACGGCATTTTCATACATGTATATAATATATTTTGACCAAACCCACTCTCTTTTACCCTTTCATATACTCCCCCCTTTTCAATTCCACATCCCTAATATTTTCCCCTTCACTTTCTTGTTCAAGTGCAGAGACTTTCTCAGCAAAGGTTTGTTTCATTTGTTTTCACTTTGTAAGCTCATTCGTGCATCCTTACATTTATTATTTCTTGGATAGAGCCTCATGTCATCACATTTAATAATGGACCATGCTTTCCTATACCCCAGCAAGCTCTCCACATCTCTGTGGGCCAGCCACAATCAGGTATCATCCTCTATCAGGCAGAAGGTAGAAAGAGCTCTGTTAGTCCCACATCAGTACCCACTGGATCCTGGGACACAATTTACTGGAGCAGAGAGTCAGGGAAGGTGGCTCTGGCAGTAAAACAATATCCAGTTCTCTGAATTATAAGAACCAACTTGCTCAAATTTGCTCTGCCTATAGGCAGCCTATTTCTGGAAATTTGCTTTGCTTTTGCAATTATTTTATTATTTTCCTATTTGGCTAATTAATAATCTATCTATGAGGCCTTCATGACTCCACAGTGAATACCATAATCCCACTGAGGAGGGCCTCCAGGGTAATGGGAGCTGGGGTGAGGGGATAAAAGAGAACAACCTGTTATAACTTATATAAAATGAAATAAGTAAATTATTGTCTAAAAATTAAGATAGGACAGCTTATATATTGAATTAACTTTTCTGAAAGATATTTATCATATTAGTAGTATTAAGTGAATAGTGGGATATTTTCTGTCTTTCAAACAACTTGATATTTTATTTATTTTTTAACCCTTTAAAGACGTTTTGGTCCATATATCTGAATACCCTTTCTTCAAAGTTTGTGCTTCAATAATACTTACTAATGGTATTCAAGACTACTAAATTGTTTGTTATGCACTGACCCTTACTTTTAATTCAGATCCACCACAGAGAGCTAGTGGAGGCAATAAAATGTTTTAGTTATGTCACAATCACATATTATTTTACCAGTTAGGTATTTAATAAACCAATTTTATAAACCAATTATCACAGCATGGTGTTCAATAGTAAAAACAAACACGCAAGCAAAACAACAAGAGCAAGGGCCTGTAATGATGGATGGACTGTAACTATAAAATACTATCAAGCTATTCAAACTTTAAATCTAATATCATATTTTCTATGGAAAGATGTTCCACTACTTTCCTACATAAAGAAGTACGTTGAAGAAAAGTATAGTTTCTATAATGCTATCCAGTGAGACTCTGCAGTTAAATGTGCGTCGAGGAAAAAGTGGTGACATTGATCTTTTGATAGTGTATCCAGAGACAGGTAAATACTCATGCTTTTTTTTTTTTTTTTTTTCTGTTCTGGATTTTCTGGTTTTTCTACAATGAATAAATTGCCTATGCATTCCTAAGCAGTAGTTCTCCACCTCCCACATCTCCATAGGCTTGACAAAGGCAGGAGGAAAGGAGGGACTGAACAGAATGGAGGAAGAGGGTAGTTTTAAACTCTGATTTCCTTGAGCTGTTACCTGAAGTAGCTGAATGTTCCTGGCTATCTGGGAAGCCCACAGGAAGTTCTTTAGAATCAATGGTAGGAGACTGTAGAAGCTTCCTTCCCAAGAGATAAGGAGCAGAAGCAGGTGTTTCTGGAGGTTTAAGGTAGTGTGAAATCACTCTGAGAATCCCTGCTCCTCCCTACAGTGAGTTTCAGGGCACCTTCCTGGTTCATTAGTGCACTTAAAGGGCCAAGACATCTTGGAGTAGCAGGTGGACAAGACAGGCTCCTACCAGAAGGAAGTATTCTGAGGTAAGTTTTGGGGATGTTGGTAAAACCAGGACTTCTGACGTCAGATTCAGAGCCTCCCATTTAGTGGAGGCTGTTCACATGCTGGGAGATTAGGAAGCCTATGTCCTACTCAGGCCGTTAATTGTCTAGCTTTTTCTCTGCCTTAAATTTTCTGCTGCTTATTTTAAAATAGGATCTACCCTGTGGAACTCACAATGGTCCTGAGTGGGACACTGTGCTTTCGGTAAGTGTCTGGGCATCTGATCTAGCTATGTTATCCAGGAAACTGAGTTCGTGGGCTCTCATAGGTGACTAGCACCAGCACCTTGCTGCCCTTAGAGCTCTTCTAGCCTACTTCAGATTGGGGAAGGTTTGGGTAGGGCACCCCACAGATTCCATGATGCTAAGTGTGCATTTGGAGGAGAGAAATGGGACAAGTGAATCTAGAATTGTACCTGGTCATCCTTAGTAAGAAGGGAAGTCACTTGTCTCCTTAGAGCTCCACTGATGCCACCATAACAGAAAATAGTTGTTCATTGAGTCAGGGTGTCACTTTCTCCTTGCTTCTTTTCTGGAATGGAGGAAATAAAACAAAGACATTAGATTGTCCCTTTGTGTATACTGAGCCAAGCACTCTATTATGTCCTGTACTTTACTGGTGGGTAAGAATGTCCTTATTCTCACTGAGTCAGCCCTCTTAATCGCTGCTTTCTTCATCTATAGATTCAATGGATATTCCTGGTGAGCTGGGAAGCCCCCAGAAAGTTCTTTAGAATCACTGGAAGGAGAATGTCTGTAGAAGCTTCCTCGTATTTCATGTATTAAAAATATTAAAGAATTTTTGTATGTGGTAAACATGTACAGACTTTTTATTGTGGTTATTCCCTTAAACTACAGTATAACAACCCTTTATAATATCTTCCCAGTATTAGGCATTATAGTCATGTACAGATGATGTAAAGCATGCAGGGAGATGTGCATGGATTATGTGTAGTACTATAGCTGTTTAGATGTGGGGCTTAAGCACCTGTAGGTTTTGCTATTTGCAAGGATCTGAGAACCAAACAAGGGAAAATTATGCAGGATTTTATTGTGCTCTCCAAGACTTGGTCCCATGAGATGTTTTGTGCAGTGGAGCTCTCTGACCAGGTGATGGTTGGAAATTCTGTGTCCTCTTATAAGAAGGAAGTCAACAGGGCAGCCCAGCAAACCAGTGACTGAGTCTTATCAACTAAAGCAACTAGTTTAATCATGTTTGGCCAGACATCAAAATAGTTTTTACACTGCAAGGCTTATCCTATCTGTAGAAACCTACCTTAGGATACATTTCTTTTTCACCTTTAAGGTATTAGAAAATCAGCTGAAATCATACTTGAGAAGTAACTCTGAAATATAAAAGAATTTTAAATTTAGAGAAATTCCTCAGGATGGAATATATGGCCAAGTGGAAGTAATCATACTTTGAAAATTTCAGTAAGAATTGAATCAGATTTTAATCATGAAGAGGCCTGGGCATTAGTTAACCCATGGTTTTAGTTTAGGAATGGGGAGACTCAGGTTCAGAGAAGGCAAGACTTGTTTGTTGTGGCCTAGCCCAATAACTCCCTGGATAATATGCTCAAGCAAGATCCTCTTCTGCTCACAGGACACTCATAAGGGTTAAAGATGGCCAGACAATTCTAAACGAAGGAGACTCATTGAAAGGTTTAAAAAAGAGGCCCAAGAGTCAAGGACATTAAAGGAACAAGTTGATGAGGTGGTCCCTTAGAGCTTAATAAAGAGGCCTTGAAATGCTCAGGATTCTAACTCATAGCCTGATTTCTCCTCCAACAGCAGAGAGATTGTCTTGGATCTAAAAGGTTGAATATAGGGAAGGAGCAAACCCAAGATATACATAGATAGGTATAGGAGGATCTTCCCATTGGTAGGGCAAAAACTGACAAAGCTAGGGCAGAAGGATGTGCTGTTATGTATGGCACAGTGGGAAGAGAGGGAGACAAGATACCTGAGATTGTGAGAGCCAGGGCCAACTGGAGTGCCCACCCATTCCCTAATGGAGTCCCTTCCTCTCTTGATGTTCCAGAATGAATGATTCAGCCTTGCAGGTACTTTATCTGCATGATAACCAGCTGATAGCCGGAGGACTGCATGCAGGGAAGGTCATTAAAGGTTGGTGGCAGAATAGTACACCATTTCCTAGGCCTATGTACCCTCTATGGAAAAGCCCTGTAAAAGCCTTCATGCAGTTGTCTAATGTAGCCCAGGTCTGCAAATCCCAGATCTGCCATGTCAGATAAGGTGCCATAAACAGGCTTCCAGCAAGGTGAGGACCCAGAACCTTATGCCATCTGAAGCCTCTGTGCCAAGGTGAAATATTTTCTAGGACAAATGACTTTTTCCTTTTTATCCCTTCATAGGTGGGCTATGTTGGATATTCCACTTCACTGGGATCCAGTGCTGAGGAGATGGCTAAATCAGACCCTCATTTCCCTGTTGGTGGGCTCTGCTTCTCTAACCTATTCTCTGTGAATCCTTAGTCACCCACAGTGGTGGGGCCTACATAATAGGTGACACCCCATGGCCTTATGCTTACTCACTGTGTCAGTACAATTTGACAGTCTTTCTACAATAGTGCACATCTGTCCACCTGGGCACCTTTATGGAGTACTTGAACCACGCAAATCCCTTTGCTACATTGTATACATTTGTGCACATGTAAGCTTCACATGAGGGGGTATATATTTATATAAACATTTATAAATACATGTATTTATATTTATACAAATATTTATATTTATAAATACATATACATGTAATATGGATATATGTGTGGATGCATATTCATGCATGTGCATATCTATACACACGAACAGTGCATGCATGCATATGTTCATTATGATTATGTGTCTATACATGTACATGTTCTCATACAGCATGTGTGTGTATGCATGTTTGTGTATAAGGGCATGGGATGATAGAGGATGTTCAGGGAACAGTAAAATCCTCTTCTGTTCATAGAAATCAAAGCAGAGTTAAAGACATCTAACCAACTGTACTGGGATGAGACAAAGGTCAGAAAAGAGACCTAGAAGTCAAGGGTGTTGAAGATGTGTGAAGAGGTGTCTCTTGGAGTTTAGATAGGAATTGGACCTGAGAAAAAGATAAGGGGTTGGAGGTACTGAAGTGTTTTCCTGTGCCTTGGTGTGCACTCTGGGACAGCTAGCAGGTGACTAACTTCCCCCTATGATCCGTGCTAAGAGGCTTCCCTGTGCCAAGGTCTGGGGCAGGATTGCTTCACACTGGTTCTGCTCCCCTGAATGCAGAACTAGAGAAAAATGGACAGAACCTTGCCAGTTGTCTTTTTCCTATCGGTGAGGAGATCAGTGTAGTACCCAGTTGGGCTCTAGATGCCAGGCTGTCCCCAGTCATCCTGGGTGTTCAAGGAGGGAGCCAGTGTCTGTCATGTGGGACAGAGAAGGAGCCAACTCTGAAACTTGAGGTAAGTTCTGCCAGGCATCCCACCCATCTGGAGCTGAGCTAGCAGATACTGAGCCAACCTAGGCTTCTGAGTGCTCATAGGTGCCTTTGAGACCCTCTGGTGAAGCAAATGCTTGTTGGTCCAGCATAGCAGCCTCCTCAGGACCCTTCCCTTGCGAATCCCAGTCCCCACCCCACCCCACTTATGGCCCCATCATGACCTTCTGCTGCAGCCAGTGAATATTATGGAGCTCTACATCGGTGCCAAGGAGTCCAAGAGCTTCACCTTCTACCGGCGGGACATGGGGCTCACCTCCAGTTTTGAGTCAGCTGCCTACCCAGGCTGGTTTCTCTGCATGGTGCCTGAAGCTGACCAACCCATCAGACTCACCCAGCAACCTGAGGACTCAGCCTGGGGTGCCCCCACCTGTGATGCCACTATCACAGACTTTTACTTCCAGCAGTGTGACTAGTACAGCATGACCGCCCCCCCCCCCCGCAAAATCCGTGGGCAGTCAGCTTAGACAAGGGGTAGGAAATCACTGAGGAACCCCATGGTGTATGCCTACCCCTTCCTTTCTCCTTTTAGGAATCCTTCTGACATATGGGGCACACAGTCACTTTTTCTTCTCTTGGTCCCCAGTTTGGATAAATTCTTCTGCCATTTGGTGCTAAGTCTATAGATTCCTTCCTCCCATTGGGTGGTACTACTGGAATGGAACCTTGTATAAACTACATAGGATAAACTAAAAGCAACATACTACTCAAAGGAAATGAAGTGATGAGAATCGATTATGTCAACACATTGCTTCAGTTTCCCTGTTATTCCACACTGTGCTAGAGAAGGTGTCACAGAGTTAGGGAACAATGTCCTTGTCTGTCTCAGCAACTCTCCTTCTCTTAATCCTGCTACCAATATCTGTCACTTCTTCTATCTGTGCTTCTTCTCTGGCCCTGGCATGAGAGAGTAGTGATGGCAGGGGAGAGGGCAGAAGATGGGCAGAAATGCCATCCATACCATCCTGTTTTGAAACCACAGGCATAATAAAAATCCCTGGTGTTGATCTCTACTCACCTGACAGATGCTTAATCACACTAAGTGAGAAAAGCATGTTACAAAGTAACATGTTATGCAATTTCACTTTATTTTGTTTTTGAAAGTGCCTAAGTGCCTACCTGGCCAGGTATGATGGCAAACACTTTTAATCTAAGCAGTTAGGAAGGAAGCTGAAGTGTAAGGGTCACCATGAGTTCAAGGCCAACCTAGGGCTACAGAGTGAGTTCCAAGTCAGCTTGGGCTAGAGTGTGGCCTTTGCCTCAAAATCTCCCTCCATCCTCTCCAATAAAACACCTACCTATATATTTCTGCTTTTAAAAGACTTCTAGAAGCACTTGCATTACTTGTGTCAGTGACCAGATAGTGGCAGTATAAGTAAGTTTTATTTTTTCATTTTATTTGCCTATGTTTCTTTTCTCTCCCTTCTCGCAACAATGAAGATGGATGGATGCTGGTATAATAATATTGAGATAAGTGACAAGGGAATTCATATTTCCAACCATTCTTGGCTTTCATTTACTTCCCTGGTGTGAAATTCAAGCTGAATTGAGCTTGGCTGCTTTGCGTGACAAAGGCAGGAAAGAGACCCCAGCAAAGCCATGGAAGGAGGATGTGATAGTTCCATGTGGCTGGAATCTACTGGCCTAAGGGATTTACAGAAAAGGAGGAGGAGGAGAAGGAAGGAAGGAAGGTGAGGGAGTGGGAGAGAGACAGACACACACACACAGAGGTTACAGCCTCTGGGACTTCAAGATGTGGGATATCACTTTCAATAGGGCTGCTGTGCTGCATGGATGGTTTACTGCTCAAAGTCATGTCCTTTTTGAAACTCTGACTGACCTTACCTGGAGACAGAATCTTTGCAGATGATCTAGTTAAGGCAGGGTCATAATGGGATAAGATGTACTAAAACCCATTTGACCAGTGCCCTTTGAAGAAGAGGACCCAGACCCAGACACAAAGGAGGTACAGGGGACAGGGATATGTGAAAGCAGTGACAGAGTTGAAGTTATGCTGTCACTAGCCAAGCCCTGAGCACTGTAGAAACCACTATAAATAAGGAAGATGCAAGGAAGGGTTCTTCTCCAGAGCCTTCAACAGGAGCACCACCATGCTGTCACCTTGATTTCAGTCTTCTAACCCCCTGAATTGTGAGAGAATAAATTTCTGCTGTTTTAAGCTACTGAGTATGTGGTAATCAGTTATGGCAGCCCTAGAAAATGTGTGCAACTGCTAGTGGTCCCCACCTATTGATGTTCATTCCCTTATATGAATTCCCTCCCCCCACACACTCTCAGAACAATGAACAGCCCCATAGAAAGAGAGACTCATCCTGCCTAAGAGCCACCTGCATGTGCTCATAAGCAGGTTCTGTCTACCAGCAATTGTAGTTCAGCTGTCACCTTGACTTCAGCCTCATACAAAAACTGCCCTGCTTAGCAGCTCCAGATTCCTGCCTCTCCCCCCCACCCCGAATCCCTGTGAGCTAATTAGTGTGTGTTGTTTCTGGGTTCTGGAGTAACTTGTTATGTGAAAATAATAATACCCAAAAAAAGGAAAACAAATGTGTGTATTTATCTTATTACAGTTGTAATTTTCTGCAGCATTTTCATTTTCCTTCTCAAAATGAGCATGAAGTCTTTATTCAAAAGCTGATCATGCTACATTTGTTAAATGTTCTGTTTCCTCAAGGTTTAGTTTATTCTTGACCACTTCTGCAACTATAGTCCAAATGCCACAGCCTGTCTCTATTGTTCTGATCTAAATCCTGGTGGCTAAGAGCAGAAGCCAGGAGAGGGGGTCATGAATCTGAGCAAAAATATTGTACCTGAAGCTCACCTGACAGGTTAGTCTGACAGGGTCAGAGTTTACCTAGAGACCAGCCAGGTCCAGTTCTTGGTCAGAGTTTACCTAGGGATATGGCTAGGACAAAAGGGGTGGTCTCCATCTGCATCAGCAGCTTCAGCCCAGGTATACCTGAGGACCCTAGGTAACAATCCTCATAGCTCCCACCACATGCCTCTCTGGGATGCTAAGACCATGGGCCTGGCCTCTGGGCTATGTGTCAGCATACCCTATTCATACTCCCTCTCTATGAACCAAGGCAGTCTCACGGTGTACCCTCTACTTTAGTTATATTTTCCCATCCTCTCTGCCTATAGAAATCCCTCCCTTTTCAATACCCTGCTAAAACATCTCCTGCTGCAAGAAGACTTTGCTGAGTTGAGATCCCCTGTAACCTGCTTTGCCAATGCCCTATGCACACTTTCCAGAAAGTTGGCTTGTTACCTGTAGCTCCCAAATGACCTTAAGGCTGGGGCTTAATTTGTTTTTGAACACTTAGCATAATGTATGGAAAATAAGTGTAACCTGGTGAGTATAGAATGCAAAAAGCCTTTCACCATAATGGAATATAATCTCTCCCTCTCCTCCACCCATTTGAACTCTTAAGAGAATAGTTCAAACTCTACCTCATTCTTTAAGGTTTCTTTCTCCAGCCTGAAGTTATTGCTTCATCATTTGTAGGGTGATAGACTTCCAAGGAGCTGACACTTCCAAGTCCACAGTAAAGGAATGAATGGAAAACACATTTATTTTTATTATGGTTATAAGAGTAACATTAAAGGGAGTTGCATGGCTGAGAGACTCTGGCATCATGACCATGCAAGTGAAGACAATCCAGCAGTTAGAAACAAAATTTCTAAATTTTATTTATTTATTTAATGGGTATGTGTGCATATGGGCATTTTGCCACACTGCTCATGTGGGGATCAAAGGTGTCTATGTACCACCTTAGTTGAGATGGGATCTCTTGCTGCTGCAAAAAAATGTCAGATTTCTATAAATTTTTTTATAAACCACAGGCCTGGACTGATATTTACAGACGTGTAATGCCTACAGCATTGGTCCATGCCAGCTGTAGATACTGAAGAGCAGAGACTTTCAAGATCCCATCACAAGGCAAGAGGTGCTGAAGGTCTTTATCCTGAAGAAACAAATTACAGCCCCTAGCAAAGCATTCACAGGGCTGCAAGTAGAAGAATACATTCACTCCAGAAAGCAGGAACAGGACCAATGAGTGCAGGATATATGGAGGATATTTTTCCCAAATAACCCCAAAATCTTAACCATAAAATCATAAACACCCTTCCTACTTCCTCCAGGTACCTCATATGAGAGCCTTCCTTGACTTTGGAACTGTGAAAGAACCTCACCAAACTATTTTTTAGAGTGCCATAGCACAGACTTGTCAGGGTTGAAGGAAACTGATGTCATGTCTAAGTCTGATTTGAATTCTAAGAGGTTTTTACACTGGGATTTTTATAACACTGTTATCTCTAGCATGCTCTTGGCCCACAGCTTAGGAAGCATGGTCTTTTAAATTGTCTCTCAAGTGTTTATGGCTTAACCCCAAATGAACTATAAAACTGCTTCACAACAGAGATTCTATATGGCATATTTTTGTCATAACAGTGTGAATGCTTGGCACACACTCACTGATTGCCTAATATGTCACCTCCCACTTTGGTTCTTCCCACAATGGGTGAGAGAGCTTGGGAGTGGAGGTGAAATAAGCATTGGCCTTAGAAAGAATTCCTTCTTCATACCTTGTGACGGATCAATAGATAGATAGAAAATTGTATGAATGGATGCATGTATGTGTGTGCGGATGGGTAAGCAGACAGGTAGATAATAGATGATGATTGACTGAGCAGATGGGTGGATGAGTTAAGTAATATCAACTAGAAAAGTGAGTGTCTGGTAAACCTGTATAACTTACATTGTCCTATTCTTTTTTGATTAATATTTTATTTGTTTGTTTTGAGTGGGGGGAGAGAAAGAGGCAGAGAGAAAAAGAGGGGGAGAGAGAGAATGGGTGTGCCAGGGCCTCTAGGCACTGCAAATGAACTACAGACACATGTGCCATCTCATGCATTTGGCTTTATGTAGATACTGGGGAATCAAAAGTGGATCCTTAGGCTTCGCAGGCAAGAGCCTTAAACAGGAAACCATCTCTCCAGCCCACATTGTCATATTCTTTAGTAATGCAGGACACATGACACCTGTCCAGTCCCAGGAAAAATCCAAGTCAATATATTTTGCAACTGGATTTCTTCATGTATTCTATCTCAGCAAGCTTGTGCCAAATAATTAGCTCTATTGACAAAGTTCTCTCTCATCTTCCCAAACAGCCACACCCAATGCATTCAGCTTCTACTCTTACTCTGGCTCCCAGGCCACAACTGGATTTCAGCACCAGGAAGGATTTTTTGTCCTTGGCCTTCTCAGACATCCTTTCTCTTAAATGTGCCACCTCTCCTAGTCTCAGATGAAGCCCCATGGGGCATCAAAGGTGTCTGACCCCATCACTGTTTATCTGGTTGCCAAACAACTAATAACATAGTCAATGACAGTAGCTACAAAGTAGGGTTCATTGTCTGGCCCCTGCAAAGCTTTATGGCTGATTCTGTCCCCCTTCCATAAACACTCATTAATATCCCCACCTCCTTATTATCCATAATGTGTTGAAGACATTGTGAAATCTCTGGGCTCTTCTTCTTCCCTGTTCTGGAGCCAATTACAGATTGGAGCAGGCCCAACCCACCCTGATCAGACAATATAAACATGCAGATGACCTATAGAAATCAGTTGGAGGCATCAGTGTTCCAGCACCAGGACCTGCAGGTCAGTGGGGACACAGAACACCCTTTTCTCTTTCTCTGTCTCTCTTTGTCTTTGTCTATCAATCTCTCTCTTACACACACACACACACACACACACACACACACACATACTCACTCACTCACATGTATGTTAATAACTGAAATTTCCTCTATCAAATCTTCCTAGCAAGACTATCTAGGGAGCAAGGATTCCTTTTCACAGAATGTGGTGGGATGCTCTATATGTCTAGGAGCACATGGTAGAATTTGAGGAGAGAGATAGATTAAGACAGATTGTTAAGTATTTGCTACCACAGATTTTTGAAAGTCATCTTAGAAGGAATTATCTAGTGACTCAGATTTTCTTAGAGATACTTTGTACCTACTTCAGTAGATAGCAGGACAGAAGCAAGGTACTGGTATCTCCATGGTTCCCTGCACAACCAAAGCAGATCCCCTTTATCTGTTGTATGCTCCTCTGGTTGCTTTGTAAAATCTCACTGTGAAACTTAAAACAGTTTGAAACAGTTTGCTCAACCTCCCATTACAAGGTGGATACATGATTGATGATAGGGAATAGAACAGAATAGAACAGAATAGAATAGAACAGAATAGAACAGAACAGAACAGAACAGAACAGAACAGAACAGAACAGAACAGAATAGAATAGAATAGAATAGAATAGAATAAGCTAAACTAGATAGATGCAGAAAGACAAGAGCAAGCAAGACAAATTGAAATTTAAAGTCCAGCCTTATAGTCAAAGCCTACCCCATGCATTTATTTCTGTATTCTGATCGTAAGTTCTGGTGTGAGTCAATTGTATGGTTGGAGAAAGTTTCAGGTATCTATATATGCCATAATTCATAACTTCAAGGTCCTATCACCTTTTGGACTGTGGAGATGGCTCAGACAGTAAAGTGCTTGCCTTATAAGCTTGAGGACCTGAATTTGACTCCCAGTACCCACACCTTTAGTCCCAGCACTTGGGACGCAGAGGTAGGAGGATCACTGTGAGTTCTAGGCCACAATGAGACTAAATAGTGAACTCCAGGTCAGGTGATACTAGAGTGAAACCCTACCTCAAAAAACCAAAAAGACAAAAATGCTGGATACATTAGTATATGATTATAATATTAGCACTGGGGAGGTGGAGATATGAGGATCCTTAAGGTTTTCTAGCCAGCCAGTGTAATATAATTGGAGCTCCAGGACAATGACAGACCCTATCTCAAAACAAACATGGATAGCATTTATAAAGAATGGCATCCAAGGTTGTTCTCTGGGCTCTACACACATTTGCACATGTCACATGTGCACACTGTGAACACACACACACTCATACACCCACTTTCTAAGAAAATATCTTAATTTTATGAAGGAAATAAATGCCATAATATATATCAGTGAACAATACAACAAAATGTAATAGGAGTTCAGAGTAGGATTACAGTACTAAAGGAGGATTCATTAAACTCTGACTCATGAAATCATAGAGTCTGATCTAGAAAGAACCTTAGCAACCACAATCTTTAATGCCACAAACCTGAGGATTGGTAATCGGTGACATAACTCAATGTGTTTGAGCTCTTATTCTGAGCATAATTGGGCAGAGCTAGACACTGAGCCTGTACATAGTGAAACTATGTCTAGGGCTCACACTGAGAAATATGAAGGGGCATTGATGAGGATAAATGGCTTTTGAGGCAGGGTAATTAAAGGCAATGCTTAGTATGCCCATACAAAAGACAAGAAAGGAGTCATGCTCCTAGGGAGATGATTTAATGATAACAGAGAAATGAAATCAGGGCTAAATGGTGATAAAATAGGCTATAGGAAAAGATGCTATAGGAATTTGGCAAAGGAAGCTCTTAGAAAATGAACTTCATGTGCCTCACCTAGGTTGAAAATATAGAAACCAGGAATATTTGCAAGGTTGTGACTAAAACACAGTTATACTTTAAGGAATTATTCACAATGATTTGTTAGTAAAGGATACATTAAGTAAGAAGAAATGGGAGATACTATCAATGTTTCCCAGGTTTTGAAGTTCATTGATAAAAGTAATATGATGAGAGAAATGAAATTGGCAGAGTAAAATGGATTGAGATAAGAAGACAATTGAATACATAGCTGGAGATTAAGAAGAGTGTTCAGGGGCTGGAGCGATGGCTTAGTAGTTAAGTGCTTGCCTGTGAAGCCCCAGGATCCCGGTTCAAGGCTCATTTCCCCAGTACCCTCTTAAGCCAGATGCACAAGGTAGCGCATGCATCTGGAGTTCCTTTGCAGTGGCTGGAAGCCCTGGTGCACCCATCCTCCCTCCCTCTCTCCCTCTCCCCTCCCACCTCTCTCTCTCTGCCTATTTCTCTCTCTGTCTCTCACAAATAAATAAATAAAATAAACAAAGCTTTAAAAAAATAAAAAGAAGAAGAGTGTTCAGTTTGGGTCTTGAAGGCACTAGACCAAGGTGGTTATAGAGCTATAAATTGATAAGCTATAAATAGATGAATTGAAGCTCCATGACATACAGTACTTAGGACATTTTCCTTTTATCTTTTCTGACTTCAGCCCCAGAAGGAGGTATTCGAGACAAAGAGAAGGAGAATTGTGAAGGAATTAGTCAATATCAAAGGTCTTGAATAAGCAGTGAACATACAGCAAAAGAATCAAAAACTTTGTCTTTATAGCGAGCAGTAGTATTATTATCAACACCTGGCTTCCCATAGATAATGTGCAGGAGAACAAGGACATGATAGAACATGTGTGATATGCAGAATGTGGAGAAGGCCCGGAATTATCTGGTAGTGAACTTGATCCAGGACAGGAGAATCAGAGAAGGTTGAGACAACCATAGATCATGGCCAAGGAGAAGAGTAAGGAGGAAAAGAAGGATGTGGATCAAAATCCCATGCACAATCATTTATGGCTTGTAGGGAAGGAAAAGCTTTGGGGATGGAGTATGTGGCTCATTGGAAAGGGCCATAGCAGAAGCTCAGCACCAAGATTCCAGGCTCTCTGTGGGACCCAAGCCACCATGAGTGACTAGTTTCTTATTCCTACTCACTCTATTACAGTCCAGCCAGAGCCTAGGTAGAGATGCCCAAGGTAGGATTTTGGGGGAAATATGAGATATTTGGGCTGTTCCAGGACTGGGAGGGTTCAGATCCAACTGCATAAACCACTATGCAGCCTTCTGAGCTTCTGCCTCCTCTTTGAATTGACACTGACCAAGAGTTGGAGTCATCAGCCAAGCCGTCCAGCTTCACACAGGGCCCCCCCCCACTCCATTGCCCCCCGCCCCGGGATCTCAGCACAGTAATCTGGCTGCAACCAAAGGAGCTTTGGCAGTCTGACCAAGAGTCTTGCACTGAATCTCTGCCTCTGTTGGTTTGCCTGGGCCAGGTTAATCAGCTGTTCCTTTGTCACTCAAGTTGAGTCCAGGGACAGCAAATACTAAAATCACCTGGTTGCATGTTTGAAATACAATTTCAGGCCCTACTCAGACCTAGGGAGTCAGAATCTATATTTTAACAAGTGCTGCAGGAAATTGAACTGTCACTTAAAGAAGAAGAAGAAGAAGAACTGAGCTAGCATACCAGTTCTCAAGCCTGGCTCATCCCTGGTATCCCTTCAAGCCTTATGGAATAAGAACTTTCATCCCACAACAGAGTGTTCATTGAGTCCCCTCCCAGGTGTTTTTGATGAACAGGCAGGTTTTGGAGCCAGGGACTTTAGCTGAACACTTGAACACTTCATTTGGAGAGGAGGCTTTGTGTGTGTGTGTGTGTGTGTGTGTGTGTGTGTGTGTGTAGTGTTGTGTATGGTGTGTGATGTATGCACATGTGTGTACAGGTTGCACACCCCATGTGTGTGCATGTAGAGACCAGACGAGGATACCAGGTGCCCTTCTTTTATGTCCCTTCTGGGTACATCCTTGATCTGGGTCTCTCCTTCAACTGGGAGCTGCCATTTGTCAGCAAGCTCCAGGGATTCTCTAGTCTCCATTTACTTTGGACTGGGTTGACAGACATGTGTGGCCATGCCCTGCTTAATTATGTGGGTTCTAGAAGTCAAACTTGGTGTTCTCCAGAGGAGAGGCCCTCATGCTTTAGTAGCAAGCACTCAACTGCTGAGCTGTCTCCCCAGCCCCGAACACTTCATTTTTTAAGGATTAAAATTTATGTTACAAAATAAATTCACATTTTCTATAGGAAAGTGATTTAAAAAATAATTCACTATCCTATCAGCCATTAACAAATGCTACAAGAACACCAGCAGTCTTTGTTTTTATGTGTGTCTCTATAAGTCCGTGGACTGAAGTGGGATTGTAATGTACATGTTGTTTATAACGTGAATTTTTTACTTCATGTGTTTGGAAAATTTGTTTTTCCACAGTCATCTTTAATCAGCACATACTTATTTACTGGAATTGCCATGCCTTTTTAGCCAGTTGCCTATTATTGGACATTTAGATTATCTTCAACCTTATAAAATATAATACACTGAACATCTTTATAGGTGAACATTTGGGGGATTCCGTCTTTTCACTAAAATAAAGGCAACACATGCAATCACAGAGCATGTGCAGTGCTTTAGGACTGATTCATGCCACCGACATTCATGCAGAAGCCACACTCTTACTAGTGTCCAGCTTTCCTTCATGCTCAACAGTTTTTTAATTCTTGCCTCAAGACCCAGAGATCAATTTTGTCCAAGGTGACAGAATGGTCCAGTACTAAAAAAATAAATAAATAAATAAATAAAATAAAATAAATAAAAATAAAAAAAATAAAAAAAAGGCCCCTTGGCCTGCAGCTCTGTTTCTTATAACACCCAGACCATAGGGCTCAGTGACACTGAGATGGTCTGAATTTCTGCCCTCAGCATCATCCTGCTCCTCTTTACCCAACTCCCTCAGTATCACTCAGTCTGTCTCTGGTCTTTATCCTTCCTTCCTACATTCCTTCTTTCCTGTTGCATTTCCTGCCTTCTTACCTCCTTGTTTCTGTCTTTCCCCTTCTTTCTTGGCAAGAATCACATTGATTTAGTAAGCCTCAGCCCTAGTCATCCCTGTGTTTACTTTTGGGGGCTGTTATCCTACTTTGATCACTACTAGATTTCTTTTCAGAAGAGTGATGATTTGGGTCTTTCCCAAACTGTGTGTGTGTGGGGGGGGGGGAGCATGAGCATACTCCACTGGTCTCTCAGCATGGGAAATGGCCTGGCTAGGTTATTTAGGGGAACTTGTCTTCCTGTTTCTAAGATCTAGCACCAATATGTAAATTGTAGGCTCACACCCCTGCCAGCTCCACTTTAATGGCCAGGAACAAGGGACAGAACTGCCTGGAGTTTGACTGGCTAGAGGCTAGGGGCTAGGGAGATTTTGTGGATTCTAGAAGGCCTAGGGGCACCTGTTTAGCCTGTATCTGGGTGATTCTGAGCCCCAGCACATCTGCCTCATGATCTATTGTCCTTCTCTTCTTACAGACTTTCTCTCATTTTTCCTCAGAGAGGACCAGTCACCCCTGATTGCAGGAATGTGCTCCCTTCCCATGGCAAGATATTACATGTAAGTCATCCAGAGTGTCTCTTGCTTTCTCAGTCATGGGGTCTGGGGATCACATGAGTAGAAGGAAAGAAGGTTGACTCAGGAGTGAGGCTCTTTATGGCCATGGAAATCTCAAGAACCCAATAATTATACTTCATTACTATCAATACAGCCTTCCTTTGTGAGTATCTGCATGTCAGCCCTTTGCTGCTTCACCTTGAGCCCAATAAATCTGAAAGGAGACATCACTACCTCTGTTTTACAGATCTGAAAACTGAGGCCACAAGACGCTGTATAAATTACCCATGTCAGAGAGCTACCAAAAGCAGAGTGTGGGATCAGACTCCATATCATCTGTAGGCTGCACATCAGCCTCTTCCTAAAAGTTCAGACAACCCTGAATCTCAAAGAATCTTTATAGTGATTTCTATGACCTTCCCTTTTGCCTAGGTTCAAACATTTATTGTCACTTAATTTTATTTGACATCTGCATCCTTGGTAATAACTCAGTGGTCTCTAAATAGGATGCTGGTAGTGGATGAGTTAAGTCCAATTTGTCAGAGTTTGAGAAGAATGGCAGTTGGTGGCCTTGAGATCTTTGCAGACCTATTTTTTATAATGACACATGACCTTGCTTTAAACACAGCCAATGAGGTAAAAGTATAATAGTTATTAAATAAACAGAAAAAGCTCCTGCAGGTAGTGGCCTTGTTCCAGAGAGTATGACTTCAAAGATACTGAGAGCTCCTGAGGTTCTGAGAGTAGCTGATGGGCATCTCTGAAACCAGTCAAGCAACTGGGGTAATAACCCGCATGACTCTGATGTTTCACCCACTCAGCATGGCTGCTTCCAGCTTCCCCGATACATACTTCCCCTCCAAGGCTGGTCATTAGAGCCATGCCATCCCCAATGGCTATAATCAAGTCCTGATTCAGCTCTAGGATGACCTCTTCTCTTTGGTCCACCCAGAGTGCACCTCACCCTGGCTATTTATGGTAGCTACGTTGGATTCTTGGTCTAGTGACATTTTAGGTTTCTGAGTGGATGATTTTCTCCTTTTAAAGTCCCTTAAAGTATTTACAAAGCAAATCACATTTTATTATACTCTATGAAGACTTGACAAAGACCCAGAAAATCTGGGATAGGACTCACTCTGTACCTAAGACACCTGAGCCTCATAGGAAACTTCTCAAATAGCCAGGCAAGGCAAATGTTCATTTTCTATGTCTTCCTGAGAAGGGCCTGGCCCCCCTAACTCCTCTGAATCCCTAAAAATCATAAGGCCATAAGGTCTGCCCTTGCTTTAGGGTAGGTCTGGTCTTTGTCTGCTGTTGACAAAAAGTGCTTCTCTTCTTGCTGGGGAAGAGAATCCTCCAAGTGCTCAGTGTGGTGGTCCAGAAAGACCCAGTGACTCCTGAAAGCAGTGGTTCACCAGCACTGCTGTCACATTCCAGAATCAAGGATGCAGATCAGAAGTCTCTTTACATACGAGATGGCCAGCTCCTGGTGGGAGACCCTGACTCAGACAACTGCAGTGCAGGTGAGAATCTGGATGATCTTTCCTAAACTTGTCCCATGCTTCATCTTCCACAGACCCTTGAATTTTCTTTGGTTTTCCATACCTGTGATAGTGCAAAGAGGCAGGGCACAGCTTCTACCTGTCCTACTCATCCTACAATCTTTATGAAATGGACAGACTAGCTGTGCCCAGGACTTCTCTTGCTTGCTTGGCCTTCGCTTGCTCAAAGATCTCATTTCCTGCCTGTCTTCTGGCTTCCCTCCCAGAGAAGATCTGTGTACTTCCTAACAGAGGCCTGGACCGCACCAAGGTCCCCATCTTCCTGGGAATCCAGGGAGGGAGTCGCTGCCTGGCATGTGTGAAGACAAGAGAGGGGCCTTCCTTGCAGCTGGAGGTGAGAAACTTCTCCCCTTTTTGTGGATCACTGACAATCCAATCTTGCCCTCAAGATGCTAAGGAATCCTTGAACCTACATGTCTACCTCCATGTTTCCACCATTTCTCTTTGTACCCTTGCTTCTGGAATCTTCAGAAGACAATTTCCAGGGCAAAGTCTTGCACTTTTGAGTCCCTCTTTTGCCAAATATTTGAGGTTAACACCCCAATCAGATTGCTTATCCTACAATTGGCTTCCTTGCCCCCACAGGATGTGAATATCGAGGACCTGTACAAGGGTGGTGAACAGGCCACCCGATTCACCTTTTTCCAGAGCAGCTTGGGTTCTACCTTCAGGCTTGAGGCTGCTGCCTTCCCTGGCTGGTTCCTTTGTGGTCCATCTGAGCCTCAGCAGCCAGTGCAACTCACAAAGGACAGTGAGCCCTTAGCCCACACGGAGTTCTACTTTGAACAAAGTCGATAGGGAAACAGAAGGTAGAAGTCTAGGCTTGTGTCCCCAAATTGAACCCACCCCACTCAGCTTCTTCTAAGGCAGAGTAATGGTCCTTTAAATATGTCTAAATTTTAATCCCCAGAATCTGTGAGTAACTTACATTACATGGCAAAGGGACTTTGCAGATGTGACCAAGTAGCCTAGATTATCCAAATGGGCCCAATGTAATCACAAGAGTCTTCATGAGAGGAGGAATGAGTTAGAGAGAGACTGGGAGAAGCTTCACTGCTAAGTCTGAGAAGGAGATAGGGGCCATGAGCCAACAAATGCAAGTGGTTTCTAGAAACTCTAAAAGGCATGAGAATGGATTCAGCTCCATAACTCTCCTGACAACTATCTCAGGCTTCTGGCCTCCAGAACTATAAAATAATAAAGTTACATGGTTTTAAGACACTGAGTTTGTAGTAATTTGTAGCAGTAGCCAGAGGAAAACCCATGTCTACTGTGCAATGTGTGGGGTATGGGTAACCTGGTCAATTCTTCTTTGAAGGCCAACCACAATTTCTCCTGGATAGTGAAGGTCTAAGGGAGCCTCTGAGTCAAGTGACTTTTTGTAATCAGAGTATTAGGCTGGGCTCAACTGAGAGTTTACAGCTGGAACTGACTTTTGTCCCCAGGGCCCTAGTGCTTCTACATTCATGGAGAATCTGGGGCCCAGCTTGAGGTACAGCAGACAGCCCATGCTTTCCTGCTTAGATGACAGGTGGGAGGCTGATGCTCTTCCTTTTGTTAAAAATTTTAACATATTAAGTGCAAAGATAAGCTATGGGAAAGCTTTAAGTGACTTCTTGTTATGTTCTGGGTTCTGACCATGAGTCCAAACTTTTATGAACAGTATGTCTTCCCCACCAGGACAATCCACAAGCAAGTGCTTGCATCATTACTTCACAGACGAGAAAACAAAGAGTGAAATAATTTGCACAAGGTCACATTTGCTTGTACCTTGTGGTGCTACACATGGTGGTACTCAAACACAAATCTAGCCCAATGATAAGCCATATATTTTTATTGGACTCAAGGACCTGGGGGTTGGAAGGTGAATAAATTAAACTTCCTTGGATCACTAAGTGGGAAAACACACTGATCAAGAAAACAAACCAAGAAGAAATCAGATACAAGATACATAGAGTCCTTGAAGGTAAAGTAAAAGCTGCTTGCATTAAGTTAGAGAGAAGCTATGGGGCTGTAAATGATGGGCATTGCTGCTCTGGTATGTTTGGGTTCTTTCCTGAGCTTCCTCTTCGTATCCCCAGTGCTTTATTTCCCAGTTATCTCATCATTCCATGTGCTCATGTACTGGGGCTCTGTGCTCTTTGAAGGTACAATGTGTTTAATATTGTATGCTAGTGGCTGGAATAGCAGCTGCTACAGGAAAGGCATTGAGCACAAAATCTTGAATAAGAGAATGATCATTTAGTTCTACTTGGCTACAGTAGGATGTATTGAAGTCCAGAGGCAGAACTACCCAGAAAGGCTGAGCAGGGCTGTACTAAGGAAGGGACTTCTAACCAGAGCCTCAAAAGAAAAGTTTTCTTGGTAAAGAACAGGTGGTCAGGCATTATTGGCATAAATAATAATTCAGGGTGGTGTGATAGAGGGAAGCTCCTGGCATGTCTGGGGAATGGTGGGTCATTCATGTAGCTGAAACCCAAAGCTTGTGGCTGTGTAGTTGCTGAAAATTAAAATGGGAAGATAGGTTGGACAAGATTGTAAATACCTTGCAAAGGAGTTTAGATGTATCTGGGAGGCTCAAAGGAATCATCTAAGTATTTCAAGCAGAACTTGGAATTTTAAAGCCTCGGTCCTGTGACTGGACTGATAAGATACTACTGCTAGCGATTAACAGCAAGGTAGCCTTCTCTGTGTTAGCTGGTTGAGGACATGGACCCACAAGAACAACCTGCCCTGACAAGACTAGAACTCCAGTAACTCCAGTCCACATCTCAACCCAGCTCATCAAGTTGGTGATCCAGAACAGCCCTTTGTTTTACTTCAGGGTCTCCTCCTTCTTGAGATCTTTTGTTGGGTCATTTTCCCCAGTGGAGGATACTCACATTTGTTTTCCTCATCAGCCAATCAGGATTCCCCATATACATTCAGGGTAACCAACACCATCCACCCAACTTGATGCCAAATTTACATCCCCAAGGGGATAAGAAATGCCAGATCCAAATCACTTTGTGGTTACTCTCTGGGTATCTCTAACAACTCGGGAACATTCTGCTGGACTTTCCTTTCTAAAATAAAACTTTGTTTAATTTGACCTTCAGCCATCTGCACTCATAATTCTTATTTTTTTAATGATTTTTTTTATTAGTAGAAGTGGTAGTAGTAAGAACATATTTAGTATGGATACATTATGTGTTGGTACCCTCTTTTCCCTAGTTCCTGCCTCCATTCCATTGAGAGCGCTCCTCAGTAGAGCTGCAGGTATTCCCCATGGGGTTGTGGTTTATGCATTGTGGGAGCAGCAGTCAGTTATTTTGGGGAGGATGGAATGCCTCTGGGCATGATGTCTCAAGCTATGGATCTTACAATCATTCCGCCTCCTCTTCCACAAAATTCCCTGAGCAGTGTTGGGTGAGTTTTAAGTCTACTTCAGTGATGAGCTCTTAGGAGCCTCTGGATCTCTACTTCAGTAGGTGTTGAGTATCCTCGGGGTCTGTCACCTACACCCTGGTGCTGGTTATTAGGAACAGCATGGAAGCAGAACTTTTGCTCATCTCCCCACTCCTCTGTGGATTCAGCTGTGGTTTGGCTGAAGTGCAAGGGGTAGTTTATCTCCTCCAGTCTTGCTACCTTGGGAAAAAAAAAAAAAAAAGATTCTCCAATGGAGAGTGAAAATCAGTATAGTTTAAATGGGATAAGCATTATTAATTTATGGAGAATTTGATGTGTGTAACCCCTCTTTTAGCCAAAGACTAGTGAGAGATTGACACTGGAGAACATAATCTTTGTCTCCATAAGATTCTGATCTGGTTCCCAATTCCAGATATGAGTTCCTTTACACTGAGTGGACTCTTAGCCAATCAGAAAGATATTGGTTACCAACTGAGGCTGTGTGCCACTATTGTACTGGTGTTTACATCATGTCAGGGTGTTTTCTTCTGAGCAGTTTAGACCTCTGGTTGCTCAGACTGTTATTGTCCATTTTAACCCCAGTAGCTCATGCAGCGCTTTCCAGCACTAGCCTGTCTAGGGACTGGCTCTCTGTGTCAGCAGCATAAGGTGTCTTCAGCAATAGGGTCTTAGCTTTTGCCTCAGGCAGGTAATCAAGTGCTTCATCCTACCCTTACCAGAGCCCACTTTTCAGGTGCTCTATCCTTACTCCTTTTGAGGGTTATATCTTTTAGACTGTCTCCAAGAATAAACATGTCTATGATATCAGCTCATTTTGTGTTTAATTTTGTGTTTGTTTCCCTCCCCTTCCCTTCCCCTCCACCAAAACCCTTTGGGCCTTGAGTTGCCTACCAGGTATGTCAGCAACTCGTGCATGTCTGGGTTAGGAACTGCAGATAAGTGACACCATGCGGCGTTTGTCTTTCTGTGACTTTGTGAGTTTGCTGAGTATGATCTGTTCCAAGTCTATCCATTTTTCTACAAATTTCATTGTATCATTTTTTCTTACTGCTGAGTAAAATTTCATTGTGTAAATGTACCACAACTTAGTTAATCCATTCATCCAATGATGGGCATCTGGACTGATTTCAGTTCTTAGCTATAATGAGTTGAGAAGCTATGAACATGGTTGGGCAAATATCTCTGTATTAATACATGGAGCATTTAGGATAAATGCACAGTAAGGGAGTAGCTGGGTCTTTTGGCAGCTATATGTTCATCCTTTTCAGGAATCTCCAAATTGATTTCCATAGGGGTTGTAAAAATTTACATTCCTACCAACAGTGGGTGAGGATCCATCTTTCCCCACATCCTCACCAACATTTGTCATGTTATATTTTTTTAATGATTGCCACCTTACTGGAGTGAGGGGGAATCTCATGGCTGTTTTAATTTGCATTTCCCTAATGGTTAGGGATGTTGAATATTTTCTTAAATATGTGCTAGCCATTTGTAATTCTTCCTCTAGGAACTCTATTCAGTTCTCTGCCCCATTGTTGGAATGGGCTATTTGATTTTTTTTGTTGTTGTTTAGTTTTTTGAGTTCTTTGTAGATTCTGATAATAGGCTTGTATAAGTGGTGAAGATTTTCTTCCATTCAGTGGATATTGGTTCTGCTTATGGTAAGTTTTTCTGCGCCAAAGCTTTTTAGCTTCATGAGATCTCATTGGTTGAATGATTATTTAATTTCCTGGGCTAATGGGGTTTGTTCAGGAAGTGTTTCCCCACTTCTATATCATGGAGAGTCCCTCCTACATTTTTCTTCAAGTAGGAGAAGAAGTTCAGGTCTTATATTGAGGCCTTTAATCCATTTGGACTTGATTTTTGTGTGTGAAGAGATGAGTGGATCGATTTTCATTTTTCTACACATGGTCATCCAATTTGTGCAATACTCTGTGTTAAAGATACTATCTTTTCTCCAGTCTATGTTATTGGTGCCATTGTTAAAGATTAAGTATCTGTAGTTACTTGAATTAAGGTCTGAGTCTTCAATTCTGTTCCATTGGTCAATGTTTCTATGCTTATGCCAGTACCATGCTGTTTTTGTTACTATGGCTTTGTAATATAGCTTTAGAATGGGCATGGTAATACCTCTAGAGGTGTTTTTTTTCTGTTTTTTGGTTTTTTTGTTTTTTTTTTTGCTGAGGATATGTTTGGATATCCAAGGCCTGCTGCCATTCCATATGAATTTTGAGATCATTTTTTCTATCTCTGTGAAGAATGATGCTGGTATTTTTATTGGAATTGCATTTAATCTGTATATTGCTTTTGGAAGAATTGCCATTTTCACAATATTAATTCTACCTATTCAGGAGCATAGGGGTTTCTTTCTATCTTTCTATCCATCATCCTTCTCTATTTCTTGAGTTTTATTTTTGTTTTCATTATGCAGGTATTTCACATCCTTGGTTAGTGTCATTCCAAGGTATTCATTTTTTTTTGTTGCTATTGAAAATGGGACAGCTTCACTGATTTCTTTCTCTATATATTTGTCCTTTGCATATAGAAAGGCTACTCATTTTTTTTCTTCTTTATTCATCAAGGATATAGGCCTATAGTTTTCTTATCTTGTAGTATCTCTGTCTGGTTTTGGTATTAGGGTGATTCTAGCTTCATAAAATAAGTTGGAGAGGATTCCCTGGACTCCAGTTATGCGAAACATTTTGAAAAAAGTTGTATTCAGTTCTTCAGTGAAGGTTTGATAGAATTCAGCTGAGAAGCCATCTGGACCTTGACTTTTCTTTTGGAGAGGTTTTGATTACCTTTTTAATCTTGATGCATGTGATAGGAGGTGTCTATTTTTAGTGGTGAGGTGGGTTTCGTGAAGACAGCAGATTGAAGGGTTCATTTTTTTTTTGATCTACCATGTTAATATGTGTCTTTTGATGGGTGAGTTTAGACCATTAATATTTAAGGTTATAACTGTGAAGTTTTATTTAATCCTACCATGATGAGTTATTTAAGGGTTTGGTACTTTCTTGAGTTTTGTACTTTTTTGAGCCTGGTCTAGTTTTGGTTAGTGTGATATTCTTCTTGTGGCTCTTGATTTGGTTGTTTGACTATTCTCTGTGGAGTATTTCCTGAAGTATTCTCTGTAGGTTTGGCTTTGTGTTCATATAATCATAGAGTTGACTTTTTATAGTAAGTTTTCTTTTCACCATCTATGAAGGATACTTTTGCTGGGTAGAGTAGCTGGAGTTGGAAGCCATAGTTTTTTAGACTGAAGTGTTCCAATCCAAGCCCTTCTGGCTTTCAGAATTTTTGTTGACAAATCTGAGGTAATTCTGATGGAATTGCCTTTGTATCTAGTGAGTTGTTTCTCTCTTGCTGCTTTTAGCACTCTCTCTTTGTTTTCATTGTTGAGAGTTTTAACTATGATGTGCCTTGGAGAGTTTCTTCTCTGGTCCTGTTTGTTTGGTGTTTTGTGGGCTTCTTGTATCTGAATGAGCCTCTCTTTTGAGAGACTGGGAATTTTTTCTTTGATAATTTTGTTGAATATGTTCTCTATGTCTCTGGCCTGGATTTCCTCTCTTTCTGGTATACCCATGATCTGTATGTTTCATCATTTTAGATTATCCCACATTTCCTTCATATTCTGTTCAAAATCAGAATGATCTAAGAGATGATTCTGCTCAATTTCACTGATACCATTGTTGGATTTTTGATGGTTTGCTTCCAGTTCAGCAATTCTTTTGATCAGGGTCTCATTGGTTGTTGTGTTTTCATTTGGGGATTGAATTTCTGTTGACTTCTCTATGATTTCATTGGAGGCTTCCACTGTTGGGCTAGGCATCCTTGGTGGAGATCTCGCAGTTTTATGATTGTCCTTGGCTTTTGTCCATTGTGGTCTACCTCTCTTCATGAAATGCTTTATTATATTGAGGAGGAAGCAAGTATTTTTCCTTGTAGGATCTTCAGAGGTTTTTATGTTTTAAATGTGAACTGGATTGGTATACTGGTGTACAATGGGGTTATAACCACAAATGCACAGATTGTGGAGTTTACAGGTATATCAAAGGTACCTGGGGAACTGGAAGCTCTGGCCTACTCACACCACTTACAGTATTCTTTAGCACATGGGAGTCACAGGTTGGGCAATCAGGAGCCCAAAAGCTGGAGAGCCAGGGGCAAGAGGCCAGGTCCTACAGTGTTCCGTGCACCCTTTGACTCAAGGAAATAGGGATGTGAGTGCTCAGGGGCCAATCAGGATACCAGAGCAAAAGGCCTCCTTCCACAGCCCACACACAGGGACCAGGCCCCCCAAAGGCAGCTGCAGGGGTACCAGAACCAGGGAACTGGGAAGTGGGGGACCAACCAGGAACTCTAGCTTACTCATTCCCTCTGGAGTAAGATATCCAGGAATTGGGAGCCCAGGGGTCCTTCAATCAGGAAGGCAGAGCAAAGGGCCTGCTTCCACAGCAAGCTCACAGAGTCCAGACAGCCCAAGCCAGCTGCAGGGGGACATTCCAGGACCAGAGTATAGGGTACAGGGAGGAGCTGTGGAATAGGGATCTGGCCCAGGGTATCTGGGAATTGGGGACACAGGGCCCCTTGTTCTGTTTTAAGTAAAGAGCTTAAGAAAGCCAGTAATATTACCAGGGCATGTGTTCACCCCAGCTTCCTCCTCTGCCACCTTGTGCCACTTACCTTCAGTTCCCTATCCCACCCCCTCAAGATCATTTCCCTTGCTCTGGTTCTAGTCAGCCTGCCTGCCTGCTTCATCTTCCCATGGTGGCTCATCTCCTTCACTTGTAACTACAAGATAAACTTAGGCACACCAGTATGTTTAAGTTTATTTTAGTGATTCATGGACCAGGTCATGGTAAACTGTTAGCTGTTTAGGGTTCTACCAAAGGAGCCTTTATGGGAGTGAAGCAAAGGAGAAGAAAACATTGATTGTTTAAAGGGTGAAAGTCCTAACTTAAATATTTGTTAACAATTTCTAATTGTTTAAGTATCTAATTAGAAGTTAATTAGAAATTTCTTGTTAGTTAATATATGTTTCATTTCCTTAGGCTATGACCATCTACTCTGAGTTACATGTCAGTTTGCTGAAATATGAAGCCAAGACTCTGGATAACCTCCCAGTTAATTAGTTATTTTAACAAGGATCACTTATTTTGATTCAATCCCCTCTTGTGACCTGTGTTTATTGGCCACTCAGGTCTACTGCCCTAAATTGGATCATGATCTCTACACAGATTTAAATAAATATTTTCAGCATTTAATATTTGATAAGATTGTATCCATTCTAGGAAGAGGACAGTAAAATTGTGAAGACAGTCCCTTTCCCTTTCAACTACCCTGTTTGTCATTGAAGGGCAGGGTATCCCACCATTCTCTCATATTCTGTTCACTTGAGTTTTTGAATTTAGCAAAGTTTTTGGCCTTATCCCCCATTTACATTTCAAATGGTGGGCATGGGAATATGCTGAGCAGGTGATTGGAGCACAGTGTGACAACCTCTCAGTCAGGTACCTCTGGTGATATTAGTGGGTGAGAAGTAGAAACACATATCCATGTCCATATGGTACACATGGGTGTATGTCTACCTGTGTAATTGTATGCACTGTGTGCATGAGTGCCCTGGAAATGCATTCATGCTATGTATGTCCATCATAGATTTCAGATGTGAGTAGCTCATCATTTATAATCAGCATTTTCTTTGTTCCAAGAGGTTCTGAACAAAATTCGCACAAGAGATCAACATGGTTCAGGGTCTCCTAGAACCCATTGTGTCTAAATCAAGCAAATTTTGATCCAAAATCAAAATCATTTTGAATGACTAGAATTTGAATGCTGACATTTCCCTTTAACCTAAATTAGGTGTGTCTGTGTGTGCATTGTATAGTTATATGTGTAGGTATGCTGGAATATGTGTGAGGAGGCCAGAAGTTGACATTGGGTGTCTTCCTCAATCATTCACGCTCCATCTTGTTTTTGAGAGAGAGTCTCACTGGAGCTGATTGATTTGGCTAAAATATCTGTTCAGCAAGACCTACCTTCCCAGTGCGATCATGCCAGCTTTTACACGGGTGCTGTGGATCCCCAGGTCCTCATGACTGAGTGACATATCCCGAACGTGGAACCAACTTTTTATCTCAGTATCCCAGCCTGAGCATCACCGTCACTCTAGTGAACAACTGCTCAAAAGGTCATACACAAAACTCTACCAGATTCATAACTATAATGTCAATTCAAGAGACATCGAGACTTCCGGCCAAGATGGCGACCGCCTAGCTGCGCTGCAAATCCCGGGGAAAGAAAGGCAAGATATTAAGGGTATATAGTGGCTTTTAGGGGAGAGAAATCTGGGAGGGCACAGAGGTGGGGGAACAGGGAATCGCTGACCCCCTTGCGGGCGGGTAGGCACCCCACGCCCCAAATAACCGCTGTGTTCAAAGCTCCTCCCCTGCCGCTGCTGCTGCTCCCGAGCCTGCACGGCTGCCACCTGCCACCACGTGCCGATCGTTCCCTGCGCGCGGAAGCTTAGACTGCTCTGCACCCTTGTCCACTCGCCCACCTACTAAGTGTGCCCAGACCCACAGCAGGTGCCCTGCAAGCTCAGACTGTATCTCTTGCTTGCGTCAGCTCAGGTGCCACCCCCTACCTGCCTGCTGCACCGGCGGGCCGCCATTGTCCTGTGGCGGGGGAGCGCAGACGGCTTCCGGTTCCCAGCGTTCCCAGCCAAAGTCTGGGTGGCTTCAGTGCTTGGTGCCTCAGTGCCACTCCTAGCTCGAACGCAGGCAGCTGTGGCACATTACCGCTTGGAACTCAAGCAACTTTGGCGCCCCTGCCAGGTAGTAGATAGGCGGCTTTGGCAAGTGAGATTGTTCCCTGCGTGCGGAAGCTTAGACTGCTCCGCACTCTCATCCACTCGCCCTCTGTCTGTCGCGCGGCTGTCCACAATTGTCCTGTGGCGGGGGAGCGCAGACTGTTTCCGGCTCCCAGTGTGCCCAGCCAGAGTTCAGTTGGCATCAGCGCTTGGTGCCTCAGTGCCACTCCTAGTTCGAACGCAGGCAGCATTGTCACATTACCGCTTGAGAACTCAGGCAACATCGGCGCCCCTGCCAGGCAGTAGATAGGAGGCTTTGGCAAGTGACAGCCAAAGCCCAGGTTTCTTGGCAACGCCCCCAGGCTGCATAAGATTCCCATTGTTCTTGAGCCCAGACTGATACGCCCACTTATCTGCCCATACACTGTCATGGGCAGAACACAGCGCAAAAGAAATAACATGAAAAATCAAATGCAAGAAAATCCAACTAGATCACCCAGTCCCACAATGAATACATCTAACCAAAACATAGAAGAACCAATAGGAACAGAACACCAAATTGAAGCTATGAGCAATGCAACTCTAACCAACCTATTCGTAGAACTTGCAGGAAAGCAACAAAGGGCCGACAATCCTGTGGATGCTGCCATCACTAAACTAGAACTAATAGATAAGAAATTGGAAGGATTAGATAAGAAAATGGAAGGATTTCAAAGAGAGTTAAGAGATTTGAGGGAGAGTGAAAAAAAAGAAGACCTTAAAAATCAGCTGGCCATGCTAAATGAAGACATAAAGAAATGCAAGGATGAACTCCAAGAATCATCAAGAAAATCAGAAAATGATGTGAAAAGGGAGCTTGACAGAGGGATGGAAATTATACATAGAAAAATAATAGAAAATGTAAACTTAATTGAACAAGTCCAAAACTCACTAGAAGCTCTCAAGAATAGAGTCAGCCAAGTGGAGGATAGAAACTCTGATCTGGAAGACAAGATGGAAGAAACAGAGAGTTCAAAAATTTCAGTAAGTTTAAAAGCTCCTGTGAACAGAACATGAGGGAATTGTGGGATACAGTAAAACGTCCCAATATCAGGATCATTGGAATACCAGAAGGAGAAGAAATCCAGACCAAAGGCATGGAGAACTTATTTAACAAAATAATTGAAGAAAACTTCCCCAGTCTCTTAAAAGAAAGGCCCATCAAGATACAAGAAGCCAATAGAACTCCAAACAGACTGGACCAAAGGAGAAACTCTCCAAGACATATTATCATTAAGACTCTAAACATTGACACCAAAGAGAAAATCCTAAAAGCAGCTAGGGAAAAATAGCACACCACCTTCAGAGGTAACCCCATCAGAATTACTTCAGACTTCTCAATGGAAACCCTGAAAGCCAGAAGGGCCTGGAATGAAACACTGCAAAGTCTAAGAACCTATGGCTTTCAACCCAAACTACTCTACCCAGCAAAAGTATCCCTCATAATAGATGGTGAAAGAAAAACATTCCATGACAAAACTCAGCTTTACAATTATATGAACACAAAACCAAACCTACAGAGAGTATTTCAGGAAATTCTCCACAGAGAAGAAAAAAATAATCAAACACAATTGCCTACAAGAAGCAGATCACAACAACCAAACACAGAGTAGGCACAAAAAACTTCAATGTCCATGAAAACTGCAACCCACATTTACCATCACATTATGGCAGGGATCAAATCAAATCTCACAGTCCTTACCCTAAATATAAATGGCCTTAATTCACCCATCAAGAGACACAAGCTAGCAGGATGGATCAAAAAATTAGACCCCTCAATCTGTTGCCTTCAAGAAACCCACCTCACCATTAAAGACAGACATCTCCTCAGGGTGAAAGGGTAGGAAAACAGTATTCCAAGCAAATGGGAATAAGAAACAAGCAGGTGTAGCTATATTAATATTGGATAAAATAGACTTCAAACCAAATATAATCAAAAAAGACAAAGAAGGCCACTTCCTACTTATCAAGGGAACGATCCATCAAGAGGATATTACAATCATAAATCTGTATGCACCAAACACAGGGGCACCACAGTTCATAAAACAAAACCTACTTGACAATAAAACAGAAATAACCACAAACACCATCATAGCTGGGGACTTCAATACACCATTATCAGTAATAGACAGATCATCCAAACAGAAACTCAACAGGGAAGTGAGAGAGCTCAACAAAACCATAGATCACTTAGACCTAACGGACATCTACAGAACCTTCCATCCCAAATCCACAGATTACACATTCTTCTCAGCAGTCCATGGAACATTCTCAAAAATAGACCATATATTGGGTCACAAAGACTGCCTCCACATATTTAGGAAGATTGACATAATTCCCTGCATGATATCAGATCACAATGCTATATTGCTAGAAATCAAGAACAAAAGACCCACCAAGAATCCCAAAGGCACCTGGAAACTGAACAGCACACTTTTAAACAATAAATGGATAGTGGATGAAATAAAAAATGAAATTGCAAAATTTCTGGAATTGAATGACAATGAGAACACATCGTACCAAAACTTATGGGACACAATGAAGGCGGTCCTCAGGGGAAAATTCATAGCACTCAATGCCTTCGTAAAAAAGACAGAAAGGTCCCAAATCAATAACGTAACCATCCACCTAAAGGCACTGGAAAAACAAGAAAAATCCAACCCAAAGAGCTCCAGAAGGAAAGAAATAATTAAAATCAGAGCAGAAATCAATGAATTGGAAACCAAGGAAACAATTAAGACAATTGACAAAACAAAGCGCTGGTTCTTTGAAAAAATAAACAAGATTGACAAACCCCTGGCCAATCTGATCAAGCAAAAAACAGAGAAGCTTCAAATTAAAAAAATTCAAAATGAAAAAGGAGAGATCACAACAGACATAAGTGAAATTGAGAGAATCATCAGGACTTATTTCAAAAACCTCTACTCCACAAAACTGGATAATGTGGAGGAGATGGATAAATTCTTGGACGCATACCATCTACCAAAGCTAAACACAGAGCAGATTAATCACCTCAATCAACCCATCACACTCATGGATATTGAAAAAGTAATAAAAAACCTCCCAAAGAAGAAGAGCCCAGGACCAGATGGCTTCTCAGCTGAATTCTATCAAACCTTCATGGAAGAACTCAAACCAATCTTCCTCAAACTGTGCCACACAATTGGTGAACAGGGAAAGCTACCCAACTCCTTTTATGAAGCTAGCATCACCCTAATTCCAAAACCAGGCAGAGATGCCACAAGAAAAGAAAACTACCGGCCTATTTCCCTGATGAATTTAGATGCAAAGATCCTAAACAAAATCCTTGCAAACCGAATCCAACAACACATCAAAACCATTATCCACCTTGACCAAGTGGGATTCATTCCAGGAACACAGGGGTGGTTCAACATACAGAAATCTGTCAATGTAATACACCACATAAACAAGTTAAACACAAAAACCACATGATCATTGCGATAGATGCAGAAAAGGCCTTTGACAAGATACATCACTTCATGTTCAAAACATTGGACAGATTTGGCATGGTTGGTTCATATCTTAACCTAATAAAGGCAATATATGAAGCTCCAAAGGCCCAAATGATACTTAATGGAGAGAGACTGGAGGAATTCCCATTAAGATCAGGAACAAGACAGGGTTGTCCACTCTCACCTCTGCTTTTCAATATAGTAGTGGAAGTCCTAGCTCAAGCAATAAGACAGGAGAAGGAAATAAAAGGGATACAATTTGGAGAGGAGGAAGTTAAGTTAGCTTTATTCGCTGATGACATGATTATATATGTAAGAGACCCGAGAGACTCCATCCCAAAACTCCTGAAGGTGATTAACTGCTATAGAAAAGTAGCAGGATACAAAATCAATGCACAAAAATCAGTAGCCTTCCTTTATGCAAAGGACAAAGATACAGAAAAAGAAATAAGGGACATAGTCCCATTTTCAATTGCAACAACAACAACAAAAAAAAACCTTGGAATAACGTTAACCAAGGAAGTGAAAGATCTATACAATGAAAACATAAAAACACTCAAAAAAGAAATTGAGGCAGACTTGAGAAAATGGAAAGACCTCCCATGTTCCTGGATAGGCAGAATTAACATTGTGAAGATGACAATCCTACCAAAGGCAATTTACAGATTTAATGCAATACCAATTAAAATCCCCACAGTGTTCTTCACAGAGATAGAAAAAATGATCTCAAATTTCATATGGAAAGGCAGAAGGCCTCGCATTCCAAACATATCCTCAGCAAAAGAAATATCTCTGGAGGCATCACCATACCTGATCTAAAGCTATATTACAAAGCCATAGTAATAAAAACAGCATGGGACTGGCATAAAAACAGGAGTATAGATCAATGGAATAGACTTGAGGACCCGGACTTTGGGTCAAGCAACTATAGCTACTTGATATTCGATAAAGGCCCAAACAATATAGGCTGGAAAAAAGACAGCATCTTCAACAAATGGTGCTGGACAAACTGGATAACCATATGCAGGAAACTGAAACTTGACCCACACATTTCACCATGCACTACACTCAAGTCCAAATGGATCAAAGATCTCAATATAAGACCAGAAACTAGAATACTACTGGAAGAAAATTTAGGAAGTACATTCCATGATATAGGAATGGAAAAAGACTTCCTGAACAAAACCCCAGTAGCTCATGAACTTAAACTGTCACTCAACGAATGGGACCACATGAAGCTGAAGAGTTTCTTTACAGACAAGCATACAATAAGCAAAGCCAATAGATTACCCACAGAATGGGAGAAAATATTTGTGGGTTATCCAACTGATAGAGGCCTAATCTCTAGAATCTATAAAGAACTCAAAAATCTAAACAGTAAGAAGTCAAACACCCCACTCACAAAATGGGGCAAAGAGCTGAACAGGCAGTTCACAGAGGAAGAAATAGAAATGGCAAACATACACTGAAGAAAATGTTCAGCATCCCTAATCATCAGAGAAATGCAAATCAAAACAACTATGAGATTCCACCTTACCCCGATAAGGATAGCAAGCATCAAAAAATCAAATAAAAATAAATGCTGGCGAGGATGTGGAGAAGTAGGAACACTCATCCACTGTTGGTGGGAATGTAGGATGGTACAACCACTTTGGAAAGCAATATGGAGACTTCTGAAAAAGCTGAGTATAGAGATACCAACAGACCCAGTTATTGCCTTACTGGGCATCTACCCTAAAACCTTCAAACCACAGACTAAAGAGATTTGCTCAACCATGTTTATAGCGGCTCAATTTGTAATAGCTAAGAGCTGGAATCAACCCAGATGTCCATCACTAGAAGAATGGATAACTAAGATGTGGTACATCTACACAATGGAATTCTATACAGCAGTAAGAAAAAATGACACAATGAAATTTGAGGAAAAATGGTTGAACCTGGAACAGATCATTCTCAGTGAACTTACCCAATCACAGAAAAAAAATCGCCACATAGTCTCAGTCATCTACAGCACCTAACCTGAATCTACCGAAGATACTTTACATACCCAGCAACATCTCCTAGATTAGACACGAGGATGGAAGGGGAGGGAGGGGAGGGCATCAAAAGGGTGGGAAACACAAATCTAGACCCAAACGGCAATGGTACCATAATCTTCCACTTACTAAAAGACAGACCAAATGGCTGATCCTTCACCAGGCCCTTACAGGGACCACCTGAACCACAAGACACTGGATAGGATAAGATTAAGACTAACCTTAATCTCCTACATCTTCCCTCCCTCACTTCCCCTCTCCCTGTCTCTCTCTCTCTTATCTCTAACTCTTGTATATTAGTTATCTTTTTCCTCATTTTCTTAGTGGGCACTGACTTGTAACTCCAAGATCCAGCATGGGGCTATCATCCACAATGAGCTTTTGATCAGAGAGTCCTGCAAGGTTTCCTAAAAGACAGACAGATTTCTGTCAGAGTACTTGATGACCCACCAAAGGTTAGTGGTAAGACCCTACTGCTGAAGATACCTTATGTGATTGACATGCAAATTAGAATGGCATGGCTGTAAGTTGGATGAGAGTCAGTCCCCAGACAGTCAGCGTGTCTAGTGCCAGAAGGTGCTACATGGGCGACTGGGGGAAATTGACCAATATCTATCAAAGCAACGCATGGTCTAACCGACTTAGCAGCAAATAACTTGTTGTGATGCCCACACAAGTGCAGTGGTGGCACACAGCCATGGTGGGGAACCAACTGCTCTCAATTTGGCTAGCTGATCCCCTCACTGGTATGGGACCCATAGCTGGAGCTGGGAAACAAGTCAGAACCAGATCGAAACCTAAGCCCACTCTCCAATATCAAGCTACCATCAATTGTGGGCTACAAGAGGGCCTACACCTATTAAATTCTCTATAAAAAAAATGTAAGGGTTATCTCATTTGTCCTGGTGCTAACTTACTCTCCGTTGGAGAATCTGCTTCTCTTTTTCAGATAGATGTAGATCGTAAGGAGAGAGCCACCCCATCATACCTCAAAAGGGCCCCAGCTGAAACTAAGAAAAATTGGAGAAACAAGCAAGGGGGCTGTTTTCCTGATGAACCGGACACCAGCACAAGGGGGAAGGAGATCAGCACAGAGAAAAATCAACTCCCACCAAATCAGAGAGCCAGAACCTCAGAGGCCCCCAACACCTCATCACTGAAGCAGACCAAAAATGAACCCAACATGGCTCAGGGAATTTTTGCGGAAGAGGGGGTGGAAAGAATGTCAGAGTCACATGTTGGGTCATGATATGCAGAGACATTTAGCTTACCCATAACTGTGGGCTAACTCCACAATGCAAGACCTGTAGACCTCAACAAGGAGGGGCCAAGGGGAGGGGGTTGGTCACGGATGAGCCTAATAATGGTACCAAACTGATAGTATTTGCTGAATACAGAACTGACTAATAAAAAAAAAAAAAAGAGACATCAATCCAGATTTAGGAGACAAAAAGAAGTGAAGAAAAATGTAGTGGCTATCACCTTTTCTTGTGTGTTGTTTTATAAAATATATAGCCATGACATAACATGAACTTGGCAGAACATAAACAACAAAGAACAATGAACATAAATTAAAAAGTTAATGTCTAAGGCACTGGCCTTCATTTCAGGTTGGATTTCGCATCTGCATAACTAAACCAGTTCACTATGAACATCAGAACAAACGCCCTACCTATCCTCTGAGAAGTTCTAGTCTCATTTCTTTTTTTTTTTTTAATGAGAGAGAGAATTAGTGCAGCAGGGCCTTAGCCACTGAAAATAAACCCCAGAAGCCTGCACCAGGTTGTACACATGTGCCACCTGTGTGCATGCACCAACTGTGCATGTGTCACCTTGTACATATGACTTATGTGAGTTCTGAGGAGTCAAACCTGGGTCCTTGGGCTTCATAGGCAAGCACCTTAACCTAATCCATCTCTTCAGCCCTCCTGTCTCACTTCTGACCAAAATTGCAGACTTGAAGTAATTCTGGGACTGGATCCAAGGTCATTTCTAGGATGAGGAGCTTGCAATGTGGTCTTTGGGCTGCAGATGGCAACAGAGATCAACTTCAACTTTGCTTTTTGAGGCTGTCAATTGTGTAAGTATTACAGCAAAGTTAATTTGAGTCCACACCATGCTATTCACAGGCATGGATCTGAGTCTAGAGGGCACCCATTGAGATTCCCAGGTTCTGTGTTCTGAAACGTAAAGAATTAGCCAGGGACATGTGGGTAATGATGAAAATAGAGACAGTTTATTTAGGAAAAGAAAAGCACTCCTGGGAATGGAAATAGGCTAGTGTGCCCTAAGGGCAGAGCCAAGACTCAATAGTCCTGGGCCATAAGCATCCAGATGCTTTGTAGGTCATATACATATCACCCACTGTTTTCCACATTTGGAGTCCATTGGGCTTTTATATCACATGATCTGACTTGTTAACTTACTTCTGCCAACTGGCTTCTCTCACAAGTCAATCTTAATGCTTCTCTTTCCTGTGCCTAATCCTACTGCCACAGTTCCACCCTGAGAGCTATGGTCCCAGGAATCTTTGTGTAGAGCTGAAGGATAGTGGCTGGTCTTCTATAACTTCTTCCATGCTAAGGAGGTGTATAGACTCTGCTAAGAGGGACCACAAAACTCCACACTTGGGACTGGAGAGATGGCTCAGCATCTAAAGGCACTTGCTTGCCAAGCCTGAAAACCAGATGACCCCGGTTCGATTCCCCAGTACCTATGTCAAGCTAGATGTACAAAGGGGTATATGTGTCTGGAGTTTGTTTGTAGTGACAGGAGGCCCTAGCATACCCATATACACTCTATTTCTGTCTGTCTCTTTTCTTCTGTCTCTCTCTCTCTCTCTCTCTCGAACAAATAAAATAAAATAAAATAAACTTCCTACTTTATCAGTTGGAGCGGAGGCTTTGGATTCCCTGAACGATAAGAAGCTTAGTTTGAAACTTTCATGTAAACCAAGAGACTAACTAAGTATGTTAAAATAATAACATACTCATACTTTCAAATTGAAAATGTGGGAAAATACAGAAGGAAAATTCTAAGAAGGAATCTTGTGGTAAAATATATTAAAAAGAAGAAAGTGTGAAATTGTAACCACTGAGAACCAAGAGTACCAAAAGAAAAATAATGAAGGAAACCAAAACATAAAGTAAGACTGCAGCTACTGATAGATTTATAAACAGAGCTTATTTCTGCATTTAATAGATTAAGATATCTAGTCTTTTAGTCATTTGCAGGTATAAGTAGTCTTGTCTTTAAGGGTATTCTTGATGGTGTGGAGAATCAAAAAGGAAAAGGTTTAATTTTACAGAAAAACTTGAGTTCTTTTAGGCTGTGTGGTTAGGTCTTTATCCACCTTGAGGAGGTGTCAGCAACATCAGAAGATGCTGATATTCTTGACAAGGCTCATCTAACAGTATTGCTTTAGCTTCTCTCTCTCTCTCTCTCTCTCTCTCTCTCTCTCTCAAATAAGTCCCCCTCTTTCTCTATCAAATAAATAAATAATAAAATATTTTTAAATATATTAAAAAAAGAAAGTCCTCCTCAGTGGGGTTATTGGTGTTCACTGTGGGGTCATGAATGCATCAGTCAGTCTTGGGGGGGCAGTGGCAATATTCCCTTTACAATCTTTCTGCCCCTTCTTCTGCAATGTTCCCTGAGCCTTGGCAGGTCTGTTATAGGACTACTTTAGTGATAAGTGCTCTATAATCTCTGATTTTCAAAAGTAAAGATTTTATAGCTTTCATGTAGATCTCTCATTTGTTTCTAAGTTATTGATTTGATAGCATTAAGAAGTCCTTAATCCAAAATCTGTACTTCTAGACATGAGTCTTCATGTAAATAAAGTAGAGATTTCAGCAGCAGTAAGCCTAACCTGCTCAATGGTAAGACTCTAAAAAGGCTGAGCAGATGTTAGCACCATGGATTTAAATGAACTTTGTTGAGTTTTAAAATGGACAAGATAAGAAAAGATAGCTGCTTTTATTAAAAATAAGTAAACTTACCTAGATTCTGAATGTTACTGCTTGTTGGGAATATATTTCTTTCCATTTTTATCATGAAAGGGAAATTTAGCATAAAGATCTTTTACAAATACAGATAGCCATTATTTTAAATGTATCATAATTTTAATAAAAATTTCACAATTGCTATTTGAATATTAAGAATATTTCTAGGATGGAGAGATGGCTTAACAGTTAAGTGCTTGCCTGCGAAGCCTAAGGACCCCAGTTCGAGGTTCGAATCATCAGGACCCACGTTAGCCACATGCACAAGGGGCCGCACGCATCTGGAGTTCGTTTGCAGTGGCTGGAGGCCCTGGCGTACCCATTCTGTCTCTCTCTCTCTTTCATTCTCTGTGTCTGTCACTCTCAAATAAATAAATAAAAATAAACAAAAATTTTTTAAAATATTTTTTGTTTATTTATTTATTTGAGAGCAACAGAGAGAAGGAGGCAGAAAGAGAGAGATAGAGAATGGGCTCACCAGAGCTTCCAGCCTCTGTAAACGAATTCCAGATGCATGCGCCCCCTTGTGCACCTGGCTAACGTGGGTCCTGGGGAACTGAGCCTTGAACCAAGGTCCTTAGCCTTCACAGGCAAGCACTTAACTGCTAAGCCATCTCTCCAGCCCCTAAACAAAAAAATTTTTAAGAAGATTACTGGAAAAGAAATTCATAGCAATTAGTATAGTAAAAGGATTTTTTTTTTTTTTTTTGAAGCAAACCCAACAGACTGGCCATTTTTTCTTTCTAATGGGAGACAGTGAGAGTCAGAGGGAGAAAGAAATTTGGTTGCCAGGGCCTCCAGCCACTGCAATCAATCTCCAGACACTTGCACCCCCTTGTGGGCATGTGCAACTTTGCCCTTCCATCACCTTGTGCAAATGGAGAGCAGAACCTGGGCCCTTCGGCTTTGCAGGCAAGCACCTGAACCACTAAGTAATCTCTCCAGCCCTAGCAAAAGGATTTCTAATGGACTTTAGGTAGAGATATTTTTTTCTTTTCTTTTTTTCTTTATTAATTAGTTTTGTATTCAGCGAATACAGTCAGTTTGGTACCATTATTAGGCTCAGCCATGACCTACCCCCTCCCCTTGGCCCCACCTTGTTGAGGTATATGGGTCATGCATTGTGGAGTTAGCCCACAGTTATGGGTAAGATAAACGTCTCTGCATATCATGACCCAACATGAGGCTCTGATATTCTTTCCGCCCCCTCTTCCGCAAAATTTCCCTGAGCCATGTTGGGTTCATTTTTGGTCTGCTTCAGTGATGGGGTGTTGGGGGCCGCTGAGGCTCTGGCTCTCTGATTTGGTAGGAGTTGATTTTTCTCTGTGTTGATCCCCTTCCCACTTCTGCTGGTATCTGGTTCGTCAGAAAAACAGCCCCCTTGCTTGTTTCTCCAATTTTTCTTAGTTTCAGCCCGGGCCCTTTTGAAGTATGAAGGGGTGGCCCTCTCCGTAGGATCTACATCTATCTGAAAAAGAGAAGCAAATTCTCCAACAGAGAGTAAGTTAGCACCAGAACAAAAGAGATAAGGCTTACTTTTTTAATAGAGAATTTAATAGGTATAGGCCCTCTTGTAGCCCATGATTGATGGTAACTTGATATTGGCGAGTGGGCTTATGTTTGGATATGGTTCTGACTTGTTTCCCATCTCCAGCTATGGGTCCCATACCACTGAGGAGATCAGTTAGCCAAATTAAGAGCAGCGGCTTTCCCGCCATGGCTGTGTGCCACTATTGCACTTGTGTGGGCATCACAACAAGTTATTTGCTGCTAAGTAGGTTAGACCATGAGTTGCTTGGACAGATGTTGGTCATTTTCCCCCAAGTCGCCAATGTAGCACCTTCTGGCACTAGACACACTCTCTGGGGACTGACTCTCTTCCAACTTCCAGCTATGCCATTCCATTTTGCATGTCAACCACATAAGGTGCCTTCAGCAGTAGGGTCTTACCACTAACCTTTGGTGGGTCATCAAGTACTCTGACAGAAATCTGTCTGTCTTTTAGGAAATCTTGTAGGTCTCTCTGATCAAAAGCTCATTGTGGATGATAGCCCCAAGCTGGTACTGGGAGTTACAGATCCATGCCCACTAAAAAATGAGGAAAAAGATAACTAATATACGAGAGTTAGAGAGAAGAGAGAGAGAAAGAGAGAGAGAGGGAGAGGGAGAGGGAGGGAAGATGTAGAAGATTAAGGTTAGTTTTGATCCTACCCTCTCCAGTGTCTTGTGCTTCAGGTGTTCCCTGTAAGGACCTGGTGAAGGATCAGCCATTTGGTCTGTCTTTTAGTAAGTAGAATTTTATGGTACCATTGCCATTTGGGACTAGATTTGTGTTTCCCACCCATCCTGTGCCCTCCCCTCCCTCCCTTTCCATCCTAGTGTCTAGTCCATGAGATGCTTGCTGGATACGTAACGTATCTTGGGTAGATTCAGGTTAGGAACTGTAGATGAGTGAGAGTATGTGGCGATATTTTTTCTGTGATTGGGTAAGTTCACTGAGAATGATCTGTTCCAGGTTCAACCATTTTTCCTCAAATTTCATTGTGTCATTTTTTCTTACTGCTGTATAGAATTGCATTGTGTGGACATACCACATCTTAATTATCCATTCTTCTAGTGATGGACATCTGGGATGATTTCAGCTCTTAGCTATTACAAATTGAGCTTCTACAAACATGGTTGAGCAAATCTCTCTAGCCTGTGGTTTGAAGGTTTTAGGGTAGATGCCAAGTAAGGGAATAACTGTGTCTGCTGGTATCTCTATACTCAGCTTTTTCAGAAGTCTCCATATTGCTTTCCAAAGTGGTTGTACCATGCTACATTCCAACCAACAGTGGATGAGTGTTCCTAATTCTCCACATCCTCACCAGCATTTATTTTCATTTGATTTTTTGATGTTTTCTATCCTTATTGGGGTAAGGTGGAATCTCATAGTTGTTTTAATTTGCATTTCTCTGATGATTAGGGATGATGAACATTTTCTTAAGTGTACGTTTGCCATTTGTATTTCTTCCTCTGTGAACAGCCTGCTCAGGTCTTTGCCTCATTTTGTGAGTGTGGTGTTTGACCTCTTACTGTTTAGATTTTTGAATTCTTTGCAGATTCTAGAGATTAGGCCTCTATCAGTTGGATCACACGCAAATATTTTCTCCCATTCTGTGGGGAATCTATTGGCTTTGCTTATTGTATGCTTGTCTGTAAAGAAACTCTTCAGCTTCATGAGATACCATTGGTTGAGTGACGGTTTAAAATCGTGAGCTACTGAGGTTTTGTTCAGGAAGTCTTTTGCCATTCCTATATCATGGAAAGTAGTTCATAAATTTTCCTCCAGTAGTATTCGAGTTTCTGGTCTTATATTGAGGTCATTGATCCATCTGCACTTGAGTGTAGTGCATGGTGAAATGTGTAGATCAAGTTTCAGTGTCCTGCATATGGTTATCCAGTTTGTCCAGCACCATTTGTTGAAGATGCTGTCTTTTTGCACCCTATATTGTTCAGGCCTTTATCGAATATCAAGTAGCTAAGGTTGCTTGACCCAAAGTCCGGGTCCTCAAGTCTATTCCGTTGATCTATACTCCTGTGTTTATGCCAGTACCATGCTGTTGTTATTACTATGGCTTTGTAATATACATCTGGTATGGTGATGCATCCAGAGGTATTTCTTTTGCTGAGCATATGTTTGGATATGTGAGGCCTTCTGCCTTTCCATATGAAATTTGAGATTCGGTTTGCGAGGATTTTTTCTATCTCTGTGAAGAACACTGTAGGGATTTTAATTGGAATTGCATTAAATCTGTACAATGCCTTTGGTAGGATTGTCATCTTTACAATGTTAATTCTGCCTATCCAGGAACATGGAAGCTCTTTCCATTTTCTCAAGTCCTCCTCAATTTCTTTGTTGAGTGTTTTTGTTTTTGTTGTATAGATCTTTCACTTCCTTGGTTAACGTTATTCCAAGGTATTTTATTTGTTTTGTTGCTATTAAAAATGGGACTATGTCCCTTATTTCTTTCCCTGTATCTTTGTCATTTGCATATAGAAAGGCTGCTGATTTTTGAGCATTGATATTGTATCCTGCTACTTTGCTATAGAAGTTAACCACCTTCAGGAGTTTTGGGATGGAGCCTCGCGGGTCTCTTACATATACAATTATGTCATCAGCGAATAAAGCTAACTTAACTTCCTCCTTTCCAAATTGTATCCCTTTTATTTCCTTCTCCTGTCTTATTGCTTGAGCTAGGACTTCCAGTACTATATTGAAAAGCAGAGGTAAGAGTGGACAACCCTATCTTGTTCCTGATCTTAATGGGAATTCCTCTAGTCTCTTCACTCAGTATTATTTGGGCCTTCAGAGCTTTGTATATTGCCTTTATTAGGTTAAGATATGAACCAACCATGCCAATTCTATCCAATGTTTTGATCATGAAGTGATGTTGTATCTTGTCAAAGGCCTTTTCTGCATCGATTGAAATGATCATGTGGTTTTTAATGTTTAACCTTGTTTATGTGGTATATTACATTGACAGATTTGCATATGTTGAACCACCCCTGTGTTCCTGGGATGAAGCCCACTTGGTCAAAGTGAATAATGCTTTTGGTGTGCTGTTGGAGTCGGTTTGTGAGGATTTTGTTCAGGATCTTTGCATCTAAATTCATCAGGGAAATAGGCCAGTAGTTTTCCTTTCTTGTGGCATCTCTGCCTGGTTTTGTAATTAGGGTGATGCTAGCTTCATAATAGTAGTTGGGTAGCTTTCCCTGTTCCCTAATTGTGTGGCACAGTTTGAGGAAGATTGGTTTGAGTTCTTCCATGAAGGTTTGATAGAATTCAGCTGAGAAGCCATCTGGTGCTGGACTCTTCTTTTTTGGGAGGGTTTTTATTACTTTTTCAATCTCCATGAGTGTGATGGGTTGATTGAGGTGATTAATCTGCTCTGTGTTTAGCTTTGGTAGATGGTATGCATCCAGGAAATTATCCATCTCCTCCATATTATCCACTTTTGTGGAGTAGAGGTTTTGGAAATAAGTCCTGATGATTCTCCCAATTTCACTTATGTCTATTGTGATCTCTCCTTTTTGACTTTGAATTTTGTTTATTTTAAACATCTCCCTTTTTTCCCTTGAATAAATTGTCCTTGGGGTTTGTCAATCTCACTTATTTTTCAAAGAACCAGCTCCTTGTTTTGTCAATTGTCTTAATTGTTTTCTTAGTTTCTATTTCCTTAATTTCTACTCTGATTTTAATTATTTCTTTCCTTCTGGAGCTCTTTGGGTTGGATTTTTCTTGTTTTTTCCAGTGCCTTTAGGTGGATGGTTAGGTCATTGATTTGGGACGTTTCTGCCTTTTTTATGAAGGCATTGAGTGCTATGAATTTTCCCCCGAAGACCACCTTCTTTGTGTTCCATAAGTTTTCATACGTCGTGTTCTCATTGTCATTCAATTCCAGAAATTTTGCAATTTAATTTTTTATTTCATCCACTATCCATTTATTGTTTAAAAGTGTGCTGTTCAGTTTCCAGGTGCCGATGGGATTCTTGGTAGGTCTTTTGTTGTTGATTTCTAGCAATATAGCATTGTGATCTGATATCATGCAGGGAATTATGTCAATCTTCCTAAATATGTGGAGGCAGTCTTTGTGACCCAGTATATGGTCTACTTTAGAGCATGTTCCATGGACTGCTGACTAGAATGTGCAGTCTGTGGATTTGGGATGGAACGTTCTGTAGATGTCCGTTAGGTCTGAGTGATCTATGGTTTTGTTGAGCTCTCTTACTTCCCTGTTGAGTTTCTGTTTGGATTATCTGTCAATTACTGATAATGGTGTATTGAAGTCCCCATCGATGATGGTGGTGGTGGTTATTTCTGTTTTATTGTCAAGTAGGTTTTGTTTTATGAACTGTGGTGCCCCTGTGTTTGGTGCATACAGATTTATGACTGTAATATCCTCTTGCTGGATCATTCTCTTGGTAAGTAGGAAGGGGCCTTCTCTGTCTTTTTTGATTATTTTTGGTTTGAAGTCTATTTTATCTGATATTAATAGAGCTACAGCTGCTTGTTTCTTATTCCCATTTGCTTGGAATACTGTTTTCCACCCTTTCACCCTGAGGAGATGTCTGTCTTTAATGGTGAGGTGGGTTTCTTGAAGGCAACAGATTGAGGGGTCTAATTTTTTGATCCGTCCTGTTAGCTTGTGTCTTTTGATGGTTGAATTAAGGCCATTAATATTTAGGGTAAGGACTGTGAGATTTGATTTGATCCCTTCCATATTGTGATGGTAAATGTGGGATGGTGTTTTCATGGAATTTGAGTTTTTTTGTGCCTACTCTGAGTTTGGTTGTTGTGATCTGCTTCTTGTAGGCAATTGAGTTTGATTATTTGTTTCTTCTCTGTGGAGAATTTATTAAAATACTCTCTGTAGTTTTGGTTTTGTGTTCATATAAGTGTAAAGCTGAGTTTTGTCGTGGAATGTTTTTCTTTCACCATCTATTATGAGGGATACCTTTGCTGGGTAGAGTAGTTTGGGTTTGAAGCCATAGACTTAGACTTTGCAGTGTTTCACTCCAGGCCCTTCTAGCTTTCGGGGTTTCCATTGAGAAGTCTGAAGTAATTCTGATGGGGTTACCTTTGAAAGTGGTGTGCTGTTTTTCCCTAGCTGCTTTTAGGATTTTCTCTTTGGTGTCAATGTTTAGTGTCTTAATGACAATATGTCTTGGAGAGTTTCTCCTTTGGTCCAGTCTGTTTGGAGTTCTATTGGCTTCTTGTATCTTGATGGGCCTTTCTTTTAAGAGACTGGGGAAATTTTTTTCAATTATTTTGTTAAATAAGTTCTCCATGCCTTTGGTCTGAATTTCTTCTCCTTCTGGTATTCCCATGATCCTGATATTAGGACATTTAAGTGTATCTCACAATTACATCATGTTCTGTTCACAGGAACTTTTGAACTTACTGAAATTTTTGAACTCTTTAACTGTTTCTTCTATCTTGTCTTCCAGATCAGAGTTTCTATCCTCCACTTGGCTGACTATATTCTTGAGAGCTTCTAGAGAGTTTTGGACTTATTCAATTATGTTTGCATTTTCTACTACTTTTATATGTATAGTTTCCATCCCTCTGTCAAGCTCCCTTTTCACATTATTTTCTGATTTTCTTGATGATTCTTGAAATTCATCCTTGCATTTCTTTATGTCTTCATTTAGCATGGCCAGCTGATTTTTAAGGTCTTTTTTTTTCACTCTCCCTCAAATCTCTTAACTCTCTTTGAACTCCTTCCAATTTCTTATCTATTAGTTCTAGTTTAGTGATGGCAGCATCCACACGATTATCGGTCCTTTGTTGCTTTCCTGAAAGTTCTACCAGTAGGTTGGTCAGGGTTGCATTGCTCATAGCTTCAATTTGGTGTTCTGATCCTAATGTTTCTTCTATGTTTTGGTTAGATGTATTCATTGTAGGACTGGGTGATCTAACTCGATTTTCTTGCATTTAATTTTTCATGTTATTTCTTTTGCACTGTGGTCTGCCCATGACAGTGTTTGAGTACATAGGTGGGCGTAGCAGCCTGGGCTCAAGCACAATGGTAATCTGAGGAAGCCCGGGGCAGTTGCCAAGGAGCCTGGGCTTTGGCTCTCACTTTCCAAAGCTGCCTATCCACTGCCTGGCAGGGGCACCAAAGTTGCCTGAATTTTCAAGTGGTAATGTGCCAAAGCTGCTTGCGTTTGAGCTAGGAGTGACACTGAGGCACCAAGCAATGAAGCATTCCAAACTCTGGCTGGGAACACTGGGACTCGGAAGCAGTCTGCGCACCCCTGCCACAGGACAATGGTGGACGCCAGCGTGGCAGACAGGAAGGGGTGGCACCTGAGCTGGCACAAGAAAGAGACACACTCTGAGCTTGTGTGGCAGTTGCTGTGGGACTGGGCTCACTCAGTAAGTGGGCGAGTGGACGAGTGTGTGGAGCAGTCTAAGCTTCTGCACACAGGGATTGATCGGCGTGTGGCAGCTGTGGCACTGTGGACATGGTGGTTGTTTGGTGGGAGGGGTGGGCTACCCACCCATGAGGGGATCCGTGATTCCCTGTCTCCCCCCCATGTCCTTCCACTGAAAATCTATCAGAGAATTTTCTCCCCTAAAAGCTCCAATGAACCCTTAATATCTTGCCTTTCTTTCCCCATGATTTGCAGCACAGCTAGGCGGTCGCCATCTTGGCCAGAAATTCTAGTTAGAGATATTTTTGTTAACATAAAGCATTTGATCTTTGAACTTTTTTTCTGAGGCTGGGTCTCTCTCCAGTCCAGGCTGACCTGGAACTCACTCTATAGCTCCAAGCTGGCCTCAAACTCATAGCAATCCTCAGCCTCCTGAGTGCTGGGATAAAGGTGTGTACCACTACACCAAGCCATCTTTGTATTTTTGTTACTTTGGACTTTGGATTTTTAATAAAAAATATAAAGTTTTAAATATTTCCAGAACCTGCTTTGGAAAGATATTTTTATCAAAATCTATATATGTAATGTTAAATTCTGTAGTTTGATGAAATTCTTTTAATCTTATGACTCCAGTGAATGTTGTTTTATATAAACAAGTAACATTTTAAGGTTTTATGAAACATTTAATAGGTCCTAAATTATCATGTTAATATGCTTTAATAAGTTAAGAATATTTAAATTTAAGGACTAATTTGATAGATCAGTCAATACTGTGTTTACTCTGTAAGCATGAGAACTGAGTTTGATTCCCCAGAGCACACATCCAAAATACTGGGCATGGTAGTGGAAGTTCTTAATCCCAGGACTGGGGAGGTGGAGTCAAGCAGATCCCTGAGGCTTGTTGATCAACCAGCCTAATAATGTACTTGGTGAGTTCAAAGTCAATGAGAAAACCGTGTCACAAAAGCAGGGTAGAGCTGGAGAGATAACTTAATGGTTAAGCTGCTTGCCTATAAAGCCAACAGATCCAGGTTCAATTCCCCAGGACCCACGTAAGCTAGATGCACAAAGTGGTCTATGCATCTGGAGTTCATTTGCAGCAGCTGAAGTCCCTGGCACGCCCATTCTTTCTCTCCTCCTCCTTCTTCTTCTCTCCCTCTTTCTCTCTCTTAAATAAACAGAAGCAAGGTAGTACTTAAAGAATGACAATTGTGGTGATTATTTTTCTAGGTACAGCGATACATACCTGTAATTTCAGCATTTGCGAGGTAGAAGCAAGAAAATCAAGAGTTCAAAGCCATCCTTAGCCAAGGCTATGAGACCTTGTTTTAAAAAAAAAGTGTAGAGGGTATGTAAGGTATCTTGGGTAGATTCAGGTTAGGTGCTGCAGATGAGTGAGACTATGTGGTGATTTTTTTTTCTGTGATTGGGTAAGTTCGCTGACAATGACCTTACATACCCAGCAAGCATCTCCTTAACTACACACTAGGATGGAAGGGGAGGGAGTGGAGGGCATCAAAGGGGTGGGAAACACAAATCTAGACACAAACGGCAATGGTACCATAATTTTCTACTTACTAAAAGACAGACCAAATGGCTGATCCTTCACCAGGCCCTTACAGGGAACACCTGAACCACAAGACACTGGAGAGGGTAAGATCAAGAGTAACCTTAATCTTCTACATCTTCCCTCCCTCACTTCCCCTCTCCCTCTCTCTCTCCCTCTCTCTCTCTCTTATCTCTAACTCTTGTATATTAGTTATCTTTTTCCTCATTTTCTTAGTGGGCACTGACCTGTAACTCCCAGAACCAGCATGGGGCTATCATCAACAATGAGCTTTTGATCAGAGAGACCTACAAGGTTTCCTAAAACACAGACAGATTTCTGTCAGAGTACTTGATGACCCACCAAAGGATAGTGGTAAGACCCTACTGCTGAAGACATCTTATGTGATTGACATGCAAATTAGAATGGCATGGCTGGAAGTTGGAAGAGAGTCAGTCCCCAGACAGTCAGTGCGTCTAGTGCCAGAAGGTGCTTCATGGGCGACTGGGAGAAAATGACCAATATCTGTACAAGCAACTCATGGTCTAACCTACTTAGCAGCAAATAACTTGTTGTGATGCCCACACAAGTGCAGTGGTGGCACACAGCCATGGTGGGGAACCAACTGCTCTCAATTTGGCTAACTGATCCCCTCACTGGTATGGGACCCATAGCTGGAGCTGGGAAACAAGTCAGAACCAGATCCAAACATAAGCCCACTCTCCAATATCAAGCTACCATCAATTGTGGGCTACAAGAGGGCCTACACCTATTAAATTCTCTATAAAGAAAAAGGGGGTTATCTCTTTTGTCCTGATGCTAACTTACTCTCCGTTGGAGAATCTGCTTCTCTTTTTCAGATAGACGTAGATCCTAAGGAGAGAGCCACCCCATCATATCTCAAAAGGGCCCCAGCTGAAACTAAGAAAAATTGGAGAAACAAGCAAGGGGGCTGTTTTCCTGATGAACCAGATACCAGCACAAGGGGGAAGGAGATCAGCACAGAGAAAAATCAACTCCTACCAAATCAGAGAGCCAGAGCCTCAGAGGCCCCCAACACCTCATCACTGAAACAGAACAAAAATGAATCCAACATGGCTCAGGGAAATTTTGTGGAAGAGGGGGTGGAAAGAATGTCAGAGCCACATGTTGGGTCATGATATGCAGAGACATTTATCTTACCCATAACTGTGGGCTAACTCCACAATGCATGACCCGTATACCTCAACAAGGAGGGGCCAAGGGGAGGGGGTAGGTCTCGGATGAGCCTAATAATGGTACCAAACTGACTGTATTTGCTGAATACAAAACTAACTAATAAAGAAAAAAAAGAAAAAGAAAAAAAAAGTTTAGAGGGGAAAGGCATGGTGGCATATACCTTTAATCACAGCACTTGGGAGGCTGAGGTAGGAGGATCACTGTGAATTCCGGGACATCCTGGGACTACAGAGTGAATTTCTGGTCAACCTGGGCTAGAGTGAGATCCTACTTTGAAAAAAACCCAAAATGTGTGTAATGGGAGATGTTGTCCTCTGGCCTCCTCATGCTATTGGTTTTTTAATCAGTTATTTGGGGGAATCTCCAGAAGTAGACTGAATCTTGTTCCATGGTCTTACCTTGGAATAATATACAAACAATCATGAGCACACATGATACAATTACATTAACAAAACGTTTTCATATGTATCTTTGGAGGAAACAAGGTTAACTCTTGGGGAATCTGTAAGGTTATCTCTTTCTTTTTTGTCTGCCAGTCTTTTGTTGAGTACCTTTAATTCTGTAAGGTGGTCATGCAGGGGTTGGTCCCTTCCTTTTCTGGAAGCAGGGACAATCTACCTTCTAATTCCAGGCAGCTGGGTCCTTGCATATCAAAAGGGCTGGGTGCTGGGGTATTTGCTGTGTACATGTGTCTAATGGACTGACTAATCACCCAGCTTGTATTGAGGCCAGATAGTGTCACAATAAAACATTAGCCTCTTCTTACTTAGTGTCTTAGAATTGAATTTATTCCAAAGATTGAGAAGACATTATAACAGGAAATTCAGGGGAACTAAAGGCAAGATTTTTAAGATGAGCCTGAAGTACCAGGTCCCTGGGCTGGGGATAGGAATCCTTCTTATTCAGTCCAAGTCCTTAAGGAGATCTGAAGAGTTGGAGTTCTCTTTCACATCATTGCTACTGAGATGTCACTGAGCAAGTGTAAGGGTAGCTACAGGAGAGTTACAAACACTGGTTTGTATCCCTAACTTTCAGTCTTACTCCTCCCCATGCATCCTGTGAGCCTATCATTTACATTGTCTCTCTTGGGACTAAATCTGGCAATGCAAGACCAGATCTACCTTTCTGAGGCTTATCAGAGGAATCACTTAGTGGCAGAGCAAGAAAAACCATTTTGATCCTTTTCTCATACTTTTTTCTGTGATCCTTTTTTTTTCCTTCTAGTTCTTGGCTGTGAAAACTGAGAAAGCAGTGTCCCCAGCTGAGTGTATGAGGTCTGGGGTCCCATCTATAGCTTTTGAAGTTTTATGTAGATGTCAGGGGCTGATTGAATAATAAGATATTGGCACAGATGATCTTGACCTCTAGAGTATGAAGGACTGAGGTTGGTAAAGTACCTTAAAGCCTCAATTAGCCTACTGGGAAATAAAGTAAGACATTCTTTCCTCCATTGAGTAGCCATTCTGATCTTGTCATAGTTAACAGGCTTTTCAATACAACTTCTTAAATCCTTGCAGTGATGCTTGCTACCTATTCTTGAGTGTTGCAATCACAAACAGTGGAGCTCTGATCTGGAAGAACCTATGCAATAATTAGAACTTTGAGCAAATAGCTCACTTTAATTCTTTTTAGCTTCTTCAAGATCCTGTTTCCTCCAAGGGATACAGCAAGTAGTCAGGACTATATATAAGCCATTCAATTACTATAAGTAAAATTTTAAGTTAAAGTGAAGGTCTGGAAGTTATTATAAATCAGAATAAATCTTGAGAGAAGTTTCCTAGTTCCTTTATGCATTGTTGGGGTCTACTCTTTTTATGCTGAGATAGTTCCCTTTTCCTGGGTAACTTGGGCTAGATAGGAGAACATGGAGGTTGGGTAAAGCTTCACAGAATGGGAACAGATATTTCATCTAAGTTCTGTTGTTCATTATTTTTTGTTTGGAAAGTGGAGCTTGGACACAAATAGGAATTAAATATCAAAGCTTTTTCCTTTCATGCTTTCTTTGCACAGTATATCATGGAAGAAGCCACAAAGACCTGAATGAACACAAGGAACTTCAGATCATCCCTCTTATTGCCTACAAAATAGATCCAGCTATAAGATGGTGCTATAGTTTCACCTTCCATCCTTTGAACAAACTTCTGTATTACCCAGCTTACATTGAGACCAGAGAGTGTTGCAATAAAAATTAGCCTCTTTTTCCTCAGATGCTCAAGATTTAACATATTCCAATTTTTGAGAATGCATCAAAGCAGAATTTAGAGGCACTGAACGCAAGGGTTTTATGATGAGCCTAAGGGGAGAGACAAGTGCCAGGAAGGAATCCCTCTCATTCATGAAGCCCAAGTTCTTAAGGAGATCTGAAGAGTTGGAGCTCTCTCTCTCATCATTGCTACTGAGGTGTTTCTGAGCAAGTGTAAGGGTAGCTGCAAGAGAGTTGGAAACACTGGCTTATATCCCCAACTCTTCCTGGCTTACTCCTTCCCACACACAACTTGAATATATCACTTACATTGTCTGTCTTGGGACTATGTTTCACAGTGCAGGAGCCAGCTATAGGAACATCTCTGAGGTCATTTATTTTATATCAGTGGAATAAGGTAGAATAGGGTCTTTCTTCTAAAAAGTATTTTTAAGAACTTCTGAACTATTAGGCTACTTGAATAGATGGCTATAGCTTTTACTTTTAGATTGTCATTCAGGTTAACACTTTAAACTGGGGGCTGGAGCGTGGTTAAGGTGCTTGTTGAAAGCCTAATGACCTGGGTTTGATTACTCAGTACCCACATAAAGTCAGATGCACAAAGTGGCACATGCATCAGGAGTTTACTTGCAGTGGCTAGAGGCCCTAGTGTGCCCATTCTCTCTCTCTCTCTCTCTCTCTCCTTGCAAATAAATAAATAAACATAATTTTTAAAGTGAAACTTTGGTGCTGGAATGATGGCTTAGTGGCTAAGGTGTTTGCCTGCAAAGCCAAAAGACCCAGGTTTGAATTTCCAGCACCCCACTTAAGCCAGATGTACAAATGTGCACATGCTTCTGGAGTTTGTTTGCAGTGGCTAGGGCCCTATCGTGCCCATTCTTTCTCTCTCTCTACCTGCCTATTCTCTCTGTCTCTCTAAAATAATTAAAAAAAAAAATATCTTAAAAAGTGAAACTCGGCAGGTTTTCCCTCCTTTTTTATTTTATTTTATTTTTTTTTTATTAATCAGTTCTGTATTCAGCAAATACAGTCAGTTTGGTACCATTATTAGGCTCATCCGTGACCTACCCCCTCCCCTTGGCCCCTCCTTGTTGAGGTATATGGGTCATGCATTATGGAGTTAGTCCACAGTTATGGGTAGGATAAATGTCTCTGCATATCATGACCCAACATGTGACTCTGACATTCTTTCCGCCCCCTCTTCCACAAAATTTCCCTGAGCCATGTTGGGTTTTCATTTTTGGTGTGCTTCAGTGATGAGGTGTTAGGGGCCTCTGAGGCTCTGGCTCTCTGATTTGGTAGGAGTTGATTTTTCTCTGTGCTGATCTCCTTCCCCCTTGTGCTGGTATCTGGTTCATCAGGAAAACAGCCCCCTTGCTTGTTTCTCCAATTTTTCTTAGTTTCAGCCGGGGCCCTTTTGAGGTATGATGGGGTGGCTCTCTCCTTAGGATCTACGTCTATCTGAAAAAGAGAAGCAGATTCTCCAACGGAGAGTAAGTTAGCACCAGGACAAATGAGATAACCCTTACTTTTTTTTTTTTTTTTACAGAGAATTTAATAGGTGTAGGCCCTCTTGTAGCCCACAATTGATGGTAGCTTGATATTGGAGAGTGGGCTTATGTTTGGATCTGGTTCTGACTTGTTTCCCAGCTCCAGCTATGGGTCCCATACCAGTGAGGGGATCAGTTAGCCAAATTGAGAGCAGTTGGTTCCCCACCATGGCTGTGTGCCACCACTGCACTTGTGTGGGCATCACAACAAGTTATTTGCTGCTTAGTAGGTTAAACCACACGTTGCTTCGATAGATATTGGTCAATTTCCCCCAGTCACCCATGTAGCACCTTCTGGCACTAGACACGCTGACTGTCTGGGGACTGACTCTCTTCCAACTTCCAGCCATGCCATTCTAAATTGCATGTCAATCACATAAGGTATCTTCATCAGTAGGGTCTTACCACTAACCTTTGGTGGGTCATCAAGTACTCTGACAGAAATCTGTCTGTCTTTTAGGAAACCTTGTAGGTCTCTCTGATCAAGAGCTGGAATCAACCCAGATGTCCATCACTAGAAGAATGGATAACTAAGATGTGGTATATCTACACAATACAATTCTATACAGCAGTAAGAAAAAATGACACAATGAAATTTGAGGAAAAATGGTTGAACCTGGAACAGATCATTCTCAGTGAACTTACCCAATCACAGAAAAAAAATCGCCACATAGTCTCACTCATCTACAGCACCTAACCTGAATCTACCGAAGATACCTTACATACCCAGCAAGCATCTCCTAGACTAGACACTAGGATGGAAGGGGAGGGAGGGGAGGGCATCAAAGGGGTGGGCAACACAAATCTAGACCCAAACAGCAATGGTACCATAATCTTCTACTTACTAAAAGACAGACCAAATGGCTGATCCTTCACCAGGCCCTTACAGGGACCACCTGAACCACAAGACACTGGAGAGGATAAGATTAAGACTAACCTTAATCTCCTACATCTTCCCTCCCTCACTTCCCCTCTCTCTCCCTCTCTCTCTCTTATCTCTAACTCTTGTATATTAGTTATCTTTTTCCTCATTTTCTTAGTGGGCACTGACCTGTAACTCCCAGATCCAGCATGGGGCTATTTTCCCTCCTTTTTGACTTCATGCTCAAGGGAGTAGCTTATTACTTGAGAGGACTAAATCTATACCCTCATGAATATTACTGTCTACAGTAAATGAACAGGTAGAAGTTGAAATGTCTGCTCTAATCAGCATGCAAAACCAGAGATCATTGGGACCCTGAAGGAAATGGAGTTGGCATTTCTCCCTCACAATGCCTGGCCAAGGGTGGGTCCCAGGGGGGCACAGGGAGAGAGATGCTACAGTGGTTACACCGAAACTCTGTCTGAATTTGCCATTCCTCCTATTCAGTGAGCCTCCAGGATAGTGAAAGAAAGAAGTGAAGAAAGAAAGCGTGAAGGTGGGCAAGTGAACACAACTAGTGGCATGGGAAAATCTAGGGGGTATAGTAATGCCCAGAGGATTCAGTGGCATTGTGTATCACAAGAAGCCATGTGGGTATCATAATTTTTATTATGGCCACACCTTCAGATGGGAGCTTCCATATTTGTTGTCCACAGGAATGCCATTTTGGATGTCCATGTGACCATCATTTTATGGCCCCATGGCTGTCCTCTGCTTGTGTGCAGAAGCAGCTCAGCACATGCATGAGATCAATCATTATTGGCATGTAAGTCCCTACAGGGCTGATGAATTTATGTGTCTCCCATGCTTCACAGGACTCACTGTGGATTGTGCAGACCTCTCAGTTTTTAAGTGGACCTCCCAATCTTAGGTGCCAACTTGGCATCTGCTCCCAATGCATGCGCTTCTTTGCTTCTGCCTAAGCTTGTTCAACTCCCAGTAATTTGGAAGGCACACTATTCCAGGAACTTCTTTGGCCCTGGCCACAGTGTACCATGGAAAGAAAAGACAGCAAGAAGGAGATATTGAATCTAATGTCCCTGGGATATCATCAGACCTACCTTGGGAAAATTTTTGTACTATATTCAAGTGCTCTGGAGACAGTGAAAGGGAGAAGTGGCATCTTAGCTCCTTAGATGACTTGTCAATTCATGGCATGGATCTGAGTCCAATTGGCATATCTACTGAGATTTCTGGGTTCTTGTGCCTGAAATAAAGAATTGGACCAGAGATAAAGAATTCTATTATTGCATAGTAATAGAAATAGAGACAGCCAAGCATGGTGGCTCATGCCTTTAATCCTAGCATTTAGGAAGCAGAGGTAGGAGGATTACCCTGAGTTTGAGGCCACCCTGAGACTACATAGTGAATTCCAGGTCACCCTGGGCTAGAGCAAGACCCTAACTCAAGAAAAGAAGAAAAGAAAGAAAGAGAAAAATAGAAAAGAAAGAAAGAAAAAGAAATAGAGACAATTAAAATAGAGATGGTTAATTAATTTCCCTAACAAAAGAAGAACATAGTCCTGAGCATGGAAATAAGCTAGTGATCTGAGAAATGCCAACAATGGAAAGCCTTGGGCCATAGTATCCTTTAATCACATTTACATAGTATCTACCTTCTCTCACATTTGGAGATCTCAGACTTTTCTCATGTATGCTATATTTTGCTACATGTAAGCTGTGATCAGATGGGTTCTCAGTCTGCTTCTGACAACTGCCTTCTTTTATATGTTAATCTTGATGCCTCTCTCCATGCTCTACTCTGTCAGAATACCACCTAAGAGTCTTTATACCAGTCTTCAATTTGGAAGACCTGCTCTCTGATTATCTTCATAGCTCATTTCCCTAGTGAGGGTCACCCTAATTACTCCATTTAAAATTACAATGTATAAAAATCAGCTTCCAGTCAAGATGGTGTCCTCCTAACCACGCTTCAGGTCCCAGGGAAAACAAACCCTGTGAGGTTCCAGTGTGAGTAGGTTTTAGCAGACCTTCACTGGGCAGGAACAAAGGGGCATAGTAGGGAACCTGCTGATTCCCATGCTTTGGGGTAGCCCACTAGACCCTGGGGCCCTCCCAATCACATGCCCTAGCTGCCACTCCCTCACCAGGTTCTCTGTTGCACTGCCTGCAGTCTCCACCAACTGGGACCAGCATGCCATCCTTCTCTCCCCCCAGATGCCCCACAGCATCTATTGCCAACCATGCACCACATCTCTCTACACTCAGAGCCCCTCATAGCATCTGTAAGCAACTGTGTGCAACCCCTCTCCATCCCCTGAGCCCCCCCTACAGTATCTGTCAGTGACCATGCATCACTCCTCTCTCCCCAGCCCTCCCAACAGGCCCACAGCATCTGTTCATGAAAAATACTGTCCCTCTGTCCTGGAACCCCCCTTACCACATTTGTTTGTGTCCCACTAGCACTTCCCTGACTCCCATAGACACCCTCTGGAGGTGTGGTGGCCTGTGTGTGCTTCCCCTGTCTCCTAGAGGGTACCTCCACTGTGTCCAGCCCAGGCTTGGCTCCTGAAGGCTCCACAGACTAAGCCCAAGGCTCACTTGCTCTGTCAACTCCTTCCATACTTCCTCATCTTGCAAACTTGGTGGGCTGATCTATAGGCTGCCTCCCCAAGCTCACAGACCCTCCACACTGTGTGCTGCCTATAGGCACACTTATGTGTGCCTTTGGGTCAGTGCCCCTGTCTCCTCCACACTAGCCAAATCCCTAATCTGGCCTGGGCTGTGGAACCTGGTGCCCCCCACAATCTCTCCAATTCCCACCCCAATCCCAGTAAAAACTTGGGGTATCACATCATCCCCAGAAGGGGAACATAGGAAAACCAGGCCTGGGGAAACCAATGAGTCCTCCCTAACATGCTTATTTGGGCTCAATAGGACAGCAAGGGCAAGTGCTACAGTCCCAGAGCAAAGGCAAAACACAGATGAGAACAGCCAAAGGGATCCCAGACTTCCAACCCACCTTTGGTAGTAAGCAACAACCATGGGATGGTGCACTTATGCCCTTTAAAACCTACACATCCCAAAATACAAGCCATCATTAGCCTATTCTAGTCAAATATTAAATGGAACTCTAACCAAAGTCACTACAAGGGAAAACTCTTGCTTCCTCCTTAATTAAATAAGATTCATACAATGGTGAGAAAACTATAATGCAAAAGAAACAACGTGAAATATCAAATGGAGGGAGCTCCGACAAAGTTGCCTTGTTCCACAATGGATGTCTCCAATAAAAGCATACAGAAGACAAATAGGAATACAACTCCAAAATGAAGATATAAGATACCTGGAGCAAGGAATGGCAAAAATGGCAGCAAATCAACCAAAACAATTAACAATCACATAAATGAAATTCACACAGCTGTCTTTACCAGGCTTGACATAATAGACAAAACCCAAAGAGACCTCCAAAGAGAGTTAAGTGAACTGAAGTTGAAACAAAAATAAAGAATCTCAATAACCAGCTGGTTAAACATAATGCAGACATAAGTAAATGCAAGAAGCATTAAGCAAATTAAAACATGACCTGAAATTGAAACTTTACAAAGGGATGGATACTATACATAAAAAAGGCAACAGAAAATACAAACCAAATTGAACTAGTGAAAACCTCTCTAGAAACTGTCAAGAACAGAGTTAATCATGTAGAACCCTGAATCTCACAGCTGGAAGACAAAATAGAAGGAACAGTTTGGGAGTCCAAAAACTTTAATAACTTCAAAAATTCTTGTGAATAGAATATGAGGGAACTGTGGAATACCCTAAAACATGCTAACATTTATATCATGGGTACACCAGAAGGGGACAAAATTCAGACCAGAGGCAAGAAGAACTTATTCAACAAAATTATCAAGAACACTTTTGTACCCTCTCATAAGAGAGTCCCATCAAGATACAACAAACAAACCGAACTCCATACACACTGAGCCAAACAAGAAACTTTCCAAGGCACATCATCATTAAAATGCTAAACAACAAAACAAAGAGTGCTAAAAGCAGCAGGAAACAAATAATACATTACATACAACAGCAATCCCATCAGAATTATCTCAGTTTTCTTAATGGAAACCCTGCAAGATAGAAAGTCCTGAAATGGAGACCTTCAAAGTCTAAAAAACTATGTCTTCCAGCCCAAACTACTGTACCCAGCAAAAATATCCCTCATAATAGATGGTGAAAGGAAAACTTTCCATGATAAAAGACAGCTCTATGATTATACGAACCCAAAGCAAACCTACAGAGAATATTTCAGGGAATTCTCCACACAGAAGAGTCAAACAAACAGTCTCAAGATCCTACAAGAAGATCACAATAACCAAAACTAAAATAGGTTCAAAAAAGTACAAAGTCCAAGAAAATACCAAACCTCATAAAGCACCACATGGCAAGGATTAAATCAAACTTCACAGATATAACCTTAAATATTAATGGCTGTAACTCACCCATCAAAGTTAACAGGATGGATCAGGAAAATGGACCCTTCTATCTGCTGTCATTGAGAAACCCACCTCACCACTAAAGTTAGACACATCCTCAAGGTGAAAGGATGGAAAATGATATTCTATGCAAATGGAAATAAGAAACAAGCAGGTGTTGCTATATTAATATCAGGCATAGTAGACTTCAAAGTAATCAAAAAGGCCAAAAGAGGCCATTTCTTACTCATCAAGAGAATGATCCATCAAGAAGACATCACAAACATGAATCTACATGCACCAAACACAGGTGCACCACAGTTTATAAAACAAAACCTACTTGACAACAAAACAGAAATAAATACCAACACCATCATAGTTGATGACTTCAATGCTCCATTATCATCAATATACAGATTGTCCAAAAAGAAAATAAAAAAGAAAGTAAAAAGCTCAACACCACAGATCAACTAGACCTAACGGACATCTACAGAACATTCTACCTGTATTCTACAGAAACACATTCTTAGCAGCTCATGGAACATTCTCCAAAATAGATCATATATTAGGTTGTAATGCATGCCTCCATAAATTCAGGAATATTAATGTAAGTGTGTGTGTGTGTGTGTGTGTGTGTGTGTGTGTGTGTGTATTACTGTAAAGATGGAAATTAACAACAGACATATAAGGAATTCCACCAGCTCCTAGAGACTGAAAAATACACTTTTAAACAATAATTGGGTGGTAGAAAAAAATCAAAAAAGAAATTGTAAAATTTCTAGAATTGAATTACAGAGAGAACACAACTTACCAATAGAAATTGAGGAACATTTTGGAATATGAAAAGACCTTTCATGCTCCTGGGTAGGTAGAATTAATATTGTGAAAATGGCAATTCTACCAAAAGCAATATATAGATTTAATGTTATACCAATAAAAATTCTAACATAATTCCTCAGAGATAGAAAAATTGATCTCAAAATTCATATGGAATGGTAGCAGGGCTCAGATATCCAAACATATCCTCAGCAAAAGAAATACCTCTGTCTGTATCACCATACCTGATCTAAAGCTATATTACTAAGCCATAGTAACAAACACAGCATGGTACTCTCATTAAAACAAAAATAAAGACCACTGGAACAGAACTGGAGATCCATACTTTAGGTCAAGTAGCTGTAGCCTTTTTTTTTAAGCTGCCAATAATATAGACTAGAGAAAAAGAAAGCATCTTTGACAAATGGTGCTGGACAAATTGAATAACTATATGTATAAAAATGAAACTTAGACCCACACATCTCACCATACACAAAAAATCAAGTCCAAATGGGTTAAAGACCTCAATATTAGACCTGAAACTCTTTTCCTACTGGAAGAAAAAGTAGGAGGAACTCTCCACAATATAGGAGTGGAGAAGACTTCCTGAGCAAAACCCCAGTAGCCCAGGAAATTAAGCAATTACTCAACCAATGGGATCTCATGAAGACAAAAAGGGTTTGCACAGACAAACATACCATAATCAGAGCCAATAAATTGCCCACAGAATGGGAGAAAATTTTTGCCACCTATACCACTAACAGAAACCTAATATCCTTCATGAACAAAACCCCAGTAGTCCATGAAATTAAGCAATCATTCAGCCAATGTGATCTCATGAAGATAAAAAGGTTTTGCACAGACAAACATACTATAATCAGAACCAATAGATTACCCACAGAATGGGAGAAAATTTTTGCCAGCTATACCACCTACAGAAACCTAGTATCTAGAATCTATAAAGAACTCAAAAAACTAATCAATTTAAAAAAATCAAACAACCCACTCAAAAAATGAGGCGAGAACTGAATAGGGCACTCTCAAAGGATAAAATACAAATGGCTAACACATACTTAAGAAAATGTTCAACATATCTAACCATCAGGAAAGTGCAAATTAAAACAATGATGACAAATCTTAATCCATTAAATCATTAAAATATCAAATGACAACAAATGTTGGCCAGGATGTGAAGAAAGAGGAACCCTCATTCACTGTTGGTGGGACTGTAAGCTTGTACAACCACTATGGAAATCAATATGGAGATTCCTGAAAAGGATGAACACAGAGGCTGCCAACAGACCCAGTTATTCCCCTATTGGGCATTTACCCTAAATGTTCCATGCTTCACTACAGAGATATTTGCTCAACCATGTTGATAGCTGCTCAGTTCACAATAGCTGGAATCAACCCAGGTGCCTATCATTGGATAAATGGATAACAAAGTTGTGGTGCATTTACACAATAGAATTCTACTCAGCAGTAAGAAAAATGACACAATGAAATTTGTAGAAAAATGGTTGGACTTGAAACAGATCATACTCAGCAAACTCACACAATCACAGAAAGACAACCACCCCATGGTCTCACTTATCTGCAATTCCTAACCTGGTGCTTGAGGTACTGACATTCCTTATAAGCAACTTGAGGTCCAGAATATAGGGTTGGAAGGGCTTTGTGGGGAGGGAATGTGGAGGGTGAAGGGAAAGACAAAACTAAACCTAAAATGAACTGGTACCATAGAAACCTTCATCTGTGAAGATAAGCTAAAACATATACCCTCAATGGGAGCACCTGAGAAGAAGGGCCCTGGTGAAATGAAACTTAACCTTAAATTTTTTTTTTTACTCTGGCCTGTAACTTCTCCCACCAGAAAGCAGTTGCTATGCACATTGAGCTGTTGATTGGAGAGACCTATGAGATCCCCCCAAAAGACAGGCTTTTGTCAAAGTACTTGATTACCTTCCTGAGGTCAAAGGTAAGACCCTAATGCTGCAGACACCATATACTTCCAGCATAGAACACAGAGAGACCTGGCTGGAATCTGGAAGAGAGCCAGACCCCAGATAGTGCTGGAAAAAACTACAAGAACTACTGGGGCAAAGTGGCCAACAATGGTCAGAGCAACAAGGATTCTAAGCTTCTCAGAAGCAAATACCCTGACAAGATGTACATATGAGTGTAATAGTGGCATACAGCTTTGGTGGGTAACCAGTAGCTTTATGATTGTCTAAGAGATCCACTTGGTGGAAAGGAACCCATATCTGAAACTGGGAACCAGGTCAGAATCCTATGGAGACAAAGATTATGTTCTCCAATGTCAAGTTCCCAGTAATGTTTGGCTAATAGAGGGAATATATCTATCAAATTATCCCTAAATTAATATTTCGTACCCCATTTAACATGTGCTGATTTCACTCTCTGTTGGAGAATCTGATTTTCTTTTCCAGAAGGTAGCAAGACCCAAAGAGTTAAACTACCCCTTGTACTTCAGCCAAGCCCCAGCTGAAACCACAGAGGAATTGGGGGGATGAGCAAGAATGCAGCTTCCATGGTGAGTGTAAAGCAGGTGACTCATGCATCTGGAGTTCATCTGCAGCAGCTAGAGCTCTGGCACACCCACTCCCTCTCTCTTTATCTGCCCCCCCCCCAAATAAATAAATTAAAAGGTTTAAAAATTTTGGAAAAGGAACTTATGTCACTCTTCCATTGTTTCCTTCTTTCCCCTTTCCCTTCTCTTCTTCCTCCCTTAGACATGCCCAATTGACCTCTGCATCTGTACTTTTAACATCAACAGATCCAAGTACCTGTTGAAATATTTGGAAAAAAATTGTGTCTGTACTGAACATGCAGTCATTTTTCTTGTTATTATTACCAAAATATAGCATTTTCACAGTATTGCATATTATAAGTAATCTAGAAATGATTTAAAGTATGCAAGGAGATGTGGATACATTGTTTGCAAACACTGATCCATTTTATGTAGAAGACCTGAGCATCCTTGGGCTTGGGTATCCACAGGGTTCCTTGAATCAATTCCCATGGTTACTAAGGAATTATGTTTATGGAATTCTCTTTTGGGTTCTATACTAGGAGTGACATTGAGGATTTGAGTGCCTGATCTTTTCAAGTTTAAGTAGTGCTCCTCATCCTTTTGTACTTGCCTCATTATTAAATTCAATGTGAAGCACTCAGAGCTTAATTAATGGCTTCTAATGATTTGAACCACAGAGGGAACCTGAAAGTAATACCAAAGGATGTTTTCACAGATATTATCAAATAGTGGACTGACCCAAGTACAGAAGTATCTCTACTACTTACTTGCCACTTCACACTGTACAACTCCTGGTATGCTAGCAGTAGCATTGATAGTACATATCTGCATAGTAGTGCTAAATAGAAATATGGCCCCAGAATGCCAGAGATATCCAAATACCCTTGATCACATCAAGGTCAGGTGGAATGGTAGTAAAAAATAAATATTCCTAAGACTCCATGATGAAATGACTGATACAAAATGGGGGATTGGGCCAAGGTACCTGAATTTCTAGGAAGTAATCAGATGACTCTTGAACTGTCTGAGGATTCCCAAATTCTATTGAGTTTCATTTCTGCCTTGAACATTTCAACCACTGATGCTGCTGATGCTGAATAGACAGAATTCCTCCTCATTATCACCATTTTTTTTCTTTATTAGTTAGATTTGTATTCAGAAAATACAGTCAGTTTGGTACCATTATTAGGCTCATCCATGACCTACCCCCTCCCCTTGGCCCCTCCTTGTTGAGGTATATGGGTCATGCATTGTGGAGTTAGCCCACAGTTATGGGTAAGCTAAATGTCTCTGCATATCACGACCCAACATGTGGCTCTGACATTCTTTCCACCCCCTCTTCCACAAAATTTCCCTGAGCCATGTTGGATTCATTTTTGGTCTGCTTCAGTGATGAGGTGATGGGCTCTCTGATTTGGTAGGAGTTGATTTTTCTCTGTGTTGATCTCCTTCCCCCTTGTGCTGGTATCCGGTTCATCAGGAAAACAGCACCCTTGGTTGTTTCGCCAATTTTTCTTAGTTTTAGCCAGGGCCCTTATGAGGTATGATGGAGTGGCTCTCTCCTTAGGATCTACATCTATCTGAAAAAGAGAAGCAAATTATCCAATGGAGAGTAAGTTAGCACCAGGACAAAAGAGATAAGGCTTACTTTTTCAATACAGAATTTAATAGGTGTAGGCCCTCTTGTAGCCCATGATTGATGGTAACTTGATATTGGTGAGTGGGCTTATGCTTGGATATGGTTCTGACTTGTTTCCCATCTCCAGCTATGGGTCCATTATCACTGAGGAGATCAGTTAGCCAAATTAAGAGCAATTGGTTCCCCACCATGGCTGTGTGCCACTATTGCACTTGTATGGCCATCACAAAAAGTTATTTGCTGCGAAGTAGGTTAGACCATGAGTTGCTTGGACAGATATTGGTCATTTTACCCCAGTCGCCCATGAAGCACCTTCTGGCACTAGACGCGCTGACTGTCTGGGGACTGACTCTCTTCCAACTTCCAGCCATGCCATTCTATTTTGCATGTCAACCACAGAAGGTGTCTTCATCAGTAGGGTCTTACCATTAACCTTTGTGGGCCATCAAGTACTCTGACAGAAATCTGTCTGTCATTTAGGAAACCTGTAGGTCTCTCTGATCAAAAGCTCATTGTGGATGATAGCCCCATGCTGGTACTGGGAGTTACAAGTCAGTGCCCACTAAGAAAATGAGGGAAAAGATAACTAATATACAAGAGTTAGAGAGAAGAGAGAGGGAGAGGGAGAAGGAGGGAGGGAAGATGTAGAAGATTAAGGTTAGTCTTGATCCTACTCTCTCCAGTGTCTTGTGGTTCAGGTGTTCCCTGTAAGGGCCTGGTGAAGGATCAGCCATTTGTTCTGCCATTTAGTAAGTATAATTTTATGGTACCATTGCCATTTGGGTCTAGATTTATGTTTCCCACCCCTTTGATGCCCTCCCCTCTCTCCCCTTCCATCCTACTGTCTAGTCCACAAGATGTTTGCTGGGTATGTAAGGTATCTTGGGTAGATTCAGGTTAGGTGCTGTACATGAGTGAGAATATGTGGTGATTTTTTTTCTGTGATTGGGTAAGTTCACTGAGAATGATCTGTTCCAGGTTCAACCATTTTTCCTCAAATATCATTGTGTCATATTTTCTTACTGCTGTATAGAATTGTATTGTGTAGATATACCACATCTTAGTTATCCATTCTTCTAGTGATGGACATCTGGGTTGATTCCAGCTCTTAGGTATTATAAACTGAGCTGCTACAAACATGGTTGAGAAAATCTCTCTAGCCTGTGGTTTGAAGGTTTTAGAGTAGATGCCCAGTAAGGGAATAACTGGGTCTGTTGGTATCTCTATACTCAGCTTTTTCTGAAGTCTCCATATTGCTTTCCAAAGTGGTTGTACCATGCTATGTTCTCACCAACAGTGGATGAGTGTTCCTGCTTCTCCACATCCTCACCAGCATTTATTTTTATTTGATTTTTTGATGTTTGCTATCCTTATTGGGGTAAGGTGGAATCTCATAGTTGTTTTAATTTGCATTTCTCTGATGATTAGGGATGATGAACATTTTCTTAAGTGTACGTTTGCCATTTGTATTTCTTCCTCTGTGAACTGCCTGTTCAGCTCTTTGCCCCATTTTGTGAGTGGGGTGTTTGACTTCTTACTGTTGAGATTTTTGAGTTCTTTGTACATTGTAGAGATTAGGCCTCTATCAGTTGGATAACCTGCAAATATTTTCTCCCATTCTGTGGGTAATCTTTTGGTTTTGCTTATTGTATGCTTGTTTGTAAAGGAACTCTTCAGCTTCATGTCATCCCATTGGTTGAGTGATGGTTTAAGTTCATGAGCTCCTGGGGTTTTGTTCAGGAAGTCTTTTTCTATTCCTATATCATGGAAAGTACTTCCTAAATTTTCTTCCAGTAGTATTCGAGTTTCTGGTCTTAAATTGAGGTCTTTAATTCACTTGGACTTGAGTGTAGTGCATGGTGAAATGTGTGGGTCAAGTTTCAGTTTCCTGCATATGGTTATCCAGTTTGTCCAGCACCATTTGTTGAAGATGCTGTCTTTTTTCCAGCCTATATTGTTTGGGCCTTTATCGAATATCAAACTGGATAATGTGGAGGAGATGGATAAATGCTTGGATGCTTACCATCTACCAAAGCTAAACACAGAGCAGATTAATCACCTCAATCAACCAATCACACTCATAGAGATTGAAAAAGTAATTTAAAAACCTCCCAAAAAAGAAGAGTCCAGGACCAGATGGCTTCTCAGCTGAATTCTATGAAACCTTCATGGAAGAACTCAAACCTATCTTCCTCAAACTGTGCCACAAAATCAGTGAACAGGGAAAGCTACTCAACTCCTTTTATGAAGCTAGCATCACCCTAATTCCTAAACCAGGCAGAGATGCCACAAAAAAAAAAAAAAAACTACTGGCCTATTTCCCTGATGAATTTACATGCAAAGACCCTAAACAAAATCCTCACAAACCGAATCCAACAACACACCCAAAGCATTATCCACCTTGACCAAGTGGGATTCATTCCAGGAACACAGGGGTGGTTCAACATACGGAAATCTGTCAATGTAATACACCACATAAACAAGGTTAAATATAAAAACCACATGATCATTGCGATAGATGCAGAAAAGGCCTTTGACAAGATACATCACTTCATGTTCAAAACATTGGATAGATTTGGCATAGTTGGTTCATATCTTAACCTAATAAAAGCAATATACAAAGCTCTGAAGGCCCAAATAATACTGAGTGGAGAGAGACTGGAGGAATTCCCATTGAGATCAGGAACAAGACAGGGTTGTCCACTCTCACCTCTGCTTTTCAATATAGTACTGGAAGTCCTAGCTCAAGCAATAAGACAGGAGAAGGAAATAAAAGGGATACAATTTGGAAAGGAAGAAGTTAAGTTAGCTTTATTCACTGATGACATGATTATATATGTAAGAGACCCGCGAGACTCCATCCCAAAACTCCTGAAGGTGATTAACTCCTATAGCAAAGTAGCAGGATACAAAATCAATGCAAAAAAAATCAGTAGCCTTCCTTTATGCAAACGACAAAGATACAGAGAAAGAAATAAGGGACATAGTCCCATTTTCAATAGGAACAAAAAAATAAAATACCTTGGAATAATGTTAACCAAGGAAGTGAAAGATCTATACAACGAAAACATAAAAACACTCAAAAAAGAAATTTAGGAGGACTTGAGAAAATGGAAAGACCTCCCATGTTCCTGGATAGGAAGAATTAACATTGTGAAGATGACAATCCTACCAAAGGCAATAAACAGATTTAATGCAATTCCAATTAAAATCCCTACCGTGTTCTTCACAGAGATAGAAAAAATGATCTCAAATTTCATATGGAAAGGCAGAAGGCCTCGCATTTCCAAACATATCCTCAGCAAAAGAAATACCTCTGGAGGCATCACCATACCTGATCTAATGCTATATTACAAAGCCATAGTAATAAAAACAGCATGGTACTGGCATAAAAACAGGAGTATAGATCAGTGGAATAGACTTGAGGACCCGGACTTTGGGTCAAGCAACTATAGCTACTTGATATTCGATAAAGGCCCAAACAATATAGGCTGGAAGAAAGACAGCATCTTCAACAAATGGTGCTGGACAAACTGGATAACTACATGCAGGAAACTGAAACTTGATCCACACATTTCACCATGCACTACACTCAAGTCCAAATGGATCAAAGATTTCAATATAAGACAAGAAACTCGTATACTACTGGAAGAAAATTTAGGAAGTACTTTCCATCTTCGGAAGTCTGGAAATTGATTCTGACTCTCCGTGGAAGCTTCACTTACATCACATAACCTTCCTGTGCTAGTGGGCGTCCTCCTAATATGGTGATTGGCTTCTAAGATTAAATGTGTGGAAAAAGAGTAGATGTAAGGGGTATAAATTTTGATGGCCTCACTTCATGAGTCACTCAATTTAAGTTCCATCTACTTTATTTATTTACATATGCCAGCCCACATTCAAAAGTAGTGAATCAAACTCTGCTTCTTCATGAGTCTCAAAGAATTTGTGGCTGTATTTTCAAACCATGATGACACATGTCCAATTAAAACAACAGGTTAGAATTAAAGATTACTTTTTCAGGTAATTTCTGTGGGGTATAACATCAATTTCTTGGCCTCTAATTATAACAAGACCATTTTGTTCAAATATTTTCAGAGGCATATTTATTTTAAATAAGATTAGAAGTGTTGGTGATAGTAATGACTATTCATTCTACTATTCATAATGCACAGAAAGAAAAGTGTTAGCTTGTGGCTCTTCTACTTAATGCCTCTCCAGAGCATTCTTTGAACAAGTTTATGTTGCAGAACCACATCTCTCTCTCCTACTGAAGCTATCAGGGAGAAAGGATATTCCCTAAGTTGCTGAGTCTTTTTTGTTTGTTTGCTGATTTATTTTGAATACTGCCACTGCAGGCAATATTATTTGTATAACAAACAAACAAGCAAGTTTAAGACTTGCGATTTTCCCATAGGAATTGAATGAAGACTAAATAGAATCTTTTTTTATTATTAGTGGGATAAAGAGCATTGAGCATGTTTCTTCAACCTCATGTAAAATTGGGCAATTAAAGAAAATCCATCTCACTATTGACTCTGGGAGGATTATTGAATAATCTTACTGACATCAAGCCTTCAGCAGTCAGGCACCCACAGGTGCTTACTAAATGAATGGGAATGTTGTATGTTATAAGAGCCTTGAGGAGGCTAAATAGAACACAAAGCAAAAGGACATAGAACTGACCATGGATAAAGTGGCTTCCTGCTCCTATTAGATGAGTGATAAGGACAAAGACAGCCCAACAGGTATTAATATAGACCAATGAGGGATTAAGTAAGTCTTCTAGTTTCTGTCACTTTGCTATAAGTGAGGGATGATGAGTTAGGGTAGAAGACTGAAGAAAGTGGAGATGATTTGAAATGTTTTCTGTGGAGGTAGATAGAGCCAACTAATGTTAGAAGCATGAAAAGGTTGCTAAGCAAGCACAAAGGCAAATAAGTTTGGGACATCACCAAAGCACATGGTGCTAATATGCTATGTTCTTTTGAGGAGCTTAGGACTTTGGTGTAAAATCCAAGAGAGTGGGCCTTGGACATTTAGAGCTCTGTCCACAGTGTAGTATGAGGACAGATGAGCCAAAAAGTGGGAAAGAATTGGTTCAATATGTCAAATATTTAATATATATAGGGGAAAGACTGTGAAGTCAAGTAGCTGAGGGTTATAAAGAGAAGGCTAGGGTGGTATAAACTTCAAAGGATTGGGGTTTTTGTTTTTTGTGCTGGTTTTACTTTTTTTTTTGAGGCAGGATCTCACTCTAATCTAGGCTCACTTGGAACTCACTTTGTAGTCCCAGGCTGGCCTCAAACTCACAGTGATCCTCCTACCTCTGTGTCCCAAGTGCTGGGATTAAAGACATGGCCCTGGTTTATAAAGGTTGAAGAAGTCACAATCTACAAATGCCAATGGAGAGATGACTGTCTACTCACCATCTCCTTGGACCTGAGATTTTGAGATGGCAATGACATGGACTCTTTTCTTGAGAAAGTTTCAGAAGAAGCTTGGAAGAGAGGCAGAATAACTATGAAGCATAAACTATGTGAATGATAGGCTTTGTGTATTGAGATTTATTTGTGAACAAAATTTAGTAAGGAATTTTTATTCTAGTGGCCTAAACCGGCAACAGATACTTAGGCATATTTAAGCACAAAATATAATTTTGGACACAAGCTATGAAGAAACAAATAAGGTGACTAGATGGAGGCTGAAGGATGTATATAGGAAGTGAAAACTCGTTTGCCTCAAGCTGTAGCAAACAAGAGAATGGAGGGTATCCTGGAAGTCATAGCAACACTGAGCCCAGATAGATCTTATTGGATTAATGCTTGCTAGAGTAAATAGCTTTGCTGAGTAGCAGATGGAGAAAAGCACATTGGGGCTTACAAATCATTGCTATGAGGGTAATGATTTTGCAGCATCATTGCCAGGCATCTCAGAGCAATTCATTTCTTTTGTGGCCTCCTGGAGGAAGCTGTGGTCAGCTGTGTCTCCCCTGCCTGCTGGACCTGGAGACCAATAACAGACAACTGAAATCCCTGCCCACAAGCCCCATAGATCCCAGAACCACTGGGGAACAGGGGAGAATGGGAGGCTGTGTGGGCGTGGGAGGCAACCTCCAAAGCTCTCTCAGGCAGTTTGCACGCAGCTCAGGAAGCAAAGCTATTGGTGGAGTTGAGCAAAGGGAAGTGGCTTGTGCTTCAGACATGACACTCAAAGATTCTTGGAGAAGACCTTTTTAGGGCAAAGAAAAGGAAGTTTTACTTCACCAGGGGTTAGAAAACAGGAGAAATTTACTTTTTTGATAATTCTGCAAGTAAGAGTAGAGGAAGACCAAGAGCATATTTAGTGGGCAGAGTTTCAGCTGACTGGTGATGACAACTGAGAAAATTTGGGAGGATGCTCTCATTTGGGTAGCCCCACATAGGGATCAGAGCACCCCTGATCTTCTCTGGTTCCCTGATTGGACAGAATATTGCAAATGTCAACAAGGCTCTGACCCGTGGCCCTTTGCCTGATTTTCTTATAATGAGCCTACAGCCCTTTCCTAATTATCTCTTAACCTCTGCCTCATCTTGAGGTCATAAAGAATACATTTTTTTCTAACTATATTAAAGCTCTTCCTTTTAAGATGACCAAATCAATTAATTATTGATTCATTTATTCCTATTTTTGAGCACTTATATTCAAGATACTATTATAAAAACAGGGACTTAAAGATAAAAAGTTACAATTTTTGTTTCTGGATGTATGTTCACATATGGGAGTAGGTTGTGTGTGAGCCATGGTGTGCATGTGGAGATCAGAGAAAACCTTAGGTGTCGATCCTTGGCATCCATCTTGTCTGAGGCAGGTTTCCTTGTTCTAAATATTGTTCATGGCTGAATTCATCAGACTAACTGTCCTGCAACTTTCTTGGAAGTTCTCCAATCTCTGCTCCCTACTCATTGTAGGCACACTGGGATTACAGATGCCTACTACAATATCCAGCTTTAACGTGCATTCTGGGAATCTGAATTCAGGAACTCATTCTTGCATGCCAAACACTTTATCTTCTGAGCATCTTCCCAGCCCAAAGAAGGCTATAGGTCTTATAGCCAGCATGGGGAACATTTTTTAATGACATTACAAAATAATGCAAATGTTGGTTTGTCCTTCTCACTTTGTTTCAAGGCTTCAAATATCACTTACATATCTTTCTTTAGAGAAATGTCTTCTACTGCCAAGGTCTGTCAGCACAGATGACAGCTAGACACCTCCATTTTGTGTCCTAGCTGTTCTCAAACACAGTAAAACTCAAAATAAATTAATCTTCCCCCACTACTTTCAAGAACATCCTGTTCTTCTTCCTTGGATCTTCTTTCTAAGAAGTGATGCTGCTATTCTTCTGGTATTCCAGTTATCTAACCTCCAAAATAAGAATATTCTTGATTCTTTCACATTCAGTAGTCACTTCTTGCATTCAGCAGTCACTAAGTTCTAATGAACTTAACATCATAATATTTCTATGGTCTTTTCCATCCTAGTGGCTAACACCATTATTTATCCCAGTAACCCAGTATGAGTTACTGAAGCAATCTCCCAACCAGTCTCCTGACTGAAAAGTCCTGCCTTGTTCCAAGCCTTAGTCCACATTGCCATACCTGGATGATTTGATGTCTTTTCTTCAATGGGTCCTCACATACTGAAATATCCCTTAGGCCATCTCTTCATTGTCCTCATAGTGCTTGAATACATACTATATTTTAGTTGTCATGAAATACTAGCAAGCCTCAAAGACCAGGGTCTCTCACAAGTTCTGTCTTATACATGTTGCATTTTCTGATTAGAAACTAATTGCTCTTCCATGTATAGACCAATTGCACTCATATTTCTGAGTCAATTCTTTTGAGAAAAACTGTAGCTCTACAGCAGATGTAGTTCCCCCTTTTGTATACAACTGTGGGACACTGGATCATTCCCAGCATATTATGTGCCAAACTAGGTTAACTGTGAACCTCTCTCTCTAAAATGTAAGGAACTTAAAGGTAAGGGCTGTGCCCTATGTGTGTTTGCACACCAAGTGACTAATTAGAAATAGAGACTCAATAAAAGTGCAATAAATGAACAAAGGAAATACAAAAAAGAAGGAAAAGACAGATGGAAAAAAGGAAGGGAGAGATAGAGAAAGGAAAGGAAGGAAGGAGGAAAGAAGAAGAAAGAAATTTAAAGGATAAGAAAGGAAGAGATAAAGGAAGAAACAGAAAGGTATATAAATACACAGTGCACTGGAATGAAGAGAAGTATTGAATAAACCATACTGGAAATATGAAGCAATGGCTTTAAGGAGGAGGTGATGTGTATGCCAAGCATTTTGGTAAAGGAAGAGTTACCCAGACAGAGCCAGGGCAAAGAACTTTTAGAAAGAGCCAAGAATATATCTAAATCACAGAAATAAGAAAATTGTGAAATGGCTTATTTGTCCAGAATTCAGTGACAGGTAATAGAAAGCACTCTAGCTGGTCTGACAAGAATATGTTTTTATATAATAGTCAATACCTACAGAATCTTGTGGCAAACCAGAGGAATAGACATAAGGAATAATTCCCAGAGAAATTTTCTAGCTTAGCTTCAGGGTGTCTGACTACAGTGATCATTTGGTGTCTGACTTACCAAAACAAATCTAAAGTCCTCTGTGTGGAGGAGTGTGTAGTTCTTACACCTCTATAAGCCTGACTCCTCAATAACTGTCTGACATAGGGAAAACTACCTCAATGTCCTGGATCTCATTCAGGAATATCCATAAGATGAGGCATTTATGTAACTATTACTACTCCCTTTCCATGTAGAACTTAAAGTTTTCTGTGTCTTTGTGTTACTCCCTCAGATTCAGAGTCCTCAAGTAGGAGCATGCATTTATCCCATCATTGCTTACATGCCCATGCTCTCCTTACCATTCAGAGAGGAAGAAGGGAGTGCTTGGTTCTTTCCTTTCATGGCATGGGATGCAGAGTGCTGCCTCCTACCAAGACATGACCAGTGAGGGCTTTACCCCATTGGGAAGCTAATGGATGGAGAACAAAAAGCCCAGTACATCTTGAACACTTGCAACACTGTTTGTATTTTTACAAAGAAATTAGCCATTTTTCCTTCTTTTGAGCAACAAAACCCATGAAAGCATTAAATGTAAAGTGCTAACTAAATTTGTTTCTACTGCATCTTAAAAGAAACATATAATTTAAAAAAAAACATTTTAGCTGGGCGTGGTGGCGCACGCCTTTAATCCCAGCACTCGGGAGGCAGAGGTAGGAGGATTGCCATGAGTTCAAGGCCACCCTGAGATGACAGAGTTAATTCCAGGTCAGCCTGGACCAGAGTGAGACCCTATCTCGAAAAATCAAAAAAAATAAAAAAATTTAAAAAATAAATAAATAAATAAATAAACATTTTATTGACAACTTCCATAATTAATAGACAATAAACCACAATAATTCCTTTGCTTCCCCTACTTTGCCCTTCACAAATCCACTCTCCATTATATCCACTCTCCCTCTCAGTTAGTTTCTCTTTTATTTTGATGTCATCATCTTTTCCTCCCATTATAAGAGTCTTACGCAGGCAGTACCAGGCATTGCATGGTCATGGATATTCAGGCCATTTTGTGTCTGGCAGATTACATTGTAAGCAGTCCTACCCTTCCTTTGTTTCTTAAATTCTTTCTGCTACCTCTTCTGCAATGGACTCTGAGCCTTGGAGGGTGTGGTAGAGATGTTTCAGTGCTGAGCACTCCTCTGTCATTTCTTATCAGTACTATGATGCCATTTGAGTCATCTCAGTGATTGCCACCATCTGAAAAGAGAAGGTTTTATAACCAAAAGTGAGAGTAGCCTTAATATATGGGTATGAACACTAAGAAAAGTGCTTACAGGGCAGTTTGGTGAGCATAATATATGCATTTAGCCAGACAACAGCAGGCATTACATCTCTAGGGCTCATGACCTCACCTGCTATAGCTTTGGCTGGGTGTTCAGTACCAGGCATGTATTTTCTCCTGTGGAGCAAGCCCCCAGTCCAATTAGAGAGGTGTTAGTTTCCACTATAACAGACATGCCACTATTGCACTAGTTGGCACTTTTGACCTGGCTGGCCAAATGTAAAGCTTGCAGTATGCACTGTTATTACTGCTGATGACTTCTCTCTCCCATAGGCCTGCATGCATTATAGCTTTTTCCAGCTTTCTGTCAGCTGGTCTGCAGGGAGGATGTTTTTAGCTCCACCTTGATTTCTCAGTGAACTTGAAGCCAAAGTAGAAACACATAATTTACTGCCAAAACTCACAAATGTATTCTGAAATCTGAACTTGCCTTATACAACACCAGTGATAGAAAAGCTGTACTTTGGGGCTGGAGATATGCCTAAAAAACCTAACAACCCAGGTTTGTTTCCCAGTACCCTTGTAAAGCCAGATGCACACAAGTGACACATGCATCTGGAGTTCCTTTGCAGCATCTGGAGGCCCTGGCATGCCCTTTCTTTCTGTGTATCTCTCTTCTATATCTCTCTCTGCTTGCAAATAAATAAATAAAGTTAATTTTAAAAGAAAAAAGAAATCCTGGAGACTTCCAGTCAAGGTGGGATACCACCTAACTGTGCTGCACCTCCCAGAGAAGGAAAGGCAAGACATTAAGGGTTCACTGGATCTTTTAGGGGAGAGCAGTCTCTAATAGACCACCAGTGGGAGGGCATGAAGGGGCAGAAAAGGGAATTGGCTGATTCCCACACTCTCAGGTAGCCCACCAGTCCCCAAATCCCCCCAAGCAGCCATCCTAGCCATAGTCCCAGCCTCAGGTTACACCCGCACTAACTGCAGTCAAAGGGACACAGGCCAGCATAGTTCCACCTGTGCCACTGTGCATGGGTGATCATCCAGCACCCACTGGACACCCGAGCGACCTTACACCAGCTCCCCAGTCCCTGCGCAACATCAGACCCACTCCACCTGCCCATCCATGTGGCCTCAGACCCATTCCACCAACCTGTCTGCCCAACCAACCTCAGACCCATTCCCCAGGCCCTGTGCAACCTCAGGCTTGCTTCACCCGCCCACCCACACTAGTGACCTCAGACCCACCCACTCCGCCCATGAGCCTGCCTATGCACAACCTCAGACCTGCTCACCAGCCCCCGCATGACCTCAGACCCGATCTGATCACCCATGCAGAATGTCAGACCTGCTCTGCTCTCCCGTATGACCTCAGACCCACTCCCCAGCACCCGAACGACCTCAGGCCTGCTCTGACTGCCTGCCCAAGTGACAGACCAGTTCCCCAGCTCTGCCCAACTGCCTACCTCACTGCCAGACCTCCCCCTGTGATCCACTCCCCCTGTGATCTGCTCCATCCACCCCCATGCAACCTCAGACCCACTACCCCAAGTGGCACCACTCCCTGGGCTCATCACAACCACAGTACCACTCTCCCTACCCCTACACTGTGATGGGCAGACCACAGCACAAAAGGAATAACATGAAAAATCAAATGAACATAAATCCAATAAGATTGCTCAGTCCTACAATGGATGTCCCTAATCAAAACATAGAAGAGACACTAGGATCAGAAGCCCAAAATGATGTTATGTGCAATGAACGCTGACCAAGCTATTGGTAGAACTTGCAGAAAAGTAACAAAGGACCAACAATCATGTAGATGCTGCCATCACTAGACTAGACCTAATAGGTAAGAAAATGGAAGGGGTCCAGAGGCAGTTAAAGGATATGAATAAGAGAGAAAAAAAATAGAGGACCTCAATAACCAGCTGGCTATGTTAAATGAAGGCATAAAGAAATGCAAGGATGAATTCCAAGAAGCATGAAGAAAATCAGAAAATGATGTGAAAAGGGAACTTGACAGAGGGATGGAAGCTACACAGATAAAAGTAGCAGATGTTGCAAACCTAATAGAGTCAGCCATGTGGAGGATAGAAACTTAGATCTCAAAGACAAAACAGATGAAACAGTTCAAGAGTTCAAAAAGTTCAAAAAATTCTGTGAAGAGAACATGAGGGAACTGTGGGATACCATTAAATATCCTAATATTTGGGTCATGGGAATACCAGGAGGGGAAGAAATTTAGACCAAAGGCATGGAGAACTTATTTAACAAAACTATCGAAAACTTTCCCACTCTCTCAAAAGAAAGGCCCATCAAGATACAAGAAGCTAACAGAACTCCAAACAGATTGCATTGAAGGATAAACTCTCCAACATATTGTCATTAAGACTCTAAACATTGACAATGAAACAGAAATAACCACCAACACCATCATAGTTGGGGACTTCAATACACCATTATCAGTAATAGACAGACCATCCAAACAGAAACTCAGCAGGGAAGGGAGAGAGCTCAACAAAACCATAGAACATTCAGACCTAATGGACATCTACAGAACATTTCACCCCAAATCCATAGACTACACATTCTTTTCAGCAGCCCATGTAATCTTCTCTAAAGCCTGCCACCATATATTTAGGAAGATTGACATAATTCCCTACATGACATCAGACCAAAATGCTATATTGCTAGAAATTAACAACAAAACACCCACCAAAAGTCCCATTGGATTGTGGAAACTAAACATTAAATGCATAGTGGATGAAATAAAAAATGAAATGGCAAAATTTCTAGAAATGAATGACAATGAGAACACATTGTACCAAAATTTATAGGACACAGTGAAGGTGGTCCTCAGAGGAAACTTCATAGCACTAAATGCCTTCATAACAAAGACAGAGATCCCAAATCAATAACCTAACCATCCACCTAAAGGCACTGAAAAGCAAAAAGAGTCCAACCCAAAAACTCCATATGGAAAGAAATAATTAAGATCAGAGCAGAAAATAATGAATTGGAAAGCAAGAAAACAATTAATAAAATTGATGAAACAAAGAGCTTGCTGTTTGAAAAAATAAACAAGATTGACAAACCCATGGCCAATTTGAACAAGTGAAAAAAAGAGGCGCTTCAAATTAACAAAATTACAAATGGAAAAAGAGAGATTACAACAGACATGAGTGAAGTTGTGAGAATCATCAAGACTTATGTCAAAAACCTCTACTCCACAAAACTGTATAATATGGAGGAAATGGATAAATTCCTGGACACATAACATCTATCAAAGCTAAAGTCAGAGCAAATTAATCTCCTAAACAAGCCTGTCACACACATCAAGATTGAAAAGATAATAAAAAAAAACCTCCCCCAAAATAAGAGTCCAGGACCAAATGGCTTCTCAGCTGAATTCTATCACACCTTCAAGGAAGAACTGAAACTAATTTTTCTCAAACTGTGCCACAGAATCTGAGAACAGGGAAAGCTCCCCAACTCCTTCTATGAAGCTAGTATCACCCTAAAACCAAAACCAGACAGAGATGGCAAAAGAAACAAAAACTACAGGCTAATTTCCCTGATGAACTTAGACACAATGATCCTGAACAAAATCTTCAGAAACCAAATCCAATAACACATTGTGATAGTTAAGGTGATGTCAATTTGATCTGTTTAGTAATCCACAAAAATCCCTTTCAGGTGGGTCTCGGAGGTTGCTTCCAGGGAGGATCAACTAAAGGAGGAAGTGCTCACAGTTAAAAGATCTTGGACTATGGGGATATATGAACATCATTGGAATTGGTAAAAACTATGGGGACTTTTAAAGTTGGATGATTGCACTGTATTTTATGTTATGGATGGTTATCAGTTTATGGGGGCCAGGGGTGGAATGTGGTGGTTTGATTCTGGTGACCCCCATAAACTTAGGTGTTCTGAATGCTAGGTTCCAAGCTGATTCCCTCCTGGAGGGAATGTATTGTTGGGGGCAGGCTTATGGGTGATATAACCTGTTTCCCCATGCCAGTGTTTGGCATACTCTCCTGTTACTCTTGTCCACCTTATGGTTGCCTGGGGCTGATGTCCACCCTCTGCTCTTGCCATATTATCCCTGACATCATGGAATTTCTCCCTTGAGCCTGTAAGCCAAAATAAACCTCTTTTTCCCCAGCTTCTCTTGCTTGGGTGATTTCTACTAGCAATGTGAACCTGACTGCAACACTTAGGAAAGTCAGAGGAATGAGGGAGAGTCCCAAGGAAAGGGGAATGGATGTACCCATGAGTTCCGAGAGCCCTTGTGTGAATGGAACATGGGCCACAAAGAACATGAAAGGGGATTTATTAGACTTAGAGATGAAAGGTACAGAGAACTTCTGCTACGTGGAAGGTAGGAGGGGGTAGGGAGCCCATGTGGGAATAGAAGTTCCACCTTCCCAATCTCAGCCCAGCAGGACCAAGATGAGGGGTCTTAGAGGACCTGGAAGTTCAGTAGAAGTAAAAGCTTAAACGAGACCTTGCTCACCTGGTAAGAATCTATTTATAATCATATTGTGGTGGACTTTAGCTTCAAGCTCAAGTGAGCCTAAGAGAGAGATGATTGGTCTTATTGGTCTTTGAGTAGGAAGTGAGAGAACTGATGGGATGGCTGAATCAGACCCTGAACTCTGGTTCTGCTAAAGCAGGCAAGCATGGTGTTCCCTCTTTGGGCCCACTCTCCTGACAAGCTACCTAACTCCCTCTTATAAAGACTTTTGTAAGGGTGGGAGAAAATCCAGAGGAAGTTAGAGGGGGATGTCATTCATAGATTAGGAACATTCTTCTGGGACATTCTCTTCTTTAAAAGCCAAAAATGAGCCGGGCGTGGTGGCTCACACCTTTAATCCCAGCATTTAGGAGGCAGAGGTAGGAGGATCACCATGAGTTCGAGGCCACGCTGAGACTACAGAGTGAATTCCAGGTCAGCCTGAGCTACAGTGAGACCCTACCTTGGAAAACCAAAAAAAAAAAAAAAAAAAAAAAAAAAAAAAAAAAAAAAAAAAAAAGCCCAAAATGAGACTATATTGAAGATAAGATGAATCCATGTTCATACCAAAAGTTGTTCAGTCTTGTGCTAGTGATAAGAGAAGACAAGGACAGGAGTATGTCAAGTAGCCTACTGGCCACTGATGGAGACAGAGGAAGAGCTATGGTCAACATACCTATGAAGTTGGCCTACAGCTGACCTTAAAGTCATCATGCTGGCTCAATTACTTATGACAGTTTCACCTGAGAGGCACTTTCTTGAAACCTGGGCTCATAGAGCTTAAGGAACTTGGCCTACTTTGTAAGTGGTGGAGATACCACTCAAATCCCATCTCTGACTGCTGGTCATGTTTGTAATCATTATTTAGTCCAAATCTAGTGTCTAAAAAGTTTAAATAAGCCAAGATTTACATGCCACAAAGAATATAAGAAATCTTCTAAGAGGAAACTGCAAATAGTTATAGGAATCAGGAATTCTTTGTAGAAAAGGAACAAAAATCTATTCTCAGCCCTCACAAGTTCTTTGTTAAGATAGATGCATGTAACAAAACAATATTGTGAAAAAGAGATGCAAGCCAGGCCTGGTGGCTCATGCCTTTAATCCCAGCACTCAGGAGACAGAGGTAGGAGGATTGACACAAGTTTGACGCCACCCTGAGACTACATAGTGAATTCCAGGTTAGCCAGGGATAGAGTAAAACACTACCTTGAAGAAAAAGAGAGAGAGAGAGAGAGAGAGAGATGCAGATTATTAATGTGTTGGATGATATGGATTTTCAACTTGACAGATTCAAGAGTCACCTAGGAAATGGGCTTCTGGGAATGCCTGTGAAGGATTATCTGTATAAGGTTAATTGAGATGAGAAGACCCACCTTAACTGGATAGTACCATTCCATGAGCTTGAGTCCTGAGCACCAGCATTCATTGCTCTCTTTACTGTGGATTGAATGTGACCAGCTGTCTCAAGCTGCTGTCATCATGTCTTCCCCACCATGATGGACTGTAACCTCAAACTGTAAGCCTAAATAAACCCTTTCTTCCTTAAGTTGCTTATTACCAGGTATTTTGTCACAGCAACGAAAAATAACTACTGCAATTAAGGTATATATTTAATGTACACATGAGTGACACCAGAGAATTAATGGCTTTGAATTCCTATTTGTATAGAAGTTTCAATGAAGAACAGTGAATTTTTGAGAAGACACAGAGAAAGGGAAAAGGAATTTGATTCTCCAAAGACTTTCTTTCTCCTTTTATTCATCCTCCCTCTCCTTCCTCTTCCCCTTCTCCTCCTCTTTCTTCTGTTTTAAAATTTTTATTTATGATTAATTTGAAAAGAGAGAGAGAGAGAAATGAACATGCCAGAGCCTGTTGCCACTGCAAACAAATTCCAGATGCATGTGCCACTCTATGTGTCTGGCTTTATGTGAGTACTGGAGAATCAAACCTTGGTTGTCAGGCCTTGCAAGCAAGTGTCCTTAAGCACTGAGCAATCTCTACAGCCCCTATTCTTCCTTCCTTTTTCTTACAGTGTCTTGATATGTCTCCCAGCTTTGCCTCAAACTCCTGAGTTCAGGGATCCTCCTACATCAGTCTCCAAGAAGCTGGGATCACAGGAACATGTCACTGCTTCTGTTCAATCTTTTTATTCTTAATTACTTTCATCTAGCTACTAGTGAAAAAAAGTAAGTTTTTTATTGACCTACTCTGATTTCTTATAGCTTCATAAAAGAGGCACAATTGGGTGTGAGATTTCCAGAATTTCAACAGGTAAATTTTTGTGAGAAGGAGGGCATGATAATTGGGGCAACAAAACAAGCCAGACCCCACTTTCCAGAAAGAGAGTCGGTGGGAAATCTCAGCACATGCAAATATCAAGCATATTTCTGGTGCTTTTCTCATTTCATTTAGCTCATTATTGAAACTGAAGGTGATCTGAGAACTAACACATGAAAACCACTGCTTTGAAAGATCTGGTAAGAACATAGAAGACACACAAAATGACCTTAGCATTTGTAACCTCACAGTGGCTGACATTTCCTACACAAGACCTGCATAATAAGAGAAGTAAAGAATAATGACAGAAAAAATAAGGGCAACTAGTTGGAAAGAAGGGATTCAGTGGAGGAGGGATATGGTTAAGGGGAAAGGGAGGATATTAGGAGGTGATTATTATCATGGTGTATTGTCTGAAGGCTGTCAATGACAGTTGTTTAAAAGAACATAGAAAACAGATTAGAGCTAGGGGATAATTACAGAGGAAGGAGAAATTTCAGCATGGAAAAAACTTGTTTGAATCTACTTAGGCTGTGACAACAAAACTGAACATGTTGAAGACTCATGATTGTCCACCAGAACTAGATGGTAAGATATTGCTTGCTCCCAGGCCTGAGGGCCTGAGTTCCTTGCATGGACAGTGTGTGGGCGGGTGCTGTGGTCTGGAGTGAGTAAGCCAGACCCATTTCCTGGCTACTCCCACCTCTCAGGTCTGAGTTCCATGCTCTGACAATGTGTGGGCAGGCATTGTGGTCTGAAGTGAATAGGCCAGACCAATTTCCTGGCTACTGTCAACTCCTGGGTCTGAGTTCCTTGCATGGACAGGGTGTGGGTAGGTGCAGCAGTCTGTAATGAGTAGGCCAGACCCATTTATGGGCTCCACCCACCTCCCAGGTATGAGTTGCCTGCTCTGGTCTGTGTGCTAAAGGGCTCAGCACAAAATAGGCCTAATCCCTGTTCCCTTGCTCCTCCCAGTCCCCTGGTCCTCCTAGGTCCTATTTTGCCTTTATTGGGAAGGCCTGGTCCCTGTGTGAGATGTAGAATCAGGCATTTTGCTCTGGTATCCTGACTGGCAACTAGGTACCAACATCCCTGTTCACCTGAATCAGAGTATGAACCAGTCAAAGGACAAAACCTTGCTTCCTCCTCAAAAATATAAAAGGTCTTCCCAAAATGGGTAGACAACAATGCAAAAGAGCCAATGAAAGCCAGAAAACTGACACATCTCATCCCAGGATGCCTAGTCTGAAGTCATAGAGAACTCAACACAAATTCATTCTCAAAATGAAACCACAAAAACCAATGGCACCCTGATTTTAAAAAATGCTGAACTTGAAGCAAACTCTCAAAGAACCAATCATATTAATGGAATTGAACAGAATCATCTTCTAGAGTGTTCAGATTTTGACAGTAGGCTTAACATGTTTGAAGAAAATATTAGACGCTTCCAAAGAGGTATGAATAAATTGAAAGTAAGTCAACAACTGGTTCATTAAGCTTAATGAAGACTTTATCAAATGCAAGAATGAAATACAGGAAGCCTCAAGAAAATTAGAACTCGAATTGAAATCATACCTCAAAAAATAGATGGAAAGGATACAAAACAATACAACAGGAAATAATAATCAAATTGAAATTCTAAAAACCTTTCTAGAACTACACACCAACTCATGTGGAAGACAGAACCTCTGACTCGGAAGATAAGACAGAAGAAATAGATAGGGAGGCCAAACACTTTGCTAAGTTCAAAAAATCAAGTGAACAGAATGCAAGGGAACTGTGGGATACCCTAAAATGTCCAAGCATTCCTATTATGAGTATATCAGAAGGAGAGGGAATCCAGACCAGAGGCATAGAGAAACAAACAAATATTGAAGAAAAATTTCTGAATCTTGCAAAAAAAAAGAGACCCATCCAGATACAAGAAGCCCACAGAACACCAAACATGCAGGACCAAAGAAGGCCCATCATAGTTAAAACATTAAAACATAGTTAAAACAATAACAGTGAAAACAAAGAGAGAGTGTTAAAAGTAGCAAGAGAGAGGCAATTCACAACATACAAAGGCAATCTGATGAGAATTATATCAGATTTCTCAATGGAAACCCTGAAAGCCAGAAGGGCCTGGAATGGAACACTTCAAAGTCTGAAAAACTATGGCTTCCAACCCAAGCTACTTCACCCAGCAAAAGTATCCCTCATAATAGATGGTGAAAGAAAAGCTTTCCATGAAAAAAACTCAACTCTATGATTATATGAACACAAAGACAAACCAAAAGAGAATACAGGAGGGAATACTCCACACAGAACAGTCAACCAATCTCCAGGACCAACAAGAAGAAGATCACAATACCCAAAGTAAACCGGGCTCAAAACAGTACATAGCACAAGAAAGCACCAAACCCCATAAAACACCTCATCATGGCAGGGATTAATTCAAACCTCACAATAATAACCTTAAATATTAATGGTCTTAACTCACTCATCAAAAGATACAGGTTATCAGAAAAGCTGGACCCTTCTGTCTGCTGTTTTCAAGAAACCTACCTCATTATTAAAGATAGATACCTCTTTGGGGTGAAAGTTTGGAAAGCAATATTCCAAGCAAATGGAAATAAAAAACAAGCAGGTGTTGCTTTATTAATATCTGATAAAATAGAATTCAAACAAAAAGTAATCAAAAAGAACAAAGAAGGCTACTTCTTACTCATCAAGGGAATGATACAACAGGAGCACATCACAATCATAAGTATATATGCACCTGTGGTGGTTTGAATAGATGGCCCCCAATACATACAGTTCTTTATTGTTTGTAGTTTGATCTTCAGCCACCTGGATGGAGGCAGTGTCACTGGGTAGATCTTAAAGTATGGTGGTGGGTTTCAGATTTTAATCTAAAGATATGCAAGGTGTGCCTAGCTGGAGTTCCTGAAGTGTGCTGTGCTGTGTAGCTTTTTGCTTTTAGGCTTGTGCTTCTCTCTCTCTGCTTGGACCTGTGAAGGAAGGCCAGCTTCTTCTACCATTTATGGAATTTCCCCTGGATCTGTAAGGTTCAATAAATATCCCTTCCTCCATAACTGTGTCTGGTCTGAAAGTTCATCTCAGCAAACCTGCAGCTGTCTGCTACAGCACCAAACACAGGTATACCATAGTTTATAACACAAAATTTACTCAACAACAAAACAGAGAGAAACACAAACACCATCATAGTTGGAGAGTTCAATATCCCATTATCACCAATAGACAGATCATCCAAGCATAAAATCAACAGGGAAGTAATAAAGCTCAACAACATCATAGATCAACTAGACCTAACGGATTTCTACAGAACTTTCCACCCTAACTCTACAGAATACACATTCTTCTTAGCAGCCCATGGAACCTTCTCCAAAATTGACCATATATTAGGCCATGAACCATGCCTTCATAAAGTCAGGAAAATTGAAGTAACTTCCTGCATCATGTCCTATCACAATGCTTAAAAGCTAGAAATTAACAAGAGACACATCAAGAACTCCACCACCTCCTGGAGAACTAAACAACACACTTTTAAACAATGAATGGGTCATGGAAGAAATCAAAAAAGAAATTGTGAAATTCCTAGAATTAAATGATAATGAAAACAAAACTTATGGGGCATAAGGAGGGCAGTACTAAGGGGAAAATGCATAGCCCTAAATGCCTTAATTACAAAGACAGAGAGATACCAACTAATAATCAGACTGTCGACCTAAATGTGTTTTAAAAACAAGAAGAATACAACCCAAAGATGGAAAGAAATAGTCAGTATTAGAGCAGAAGTTAATGAATTGGAAACTAAGAAAACAATTTTAAAAATCGATGAAATGAAGAGCTGGTTCTTTGAAAAAATAAACAAGATTGACAAACCCCTAGCCAAAGTGATCAAGCACAAACAAAGAGAAGTCTCAAATTAACAAAATCAGAAATGAAAAAGGAGAGATCACTACAGACATCAATGAAATTGGAAGAACTATCAGGGTATACTTCCAAAACTTCTACTCCACAAAATTAAATAATCTGGAAGAAATGGATAAATTCCTAGACAAATACCACCTACCAAAACTAAACTCAGAGCATATTAATCTTCTAAACAAACCTATCACGTCCATGGAGATTGAAAAGGTATTCAAAAACCTTCCAAGAAAAATAGGTCTAGGACTGGATGGCTTCTCAGCTGAATTTTATCAAACCTTCATAGAAGAACTCAAACCAATTTTTCTCAATATATTCCACATAATTGGAGAGCAGGGAATCCTCCCCAACTCCTTTTATGAAGCTAGCATCACCATAATACCAAAACCAGACAGAGATGCAACAAGGAAAAAAAAAATTATATGCCTATATCCCTAATGAACTTAGATGTAAAGATCCTGAACAAAAACCTTGAAAACTGAATTCAACAACACGTCAAAAACTTTATCCACCTTGATCAAGTAGGCTTTATCCCAGGGATGTGGGGATGGTTTAACATATAGAAATCAATCAATTTAATACACCACATAAATAAACTGAACCATAAGAACCACATGATGACCTCAATTCATGCAGAGAAGGCCTTTGAGAACACCACTTCATGATCAAAACACTGGAAAGAATAGGCATGGAGGGTGTATAGCTCAACACAATAAAGGCTATATATAAAGCTCTTAAAGCCCAAATAATACTTAATGGGAGAAAACTCAAGGAGTTCCCACTAACAATTGGAACAAGACAGGGGTGCTCACTCTCACCACTGCTCTTCAACATAGTATTGGAAGTACTAGCCCAAGCAATAAGACAGAAGAAAGAAATAAAAGGGATTCAAATTGGAAAGGAAGAAGTCAAGTTAGCTCTATTTGTAGATGACATGATCCTATATATAAATGACCTGAAAGTCTCCATCTCAAAACTTCTAAAGGTGATAAGTTCCTTTAGCAAAGTGACAGGATAAAAAATAAATGCACAAATAGCAGTACATTTTCTATACGCAAAGGACAAATATATAGAGAAAGAAATCAGTGAGGCTGTCCCATTTTCAGTAGCAACAAAAAAATTAAATACCTTGGAATAACACTAACCAAGGATGTGAAAAACCTATGTAATGAAAACATAAAAACACTCAAGAAATTCATAGAGGAGAATGTGAGAAGATGGAAAGACCTCCCATACTCCTGGATAGGTAGAATTAATATTATGAAAATGTCAATTCCACCAAAAGCAATATACAGATTTAATGCAATACCAATAAAAATACCAGTATCATTCTACACAGAGATAGGAAAAATGATCTCAAAATTAATATGGAATGGCAGAAGGCCTCAGATATCCAAACATATCTTCAGAAAAAAACCACCTCTGGAGGTATCACTATACCTGATCTAAAACCATAGTGACAAAAACAGCACAATACTGGAATAGAAACAGAAACATAGACCAATGGAACACAAATGAAGACCCACACCTTAGGACAAGCAACTACAGCTGCTTGATCTTTGACAAAAGTGACAATAATGTAGACTGAAGTAAAGACAGCATCTTCAACAAATGGTGTTGAACAAATTGGATGACCATATGTATAAAAATGAAAATAGACCCACTCAATTTTCCATACACAAAAACCAAGTCCAAATGGATCAAAGACATCAATATAAGACCTGAAACTCAACTACTGGAAGAAAAAATAGGAGGCAGTCTCCAAGATATAGGACTGGGAAAAGACTTCCTGAACAAAACCCCAGTAGCCAAGGAAATGAAACAACCACTCAACCAATGGGATCTCATGAAGCTAAAAAGCTTTTGCACAGACAAACATACCATAAGCAGAATCAATAAATTATCCACTAAATGGAAGAAAATCTTTGCCAGCCATACCACTGACAGAAAACTAATATCTAGAATCTATAAAGAACTCAAAAAAACTAAACAATAAAAAAATCAAACAACCCACTCCAAAAGTGGGGCAGAGAACTAAATAGGGAGTTCTCAGAGGAAAAATTATTAATGGCTATCACACACTTAAGAAAATGTTCAACATCCAAAACCATTAGAGAAATACAAATTAAAGTATGAGATTCTACCTTATCCCAATAAGGATAGCAACATTTAAAAAAAATCAAATGATGGTTTATGTGGCTTGATGTTTTCACAGACTTTGAAGTTTTTTGTGCCTTCTCTGAGCTAGATTAATGTGATCTGCTTCTTGTAGGTACTTGAGGTTGATTATTTGATTCTTCTGTGTGGAGAATTTCCTGAAATACTCTGTGTAGGTTTCGTTTTGTGTTCATATAGTTGTAAAGTTGAATTTTGTCATGGAAGGTTTTTCTTTCACCATCTACTATGAGGGACACTTTTGCTGGGTACAGTAGTTTGGGTTGGAAGCCATAGGTTCTTAGTTTGCAGTGCTCCATCCCAGGCCCTTCTGGCTTTCAGGGTTTCCATGGAGAAATCTGAAGTGATTCTGATGGGGTTACCTTTAAATGTGATGTGTTGTTTTTCCCTAGCTGCTTTTAGGACTTTCTCTTTGATGTCAATGTTTAGAGTCTTAATAACAATATGTCTTGGAGAGTTTCTCCTTTGGTCCAAACTGTTTGGAGTTCTGTTAACTTCTTGTATCTTGATGGGCCTGTCTTTTGAGAGAGTGGGAAATTTTTCTTGGATTATTTTGTTGAATAAGTTCTCCATGGCTTTGGTCTGAATTTCTTTCTCTTCTGGTATTCCCATGATCTGAATGTTGGGATGTTTGAGGGTATCCCACATTTCCCTCATGTTCTGTTCACAATAATTTTTGTCCTTACTGAAAATTTGCTCTCAAAATGTTTCTTCTGTTTTGTCTTCCAGATCTGAGTTTCTATCCTCCACATGGCTGACTCTATTCTTGAGAGCCTCTAAGGAGTTTTGGGCTTGCAGCAAACAACTTGATGTAATGTTCATACAAGTGCAGTAGTGGTGTAGAGCCATGCTGGGAAACCAACTGCTCTCAATTTGGCTAACTGATTTGCTCAGTGGAACAGAACCCATAGCTGGAGCTGGGAAACAAGTCAGAACCATATCCAAAAACGAGCCCGCTCTCTACTAAACTGTTTTTAAAAAACAATGATAAGCACATCTACTTGGTGTTAATGTTATTCTCCATTGGAGAATCTGCTTCTCTTTTTCAGATAGATGCAGATCCTAAGGAGAGAACCACCCCATCATACCTCAAAAGGAACCTAGAATAATTGGGGAAACATGCAAGAGTGCTGTTTTCTTGGCAAACCAGGAACAAGCACAATGGTGAAGGAGATAGACACAGAGAACAATCAACCCCTGCCAAACCAGATGTCCAGAGACACAGAGGCACCCAAGATCTCAACACAGAAGCAGACCTAATATGAACCCAATATGGCTCAGGGAAATTTGCAGAAGAGGGGGTGGAAAGAATGTCAGATCCACATGTTGGGTCATGACACACAGAGACACTTCCTCCTACACAAAACTAAAGGCTAACCCCACAATGCACAACCCATATACCCCAACAAGGAGGGTCCCGGTGGATGGGGCAGGACATGGAGGAGGTTAACAGTGGTAACAACTTGAATGTACTCACTGACTACAAAAATAAAAAAATAAATTAAATCAAAAAAATCAAATGAAAACAAATATTGGTGAGGCTGAGGGAAATAGAAACCCTCATTCACTGTTGGTGGGAATGTAAACTGATGCAACCATTGTGGAAATCAATATGGAGACTCCTGAGAGGGATGAATACAAAGTTAACAACAGACCTTGTTATTCCCTTACTGGGCATTTACCCTAAAAGCTCTACATCTCAGTTCAGAGATATCTGTTCAACCATGTTTATAGCTGCTCAGTTCATAATAGCTAAAAACTGTAATCAACCCAGGTGCCCAACATTGGATGTATGGATAACCAAGATGTGGTATACCTACATATTGGAATTCTACTCAGCAGTAAGAAAGAATGACACATTGAAATTTGTAGAAAAATGGTGGAACTTGGAACAGACCATTCTAGGTGAACTCACACAATCACAGAAAGACAACCATTGCATGATCTCACTCATCTGCAGTTCCTAACCTGGATCAGACCACGTTTCTCACATAACTGAATACCATTTTGAGGTTTGGACAACAGTGAGGGTAGGGCTTTGAGGAAGGGAAAAGGTGGTGGGGGACACAAAACTGAACTGAAATTGAACTGGTACCCTAGAATCCTACATCCTGGAAGTCAAACTAAAAAGTGGAACCTGACAGAAGCAGGCAGAAGCTGCTCCAGCAGTGGTGGAACCAGGTCCACGTGGCCACAGCCACAAGGCTTGGCCTGAGCAGCAGGAAGAACCAGATGAGGAGATTCTCCACCCACACAAGCCTGCTCCCAAGCTCAAGAAACATAAAGGGAGGACTGCAGGGACCAACAGAGTGGCTTGTGAGGAAGAGGATCAGGAGGACCAGCAGAAGAACTTCAGCCACCATCCAAAGCTTCCCATCCCCCACTGCCAGTTCAAGTGCCAGCACACACCAGAGACCTGGATAAGGGAGCTCACCAACATTGCATCCAGCACAGATGATCAGAGCAGCAACCCAGGCAGCCTACCTGAGCCCACAGCATGGCAAAGAGGGCCCCAAGCAGGAGCCCAGCATAACTGATACCAAAACCATCTCAAAAGGTTACTGAAATTACATCAGGTCAGTACCCACTGAATAAGCCTGGCATATAGGCTTGAATCAGAAGTGCTAATTGCACTTTCCATGTCAGGGTAAATAAATACATAACATATAATTATATGTTAAATCTGATGGATGGTTGGATTTGCCATTTTTTGTTTGTTTGTTTGTTTGTTTGTTTGTTTTTCAAGGTAAGGTCTTACTCTAGCCCAGGCTGTCCTGGAATTCACTATGTAGTCTCAGGGTGGCCTTGAACTCATGGTGATTCTCCTACCTCTGCCTCCGGAGTGCTAGGATTAAAGGCATGTGCCACCATGCCCGGCTTTGCCATTCTTAAATAAGCTACATTTGGGCTTGTCATTTGTTGCTTCCTGTGTTATAGTGCCTTTGTTTCCTCTTCTGTCGTTCTTTAGGAAAGGGTCTTACTTGGTCACAAGCTGACTTGGAAACCTCTACAGACCAGAAATCTTAGTTTTCCAGTTGACAGGATTAAGGGTGTGGGGCAACATACATCCTTAGGGACTGTGACTTTGTTAGAGGATCTGGTTGTCATAATACTTACTTTTGCATAAATACTCTGTGCTGTTTTTCATTGAATGTGTACATTGTTTAGTTAAATTTTAGAATCTGCCTGTACTTTGTTCCATTCAGTGTACTTGAATATTCTCATAGCAGGCAAACTCAACACATAGGGTCACTTTTGCGGTTACTCTGAGAGTCTTAAGAGCCACACCTAGCACCTTAAGCTCCTACCTTGAAGGTATATAGCATCAGATTGATTGATACATCTAATAATACTGCAGATAATTAGAAAATCCAAGCATTAAATTAATCTAAGTTGCAAAATTTGCTACATTATAACACAAAAAAAACAAGAAATCAAGACAATATAAACCCACCAAAAAGTATTAATTCATCATAAATGACCTCCAGTGAGACTGATATAGAGGAAACATCTGAGAAAGATTTCAAAAAAATGATTATATATATATGTTCAAAGAAATCAAAAGAATCAAAGAAGACGCAGGAAACCAATTTAATGAAATAAGGATGTCAATACAAAACATAAACAAGGAAATAGAAATAATAAAGAAAAACTAATCAGAAACACTAGCAATGAAGAACACAGTCAGTGACATAAAAAAAAAAAACTCTGTAGAAAACCTCACCAGTAGAATGGATGAAGGAGAGGACAGAATATCTAAACTAGAAAATCAAGTGGCAGATCTAGTACAGTCCAACAAAAAGAAAGACAAACTAATAGGAAAGTATGAATGGGAATTTCAAGATATTCAGGACACTATGAAAAGATCAACCATAAGAATTCATGGTGTAATAGAAGGAGAATTTCACTCCGAAGTCATAGTAGGCATTTTCAACAAAATCATAGAAGAAAACTTCCCCCAAATTGCAAAATAGATGTCAATGCAGATATGGGAATCCTTTAGAACACCAACCAGAGAAAACCTGGAAAGAACCTCTCCTCTCCATGTTATAATTAAGCTACCAAACATACAAACCAAAGAAAATGTATTGAAAGCAGTTAGAGAAAAAAAAAAAAAAAACAAGCCACATACAAAGACAAGCCCATCAGGATCACAGCAGATTACTCAACACAAACTTTAAAAGCCAGAAAGGCTTGGAATGATGTATTCAAGGTTATGAAAGATAACAACTGTCAACCAAGGTTACTTTACCCTGAAAAGCTATCTATTCAAATAGAGAGATAAATAAGGACATTCCACAACAAAAGCAGGCTAAAGGAATATTTGAAGACAAAACCAGCTCTACAGAAAATACCTGGCAAGATCCTCCATGCTGATGAGATAAAAAGCACACATATAAGGAACCTGGATAAAACAAACCATACTCACATAATAGTTAATATAAAAGGTGGAACCCTCAAGAGGACCTTAGGGGCAGCACCTGAATTGAAGGTCCAGGAGAGAGTGAGATGAAACCTAACCTCAAATTTCTCCTGTTTCTCTTTCTTCTCTGTCTTTTTCTTTTCCCTTGGTGCTGGCTTGTAATTCCCTGTACCAGGATATGGTCTATATCCACAAAGAGCTGTTGATCAGAGAGACCTGCTAGATCTCCAAAAACAAACAAGACAGACTTCTGTCAGAACACTTGATTACCCACCAGAGGTTAAAGGTAAGACTTTCTGCTGAAGACATCAAATGCTATTGACATGGACCATAGAGAGACCTGGCTGGAATCTGGAGGAGAGCCAGTCCCCAGACAATTAGCCTGTCTAGTGCTGGAAGGTGCTACATGAGCTTCAGGGGGAAGTCCAAGTAACTCAAAGTCTAAGCGAGTTTGATGCAAACAACCTGATGTGATGCTCACACAAGCGCAAAAGTGGCTCACAGCTATGGCGAGTAACCAACTGCTCTTGGATTGGCTAACAGATCCACTCAGTGGAAAGGAAACTATATCTGGAACTGGGCAGCAAGTCAGAATCATATTCACATAATGATTCTGCTTTCCATTGTCAAGCTCTGACTTACCTCATGCTATAAGAGGTTCAACACCCTTTTAATTCTCCCTAATAATGGTCATCCCATTTAACCAGTGCTGACTTCATTCTCTATTGGAGAATCTGCTTCTCTTTTTCAGATGGGAGCTGGACCTGAGGAGATAAACAACCCTGTGTACTCCACCCCAGCCCCAGAGGAAACCACAGAGGAATTGGGGAAATGAGCTAGAGAACTGTTTCCTCAGTGAACCTGATATCAGCACAAGGGTGAAAGAGATAGATACTGAGGACACTCAACTCCTACCAAACCAGAGATCCAGAAGCTCCTAAGTGCCCATCACTGAAGTAGGCTTAAATGCTCCCAGCATGGATCAGGGAATTTTGCAGAATTTTGGGCAGAAAGATTGTTAGAGTCACAAGTTGGAACATTTTGCACAGAGACAGTGCCTCTCCTCCCCCATAATTCATGACCCACAATCCCCATTGGGTTGACCTGCATCCCTAATGAGAAAGGCCTCTTCCAAAAAGGGGCAGGGAGGAGGGAAAGGATGGTACCAACATGTGTTGTTTGCATACAAAATATGTCCATATCTAATAAAAAATGATATTGCTGATGGCACCCTATACTTGGGGGTCAGGAGACTAAGAAATTAAGCCAGACCTGAGCTGGAATCCTCCTCCATGCTGAGTAGCTGTCACAGTGCTAGAAAGTGCTATGCAGCTTACTGGGAGAGAAAAGTCATCAATAGTGTTAAGTAGCAATGTACTTTGCAAGTTATTCACATGGTCAGCCAGGAAAGATGTGTTCACTAATAGTGGCATGTCTGTTATAGGAATAACCAACTATTCTCTGATTGGATTTGAGGCCAGCTCCACAAGAGGGAATCATGCCTGAAGTTAAAGATCTAGTAAAAAAAAAATGCATGGCTAAGAAGGTCAAACCTAGGTTGGAGGGGACTACTACTAGTGATTGGCTAAATGGATGTAATATACCCACCAAATTGCCCTATCAACATTTATGTTTATGCCCACATATTAAGGCTGCTCTCATTTTTGATAAGAGATGCTTCTCTTTTCAGATGGTGGTGACTACTGGGGAGACTCAAACTCATCAAAGGGCTGAGAAGTGACAGATGAGTGCTTAGCACTAAATGAGACATCTCTATCACACCCTCCAAGGCTCAAGGACCATTTCAGAAGAAGTGGTGGAAAGAATGTAAGAGCCAAAGAATGGGGAGGAGTGCTTTGGAAGACATAAAGTGTTGGTTTCATTTATGACCTCACAGTGGTTATTTCTACCTGTACAAGGCCTGTATAATATAAAAATGGCAACAAAATAGAAGATGGAGTAGTCGGAAGGAATCAGGAGGTCAGTGGAGGGAGGATAGGGGAGAAGAACAAAGGAGGTTTGTGGCAGAAGATTATGATCAGGGTGCATTGTATATATATGGAGGCTGTCAACAAAATGCTAAAAAAATAAATACAAGCAGGCTATGTAGCTCAAACAACAGGAATTCATTTCCTCACAGTTACGTCAATTTCAAGTACCAGATCAAGGTCCATCATGGTAAGGACCCACTCCCTGCATGGCAAATAGCCACTTTCTCTCAAGGACCTTTTCTTGGTACATGTGAGAGGTGGGGCCAGTGCCTCTTACAATGACATCATTTCTGTAAGATCATCTCATTTAAATTACTTACCTTCTAAGAGGCCCCAAATCCAAATAAAACCACATTGGAAATTCTGGCTTTCACCTCTGAATTTTTAGGGACACAACTGAATTCACAGTAGACGTATTGCATAAGCAGTTTTAGCGGGGAGGGGAAGCCTGTTGGCATGGAAAAGAGAAGTCACATGTAGGAAAAGTTGGTATGGTGATACTCAGTACTTACGTTCTTCTATCCCATGACTACAGCAGACATGAGTAAATTAATCAGACTATTCTTTCCTCAAATGTAAGACAGCCTTACAGCCCTTCTCAGCACCATTCTTTAGGCAGCCTGTACCAGTTGATCAGAATGGACACAAGACCTGAAATCTCTTTGCTGTGGCCACATCTGAACAAGGGAAAATGTGATGGAAGAGTCACAGATGGTTCTGATGCTTCATATCTGAGAGTGTGGCATCACTTTTGCCAATGAGATCAAACTAAGAGTCTCACAATGAGAAGATTATCATGGATTTTCTAGGTGGGATCATTAGATCACAAGGGTCTTTATAATAAGGTAGGAAGCTGAGTATGAGAAGGAAAATAGATGATAGGAAGGGTTAGAAAGGTGTAGCTTGAATCAAAGAATGTGGGTTTTTGCTAGAATCTGGTATAGGGATAAAAGGGGGAGTGATCCCTTTTCTGCACATCATAAAAGGCTCATGGTCCATACTACTTTACCAAAAGACAAGTTAATAAGAGGAAAGAATAATGAATTATTTGACAGTACATTGAAGAATGAAAGACATAGGATAAACTGTCAATTTTTATGCTTCAACTAGAGGAAGCATGGATTGCCATATGGAAAAATCAATTTTATAAAAAGGGTATGATCCCATGCTAGTACATGGAGTGGGCCTCCCAGCCAGGCTTATCTCTTCAGAGTAACCTTGGACTTTCAGCGAAACATTCCTTCCTCCTGAGAATGGGACAAGATCTCTTTTGGGACGTGGATCTAACTATCTGCTATCAGACAACAAATGGCAGAGTATTTCTTTATGCTAAACTTAATCACAGAAAGCTGGTGAAGAGTAATATGTTTATGTTTTATGGCTTATTTTGAGGAAGAGTAGTTATATTGTCTTTTACCCTCACCATCTTGAGGAAGATAAATTCTAGGGTTATCTTAGGACAGATGGCTTGACAGAAGAAGGTGGAATAGGAGACAAGAAGACTGTAAAATGTCAGAGATAAATTTTACTTTGAGGTATCATTTTCTGATCCCCACTACTGGGAAGTATAAGAAAATGAATTCTCCCTTAGACGGAGTACAGTCTTGCTCATATCAGCTTGATTTTAGTTCATTGTTACCTGTCTGGGCTACTAGCCCACAGAATGGCAAAAAGATAAATTTTTATTTTCAGGACAGTTTGCATGGTAATTTGTTTGAGGATCAATAGAAAATAAACACAAGAAGAGCTATAGCATCAATAAAAATAGAGCAATGAGATGAAAGAGCTTGCTTTGGGGAGGCCAGTGTATGGATGGGGAGCTGTTCTTTTGTACATTCTTAATGCCATATATATACTGTTTGGTAAATGTCCAACAAGTGGAACTTCAGTACTAGAAAGGAAGGAACATTAACATTTTGAAAGTGAAAATAGATAATAATATTTATTAAATACTTTAAAACACTGGTTCTTTTACCAAGATATTTTATTTTATTTTCATGAAATTCAACAAGTTGCTTTTTTGCTTTGTTTTTATCAGATTTTCACAGGTAAGTAAGTAGCCACAGCTTAGGAGATGTGATCATAAAATTATGCAGCTAATAATAGAAGGAATATAGACTCACAGAGGATCTAATTCATTTCTAGACTGAGTAATTTTCATTATTCTGCAGTCTTCTGATTGGTACCACAGCACAGAGGAAGGGAGTAGTACCACAGCACAGAGGAAGGGAGTAAAGGGAGCCTTTGACAGATGTCCCAAATCTCAGTCATGCAGAAGGCCATGGGGAAACCTCCCCAACAGGCAATGCCAGAGATAAGGGCCCACTTTGAGAGGTTAGAGGTAAAGCTCAAACAGTGGTGGTGGAAAAGAACATGAATCTTCATTAAAATTGAGGGGATGCTTCTCAGAAAGAGAATTTCTTTACATCATTAGGTCACCAGTTTCAAGACCAACTATTTCATATGATGTTAGCAGTGATGCATAGTCAGCTCACTGAGGGGAGGGAGGGGCTGAGCAGTTAGGGGATCTGACTCTTTCACCCCCATGTCTATTCCTGGGCTTCCTCACTATGGGAGCAGAGGTGTACAAAGGCATTTCCCCAATGTCTGAAGACTCCAAGGAGACATGAAAACCAATGACTAATTTCCTATCTTAAAAGCTAAGGTCTTGTTGCCTTAAAGGGTTGGGGTCTTCTGGATTTCCTATACTTTGTCCTGGCCCATCTGATGTGAGATTGTGGGAGGCAGGAGACCTTGGTCTTAGTACAGTCCAGTGGTTTGCGAACTTAGATATCTACCCAGGGTACTTAGCATGTGGCAATAGCCTTATGGAACATATTATCTTTGACTCCCATTGTGCTGATGAAGAATAGAAGTTTAGACAGGCTCAGTAACTTGCTTAGGGTCACACAGCTATTAAGTAGACTGGCTAAGATTTAAAACCAGGATTATTGAACTCCAAAACCCATACTTGATCTATTTTACTATAAATTAAGCACAGTTCTGATTTTGAGAAACCCTTGGGCCCTATGGTGAAACAGGTGGAATCACAAGTTACCATGGGACAGTATAGCAATGTAAAAACAAAAAAGGCATGGGAACTCTGCTGGAGCCTCATGCATCAATAGGAGGAAATGCAGAAGGGGGGCTTCTCAGAGGAGGTGGCTGTAGAGCTGGAAGCAGGGGTGCATGAGCTCCTGGCTAGAAGGACATTTTTGGTAAAGGGAGAATGTATACAGAGGCAGAAATATAGCAGACGCATGTGGGAAACATAAGTAGGTGGGAGACCCTGGCCATGAATCAAAAGCTTATGACATCAGACTACTATTGGCACAGATGGTGGCTGAAGAGCCTGTGGGAAGAATAGTCACCCTTCCAGCTGAGTTCTAAAGCCACACTTATAGACATGGTTGATCACCAGGACTGCAAAGATTTGGGCTGATTTACCCTCCTCTTCAGTAATTGTATTATTCATTAAATATGTGCAGGCTAACTTTTGTATTAAGAATTATTTCCTCAGAAATGTAAACCCAGGGGTTGGAGAGATGACTCAGCAGTTAAAAGTGCTTGCTTGTACCTTTTCTGGCCTAGGTTCAATTCCCCAGCCACCCACATAAAGCTGGTTAGACATTTGTTGTTATAAGAGACCCTGGCATGCATGTGCATATGCACTCAAGCACACACATGCAAATAAGCAAAACTTTTAAAAAAGAAATGTAAACTCTACATGTAATTAAGACCTTGGTATGTCTTTTCTATAATGTACAAATGTAGAGTATATGTATGGTTTGATGTGTGTGATGCATGGTGCATGTATGTGTGTGTGCAGATGTGTGTACCCCATGTGCATATGTGTGGAGCCAGATGCTCTCTGATCATTCATCTGTGTATTTCCTTGAAATGAGGTCTCTCCCTCAACCTAGAACTGCTGTCTGTCTGCAAGTTACAGTGATTCTCTGGTCACTGACTCCTCTGAACTAGTGTTACAGATGTGTGTGGCCATGCCCGTATTTTTGTTTGTTTGTTTGTTTGTTTTTGCTTTTGTTTTTGTTTTTGTTTTTTTCAGATTCTGGGGAGTAAAATTTGGCTCAAGAGGTTGTTATACTTAAGCAGCAAGTGCTCTTAATTGCTGAACCATCTTCCCAGACTCTCACAGTTTTCCACTTATACAAAATGATGATCACCTCATCATGAGGCACAACCATGTGCTCTCAATCTTTTTTTAAATTAGAACAAATTTGCATTCTATTTCCACATTCTCTGAGAACTGTTCACCTCAGAAATATTCCCTTTTTTGAGTTAGAGCTGGATGAAGTTACATTAGCAGTGCATTATAAGCTTTTGTCATGCTTACTACCCAGCCTTCAAAATTAAACATTTCTAACAACTGCATAAGTATCCATAAATGTAGCATTAATTATCTATCCTTACTTTGCTCATTGAGTTTTTTTCCCATTGTTTGAATATTCTCGTCTCTGATGAAATAATCATGTAGTTTTTATTATTCGAATTATTTTCTACTAAAACAGCCTCTGAAGCAGAATTAATATGTCCACCCTCCTTTCCTTTCAAAGGTCTTACATTTCATTGTTATCATTAACCATTCTTTAACTGTTGGCCTTAAATGGCCAGTCAAGACAAAAGTGTGTGATATCTTTATGACTTTTGATATCTGTCATAAATCCCCTTCTGGAGGATGGCTTTTGTTGCCATCACATTCCACTACAGTCTCACCAATGTTAGCAAGAGTGGATATCCTAATTTCTGTCATTTATTAGGTATGAGGACTTTAATATTCTGCTAATGATAGTTCAGTGTTTTTCATATTTATATTTTGCATCTGTACTACTGTTTGTATATTTTATTTTGTTCACTTACTTACTAGATTTTTATCATTTTCTTTTCCATTTGTGACTCCAAAATCACATGTAAGAATATTCAAAAAATCTTTCTTTCAAACTACATGAATGAGGGACAAGAGTAGCAAGGAGACAATGAAGATACAAGTTACTCAGGGCTTGTTTAATTTCTGAAGGTTCCTGTACAGAGTCCTGACTTTTAAACTGTTTTGAGATTGTACATACTCTTGAGATATAAGTTCTTATCTCCCAAATTACCAATGGCATAAAATTTAAATAAGTTCACTTGTCCCTGAAGTATTTCTACAAAACTTTCTCAGGTTAAGAACTTTGGCCTCTCCAGGAATAGACAATAGGGTGGGTGGGGAGAGAGGGGCGGGCAAGGGAGGGGGTGGGAGACACAAATCTAAAACGGCAACGGTACCATAAAATTCTACATCCTAAAAGGCAGACCACATGTCTGAACCTTCACCAGGCCCTTAGAGGGAATACCTGAACCACCAGACACTGGAGAGGGTATGAAGACTGACCTTAATCTTCTACGGATTCTCTCACTCTCACGCTTTTATATTAGTTATCTTTTTCTTCCTTTTCTTAGTGGACACTGACCTGTAACTCCCAGTACCAGCATGTGGCTATCATCCACAATGAGCTTTTTTTTATTAATTAGTTTTGTACTCAGCGAATACAGTCAATTTGGTACCATTGTTAGGCTCATCCATGTCCTACCCCCTCTTCCTGGCCCCTCCTTGTTGAGGTATGTGGGTCATGCATTCTGGAGTTAGCCCACAGTTATGGGTAGGATAAATGTCTCTGCATATCATGACCCAACATGTGGCTCTAACATTCTCTCTGCCCTCGCTTCCACAAAATATCCCTGAGCCACATTGGGTTCATTTTTGGTCTGCTTCAGTGATGAGGTGTTGGGAGCCTCTGGGTCTCTGGATATCTGATTTGGTAGGAGTTGATTTTTCTCTGTGTTGATCTCCTTCACCCTTGTGCTCGTACCTGGTTCACCAAGAAAACAGCACCCTTGTTTGTTTTGCCAATTGTTCTTAGTTTCAGCTGGGGCCCTTTTGAGGTATGATGGGGTGGCTCTCTCCTTAGGATACATATCTATCTGAAAAAGAGAAGAAGATTCTCCAACAGAGAGTTAGTTAGCACCAGACAAATGAGATAACCCTTACTTTTTTATAGAGAATTTAATAAGTAAGTGTAGGCCCTCTTGTAGCCCATGATTGGTGGTAACTTGATAATGGAGAGTGGGCTTATGTTTGGATATGGTTCTGACTTGTTTACCAGCTCCAGCTATGGGTCCTGTACCACTGAGGGGATCAGTTAGCCAAATCAAGAGCATTTGGTTTCCCACCATGGCTGTGCACTAATATTGCACTTGTGTGAACATCACAACAGGGTATTTACTGCTAAATAGGTTAGACCATGAGTTGCTCAGACAGATATTGGTCATTTTCCCACAGTCACCCATGTAACACCTTCTGGTACTGGATGCGCTGACTGTCTGGGGACTAACTCTCTTCCAGCTTCCAGCCATGCCATTCCATTTTATGTGTCAACCACATAAGGTGTCTTCAGCTGTAGGGTCTTACCACTAACATTTGGTGGGTCATCAAGTACTGTGACAGAAATCTGTCTTTCTTTTAGGAAACCATATAGGTCTCTCTGATCAAAATCTCATTGTGGATGATAGCCACATGCTGGTACTGGGAATTACAGGTCTGTGCCCACTAAGAAAAGGAAGAAAAGATAACTAATATAAAAGAATTAGAGAAAAGAGAGAGAGAAGACAGAGAGAGAGGGAGGGAGGGAGAAAGCGAAGCTGTAGAGGATTAAGGTCAGTCTTCATACACTCTCCAGTGTCTTGTGGTTCAGGTATTCCCTCTAAGGGCCTGGTGAAGGTTCAGGCATTTGGTCTGCCTTTTAGGATGTAGAATTTTATAGTACCATTGCCATTTGGGTATAGATTTGTGTTTCTCACCCCCTCCATTTTCCTCCCTTCCCTCCCCACCCATCCTATTGTCGAGTCCACAAGATGCTTGCTGGGTATGTAAGCCATCTTGAGTAGATTCAGGTTAGGTGCTGTAGATGAATGAGACTATGTAGCGATTTTTTTTGTGTGTGTGATTGGGTAAGTTTACTTAGAATGATCTGTTCCAGGTTCAACCATTTTTCCTCAAATTTCCTTGTGTCATTTTTTCTTACTGCTGTATAGAATTGCATTGTGTAGATATACCACATCTTAGTTATCCATTCTTCTAGTGATGGACATCTGGGTTGATTCCAACTCTTAGCTATTACAAATTGAGTCACTACAAACATGGTTGAGCAAATCTCTCTGGCCTGTGGTTTGAAGGTTTGAGGGTAGATGCCCAGTAAGGGAATAACTGGGTCTGTTGGTATCTCCATAGTCAGCTTTTTCAGGAGTCTCCATATTGCTTCCCAAAGTGGTTGTACCATCCTACATTCCCACCAACAGTGGATGAGTGTTCCTACTTCTCCACATCCTTGCCAGCATTTATTTTCATTTTACTTTTTGATGTTTGAATCCTTACTGGCGTAAGGTGGAATCTCATTATTGTTTTAATTTGCATTTCCCTGATGATTAGGGATGGTGACCATTTTCTTAGGTGTGTGTTTGCCATTTATATTTCTTCCTCTGTGAACTGCCTGTTCAGCTCTTTGCCCCATTTTGTGAGTGGGTGTTTGACTTTTTACTGTTTATATTTTTGAGTTCTTTATAGATTCTAGAGACTAGGCCTCTTTCAGTTGGATGACCAGAAAATATTTTCTCCCATTATGTGGGTAATCTATTAGCTTTGCTTATTGTGTGCTTGTATGTAAAGAAACTCTTCAGTTTCATGTGATCCCATTGGTTGAGTGACTGTTTAAGATCGTGAGCTACTGGGTTTTTCTTGAAGAAGTCTTTTTCCATTCCTATATCATGGAAAGTACTTCCTATGTTTTCTTCCAGTAGTAGTCGAGTTTCTGGTTTCATATTGAAGTCTTTGGTCCATTTGGACTTGAGTGTAGTGCATGGCGAAATGTGTGGATCAAGTTTCAATTTCCTGCATATGGTTACCCAGTTTGTCCAGCACCATTTGTTGAAGATGCTGTCTTTTTTCCAGCCTATATTGTTAGGGCCTTTCTCAAATATGAAGTAGCTATAGTTGCTTGACCCAAAGTCTGGGTCCTCCAATCTGTTCCATTGGTCTATACTCCTGTTTTTATGCCAGTACCATGCTGTTCTCATTACTATGGCTTTGTAATATGGCTTTGGATCAGGTATGGTGATGCCTCCAGAGGTATTTCTTTTGCTGAGGATATGTTTGGATATGTGAGGCCTTCTGTGTTTTGATATGAAATTGGAGATTACTTTTTCTATCTCTGTGAAGAACACTGTTGAGATTTTAATGGGAATTGCATTAAATCTGTATATTGCCTGTGGTAGGATTGCCATCTTCACAATGTTAATTCTGCCTATCCAGGAGCATGGGAGGTCTTTCCATTTTCTCAAGTCCTCCTCAATTTCTTTGTTGAGTGTTTTTATGTTTTCTTTGTATAGATCTTTCACTTTCTTGCTAACGTTATTCCAAGGTATTTTTTTTTGTTGCAATTGAAAATGGGACTATGTCCCTTATTTCTTTCTCTGTATCTTTGTCGTTTGCATAAAGGAAGGCTACTGATTTTTTTTTGCATTGATTTTGTATCCTGCTACTTTGCTATAGGAGTTAATCACCTTCAGGAGTTTTGGGATGGAGTCTCGCGGGTCTCTTACATATACAATCATGTCATCAGCGAACAGAGCTAACTTAACTTCTTCCTTTCCAAATTGTATCCCTTTTATTTCTTTCTCCTGTCTTATTGCTTGAGCTAGTACTTCCTGTAGTATATTAAAGAGCAGAGGTGAGAGTGGACAACCCTGTCTTGTTCCTGATCTTAATGGGAATTCCTCCAGTCTCTCTCCACTCAGTATTATTTGGGCTTTAGGCACTTTGTATATTGCCTTTATTATGTTAAGATATGAGCCAGCCATGCCAATTCCCTCCAATGTTTTGATCATGAAGTGATGTTGTATCTTGTCAAAGGCCTTTTCTGCATCTATCAAAATGATCATGTGGTTTTTGTGTTTAACCTTGTTTATGTGGTGTATTACATTGACAGATTTCTGTATGTTGTACCACCTCTGTGTTCCTGGGATGAATCCCAATTAGTCAAGGTGGATAATGCTTTTGATGTGTTGTTGGATTTGGTTTGTGAGGAGTTTGTTCAGGATCTTTGCATCTATGTTCATCAGGGAAATAGGCCGGTAGTTTTCTTTTCTTGTTGCATCTCTGCCTGGTTTTGGAATTAAGGTGATACTAGCTTCATAAAAAGAGTTTGGTAGCTTACCCTTTTCTCCAATTATGTGGCTCAGTTTGAGGAAGATTGGCTTGAGTTCTTCCATGAAGGTTTGATAGAATTCAGCTGAGAAGCCATCTGGTCCTGGCATCTTCTTTTTAGGGAAGATTTTTATTACTTTTTCAATCTCAGCGAGTATGGTAGGTTTGGTTAGGAGGTTAATCTGCTCTGAGTTTAGCTTTGATAGATGGTATGCATCCAGGAATTTATCCATCTCCTGGACATTATCCAGTTTTGTGGAGTAGAGATTTTTGAAATGAGTCCTGATGATTCTCCCAATTTCACTATGTCTGTTGTGATCTCTCCTTTTACATTTGAATTTTGTTAATTTGAAGCATCTCTCTCTCTCTCTTTTTTTTTTTTTTTTTTTTTTTTTTTTTTTTTGCTTGATGAAATTGGCCAGGGGTTTGTTAATCTTGTTTATTTTTTCAAAGAACCAGCTCCTTGTTTTGTCAATTGTCTTAATTGTTTTCTTAGTTTCTGTTTCATTGATTTCTGCTCTGATTTTAATTATTTATTTCCTTCTTTAGCTCTTTGGGTTGGATTTTTCTTGCTTTTCCAGTGCCTTTAGGTGGATGGTTAGGTCATTGATTTGGGTTATCTCATTTGTCTGGTGCTAACTTTACTGTCCATTGAAGAATCTGCTTCTCTTTTGCAGATAGATGCAGATCCTAAGGAGAGAACCACTCCATCATACCTCAAAAGGGCCCCAGCTGAAACTAAGAACAATTGGCGAAACAAGCAAGGGTGCTGTTTCTTGGTGAACTGGGTACCAGCAGAAGGGTGAAGGAGATCAACACAGAGAAAAATCAACTCCTACCAAATCAGATATCCAGAGACCCAGAGGTCTCCAATACCTCATCACTGAAGCAGACCAAAAATGAACCCAACATGGGTTCATGGCTCAGGAAAATTTTGTGGAAGAGGGGGCCGAAAGAATGTCAGAGCCACATGTTGGATCATGATATGCAGAGACATTTCTCCTACCCAGAACTATGGGCTAACTCCAGAATGCATGACCCACATACCTCAACAAGGTGGGACCACGGGGAGAGGGTAGGACATGGATGAGCCTAACATTGGTACCAACTTGACTGTATTCACTGAGTACAAAACTAATTAATAAAGATAAATAAATAAATAAAAATAGAAAAATTAAAAAAAGAACTTTATCAATGTTAACTGTGCTTCCTTTGCTTGTCTTAACAAAACCTATACTGTTTTATATGAATGTTCTTATTTCTTTTTCTCTACCCACCCCTCTTTTTTTTTTTTTTTTTTTTTTTGATTGGTCTTGTGATTGGCATTACCTGAATTTTAATCTTCTAGTTTGGAATTTTACCTCACCACACAGACCTTCAAATTCAGGCATAACATGATACCTCAGAGACTTCATATTTATTAGAATTATAAGTAAAATAGCTATCTTTGAAGTATTTAAAGTTAAAAATTGAATTAAATATGATCAAGAGATAATAATCTAATAGATTTGAGATATTTTGTCTTTGTAAATAATGTAGTTGTTGAAGTAAACCTTAAAATATATGGATTTAAACAACAGAATCAGTGGTTAAAAGGTAAACTATTGCACTGGAAAGCTTTTTTATTTATATAAGAATGAGGGAAAGGCAAAGAGAGAGAGGAAGAAGAGAGAGAATGGATTTGCTAGGGTCTTCAGCCACTGCAGACAAACTCTAGATACATGTGCCCCCTTGTGCACATGTGCAACATTGCACACTCATGTCACTGTGAGTCTTCTGTGGGCTTTTCTATTGTTGTGCTGCTATAATTGATTAGACATCCCTAGATAATCTAAAATAATCCCCATATTTTAAGGTCATCTGATTATAGAACTCAGTTGTACTTACAATTTTAAATCCCTCTTCACTATGTAACATTATATAGTCAAAATCCCAGGGAATATTGCATGGATATATTGAAGATGGTGAGAGGTACATTTTTGTCTGCTTTCCATAGCAAATCTGAGATGTAGAGTGGTGAGGCAAGATATCAGTAAACAAATAATAAATGTCTAAACAAAGGTTGTCTTATTTGAAGGGGGGGGGGGAATCTAGCCAGTGTTGCAACATATGCCTTTAATTTCAGCACTCAGGAATCTGAGGTAGGAGGATTGCTGTCAGACTAGGCCAGAGTGAGTCCCTACCTTGAAAAAAGTATAAATATGAGATTATGAAAAGGACAGAACTAAAATGTATTTAAATAATAACACCTATATGAAGACCTTTGAAGTTTAAAATGCTGAAATTGGTATATTTGAAGGGGAGTATATTAGTTACCTTTTTGTTAGTGTGACCTGACAAGAAGCATCTTAAAGGACCAGAGGTTAATTTTGACTCCTGGCTTGAGATGATATAGTTTATGCAAAATTAAGGGTGAGACTCTTCACATCACTGTACAAAGGATACAGAAAGCAGATAGGAAACAGGACTAGGCTATAAAACCTCAAGGCCTGTCCCGGTGAGGATCTACCTGCTAAAGGTTCCACAGCCTCCCAAGACTATGCCTACAGCTGGGGAGAAAGTGTCCAAACACATGAGCTTTGAGGGTATGTGCCACATGCAAACCACAGTAGGAAGTTAGGTATTTATATTTAGACCCTGAAAGTAAAACACTGATGCCAAAATTTCATTAATAGCTATTCATAGCTGGGCGTGGTGGCGCACGCCTTTAATCCCAGCACCTGGGAGGCAGAGGTAGGAGGATCCCGGTGAGTTCGAGGCCACCCTGAGACTCCATAGTGAATTCCAGGTCAGCGTGGGCTAGAGTGAAACCCTACCTCGAAAAACCAAAAAAAAAAAAAAAAAATAGCTATTCACAGAATGTAAACAGAAGATTCATCCTCTAAATTAGGAAGTTAGATTAGAAAAATAGTAACAATCACAAATACAACTTCCCAAAATATGGCAAGAAGGGAGGGGGAAAAAAAGCATTGAAAGGGGATTACAATAGAAATTCAAATTTAAAATTTAGTATCAAGGGCTGCGGAGATGGCTTAGCGGTTAGGCGCTTGCCTGTGAAGCCTAAGGACCCCGGTTCAAGGCTCAATTCCCCAGGACCCACGTTAGCCAGATGCACAAGGGGGCACACGCATCTGGAGTTCGTTTACAGAGGCTGGAAGCTCTGGCACGCCCATTCTCTCTCTCTCTCTCTCTCTCTCTCTCTCTCTCCTTCTCTCTGTTCTCTCAAATAAATAAATAAACCAAAAAAAATTTTTTTTAAATTAAAAAAAAATAAAAAATAAATAAATAAAAAAAATTTAGCATCAACTACTTTTTCATCACTGTGAACAAATATTGACTAGAAGCAACTTAAGGAAGAGAGGGGTTTATTTTGTCTTAGAATTCCAGGGTGATACATTCCATTAAGGTATGATGGTAGGAGCAGGAGGCCAAGCTCCTCACATTATATCAGAAAACAGAAGACAAGCAGGAAGTGGGGCTGGGCTATAAAACCTCAAGGCTTGCTCACTCTTTGTGACCTATTTCCTCCAGCAAGGGTGTACCTCCTAAAGGTTCCACAACCTTCCCAAACAGTGCAACCAGCTGGGGGCCAAATGTTCAAACACATGAGCCTATGGGGGATAGTCTACTTTCAAATCACAACAAATAGGAAAACATATTCAAATATCTTAAAGATTACAAAAATTTAAGACTAAATAAACTTCCTAGTGGAGAAACAAATGGTTAGGTTGGGTTTTAATATCTGAATTAATGCTTTTTACAATATCCATGCCTGTAATATAGTTTTTGTATTGTGGTGCAGGGGATCAAACCTAGGGCCTGGTACATGGTTAGCAAGTGTTCTATTACAATGTTACACCCCAGCTCTCCTAATTTCTTAGCTTTAGTGGGATTTTAGTGGGATTAAGTATAAGCAGTTGATGTGAGCTGGGGCCATTGGATTACTATTAGAGCAGATTTTAATTTTAGAAAGCACTAACATAAAGAGAAAAGGCCACCAGGTAGTGAGAAAGTATTAATTCACCACAAATATAAGACTTCTAAGTCTGTATGAATGCACATACTATTTATACATGTGTGTTTACATTCATTTGTTAATAAAATCGCTACATTATAAAAATTGGAAACTATGACCAACAGTTTATGTGAACTTATTACATTTGTAGGACTCTATTAAAAATCTTTGTGCTAGGGCTGGAGAGATAGCTTAGCAGTTAAGCACTTGCCTGTGAAGCCTAAGGACCCCAATTCGAGGCTCAATTCCCCAGGATCCACGTTAGCCAGATGCACAAGGGGGCACACACGTCTGGAGTTCGTTTACAGAGGCTGGAAGCTCTGGCGTGCCCATTTTCTCTCTCTCTCTCTCTTTCTCTCTCTGCCTCCTTCTCTCTGTAGCTCTCAAATAAATAAATAAACAAACAAAAAAATTAATAAAAAAATCTTTGTGCTAAAGTGCTGTCATGCTCATTTTATGGATGGTGACTATGCATCACTTATCAATGGGACAAGTTAAGAAAGATATGTTGTTTAGTGAGTTTATCATTGTGACAACATCATCAAGTGCACTTATCCAAACTAAAACACCTACTAAGTCTATATACAACATAATCTTAGGAGATCATTATAGTTTTTGCAGCGCATCATTGACTAGAATATGGTCATGCAGCACATGGACTGTACTTGGGAAATGCTTTGGCTTTTTCTGGACTCTGCTTCCTCCTCACTGATCCTCAGACCTTATCTGAAGGATTTATATGCATCATCCATCAAGATGAGAGGTATTATGTCTTTACCAGAAGACCACAACCATACTTAAAATGTGTAGATAGATCTGGATGGAATCATCCCTGGTCTCAAATGAAGAGGCTCTATGTCAATAACTGCATGCACAAACAGAACATTCACACACATACACACAAGTACGTATACACTACACATGCACACATTCAAGCATGTGCACACTGTACACACAAACACAAGCATACACACATGCACACAGTACATATGCACACATTCCAATACACACATGAACATACAACACTTGGACACAAGCATGCACAAACCACACACATAAGCATGCACTCATGCACACTCAGTACATGCATACACACACGCACACACAGGAATGCACACACAGCACATGCACATGTATGAATACAGCATGGACACATACACACTCAAGCATACACACACACACAGGCACATACAAATGCACTCACAGTCCTGGCCTGGCCTGACATTGGTGCCAATACTTAGATCTTAGGTGCTACTTTGAGAGTTTTGTGAGGAAGCCACTCTGACTCTGAAGTTTACAGGACTGTCTCTCTCTGCATCTATGATCCAGGCAGAGGCTTTCATTTACAATGGTTAGTGCAATCCTAGCTTCCCATTCTTTCATCTTTCTCTGGTCAGCCATCTCAGGCATGCATGCATATGTCTCACTGAAAATGTTGCAGAAATTCTCTGGAAAGATCGCTCCAATGCCAGTATGAGTAAAAGTAGAGGAGTTCATTTACCAGGGGCCAAAGAGCTTGAAATAGCTCCTCAAAAATGCTATGACTCTGAGCTGAGATTTTATTTCTATTTTATTGTTTTCATAGGCAAGAGGAGGGGGTAAGTGAACAAACAAGATGTGGCAATTTGCATACCAATCATTTCTGTAGTCAGGCCACTCTAACAATGAATTCCATTTTACTTTTATTTAGCCTAAATTTTCTTTCCTTCTTATCATCCCTCTGGGCCCTTTCTGGACAATTCTTTACTCTTTGGGATGTTTCCATCTTTTGACAAAGATAAGTTTAGCTCCTCAGCAATTAACTCTTACAGTAACTCACTGAATTAGATCAACTTTTAGCTTTTTTTCTACCACAAAAGGGCCTTAGGGTAATTCTGAATTTAGAAAGATAGGTCTTTTCTGCAAAAGAAAGAGGCATTTACCTTCTCAGTCTGGATTCCCTAAAGCTGACCAGCCTATAGAGTTCACAGCATCCCATCAGTTACAGCTTATGAACCATTAGAATAAGATCCTTGCCTTGCAAAGAGGAAGTTAGGTGTGCTAGAGAAAGCCAATGTCCAGCTTCCTGGTGTCTCTGTGTCCTCCACAAGTTATGACCCCCTTCCTTTCTGGACCTCTGATTTGTCCATTGTAAAACACTTATGATTATTAAAGGGATCAAAACCTAAAATATCTAAAACACCTGGCATGGTGTCTAGTTCACACAGGTTTACAACAAATTATGATTACTTCCTGTTCCACTTGGGTGGGTCACTTCTGCTTGCCATGTACAATCAGAGTCATACAAAGTCCATGTGTTGAGCATAGGTCTTAGAGACTAACTTCTGGACTGAGTTCATTCTACTTATTTCCCTGATTTGTACTTCTGTCTCTCCATTTGCAAAGTGGAGATGTTTGCATTTGGCCTCTCCACTTCAGTAACCAAAGAGCTCATGTTTGATGCTCAGTGCACCAGGCCAGATAGGACTCTGTTCACCAGTGATCTGGGAAAAAGGCTGGTCTAGAAGGAACCTTGGGGCTGGTATGGAGCTTTTGTGGCTTTGCTAAGCATAGTGGAGCATAATGTTTATGAGGTAGGAGAGGCTTTGGTTTGATCTGAGACATATAAATTATGCCCTGTAATACCCCTTATGTAAATTGGATTCATAAAGTAGTAAAGAAGTCTTGAAGAGATGAGAGAAAAGAAACACATGAAGTGGTCTATCTAAATGACTTGAAAGCAAATGTGGTGAGATTTATGTTGAGATAGAGTTCCTAAGGGGGAAAAAATAAAGTTTGAAAGCCTGAATAATAGTTCTTAGAAGGTACAAATGACAAAAAAGCAGATGAAAAAGACTGTTTGTCTTAATGGTGGGCAGGTATCTCCCCAGAGTACGTGATATAAGTGCATAAGGGGTGGAGATTATTTATTCAGCCCAATGCCCTTTCGACAACCAGGTGTAGCCAATGTCAGGCTTGGAAGAATAGATTATGGCCCTGCTTCCTCTTGGACATGAACCAAGTGGAATAGTGTAACCCTTCCCCACCAAGCCCTTTGGTTTGGGGACTGGCTCTGTGGCCCCGAGGCAGCAGCATCACCCTGAGGAGGCCTGATGGTTCATAGAAAATGTGCATTATGATGAGCTAAATGGAAGAATGATCTCTTTCTATGCTGCTGTATCTACCATTGCTCTTTTAGGAAACAATTGTACAAGTGATGGAATCTTTTCATGAGCTACTGGATCTTGCTAATGTTTTTCTTTAGTATACTCTTAGCTGCTGACTCCTGAGGCCAGCTGGCATTTGCTTGGAATAGATGGTGGTTGGCCTTCAGAGATCCTAACCACCCTCTTCAGAAAGGTTTCATTACATAGATTATTGTTGCTGTCAGTCTCAGTTGGTAATGGAGGGAAACTTTTTGCAATGCAGAATGTACTTCAGAGGCTCAAGCTCCTCACACTCAGTGACTGTTGCTGTGACATAGTGGCCCAATACTCAGCCATAGATGGAGGAAAAGAATCAAATACCTATATCAGGGAACACCATGGAAGAATGTAAGAACCAGAAAAAGGGGTGGAGTACTATGTAATGATTTACTCAGAATGGAAGCATCTCTTCCTACAGAAGGAAGGAGTCTAGTAAGACCCAGAAAGTACATGAAACTCACAAGTCTTATGAAGCTCCTGAAATTTACAAGATTCACAAGCCCCCACCTCAAGGCTTGGTAGGCACTCGCCACTGCTGGGGAGAGGAGATGGTCTGACCATGCTGCCTGCAAGTCATATAGGGAGCTCCAAGGATGCAGTTTTCTTCATAAGTTGTCATCTATAGTGGGGTAGATTTTTGGATGACGAGGCTACCTTTTGACTCACCCGTGCTCCTAACTCCTCACCCATGCAAGCTCTGTCAGTGAGCCCAATAAACTCTTTGGTTATTAAAGGAATAGATCCTGATCATCTATTGAGGTTTTAGGTGGTACTATGTTGCTATATTTTAGGGCATGTGCTGCCTTTTACATATGATATGAATTCCATCAAATTCCATATGAACTTGGAAGGGATTAGCAGTTCACAGAACACATCCACTTACCTAGGCTTGTTTTAGTAGATCTTGACAATTCTGGAAGGGAAGTAAGGTAAGTCAAGCATTCTGTTCTGTTTTAGAGTGGGAAAATGAGATTTCAGAGAGGTTTAAAGCTTTGTAGGGAAGGGCTTAAACTTTTTCATCTGAGAAATTTTACATGATCTTGCTATATATGTACATAAAGCAGGTATTTAAATTACATATTCACTGATAAAAATCATAAAGAAATTTGGCTGGATAGATGGCTCAGCAGTTAAAGGAACTTGCTGGCAATGTCTGACAGATCCAGTTCAACTCTCCAGTACCCACATAAAGCCAGACCAAGTGATGCATGTGTCTGGAGGCCCTGGTGTACCCATACTCTCTCCCCCCTTACACACATAAACAAATAATTGTTTAAAAAATTATTTTAAAACAATTATTTGGTATACATACAACTTTATAGTTTATTAAAAAATCAAATCAAATTTACATACCTATGACATAGAGGTCTTTGTGTATTTTTACACAAGAAATTAAATCTTGGCTGAACATTTGATGCTGCCGACTGCAGAGCATCTTCAGTGTTTCCAGAGCCAAACAATATTTTAATTATGTACCTGTCAATGTTATAAATGCTGCTTCACATAAACAAGAAATACAACGTAGAAGAACTGTTAGTCTGGTCATGTTAGAAGTTGTTGGAAAATCTGTGCACATCCCAAACCAAAATTCACTTAAAGACTTTGTTTGCTTGAAACTCAAGTCAGCCACTGAAACAGCAGCTTTTGAAATCAAACATACTAACACAATCCAATTATACTAATTTGACATATACATGCTAAGGAATGGCAGGAAAATATTAAGTCTTTGTTTCTGTAATTAAGCCACTATGTTCCTATGAGAGTAGAAAACATTGTGTGAACAGTAAAAACACTATAACTCATGACATGGAATAGTCTTAGACTTGAGCTGTTGTTTCAGGCAGTGTTCATGGGTATTGTGTGGTATTACAGTAGTGTGTGTGTTATGTGTTCAGAAGTAATGCTGTAGCAAAGTTATGTAATGCAGCATGGATAAATGCTGCCAGAAACACCTCAGATTCATTACATGATTGATTTTGAATTAATTTTTTATTGTTGCATGTCCAGAAACTTTTTACTGTTACCTATTTTTTTGGCAAATATCCATATTTAGTGTATGCAACTCCAGGTGGGGTCATGACTCAAGGTTAGAGAAAATGTGGCCCCGGGAACAAGGCATGGATAAATGAGAATATAGTTTATTGACTATATGTTTAGTTTTAAACCTGGATAAGGTATAATGGGTTTTGTGGGCTTTTAGTCACATAGCTCTGTGCCTCAGTTCTCTCCTCTACAAAAATGAAGACAATAATGCATTTTGAAGGCTTATTAAAATTCATTAAGAAGTAGTGGAGGCCATGATGAACTGCCTAGATTTGCACCCTCATCCCCTCTCATGATCATGACCTTCAGCTTCCACATCGCTTCCCCAAGGGAAGACCCCATGCAATGTATATAAAAGCCTGACTCACTCTTGCAGTGGCCATCCCAGGTCCAAATCTCCCAGGGAATGAACTGAAGCTTATGTTGTAATTGCATTGCAGCTCAGTTAGTTCTTTTACTACTCAGTCCGACTTTTTCCGCACCCTCACAGGTTTAGATCCTGACATAACTTTCTAATGAATGCTATGCATGCTAACCTTCATTGTATGCTGGGTTCTATATGTGAAAATCATCCTATTAGTCAGTCCCCTTCCCAGAGGAATAGAGAGATGGGTCTACATTAGATGTGTACTCTTGATTTTTGTAACAAAATAAGACAGGCCTTTCTAAATCCATAACCTTGACTTCCAGGCCTCGGACCTAGCTATCTGAGGCAGCCTGTAGGTCTGAAGCAACCTCAGACCTGGGGGTTCCTCTGTGCCTGGGAAAAACCTCCTTTCCTCAGTGATGCAATGCTTTGTAGCAAGCCATAGCTTCATCACACATTTCTGCTATGCGGTCTTGTAACTGGAGTCTCTCCCTCTCACATCACAAGATTTCATGACACACATGCTTCTGAAAGGCTCAGTCAGCAAGTCACATGAAACAACCAAACAGAAACTATCTTTGGCTCTAGTTTTGGGGTCATAAGGCTGTAATAGTTAACGTAGGCTCATTAATTCCCTTCTCCCTAAAGTGTAAATGTAAGGGGAGGGAATGAAAACGAGTTACTGGTCTTTCCTTCACTTCTAATGAAACTGCCACCCCCACTGTTCTCTATCAGAAATTCCGAAGCTCCTCACTTTGCTCCAAGACCAAAGTCCTTGAAAGGGTGAGGAGATGTGGTTTTGGTGGTCAGTCATCCCTCCTTGCCTTTGAGGTTTCTCATCACCTTTCTCCTAGAACATTATACTTCAGTTCTGATGACTTGTAATTGTCTGAATCTTGTCATCATGATTTTTCTTCTCTAGGGGATTTCCTTCCCTCATCCTCCACATCTTCCTTACTTGAACCCACTCCCAAGCCTGTGCTCCCACTAAACCTCACGTTTCTTTATCCTCATATATGTCATCCTGAGGTGTAGTTTTCTGTGGTTATGAAGGGTCTGGATGCCAAGCTTGGAACTCTGCACCTGGCACATCGTGGGTAAGGAATCAATAGTTATGGAGCATGTTCATATCAGGTGCAAATGGGTATCTTCTGATGTCTTTGTTGATTGTTGTTGCAAGTGAAAAAATACCTCACCTTGAGGTAGCTGAGAGCTCTTCTACTGGGAAAGGAAGGAATGGCTCCTTTTCCTTAGGTTTCAGGAGGGTTCCAATGGGTCTGCCTCTAGTCATATACTTGATAATTGTGGTGAAGCTAAGATAGTTGGAGGTTGTATCACCAGTCACAGTAGCCAAGATATGTAAATAACCTAAATGTCCACAGAGGGATGCACGAAGAAAGAAATTGTGATGTATCTATATAATCTATATTACACACATATATCTCTTTCTTTCTCTCTCTCTCTGATGTGTTTGGGGGGGCATAATTTGACATTAAAAAGAATGAAATTCTGATATTTGTGAAATACTAATGAATCATGGATTTATGTTAAGTGAAATAAGCCAGGCACAAAGACAAATATTGCATTGTCTTACATATATGGAACATCGAAAATAGTCAGATGAAAGTCTTAGACAAAGAATGTAGAATGATAATTTCCAAGGGCTAGAGGGAGGGAAAATGGGGAGAGGATGTTGAAGGATACAATGTTATGTTCTTAAAATTGCTATGAGGGTAAGTCTTATGTTAAATGTTTCAATAATAACAATTATTATTGTTGTAATAAATTAATAATAATATAGGAAAAATTTGGGGAGGTGGTGAATATGTTTATTACCTTGATGGTTTCATATGCATATATTTATCCCCTAATTGAAAATTATATATTAAATATATACAGCTTTTTGAATGTTAATTATACCATGAGAAAGTGCTTTATTTAAGAAAAAACATGCATGCTTACATGAAAATCCTGCTGACCTAAGTTCAATTTCCCAGCACCCATGTAAAACTTAATGCTCAGTGATACATGCATCTGTGATACCAAACAGGCTGAAGACAATGAGAGGCAGGGCCAGGAAAATCCAAAGCTTTCAGGCTGGCTAGTCTGGTGTTCATTTGTACTCTGGCAGGTCATTTACAAGAGACCCTGTCTCAAAGGAGATGCCTTGAAGTTGTTCTCTGACCTCTACATATGCACTGTGGCATGTACACACACACATACACACACACACACACACACACTTTTTTTGAACTTGAATACACTATGCTGATAGAGCAAATAGTTCTTAGATTTTTGTTACCCTGTGTTTTCATGGGTCCTTTCCCTTTTGAGTTTTTATTCTCATTGATTCTTCAGTTTCTTTTATGGATTTTTATTTAAATAAGGCTTTGGTTGTAGGAGACAGACAGGCTTGAACTTGCTTTGGCAAAGTGGAGAGTTTTTGAGATGTGACAGAGTGACAGGAAGCACAATGGACTCATGAGTAATGCCAACAGGGAACAGGAGACTTTAGGAGAAACTAAGGCAGCTAAAATTGTATCTCAATCCATGTCCACAGTATTTTCATGCCTGCATTTGTCTGCCTGCTATTTGTCTCTCCCTACAGAATGGCTTTCTTATTTCTCTGTGTGCTCCTGCAGAAGGTGGCCACCCTGTTGTCATGGGTTTAGAAGTCCTCATTTTGAGTCAACTTACTTCCTGGACTCTCTTAGATGTAGTTCCTTATTCCTAGAAGTAGGTTAGTTTAAAGTTGCTTCCCACCACAGATCCATTCTATTTTACTGGCTCTGTGAGTTTTGGTGATGGTAATGAGGGTAGCTCATAGTAGAATGGATCGTGAGTAATGCCAACTCTGAACATCTTTGCCTCATGTTCGTCAGACATTTCATCAGTGTGAAAACTTCCTGAAAGAACAACTTAAAATGAGAAAATATTTATTTTGGCTCATGGTTTTAAAGATGTCAGTCTAGGGTCAGTTTGTCCATTGTTTATGGGTCTGTAGTGGGGCAAGACATCACAGTGCAAGAACATGTGGCAAAGCAAAGCTGCTCACTGTGACAGGACAGGAATGGGTCAAGGGCAAAGCATGTGTTTCCAGGGTATGTCACCAGTGACCAACTTTCTCCAACTAGCCCCCATCTCACAATAATACTATCATATTATGAATCTGTCAAGGAATTGATATAGTGACTAGACCAAAGCCTTTATGATTCATTCAGCTCTTAAGAATTATTAGATTCAACCAAGCCTTCAACACATTGGATTTTGTAGGAACACTTTATATCAAAATCATAGTGACAATTCCTGTAAATGTGTGTGTTTTAGCATGACTATGTCATGCCAGTGGAGCAAGGGAGAGAAGGGTGTTCCATTCAGAAAATGAGCCTATTGAGGTCCTGAAACAGCAGGAAGAGGTGATTCCAAGTAACTAAAAGAAGGCCTGTGTGACTGAGCTCAGAGAAGAGGATTGTTTTCTAAGCTGACTCTTGAGTAGAAGAGGCCTGTGCAAATTCTTAAAAGCTCTGTGAGGCATTTGGGATTTATCTCTAACCATGTAAAACAACTCAAAAGGTGCAGTCATCAGAATTGTGGAATGAATCCCATGTCTTCAAACCTCACATTCATTGCTCTGGTACCAAGTACCTTAATAGCAAGGTGCAAGATGTCTTTGTCTCCTCTTGCCCTTGGTTGCAATGAAGGGATTCATCTCAGCTCTTGGTCTTCCCATAGCACACAAAGCTCTGGCTTATAATTCAGACTTCAGTTTGGTTCCCATAGGAAACTTCCCTTAGGGAGCTTTTATTCTCTCCTGCTAGAAGACATCACCTGGGATTATCTCAAGCCAAGAGAGTGATTCTACTCACTATAATCACTCAACTTCATTAACTCACTGATTTTCCCTGATAACTGTCTTGCCTCTACCTTTCTACCCTTTCTTCTGTCTATCCTTTCTCCCCTTCTCTATGCAAGGTGTTGGGCAAAAAACAAACCAGTATCAGTGGGGTTGGAGCTCCTTTGTGCTCTTTACAAATTCCTTCTTCATGGCTAAAAGTAACCAGGCTCCTGGAATCCTCAAGTTTCCAAGTGCCAGTTCTCACTCCTGCCAGTCTTCCTCACTTGGGACATTGAGCTCCAGGCTTCTGTACACCAGACCACTAGTCTCCTCCAAGCTTTGCAGCCCTGAGGAGTAGTAGCAAGCCTAGAGGAGAGTTCTGAGGTGGACCTGAAAATGGATCATTAAGAATGCCCTTCAAGGGCTGGAGAGATGGCTTAGTGGTTAAGCGCTTGCCTGCGAAGCCTAAGGACCCCGGTTCGAGGCTCGACTCCCCAGGACCCACGTTAGCCAGATGCACCAGGGGGCGCACGCATCTGGAGTTCGTTTGCAGAGGCTGGAAGCTCTGGTGTGCCCATTCTCTCTGTCTCTGTCTCTCTCTCTCTCTGCCTCCTTCTCTCTGTCGCTCTCAAATAAATAAATAAACAAAAAAAATTTTTTTAAAAAGGCAGAGAGTTAAAAAAAAAAAAGAATGCCCTTCAAGATCCCTCATACCACCCCCCCCCCCGAATGTGCCCAGTGTGAAGGCTACCAGAGAATTTTCCAGTATTGTGTGCTGATTAAATTGTTGACTTCTGGCTCTGACTAGCAGTCTAGGATATTCTTTTATAACTGATTCCAGAATATCTGTTAGTTTAAGCTTCTCAGCTCAAAACTCTATGCTTAATTGATTTAAGACAGTATTATCGCCCCCTCTTTGCAGAGGATTCCTTTAAGAACCCTGAAGGATATCAGAATCCATGATTATTCAAGTCTATTGAGTAAAATAAAAAAGTAGTTCCATAAAATTTATGAATAACCTCCTCTATACATCAAGTCTTATCTACATCACTAGTAATACCTAATGCAATGTTAATCATTGTTGTTCTGTATTATTTAGGGAATAATGACAAAAACCATACATATTGAATGCCGAGGTAATTTTTAATACCTTTTACCTAAACTTGATTGAATTGACAAATGGCAATCTATAGTCATAGTTACAGACGCTAGATTATACTTAATTCTTAACTGTATTCTAAGCAATTTACACCTGTCACTTCAGTCCTCCTCAAAGTGACCCAATGAAGTGACAACAGAATAACCCTCATTTTACAGAGGTTGCTAAGGCTGCAGAGTTTTAATTCATGAGGCTGATGATTGAATCTTTGAGCACTAGAGCCCACCTTACCACATGACCTCTTGTTGTCATAACAGATACGAACACTACACTGACAAGACAGGCTCTAAGCTGCCCTCAACCCTACAGGTTTGCAAAGTTGGCATTTACAAAGTTTCAAGGTTTGCAAATTTAGTTCCTGATTCTTTAGTAAACAAGCATTTCTCTACAAAAGCTGCTTCAAAACTTCCTAGTCAAAGCTTAGAAACCTGGATATTCCAGCTGGGTGAGCCTAGACTAAAGAAAGCAGGAAGTAAAGGTGATATGGAAAGTCCCTGTGATCAGGAGCACCAGGGAGGGAGCCTTTCCCTTCCTGTCTCTGGCTTCTTGTCCCTCCCAGCCCCATCTCAGAGTCTGTGGGCCCAGTGAAAAGATCCTAGCAATTAGTCTACACCAGATACAAGGCTGATGGAAAGTGAAATGTTCCCACCAGGTCCTTAGTAAGAAGATAATTAATTATGTGACTTCTTCACGTGATAGTGAGCCGTTCTGTCCGATCGGAAAGGATAGACTTGCAAGTGACAAAATTGGAGGCAACATTAAGCTTGCTTGTTCTTTGTTGTTTCCCTCACCTATTAAGATACTGCCTGGACAGCCGGGCGTGGTGGCGCACAGCCTTTAATCCCAGCACTGGGAGGCAGAGGTAGGAGGATCGCTGTGAGTTCGAGGCCACCCTGAGACTCCATAGTGAATTCCAGGTCAGCCTGGGCTAGAGTGAGAGCCTACCTTGAAAATCCAAAAAAAAAAAAAAAAGATACTGCCTGGAGCCTGGGGTGGTGGCGCATGCCTTTAATCCCAACACTCAGGAGGCAGAGGTGGGAGGATGGTGGAGAGTTCAAGGCCACCCTGAGACTGAGACTACATAGTGAATTCCAGGTCATCCTGGGCTAGAGTGAAACCCTACCTCGAAAAAAAAAAAAGATACTGCCTGGAGGCAGAGAGATGATTTAGCAGCTAAGGCTCTTGCCTGGGAAGCCTAAAGACCCTAAGGACCCAGGTTTGATTCTCCAGTACCTAAATAAGCCAGATTGACATGATGGTGCATGAATCTAGAGTTTGTTTGCAATGGCTAGAGGCTTTGGTGTATCCAATCTCCCCTCTCTCTCCCTCTCTCTTTCTTTATTTCTTTCTCTCTCCCTCTCTCTCTTCCTCTTTGCTTCCTCTCAAATAAATAAAAATAAATAAGTAAAAAATTTTAAATGTTAAAAAAAGATACTGCATGGAGCAAGGCACATAATTAATGCACATAATTTCTAAAACATTGTATAGTTTGAAATATTGTATATATTTCATTTATCTTTCCAGTCAGCCCCAAGTCTGAGGTAGAATAGGGATGGTCAGACTCATTTTTCTACTATCAAAATAGACCTGGAGGACAGAATAACATGAGCAGACTCACAGTCCTAGGGACCAGCCCCATGGAGTTCTTGCCATTATTCCCCACCTACCAGCCCAACAGTTATAGGCACCCACAAGTTATCTGTTCCGTAATGGCAAGACACAGGAACATGAAGTCACAGCAGGTTAGTCTTGAATGACAATCAAGGAACAGGTCTCAGGACATGAGGACCTTTTAGAGAAAGTTGGGAGAGTATGCATAACCCTCTGGACAGCATGGTGGCAGTGGCCCAGAGCCTCAGCATAAGAGGAAGAAGGAGCCAGTGTTTTGCTGCTCCATATGCTATGCTGTAACCACATGGCTTCTGTGTGGTGCTCAAATCATGAAAATCCAAGCCCAGGGCCTTTGCCTCCATCCACCTAAAATATCCTTCCTCTTCCCCAGCTCAGTTGTCATCTCCTCAGAGAGGGCTTTCCTGGCCACTTTTTCTAAAGTATTCACCCATCTCTGAGTCACTCAGAAGCATATCATGTTTTGAATTTCTACTTACCCCCATAGGAAGTTAGTTTATTTGAGCTAGAGGGGGGATGTCTCAATGGGTAAAATTTTTGCATGCAAGCATGAGGACCTGTGTTCAGATCCATGTAAAGTGCCGAGTGTGATGGCATGAATGTGTAATCCCAGAAAAAAAGGGGGGGATATCTGAGGCTCACTGACTAGCTGGTCTAGCTGAACCAGTGAGCTCTAAGTTCAGTGAGAGTCTCTATCTCAAAGATTAAAATGGAGAGCAACTGATTAACATCCCTAAGTATTGATCTCTGTCCTCCACACACGCACTTGTGCACCCAAACACATACACACATGCCATGTACACAGGCATACAGAAAGGAAGTTAGTTTATTTTACTCATTTCATCTCTAGTTTCCTCCCTTAGAATACCAATAACCTTTCCTGAATTGCTCCCAATGTCTGTTAAATGGCCTATACACAGGATTAAAACAACATATTTTTGGATGAATTCACCCATGCCCATGCATGCATGGACTGGTAAGAGTTGAGTTTTGGGTGAGCACAAAGGCTCAGCCCAATAAATTCATCTCATTTCCTACATATGACCTCTATTTTTACACAGATAAGAACCAGTTTGGCTTCTGCTAGCTTGAGTCACCTTTTCAGAAGCTGGGCCTGGCTTGGCATCAGGCAGCAGCAAATCACCTACAAAGTTGATGGGCTCTGTGTGGGTGTATGGGAGGAGCTGGCTCCCCACTTACTTTGCTTAGGTAGACAAGAAGGTGGAGCAGCTTTACCTGGGAGGGTCCATTCCTGGGTGCTCCTTTATTTGGAGCTGCTTTGTCTGGAACAGGAAGCTGCAAGACTACAGAAGACCTTGTATTCTACTAGGCCTTTCCATGGCTTTAGGTAAGCTCTTTGCAATCATATTTGTTCTTCTGAAAAATATGAGTGAGGCCCTAAGTTAAATCCCAGCAGTCCTCTCTTCCAGCTGAGCTTTTGAAGATTCATGGGACTTGGCTAAGGATGAGAACAAACAGACTAAAAGTTGTACTTTATGTTCTACTTAGGAGGAAGGGCTCTGAAAAATTCCACAAGTTGGGGTTGTATTCCTGGTAAGTTAGAAACATCAGAACTGTACTAGCCCTTTAATGTGCACAAGTCCACTTATGACTCATCTGTCCTGTTTGGATGTGAAGGTGACTGGGGCTGCAGCACTCTTGGCCCAATCGCCCAGCAGGAGCAAAGTGACTCATCTCAGCATGAAAATAATATCACACTCTTGAATAATCTCTGTAGCTTTTTAAACAAACAGTGTTCAGGAGCAAATGAAAAATAACTAGGTTTTGCCTTTACATAATAAAATTCTTGAAATAATTTACTTACAGAGAGAAGAGATTTTGTTGGCTTATAGTTTTAGAGGCTCCAGTCCAAGACTGGGTGGACTCCTTTGGGGCTAACAGGTGTCAAAGGGAATGTCCACTTTATCAATAGGAAGCTAAGATTAAGAAAGAGGACTACTAAGACAAATTTACCTTCATGATCATGCCTCCAATGACCTCCAATGCCCTATCTTTAAAATTTCTACCACCTCCCAATAACACCACCCTGAGAGCAAAGCCTCTATACCACATGAACCTTTTGGGAGACACATTCAAACCATAGCACATGTGTAAGACAACCTGAATATTAACAAAAAAAAAAAAACCCCAGAAAATAGAAAAAGACTATTTTTGTTACTTTTTTCATTGCTTTACAGAATATCTCAGCAAAAGCTACTATGGTGGGGAAGGCATGGTGGTAGGAGTGTGGGGCAGTGGGTCACATTGTGTCCACAGTCAAGAAGCAGAGAGCAATGGTACTACTACTCAGCTTCCTCTCTTCTCTTTCCCTGCTCATGGAATGGTACCATCTGCATTTAGGGTAGATCTTCCCACCTCAATTAATCTAATACAGAAAACTCCCTCCCAGACACACCCATATATTTATTTCCATAGTGATTCTAAATCCAATAAATTTGAGAATCAAGATCAGAGACTCAACATGGATTCAAATAATGGAGTTATCAGGACAGCCTTTAAAAGACCTAGCCATAAATATGTCCAAATACATGGAAGACAAGATTGGAATTAATATATATATATATATATATATATATATATATATATATATATGTTGAGAGAGAAAGAAAGAGGCAAAGACAGAGAGAGAGAGAAGGAGGGGGGAGGGAGGGAGAGAAGGGCCATGTCAAGGCCTCTAGCCACTGCAAACTGCAGCCACATGTACCACCTTGTGCATCTGGCTTATGTGGGTACTAGGGAATTGAACCTGAGTCCTTAGGCTTCTCAGGAAAGCACCTTAACTTCTTAACCTACAGTCCAAGTTTGAAACTTTTGATATACAACTACAAACTATACAAAAAAGGGAACCAAATGAAAACTCTAGAACTGAAAGATATAATCAACTGAGACTGAGAAATAATTAACAGTTATTGGACACTTGCCATGTAGCCACTGATGTGCTTAACTTATAGGCATCAACATAAAGCATTTGTAAAGGGGGATTCCCCACTTCATTTATAAAGAATACTTAAGGCCCCTTGGTTCATACATGGTAGCACTTTTCTTTATAACCTTCAATGTTTTTATAGCTGCCCATTGCTAACTACTACACTCCTAAGATATAGAAAGCTTTGTTTTCCTATCTGCTCAACAGAACCCTTTAAAACAAGTCTTAATAGTGTTTGTTGACACCAGTGTCTAGTAGTACAGGACTTAGTACATAGAAGGCACTAGATGATAATGGTGATGACCAGTAGCTCAGAAGGAAATCAATCAAGTACTGTTTGGAATGCCAGAGTCCATTGTATGCTGTGATCAAAAGCTTCATTGAGGGGCACAGTAAGTACCCTGCTAAGTACCCAGAACTGAGATGAAGTCAGAGATGTCCTGTGGTGTCCCAGGGACACAGTTTTCAGGCCATAAGACAGAACTAAGAGTGGAATTGTGGCCAAAAGTGTGTGGGAAAGTGCATGGAAAGGGAGAGAACTTCCCCTTTCTCCTCTTTCCCCACTCTTTTGGGTCACAGTCACTTGTACCAGCACAGGAAAACCTGGTGGATCAGTATATAGGGAAAGAGCATGGATCAGTACACAAGGAGGTGTTTTTCTGTGCAGAGCAGGGAGACTGGTTGTTTGGGGCAGGGATGTAGGTGTAGGGCCTATGATCCATCTCTCCCACTTTTAAATTATTTTATTTACTTATTTGAGAAAGAGGCATATAGAGAGAGAATAGGCACTCCAGGGCCTCTACTCCCTCCAAATGAACTCCAGGTGCATGTGCCACCTTGTGCATCTGGTTTATGTGGGCACTGGGGAATTGAACCTGGTTCCTTAGACTTCACAGGCAAATAACATAACCATTAAGCAATCTCTCTAGCCCCTCTCTCCCACTTTACCTGGGTTAAAGAGCCATGTGCAATCATTACTGTTTGAGTAATTTCCATGTGCCAGGGTCAGGGCTAAGTACATCACATGTATGAAGCACTTTATTTAATCCTTATAGCAACCCATGGTATGGTTTCTTTTATCTGCACCATCAAATGGATAATGATACTGACACCAAATCAGTCTTCACAGTGTTTGAGGTGGCCCAGCTCAGAAATGATGGTAATGGTTTAAGATGGTAATGGATTAAGACCCGGATCAGTAGAAGGATTCCCTCCCTGCATACACAGAAATGAAATATTAGAGACCTTTGGCAAGGAATCATAGTATAAGAGCACAGATCTGAAAAGTCTGGGAGCCCCAAGCTTCTGGTATAATCCTTCTCTTTGCATTTGGATCAGAGAAACATTTATTTAAGAACTTCAGTATGGGTGGGACTTTTACTTGGATTGTTCTCTGAGGACTGAGGCCAGTGTGGACCTCCTCCATCTGTTGTGACATTCCACTTCTCTTCCTCAAACTTTAAGGACATTTTCATTGTAAATTAAAATAATTTAATTTGGCCATAATCCCCTCAGAATAGTTTCTTTTGTCTCCCACCTCAACAATCCTCTTTCACTGAACTTCTCCCAACCAGACCCTCTTAAATAAGTCTTCTTGGTGACTGTTGTTTTCATCCCTTTCCATCATGCATGTCCAAATGTTGATGAGCTTATTCTTGTGGAACTCTTGTGGAGGTAGGTGGTAAGTCCCAGATCCTCCTTTTTATCCTCTGCTTCTTACATTCTTGCTATCAGCACTTCTGCAATGTTCCCTCAGTATTGAGCTCTCTAAATTCACTTATTCTCAGCACTTGAACAAGTTTTCAGTCTCCCCAGTAGACACCACCATCTGCAAAACGAAGCTTCTCTGACCACAGGTGTTACCAGCACTAACCTATGGTTATAATAAATATACTTAGAAGGCAACTTGATGGAAATGGCATGTTTATTTGGTCAGTTAACAGCAGTGGCTTCATCCTAGGGTAAGGACACTTTTTGAGAAAGAGCTCAGGACAGCATCTGAAATAGCATAAGAAAGGAGAGAACTTGTGGCACTTGAATACTGGCTGCTTCCCCTTCCAACAGGTGTAATGACATTATGTACCTCATGGCTAATAAAACTTCCAGAAACATTAAACCTTATTTCAACAGTTTCTGGAAGCAGCAAATAACTAGGCAGGCTCATACACATCACCTTCTTCACCCAGCCTCATGAAAGCAGCTCAAAGCAAACAAAGAAATGAACAAACAATACCCCCTTGCCCACATAGGTAGATGTTATTTCTCTACAATGATTCAAAGAGGCTGAATAACTCACCTAAGGCCATGAAGCTTGTGAGGACAGTTCAGGGATCTTTTACCTCTCCAAACAATTACCTGGGATAATATTAGCAGAAAGTGTTCCATTTGCCCTGAAAGAAGAGGGTTTTTTTTCTTTTTTTAAGACTTGCTATAAGCTTTCATTATTGAAAGATTGAACCCTCGTTTGGGCACATTTTAATGTATTTGGTTGAAAATAAAATCAAGTGCATCAAGATCAATTTTAGCAGGGTGACTCTATGCTGTGGATCATATGATGTTTGCCACTAATGAGATCTGTGAGCATAGGCAGATCCCTTTTCCTTACTCTATTTTTCTGGATCTCTTTAAAATACTGATAGGATGGAATAAGATGACACCTAAGCTTCAGTCCACAGTTCTAAAAATGATGTATCTAAACTTAGGTGAAACATTCCCCATCAGGTAAATTGGACAGAAACTCTTCAGCATTTTTATAACCATAAAATAGAAACATGTTTAACTTTTTACATCTAGAATATTAGATGAAAGGAAGTTACTTTTTATTAATGTCTATTTTGGGATAAGTGCTAACTTTCTTCTTTTCTTTTTTTCTTTCTTCCTCCAACATGCAAGGAAGACATAATCATCCTCATTCTGAGAATTGGGAGGCAGAGATCAAGCAAATGAAGTGACTTGTTCAAGGTCACATGGATAGCAATGACAGATGGCAGAGGGGGAGTCAGAATTTGTTTCTAAGTGCTGAGTTCTCTCCACTTTTCCAGTACCATAACTTGGGAGAGTTGGTTTTCAAGGCACCACTGAAAGACGCACGATAGGCTTTAAAGCACCTCTTGAGAGGGACTCATTATCTCTAGAGCATGGGTCAGCAAATCTCTGAGCTAAATTTAGCTTGTCTCATGGCCTGTAAATAACATTGTGGTGAAGTTCTTAGGCTTTCTGGCTTACAGATCATCTAAGGCTGCCTTTGCACCATGATAGCTGAGCCAAGTAGTTGTGTCAAAGCCTGAATGGCTCACTGTGCACCAAATATTTACTAGTGGGTCCTGGACAGAATGTTTGGTGACTGCCTTGTCCAGAGTCCAGCAAGTTCTGTCTCATCCAAAGAACACAAAGTGACATGAGGCATTACCTTGTGCTGGAGCTGTATCAGTTGGCTTCGTGATGAAAGGGATTAATTTCTGCCCAGACCTGTTTGTTTGTTTGTTTTTTAATAAAATCAACAAACCTCAGAGTACCTGTCAGGCAAATGAGAGGGTTCAGTTTTCATTCTGCTATTCTTCCCAGGAACACCATGAAGGGGAAATAGAAATCTCAATTTTGGGGAAATTGCACAGGGGAAAAAGGGGAGGAGATTGGTTACAACATACCATTGCAACACTCAGCAGGGCTGAAAGTGACAAAAGCAAGCATTTCTCTTTTTGGAAATATGAGGGTATTTCCGCTTCTTAGAGTAGGACAGAGTGACAATAGCTGCCTTGGGTAAATGACTACTTTCTTTATAAGCAGAAACCCTGGGCTTTGAAATGGCAATCTCCACTGCTTTATGGTGGCTTCAGGATGGAAATCTGCAGGGGCCCCTATAGTCACCTAATCTCTTTTCTTATTTTCCTGCTTTTCCACTCAGAGGCAGCCTGCCGCCCTTCTGGGAGAAGACCTTATAAGATGCAAGCCTTCAGGTAAGTCATTTCAGAACATGAGGGTGGACAACTAGCCAGGGAGCAGAGCCACATCCCAGCCATCCGGGGACACAGACTCTTCAGTATTTGAGAACTTGGATTGAATTGACCTGACTCACTTTCCCAGACACTTAGGAGCTCAGTGAGTGGTAAGCAAGAACCCAGGCATCATGCTGGCCTTTGGCTGAGGCAGAGTGGGATACTGTGGCAAGATATAGCCCAAAGACTCAGACCAAGAGACCAAAACCTGTCTTTTTTGATTTGTTGAAGGATCTCAACTGTCCTAGGGCTTCAATTTCCCAATCTGTAATGTGTAAAGACTAACTATGTGAATGAGACTATAACAGTATTCTGTGAAGCACCTGAAAATGATTATGACTTTGAAATTGGGTCAGAGCTTTGGGAAAGGGCATTGACTCTGTAGTAAAATTGGCAGGCTATTACACTGATAAAAAAAAAAAATAAGGCTACTGGTGCATGCCCTTTGCCCTTGATCCTTCCTTGTCTGTGTTGGGTCACTTCCATCATGACCTTGTCTGCTTCTGGCCCAAGGTTGCAGACTGGGACTCTGTGAGTACTGAGTATGCACATGTAGCCAGTCTGAGGGAAGTCCATTCCACAGACATGGGAACTGCCTGCTTTGTGAGTGTTTCCTGCTGCCTTTGTCTTAGCAGACCCAGGAGATGCCCTTGGATTCTTCTCATGGGCATATTGAATCCCTTCAATTTGAGACTCTTGGGGCTGAGGCCAATTGCAAAAGGGCAAATATTCACATATTCATAGCACTTTTGTTTGTCCATCACCCTGTCCTGAGCTCATGGGCTGCCCAAGCTACTTGACTTGGCCCCCGGAGCAGCTGCCCCTGCCTGACCTACAGCAGGTCTTTGATAATAGAGGAAAGTATAGTGACAGGCTCTAAGTCCAAGACTAAGAGTAGGTGAGTTGCATATTGTTCTGTCCCTTGAACACTGAACACTGTGCTATGATGACCACTTGTCTCAGGTTGTTATTTAAATTTACATTTTGACCAAGGAAAATAGAAAAATATTAAAAATGTGAATCTTTAGTCATGTCAACAGCAATTCAGGAACTCAATAATCACATGATGGCTGTCATTTTGAAAAGAGTTGGGTTAGTATATATATATATATATATATATATATATATATATATATATATATATATACAGAGAGAGAGAGAGAGAGAGAGAGAGAGAGTTTCTGATGGTTGGTAATGCTCTTATGGCATGCTCTGCCTAATCTGGTGGTCTAAGGTAAGAGATGAGGAGAGAGGTAAGGAAACTTCCAAGTCACCAGCTGTGGAAGTTGGGCCCATCTCTTACACAGTGTTAGTCTCAGTCTCCTTGTCTGTACTGTGTGTAAACTGAATACCAACACGTGTCAGAGCTGGGTGAAAATTAGGAGAGCTCTGAGGGACTAGGGCTGGTGCAGAGCACGTAGCACTGTGTGCTATAGCTGGATCCCTTTTGCTTTTCAGAATCTGGGATATTCACCAGAAGACCTTCTACCTGAGGAACAACCAGCTAATTGCTGGATACTTGCAAGGGCCAAATACTAAATTAGAAGGTGAGTGGGTGTCCATAATGCAATGTTGATGGCCATGGGGTCATGCATTTTGTCCCTGAAGTCCACACCATCATGATTTGCCTCTTCAGCTCTAATCCCTATTGAATTTTAAGCTGGAGACATGACCACTAGAGTGCACATATGGGGGTGACAACAAGTGGATGGGGAGAGGTAGAGGAATAAGAATTAAGACCCATGACCTACAGACAGTGCCCTAGAGATACATATAAGACAGGAAGGGACCAGCCGGCAAGCCTGACCCTTCCCTTCCTTCTATACATAGTAAGCCACTATGTCATTCAAACCCTAGACGTACCCAAGGCTAATATACCACATACCTGGCTAGGTGGTATCATTTTGTAGTAGATACCTTACTCATCATATATTAGTCCACACGCCAGACAAGCTAAATGAATTTGAATGAGTTTTACTAACAGGTTCCTTAGTTTTCCATTTAGTGAGATGAGACCAGTTGGTTGAAAGAATTTGGGGCTGTTTGGGATTCTAGAAGGGCATTATCTTCATCTCCCCACTTCTCAGGCCCTTGTTCTCTCTTTCTTGCCTTACTCAGAGATGCTGAGACTAGCCTTTCCTGCTTTTCTGATAATCCTCCCAATGAACATGCTGAGGCACAAAGAGGCTGAGGTTTTTATTGCTATACAAAGGCAGTAAATGTGGAACAGTGGATTCCAAGTCTGCATGTTTGACTTTGTGTGTCACTTTCCCTATCTGCAGCATTCCTATTGACCAGGAACACCTGTGTGTCCCAGGGAAAGTAAGGGGAGGACAAAAACAATGTGGAGCCAGGCTGGAGAGATGGCTTAGTGGTTAAGCACTTGCCTGTGAAGCCTAAGGACCCTGGTTCAAGGCTCGATTCCCCAGGACCCACGTTAGCCAGATGCACAAGGGGGCACACGCGTCTGGAGTTATTTGCAGTGGCTGGAGGCCCTGGCATGCCCATTCTCTCTCTCTCTCTCTCTCTCTCTCTCTCTCTCTCTCTCCTCCCGTCCTTCTCTCTCTCTCTGTTGCTCTCAAATAAATAAATAAAAATAAACAAAAAATTTAAAAAAAAAAACAATGTGGAGCAGAATCTAACAGACTGGCCTTCAGGAGTAACTAGGTAGTATGTTTGGCTGTATCATCTGTTTGTATGTAGACCAGGGAGATGGAGTCTTGATATTCTCCTGATATCAAGTCTTGAGATTTTAGTTGCAGGAAAGATCAAGAGAGAACATACCCAAGGTCTTTTCCTCACTCTTCTTTCATCCTGACCCTTCCCTCTGTTCTTCTCCAGAAAAGATGGACGTGGTATCTGTTGACCCTTATACTTTGTTCTTGGGGATCCATGGGGGGAAGCTGTGCCTGTCCTGTGTCAAGTCTGGTGATGATATCAGGCTCCAGTTGGAGGTAAGTTTCTGTCTCAGGAATCAATCCACTCTAATGTCCAGCATCTTAATACAAGTGCCAGCTATTCTTATAAATTTGTGGACATCAGTGGTACCATCTTGTTTCATGCACAGGAACAAGCTGGGATCACTCTTGCAGCTGTTTCCATAGCATGCTTGGCTGGTTCTTGATATCCAAAGTGGATGTTCATAGTTTATCTCTTCTTCCTACAGTCTCTCAGTTGATTGTCTTTCATGAAAGATTATTCCGGGAAGACAAGCCTCCATATGAAAGGGCTTATTAAGTTTATATCTGCATGTTCTTGTGGGCAAAGGTTGATCATGCGGCTAAGTCTGGGCTCAATGTGAGAGAGCGCTTCTTAATGGTTTGAACCTAGCAGGGGGCATTGACCATGGAAGACCACTACTATTATACTTTATTATAGTGATGGGGTCATGAATTTACCAGACTTATTGGACCATGATTAGCATGGCCAGATTTCTAATGCCAAGATATGATGATGGGGCAACCCTTTGTATCAGTGCTGCTATAAGAAACCTGGAGCCTGGAATCTCTTACTAGGTACAAAGCTATCATTTCTCAGCTACCAGGGGGCCACATCATCGTGGGAGGTGTGGAGATGAACACCACAGGACTTCCTAGTCCCTCAGCAATACCCTGAGTATCTCTTTATTTCCAGGAAGTTAACATCACTGACCTGAGCAAGAACAAAGAACAAGATAAGCGCTTCATCTTCATCCGCTCAGAAAAAGGCCCCACCACCAGCTTTGAGTCTGCTGCCTGCCGAGGCTGGTTCCTTAGCACAGCATTGGAGGCTGATCAGCCCGTTGGCTTCACCAACACACCTGAAGCACCCGTCATGATCACCAAATTCTACTTCCAAGAGGACCAGTAATTCCTGCCCAGACCTGTTCTCAATCCTAGGCTATCAATGACTCCAGGGACTGCCTCCTCACTCTGGCCACCACTGGAGTCTAAGGAATCATTTTTGCAGGGTGAACAGTGAAAGGAGGCACAAGACCTGGTCTTGTCCAGTAGGTCCCTGTCTGCACTCTATCAGTAAACCCAACTTCCATGCTGCCTCCATAATGATTACAAAAAGTAGATCATAATACCCCTTTGCTCAAAACACTTCCCTGTTATCACTGCACTTTTGGGGAAGCCTAGAGCACCTGCACCATCTGGATGCCCTCCATTCCCTCCACTTTGCTCATCTACCTCTGCTCCATGTGTCTATATATCCACCAGGTCTCTTGTCATCCCCACCAAGTATCCTTTATCCTGTTTTACCAACCTGTGTTGGTCCATGGGGAAGAATTTGTTTTTGTTATGTTTGTTCACATTGGGCGCTTAGAATTAAATCCAGGACCTCACACAGACTAAGTATGTGCTGTACCACCAACCTACACGTCCAGTTCATTGGGAAGTTTTGAAGGTTCTTGAAAATAGAAATGAAGGGGCTCATACTGATTTTTAGTTAGGTAACATTATGCAGTGTGAAGGGGAGTCCTTCATGCGGATCCTTTCTGAGAGGAACTAGGGATTAAAACTTTTTGCCTTTGCGCAATGACTGAAAGCATAGGAAAATAGGAAGTAAGTTTTTCTTTTTCCTTTCTTTACTATAAAATATAAAAGTTAGTGGACCATGTTGACCCCATGATATCTTTCTTTTTGAAATTTCTCAATGTGCCCCTCTGCCTGGCTCAAGCACCACCTCCACTCCACATCTTCTGCAGCTGCATGGAAAAGTTACCTGCTCCACACTGTGCATGTGTGACTCCTCAGTGCATCCTAACTTGCTGAAGGATGAATCCATAAACCACTTCTTGACCATTTTAGCACTTTTGATGCTGAGACGTGTGTGGAAGAGGCTGTTCTTCTGTCTGTCCTCTCTTCCAGACTGTAAGCTCTGGAGAGCAGGGCTATAACTTCTGTGTGTCTCAGGTTACTGCTTGAATAAGCACCTGCCTTGGTCCTTAGCAGACACTCAATGAATAGTTGGTGTATGTCCTGGGTGGGAAGGTTCTTAGTTCTCCTATAACTTTAGCTCCATTTTACAATAAAACTTTGAAAATGTCTACTTTGCTGGTTGTGATCCTCAATTGGCCAGTATCTAAGCATAGAGTGCTGGGGAAGATGCCAGGTCCCAGATCCTCCCCTGTGAGATCTTCATTACTCCTTCGTCTTCATTCTCCCTGGGTAACATAAGAGTAAGTGCCCCTACCTGGAAGGTTTGGAGCATCACTGTCACAATGAGCCCATTAAATGAAAGCAACTCAGATGCCCATCACTCAATAATAAACACATAGGTCACATCTCCACACTCAACTCAGCATCCCATGCTAAAATCACAAAGACTAAACCACAACTATCTTCATCCAATTGGTGGCTCTTAACAAACATCATGTGGGCACAAAAATCACAAAATCTCAGACACTTTGTGTGAACCTTGTCAAGCAGCAAGACATAAGTTATTAACAAACAAGGAGTGAAACCAGACACTCAAATGTGTCCTGAGATTCTGTAGTCCTAACTCCTGCTTCTCATGTGTGGATGTGCTGGTTAAAAATATCAGTGACTTAATTTCTCCATCTCTAATGCAGGTAAAAGTTAATGTATGGGCTGGGGAAATGGCTCAGTCAATAAAGTACTTCCCTTGAAAGCATGAGGACATAAGTTTAGTCCCCAGAACACACATAAAAAAGCTGGGTTAGGTGGCACATGCTTTCAATCAGTGCTGGAGGAGTGGAGAGAAGTGAATCCCTGGGGCTCACAGGCCAGTCAGTTAAGCCTACTTAGTAACTGCTAGGCCACTGAGAGACTTTGCCTCAGAAAAAAGATGGATGGTGCCTGAGCAAAGACAACTAAGGTTATCTTCTTGCCTCCACATGCACACCCACAGATGGGCACATGCACCTGCACACACACACAGAGGCTAATGCAGAGAGCTGAGATGAAAGATAGTAGTACTTTTGCTACTATTAGTCCTGGAAAGTCTATGTGCAGACAGTTCTGCTTTAAAGACTTGTTGCTCAAATGCGGTTCATGGACCACCACCACCAACATCACTTGAGGATAAAGGGCAGAATCCACAACTTCCCACCAGACCTTCTGGCTTACACTCTTCATCTTTCTTTTTCCTTTTTTTTTATTATAGACACTTACTATGGATACATCATGTGTTGGTACCATCCTTTCCCTCATCCCTTTCCCCATTCTGCTGGGGGCCCTCCTCAGTGGGATTACAGGTGTTCCCCATAGGGTTGTGGGTTATGTTTTGTGGGAGCAGCAGTCAGTTCTTGGGAGGCAATGTCTGTGGGCATGATATTCCAACCTGTGGCTCTTACAATCTTTCCTCCCTGAGTTGTGTTGGGTGTGTGTTAAGTCTACTTCAGTGATAAGTTCTTAGGAGCCTCTCTGGATCTCTGCTTTGGTAGATGTTGAGTATCCTCAGGGTCTGTCTCCTTTACCCTGGTGCTGCTTGTCTGGCTCACCAAGGAAACTGCATTCTTGCTCATCTCCCCAATTCCTCTGTGATTTCAGCTGGGGCTTGGTTGAAATGGGAGGGGTACTTTATCTACTCAGGTCTCACTAGATTCTGAGAAAGAAAAACAGATTCTTCAACAGAGAGTGAAGTAATCATAGGTTGAATAGGATAAGCATTATTAATTTAGGGAGAATTTGATGGATGCAACCCTTCTATTAGCCAAAAGCTAGTAGGAGCTTGACATTGGGGAGCATAATCTTTGTCTCCATAGAATTCTGACCTGATTCCCAATTCCAGATATGGATTTCTTTGCACTGAGTGGGTCTCTTAGCCAATCAGAAAGCTATTGGTTATCCAATAAGGCTGTGTGCCACTATTGCACTTGTGTGTACATCTTATCAGGTTATTTTTTTCCGAGGAGCTTAGACACCTGGTTGCTCCCACTGTTGTTGAGCACTTTCCCACAGTAGCTTATGTAACACTTTACAGCACTAGACAGGCTATCTGTCTGGGGTCTGGTTCTCTTTGGGGTTCCATCAAGGTTTCTCCTTGTTCTTTGCTGACAGTATATGATGTCTTCAGCAATATGGTGTTACCTTTTATCTCAGGTGGGTAATCAAGTGCTTGTCCTGATTTGGGGACCTCATCGGTCTCTCTGATCAACAGCTCACTGTGGGTAGCAACCACATTCTGGAAGTGGGAGTTACAGGCCAGAGCCAGAAAAAAATTTTATGGTTAGGCTTCATCTCACCCTTTCCAGGGCCCTTCTTTTCAGGCAGTCCTGTCATATACCTGTTAAATCTTTTAATATATCTTCAAGGATAAAGGTTTCTATGATACCAGTTCATTTGGGGCTTAGTTTTGTGTTTTTCACCCACCCTCCATTTCCCCTCCCCCCAACACCTTCCAACATTATTGTCTGGGCCTTGAGTTCCCTATCAGTTATGTCCGCAAGTCGACCTGATCCAGGCTAGGAATGACAGACAAGTGAGAGAATGCAAAGTTTGTCTTTCTGTTATTGTGTGTGTTCACTGATTATGATCTGTTTCAAGTCCATTCATTTTTCTACAAATTTCATTGTGTCATTTTTTTCTTACTGCTGAGTAAAATTCCACTGTGAAAATGTACCACAAATTCGTTAACCATTCATCCAATGATGGGCTCCTGGGTTGATTCCAGTTCTTAGCTATTATGAATTGAGCAGCTATTAACATGGTTGAGCATATATCTCTGTAGTGAAGCATGGAGCATTTAGGGTAAATGCGCAGTAAGGTCTTTTGGCAGGTCTATATTCATCCTTTTCAGGAATCTCCATATTAATTCCCATAGTGATTGTTCAAGTTTACATTCCCACCAACAGTGAATGAGGGTTCCTCTTTCTCCACATCCTAGCCAACATTTGTTGTCATTTGATTTCCTTAATGATTGCCATCCTTACTGGAGTAAGGTAGAATCTCATAGTTGTTTTAATTTGCAGTATCCTGATGGTTAGGGATGTTGAACATTTTCTTAAGTGTGTGTTAGCTAATTGTATTTCTTCCTCTGAGAACTCCCTATTTAGTTCTCTGCCCCACTTAAGTGTGTTGTTTGTTTGTTTTTTTTTATTGTTTAGGTTTTTTTTTCTTTTTTTTTTATTTAAGAGAGAGAGAAAGAGAATGGGCATGTCAGAGGCTTCAGTTGCTGCAAATAAACTCCAATGCATGTGCCCCCTTGTGTACATGTGTGACACTGCATGCTTGCATCATTGTGTTTCTGGTTTATATGGAACCTGTAGACTTGAAGATGAGTTCTTAGGCTTTGCAGGTTTTTGCTTTTGCTTTAACCACTAAGCAATCTCTCCAGCCTTGTTTAGTTTTTTGAGTTCTTTGTAGATTCTAGATATTAGGCTTCTGTCAGTGATATACTTGGTGAAAATTTTCTGCTATTGAGTGGGTAATCTATTGGCTCTGATGTTAGTCTGTGCAAAAGCTTTGTAGCTTCATTAGATCCCATTGATTGAGTGATTGTCTAATTTCATGTGCTACTAGGGTTTGTTTAGAAAGTCTTCACCCATTCCTATATCACAGAGAGTTCCTCCTATTTTGTTTCCAGTAAGAGATTGAGGTCTTAAAGAATTTTGGACTTAGCCAGGTGTGGTGGCACACATCTTTAATCCCAGCACTCAGGAGGCATAGGTAGGAGGATCACCATGAGTTAAAGGCCACCCTGAGACTCCATAGTGAATTCCAGGTCAGCCTGGGCTAGAGTGAGAGCCTACCTCAAAAAAAAAAAAAAAAAGAAAAGAATTTTGGACTTGATTTTTGTGTCTGGTGAGATGAATGGGTCTTCATTTTTCTACATATGGTTATCCAATTTTTTAGCACTATTTGTTAAAGATGTTGTTTTTTCATCAGTCTACATTATTGGCACCTTTGTCAAAAGATCAAGGCCTGCTACAATTCCATATGAATTTTGAGATCATTTTTTTCTACAACTATGAAGACTGATGCTAGAATTTTTATAGGTTTTGCATTAACTCTGTATAATGTATAATGCTTTTGGTAGAATTCTCATTTTGTCACAATATTAATTCTGCCTATCCAGGAACATGAGAGGTCTTTCCATCTCAAGTCCCCCTCAATTTGAGGTGTCTTTATGTTTTCATTGTATAGGTCTTTCACATCCTTGGTTAGTGTTATTCCAAGGGGTTTGATTTTTTTTTGTGGCTATTGAAAATTGGGCAGCCTTGTTGATTGTTTTTCTGCATATTTATCCTTTGTGAATAGAAAGGCAACTGATTTATTTTTTGGTTTTTCCAGGTAGGGTTTCACTTTAGCTCAGGCTGACCTGGAATTCACTATGTAGTCTCAGGGTAGCCTTGAACTCATGGCAATCCTCCTCCCTCTGCCTCCTGAGTGCTGGGATTAAAGGAGTGTGCCACCATGCCTGGCTTTGCAACTTATTTTTGTGTGTTGATTTTGTATCCTGCAACATTGCTGAAGGAATTAATCACCTTTAGAAGTTTGAAGTGGAGACTTTCAGTTCCCTTATGTATAGAATCATGTCATCTGCAAATAGGGCTAACTTGACTTTTTCCTTTCCAATTTGTATCCCTTTTATTTCTGTCTCCTGTGTTATTGCTTGGGCTAGGATTTCTATAGCTATGTTGAAGAGAAGTGGTGAGTGTGGACACCCCTGCCTTGTTCCCAATCTCAATGAGAACTCCTTGAGTCTTTCCCTATTAAGTATTATTTGGACTTTAGGTGTTTTACATACAGTCTTTATTCTCTCCAGAGTTTTGGTCATGAAGTGATGTTGTATTTGTCAAAGGACTTCTCTACATCCATTGAAATGATCATGTGGTTCTTGTGATTAAGTTTATTTATGTGGTAAAGTACATTGACTGATTTCCAAATATTGAATCATCCCTGAATCCCTGGGATGAAGCCTGTTAGATCAAAGTGGATAATGTTTATGATATGTTGTTGAATTCAGTTTGTGAAGAATTTTTTCAGGATCTTTTCTAAGTTCATCTGGGATATAGACCTATCATTTTCTTTTCTTATATCTCCATCTGATTTTGGTATTGGGGTGATGCTAGCTTCATAAAAGGAGTTGGGGGCATTCCCTGTTCTGATTATCTTAAACAGTTTGAGAAAAATTGGTTTTAATTCTTCAGTGAAGATTTGATAGAATTTGGCTGAGAAGCCATGAGGACCTCAACTTCTCTTTCTGGGAGGATTTTGATTATCTTTTCAATCTTGTGGATGTGATAGGTTTGTTTAGGGGATTAATCTGCTCTGAGTTTAGTTTTGGTAGGTGGTATTTTTCTAAGAATTCATCCATTTCTTCCAGATTATCCAGTTTTATGGAGTAGAGGTTTTGGAAGTATGCCCTGATGACTCTTCCAATTTTATTGGTATCTGTAGTGACCTGTCCCTTTTCATTTCTGATTTTGTTAATTTGAGACTTCTCTTTTTTTCTCTTGATCAAATAGGCCAGGGGGTTATCAATCTTTTTTTTTCTTTTTTCCTTTTTCTTTTTTTCATAAAGCCAGCTCTTCAGTTCATCAATTTTCTTAATTTTCTTAGTTTCCAATTCATTGATTTCTGCTCTGATCTTGATAATTTCTTTCTGTCTGGAGCTCTTTGGTTTGGATTTGTTTTTCTAATGCTTTTATGTGGATAGCTAGGTTATTAGAGATCTCTCTGTCTCAGTTATAAAGGCACTTAGTGCCATGAATTTTCCCCTTAGGGCTGCCTTCATTGTGTCCCACAAGTTTTGGTAAGTTGTGTTCTCACTGTCATTCAATTCCAGAAATTTTACAATTTCTTTTTTGATTTCTTATACTGCCCATTCATTGTTTAAAAGTGTATTGTTCACTCTCCAGGAGCTGGTGGAATTCCTGAAGGAGCTCTTGTTGTTAATTTCTAGCTTTAGAGCATTGTGATCTGATATGATATAGGAAATCACATCAGTTTTCCTGAATTTGTGGAGGCATGCTTTATGGCCTAATATATGATCTATTTTTGAGAAGGTTCCATGGGCTGCTGAGAAGAATGTGTATTCTGTAAAATTTGGGTGGAATGGTCTGTAGATATCTGTTAGGTCTAGTTGACTTATGGTGTTGTTTAGCTCCCTTACTTCCCTGTCAATTTTCTGTTTCAATGATCTGTCTATTGATGATAGTGGATTATTGGAGTTCCCAGCTGTGGTATTTTGAATAGATGTCCCCCAATATATTCAGTGTTTTATTAGTTTGTAGTTTGCATCTGCAGCCACCTGGTTTGGCTTTGTGTTCATGTAACACTGGCTGGAGGCAGTGTCACTAGGCAGATCTTATGGTATGGTGGTGGGTTTGAGATTTCAATCTAAAGATATGCAAAGTGTGCCTAGCTGGAGTTCCTGCAGTGTGCTGTGCTGTGTGGCTTTTGACTTTTGGCTTATGCTTCTCTCTCTCTACTTGGACCTGTGAAGGCAGGCCAGCTTCTTTTGCCATTATGGAACTTCCCCTGGACCTGTAAGCTTCAATAAGTATCCCTTCCTCCATAACTGTGCCTGGTCTGGAAGTTTATCTCAGTGAACCTAAAGCTGTCTGCTATACCAACTGTGATGATGTTGGAGTTTATTTCCGTTTTCTTTTTAAGTAGGTTTTGCTTTTAGACTGTGGTGCACCAGTGTTTGGTGCATACAGATTTATGATTGTGATGTCCTCAGGTTGGATCATTCCCTTGATGTGTAAGAAGTGGTCTTCTTTGTCCTTTGGCTTGAAATCCATTTTATCAAATATTAATATAGCAACACCTGCTTATTTCTTATTTCCATTTGCTTGAAATATCCTTTTCTATCCTTTCAACCTGAGGAGGCATCTGTCTTTAGTGGTGAGGTGGGTTTCTTGAAAACAGCAAATTGAAGGGTCCATTTTTTCAGATCCACACTGTTAACTTGTGTCTCTTGATGGGTGAGTTAAGACTATTAATATTTAAGTTTATAATTGTGAGGTTTGATTTAATGTTTGCCATGTTGGGGAGCTTTATGAGGTTTGGTGTTTTCTTGAACTTTGTACTGTTTTGAGCCTGCTCTAGTTTTGTTTATTGTGATATGCTTCTTGTAGGCTCTTGAGATTGGTTGTCTTCTGTGTGGAGAATTCCCTATTGTATTTTCTGTAGGTTTGGCTTTGTGTTCATGTAATTATAGTGCTGGCTTGTATCATGGAAAGATTTTCTTTCACTGTCTATTATGAGGAATTCTTTCACTGGGTACAGTAATTTGGGTTGGAAGCCATAGCTTTTTAGACTTTGAAGTGCTCCATTTCAGTCCCGTCAGGTTTTCAGGGTTTCCACTGAGAAATCTGAGGTAATTCTGATGGAATTGCCTTGTATGTAATGTGTTGTTTCTCTCTTGCTGCCTTTAGCACTCTGTGTTGTGTTGTTTGAAGTTTTGATGATGATGTGCATTGGAGCATTTCTTCTTTGGTCCAATCTGATTGTATCCTGATGGGACTTTCTTTTGAGAGGGTGGGAATGTTGTTGAATAAGTCCTCCACATCTTTGGTCTGAATTTCTTCCCCTTCTGTTATACCCATGATCTGAATGTTAGGGCATTTTAGGGTATCTCACAGTTCCCTCATATTCTATTCACAAGATTTTTTGAACTTATTGAAGTTTTTGGATCCCTAGCTGGTTCTTCTACTTTGTCTTCCAGCTCTGAGGTTCTGTCCTCCACATGATTAACTTTGAGCTTAGAGAGGTTTTCACTATTCAATTTGGTTTGTATTGATCAGGGTTCTCTAGAGGAACAGAACTGATAGAATGAATTGCATTAAAAAAGAATTTATTAGATTGGCTTATGGCAGTACAACAAAAGCAGTTTGCAGGTCTGAGAGTCAAGGAACCTGGTAGCTGCTCACTCCACAAGGCTAGCTGCCTCAGCAGTCCCAATCTGGTTCTGAAGGCCTGGAGGCTTCCTGGAGAGCTGCTGGTCTTCAGTCCCCACTGGTCTTATTCCATGCTACTCTTCAGTCCACACTGGAAAGCAGCAAGCAACACCAGCAGCCAAGGGGGGGAAGAGAGGATACTTTCCTTCCCAGAGCATCCTTAGATAAATTCCCCCCTCTGAAAGGAGCCACCCACCCTGGGAGAAGGGCTCACCCTGGGGGAAGGCTTCTTCCTTTAGTTAATCCTTCCTGGAAGTAACGTCAGAGGCCCACCTATGAGGAATGTCTATGAATTTCTAAACAGATAAAGTTGACACAAAACTCAACCATCACAAGTTCACACTGTCAACTGGACACCAAACCATATCTCCTTACATCATACATAATTTCCAAATGAAGACAGTAATTCTGTCATAATTCCACCTAACATGATATAACTATGCCATGTACAACTGGAAATGCACAATCTTCCCCCAACACAAAGCAAGATTTCTTGAGGAATGCTTAGTCTCTAATATAACAGGTCAAATATAAATTCAACAGCAGTTAATTAGCAATATGATCTTAATCAGCATTAATTACCTAATAGAGAAATACAGAAAAAAGAAAAGCATCTTGATATTAGTGTAGACATGCACAAACACTCTTAAATAAGGTAGAACAGAAACACTCATGGAAATTGCAGTCCTCATTTTTGTAACTGGTCACATGGCCTTAGCTGGTATTTGTACTATGTTCTTCTACTTACCCATTCTGTATTTCCTCCACCTTCAGCAAGCATCTCACGAGGTATACTCTTTACCAGGCAGAGTGACCAATACCTTCATTCCTGCAGGATCTGGGCCATTTATCACACTGCCTTCATTGGGTTGTTGCAGTTGTCCATTGACTTGGATAACAGGGCACAATAGCACCAAGAGATGCCCAAAAGGAACTCCTGCACCCCAGACATACTTGTTCTTACCTCCATTGTGGAGGAGTTGTCCAATTTCCCCCTGGTAGTCTGAATCAATCACCCCTGATAACACTGTAACTCCTTTCTCATCTGTTTGCTCAAGGACATCAGGAGTCCAAAGCGGCCATGGGGAAGTCTTAGCTTCCAGTTCAATGACATGTTCATTGTGCCCCCTGGAAAAAGCGCTGGCCCCCTCTGTAACCAAGACTTCTAGGCCAGCACCATAAGGTCGTGGGAACAGGAAGCAAAAATTTGGCTAATGGGTCATTTGGGGTGATAGTAAGCAGGACCATTTCCATTCCCCCCCCCCTTGATTCCTAGACTCATAAATCCAGGCTATAGGAGAAACAGTACTATCTATAGGACAATGATTCAGAGCATATACAGCCTGCTGGAGGACATTCCCCCAGCCATCCAAGATATTGCCACCTAGCTGGCACTGTAGCTGCTTCTTTAAAAGTTCATTCAAGGGCTGGGGAGATGGCTCAGCAGTTAAGCGCTTTCCTGTGAAGCCTAAGGACCCCAGTTTGAGGCTCGATTCCCCAGGACCCATGTTAGCCAGACGCACAAGGGTGCACATGCATCTGGAGTTCGTTTGCAGTGGCTAGAGGCCCTGGCACACCCATTCTCTCTCTCTCTCTCTATCTATCTATCTATCTATCTATCTATCTATCTCTCTGCCTCTTTCTCTCTGTTGCTCATAAATAAGTAAATAAATAAATAAATAAAATTTAAAAATAAAAATAAAAATAAAAATTTTTTTAAAAAGGCCATTCAACCATTCTATCAAGCCAGCTTCTTCAGGGTGGTGGGGCACATGGTAAAGACCAATGAATTCCATGATCATGAACCCACTGCTGTACTTCTTTGGCTGTGAAATGAATTCCTTGGTCAAAAGCAATGCTGTGTGGAATATTATGATGGTGGATAAGGCATTCTATAAGCCCATGGATGGTAGTTTTGACAGAAGCCCTACATGCATTCCTTTTCCAAGCAAATAAATGCATATCCAAAATAAGTGTCTATTCCAGTAAGGACAAGATGCTGTCCTTTCTATGATGAAGGTGGTCCATTGTAGTCAACCTGAAACCAAGTTGCTGGCTGGTCACCTCAAGGAGTGCTACCATATCAGGAGCTCAGAGTTGGTTTCTTCTGCTGGCAGATTTGGCATGCAGCAGCAGCTGTATCCAGGTCAGCCTTAGTTAGTTGAACTTAATGATGTTAAGTCCATGCATAGCCTGCATTCCTGCCACCATGGTCCCAATAACAGGAATGGTTGAGGAAAGAGGTTGACCACTGTCCACAGGATAGGTCAGCTTATCTATTTGATTATTAAAGTCATCCACTGATGGCATCACCTTTTGATGAGCATTAACATGGGGCACAAGTATCTTTATATCCTTTGTCCATTCAGACAGCTCTATCCAAATACACTGTCCCCAAATGTACTTCTCACCAATTTTGCAGTTGTGTTTTCTCCAAGTCCCAGATCATCCAGCCAAACAATTGGCCACAGCCCATGAATCAGTGTATCTGCACATCTGGCCATTTTATCTTCCAAGCAAAATGCACAACTGCATGCACTGCCCATATTTCTGTCCATTGTGAAGACTTCCCTTCACCAGAGTCCTTGAGAGTTGTCCCAAAAAGGGGCTGTAATGCTTCAGCTGTCCACTTCTTGGAGGTACCCACTTAACATTCTGAACCATTTGTAAACCATGCCCTAGTCCCCTCCTCTTCAGTCAATTGATCATAGGACACAACCCATGATGCCATGGGTGTACGCTTGGGGACAAAAGGCTTTGTAACAAGAGTAGCAACCATAGGCATTAAGGCAACTTCCACATGTAACTTACTTGTACCTTCAGGGCCTGCTCAAGCCCAGTCATGGATATACCACTTGACTTGATGATGGACTGCTGCTATACACATCCAACTTTATGGCTTGCTGGGTCAGATAACTCTCAGCTCATAATGAGCAGCTCAGGTTGCATAGTAACTTGATGGCCCATTGTCAAGCGTTCAGTTTCCACTAAGGCTCAATAGCAGGCCAAGAGCTGTCTCTCAAAGGGAGAATAATTGTCTGCAGATGATGGCAGGGCCTTGCTCTAGAATCCCAAGGACCTCCATTGTGATTCACCTATGAGGGACTGCCAAAGGCTCCAAACATCATCCTTTTCTGCCACCAATACTATCAGGTCTACTGGATCATATGTCTTAAGTGGCAGAGCAGCCTGCCCAACAGCCTGGACCTGCTGAAGAACCTTCTCTTGTTCTGGGCCCCACTGAAAACTAGTAGTTTTCTGAGTCACCTGGTATATGGGATGGAGTAACACACCCAAGTGAAGAATATGCTGTCTCCAAAATCCAAATAGGTCCACTAGATGTTGTGCTTCTTTCTTAGTGGTAGGAGGGGCCAGGTGCAACAACTTATCTTTCACATTAAAAGGAATAGCCCTGCATGCCCCACACCACTGAATTCCTTAAAATTTCACTGAAGTGGAAGGTCCTTGAATTTTTGATGGATTTCTTTCCCATCCTCTAATGCACATATGCTGTACCAACAAATCCAGAATAGTTGCCACCTCCTGCTCATTTGATCCAATCAACATAGTGTCATCATTAAAATGGAACAATGTGACAACTTGTGAAAGGGACAAGTGATCAAGATCCCTGTGAACTAAGCTATGACACAGGGCTGTAAAGTTAATATAACCTTGAGGTAAGACAGTAAAGGTGTACTGCTGACCTTGCCAGCTGAAGGAAAATTGCTTCTGGTGGTCCTTATGGAGAAGAAAGGTGCATACTAGGTACCAGGAGAGGTGTTAATCTGCTCAAGTAAAGAAACCACATCTGGTACCGCAGCTGCAGTTGGAGTCACTATTGATAAAGTTTCCAATAATCCACTGTCATTCTCCAGGATCTGTCTGTCTTCTGAATAGACCAAATAGAACAGTTAAAGGGAGAAGTGGTAGGAACCACCACCCCTGCATCCTTCAAGTCCTTTACAGGGGCATTAATTTCTCCAATCCCTCCAGGGATGTGATACTGTTTGTGGTTCACTATTTTTCCTGGTAGAGGGAGCTCCAATGGCTTCCATTTGGCCTTTCCAACCATAATAGCCCTCACTCCATAAGTTAGGGAACCAATGTGGGAGTTTTGCCAACTCCTAAGTATATCTATCCCATCATCATTCTGAGACCACAGGATGAGTTTGGGGACCCACTGGACCCACTGTCAGTCTAATATTTGCCAAAACTCCATTGATCACCTGACCTCTATAAGCACCTACTTTAACTGGAGGGCCACGATGATGTTTGGGGTCTCCTGGGATCAATGTCAATTCAGAGCCAGTGTTCAGTAAGCCCCAAAACATCTGATTGTTTCCTTTTCCCCAGTGAACAGTTACCCTAACAAAAGGCCACAGGACCCTCTGAGAAATGTTAGGGCCAAGCTTAATATTGAAACTTTTGTAGATTGTGGGAGGGTCCTTCCTTGAGGGGACCCAGCCATCCCTTCAATCAAGGGGCTTAGGACCTGTAAATTGGCTCAAGTCTGGAAACTGGTTAGGAGGCCTTGATTCTCTGTTGCTTATAATTCAGAGTGGCCTTTTGTTCTTTTGCTCTGGAATTTTTCTGTTTATACATATCAACCAGGATCTTAGTAGGCTTCTGTTGCAGTCAGGTCCACATTGTGGGTAGAAATCACCCAACCAAGAGCAGTTTGTGGGAAAAAGAGGTTTATTTTGGCTTACAGGCTCAAGTGGAAGCTACATGATGGCAGGGAAAATGACGACATGATCACAGAGTGGACATCACCCCCTGGCCAACAGAAGGTGGACCATAGCAACAGGAGAGTGTGCCAAACACTGGCAAGAGGAAACTGGCTATAACACCCATAAGCCCGCACCCAACAATACACTGCCTCCAGGAAGCATTAATTCCCAAATCTCCACCATCTGGGAACTTAGCATTCAGAACACCTAAGTTTATGGGGGACACCTGAATCAAACCACCACATCCCACCATGGCCCCCATAAACTGATAACCATCCATGATGTAAAATGCAATGCATTCAGTCCAACTTTAAAAGTCCCCATAGTTTTATCAATCATAATGATGTTCATACATCCCCATAATCCAAGGTCTTTTAACTGAGCCATAATACCAAAAAATAACCTCAAAAAACCCATAATGGCACAGAAAAACATCCACACTGCAAAAGGTGGCATTTGGCATGGTAAAAAAAAATACTCAAGCAATACATGATTTAAACAGGGCAAATACCAAACTCTGTAGCTCCAAGTCCACCAACTCTAACACAAATCATCAACTCTAATGACAAATCTCCAAGTCTGATAATTCTAACCAGCAAGAAGTCACTGGAGTTCCAATTCCACTCCTCCAGCTAGGCTACTCACAGTCCTGGAAAACTACATCAGGGCCAGCAGATTTCTTTAGCAGTCATCTCATGGTCCCAGCAACTCCACTGGGTCTCCACTGCAGTCCATGGTTCATCCTCATGGCCCCACGGGGTCTCCATGCAGGCAACCAGAAAACCTGCTTCACACTGCCCATGGCCATTTCCAAAATACAAGACCATGTTGCAAACTCAATGACCCTCTCTTTCCTGCATTTCTTATACTCCACAATAACAGGTAGAGTGCCAATTTGTTGATCCAGGGTGGAATAAAGCAGACTTTGAAGAACAGGACACTCTTTGAACACTCAGGCCCCTTCAAAAGAGTTTACATTCTTTCTGTTGCCCCAGTGCAGGTCAGATGGCCCAATCTCAAAGGTTGCAATCTCTCACTTGCAGCTGAATGGGCAGCAATTCACCCAAAGATTTTTTCTTTCCTGTGCCATATCTCTCTGCTCACACCAGTTCATTTCTATGCAAAGCAACCCTGAACAACGTCTGAGGACACAGGCATAACAGCAAGCTTCCCACAAAAACTGCTAGCCCAGTCCAGACAAAGCTCTTTCTCACCCTCATAAGCCAAACCTCACAGTCCATGGTTCTTATTGCATTCAGGTCTTTCAACTCTGACCAGAATAGTCCATAAAGTTGAATGTACAGTACTGCAAGGCATCTCTTAGGCCACGGTTTCAAATTCTTCCACATTCTTCTTGAAAATCAGCTCCAAAAGGCCAAAGCCACACAGTCAGGTGTCTAGCAGCAACCCCACTCCTTGGTACCACATTACTGTTGAAGTCAGGTCTGCATTGCTGGTAGAACTCACCTGACCAAGAGCAGCTTGTGGGAAAAAGAGGTTTATTTTGGCTTACAGGCTTGAGGAGAAGCTCCATGGTGGAAGGGAAAACAATGACATGAACAGAGGCTGGACATCACCCCCTGGTCAACAGAAGGTGGACCATAGCAACAGGAGAGTGTGCCAAACACTGGCAAGAGGAAACTGGCTATAAAACCCATAAGCCCACCCCCAACAATACACTGGTTCCAGGAGGCATTAATTCCCAAATCTCCACCAGCTGGGAACCTAGCATTCAGGACACCTAAGTTTATGGGGGACACCTAAATCAAACCACCACAGCTTCTTATCTATTTCAATTCTTGGAACACCATGATTAATCATCCAGTACCAAAGATCTACATTAGTCGCACCATTATGAGCACTGTTTTGCCTATGCTGCCCATTACGGTAAACAGGCTCACCTCAACTTTGATGATTCAGCACTGCCACTTGGCACTTGTTTCTCCAAAATCCAATTAGACCCATTGCATCTTTAGTCACCTAATGCAGCAACTGTGGCTCCCATTGTGATGTCTTCTTTACAAAAAAGACTAAGTACACTGGTGCTCCCCTCACAAATCTGTTTCTTATAGTCTTAATGAAAGGCACATCTTCTGTATGCTCTCATTGTGTGGGCAAGGATGAGTTTACATGGCAAATCCACTCCAGCATTCCAAGTTCTCTGAGCATTTTAATCCCATCATCAACATTAAGTGAAGGGATATCAGGCAGCTAGAGCTCATTCGCAATAGGCCATCTTTGGATCCATACTTCAGCCAACCAATCAAATAAATTCTTGGCACCTCTCCCAATTGCATGAGCTGTAGTATTAAGGCTAAAATCTCCACTCAGTGGGCCCATTTAGGTAAATTCAGCATGATCTAATCTTATATTCCTTCCTCCATCCCCACACCCTTAAAATCCATCCCCAGACATTCCCCCATGCTTCTGCTTGTTAGAAAGCTTCTGAAGCTCTTTAGGGGTGTACCTCACCTCCTCTTGAGTTATGCTTTCTAGCTCACCTTTAGGGGAATGACTAGCCTTCCACCTTGTTATAGGCCTAGAGGCAAAGCTGGGTGGGCCCTGAGGAGTATCAGCATCTCCTGCAAGAAGGGTCATTGCTAGTTCCTCAGACCAAGAGGATTAATTCCTTCAGTCAAGGATGGAGAGGGTAATACTTCAGGGTGTGTGGGTGGGGATGCAATTGGCCTTAAAGGAGAGGATTCTCATGCAAAACAAGTTCTTCAGAATCTGAGAGTTCAATTTCCCCAGATTCTTTAGGATCTTCCCACACAACCCCATCCCAAGTCATTGGATCCCACTCTTTTCCAATCAGTGCCCTCACCTTAACTTCTGATAGCCTGTGAGGCTGGGATTTGAGTTTACATTGCAAGTCAGCCAATCTGACAATGAGAGCTTGGGTTTGGTTTTCTGTAATTTAAGTCCTGTTCTGGCTAGAAAGGAGATTCTCCCCTAGGGTGCCCTTAGAAACCTTCAGATCATGCATGTGGGTCTTAAGCTTGGAAACTTCCTTTCTGAGCTTCTATTTTTCCCTTAATATTTTATCCAGAGACTCTAGAAGTAACCATCCAGCACCATCATTCATCTTACTTTTCCACAAATATCCAAAAGTTTTAGATACAGAGTCACTAAATTCCTTACTCTTCACAAGATATGACTCAGGATCACCAAACACATGTATCTCATGGAGTTCTTTAAATAGTTCATACCATGCATTATTAGTGCCCTCCTTGTTATCAATAAAAGCACTCTCCTTATTACCAGTAGAGCCTTTGGTGACACTAAAGTTGGAGAACCAACTCTAGAGAGCACCAAGCTCACAAGGGTATCCATCCTTACAATTGTGCTTCTCTAGAACCACTCCTGGTACCACAGTCTGTATTAGTCAGGGCTCTCTAGAGGAACGGAACCAATAGAATGAATTGTATTAAAGGGGAATTTATTGGATTAGCTTATGTCAGTCCAACAATAGCACTTTGCAGGCCTGAAAGTCAAGGAACCTGTTAGCTCCACTAGGCTGGATGTCCCAGCAGTCCCAATGTCACCTGAAGGCCTGGAGGCTTCCAGGAGAGATGCTGCTCTTCAGTCCACACTGGTCTTCAGTCCACACTGGAAACAGCAAGCAGCACCAGAACCCAGCTGGAGGAGGGAATACTTTCTTTCCCAGAGCTTCCTTAGACAAAGCCTCTCCCCCCTCTGAGAGGGGCCTCCCACTCTGGGGGAAGAGCTGGCATGGGGGAAGGAATCCTCTTTAGTTAATCCTTCCTAGAAGCAACCTCAGAGACCCACTGAACAGATCAAGTTGACACAAAGCTTAACCATCATACTGTTGCCTTTTCCTGTATAGTATCCATCCCTTTTACAAGTTCCAATTTCAGGTCATGGTTTGATTTTTTAATACTTCTTAGAATTCATTTTTGCATTTACTTATGTCTTCACTAAGCTTAACCAGCTGGTTATTGAGAACTTCTATTTTTTGGCTCACCTCTTTTGAAATATATCTGGTTTTGTCTATTAGGTGAAGTCTAGGATAAAAAGCTGCATAGATTTTATTTATGCAATTGTTGGATTTTTGTTGATTTGCTGCCAAGTTCTGCAATTTGCTTGGCTAGGGTCACATATCTTGTGTCTTCATTTTAGGGCTCTGCTCCTGTTGTCTCCTCTATGCTATCATTACAGACTCCCCTTGTGGGACTAGGTGACCTTGTTGGCGCTCCCTCCTTTTGATGTTTCCTGTTCTTTCTTTTGCATTGTGATCTGCCCTTCACAGTGTTATTTAATTAAGGAGGGAGCAAGAGTTTTCCCTTGGAATATCTTCAGTGTATGTTCCATTCTGTTTGACTAGAATAGGCTAATAATGTTTTTGTATTTTGGGATTCCCAGGTTGTGAAATGTGAAAGTGCACTAGCTGCTCTGGACAGATGCTTAATACCAAAGGTGAGATTAGAAGTCTGGGATCCCTTTGACCTGGTGTCAGCTGTGTCTAGCCTTTGGCTCTTCCTCTTGACCTCTCACTGAACCCAGATGGGCAGGTTACAGAGGATTCATTTGTTTCCCCTGGCAGGTAATTGCCTGATTTTCCTGTGATGTCCTTCTGGGGGCTGATATGATGCCCACATAGTCACTGGGCATGGGATGGGGCAGTGGGGAGATGGCAGAGTCACTGGATTCCACAACCTAGGCCAGATCTGGGAGTTGACCGGTGTGGGGGCAACAGAGGCACTGGCCAAAGGGCACCATACAAGGACACCTATAGGCAGCACAGAATGTTGAGGGTCTGCTATCTGGGGAGCGAAGGCAGCCTTCAGTCCAGCCACCAAGAATGCAAGACAGGGAAGTGTGGCAGGAGACTTGGGCATGGGTGGGCTGTGGACTCAGTAGGTGGAGCCTGCAGGGATCCAGGTGTGGGTGAGTGCAGTGGGGTGGGCCTCTGGGAGACAGGGAAGGTGCACAGAGCTACCAACAGACACTGTACACATGCCACCAACAGATGCATTGGAGAGGTCTTTGGGAGACAGGGAAGGCACAGGCCAGATCGTTGGAGCCTGCAGGTAGCAGCAAATAATCTAGTCAGGGAGTCAGGAGCTTGGCACAGAGGTGAGTTATTGGGGGAGGGTTCTGGGGGTCTAGTGAGCTACCTGAGAGTGTGGCAATCAGCAGATTCCCAACTGTGCCCCTCTGTGCCCACCCACTGGAAGTCTGCAAAGACCTACTCACACTGGAGCCCCACATATCTTGCCTGATGTTCCCGGGGAGCTGTGGTTAGGAGGATGCCACCTTGACTAGAAGTTTAGACTCTTCATCTTAAGTAGATCTCTAGGGGCACCAAGTTGGTTAAAGTTTGAGATGTACAGCTTTAAAATGCAGCTCTCACATAGTGCACAAGATCTGTCATGCTTTTCACAATTGTTAACCCAGCCCTGTCCTTTCTCCCCATCCCACTAGCTCATTGGGTGTACCCGAACATTCTCTCTTCCTTCCTTACTTCAATTTTGGGTGTTCTGCAAAATATTTTGAAGTGAAAGCTTTATATCACCACCAGTTGGCCAGAATGTCAGCCCAATACACACAGGGGCTTCTATTTTCTTCTGTGTGAATTCCTGGCAGATGCTGCTTGGTAGCTAGTTGGCAAATCGATGAATTGGCCACTGATATGTCAATATGGAATCATGAGTTAAAGTGGCCAGAAAGTTAAGAAGACTGGGGATTCAGACCAGGAAAGTTTTGGAGAAGGTCAAAAAGAAAGAAAAGGCTTGAAGTGCTTACAAGGGATTTAAGGACTGAACAGGGAAAAGATATAACCACCAGGTGGCAATAGCATTCATAACAATGAGATTAGGGGTGGTCCCTCCTTGCAGGCATTTGCCAAACTGGCGAAGGTTGGAGTCTCCTAGGAAAGGAGAGCAAAAGAATTCCCAACAGAGATGGCATTTGAAGTGGGAAGTTATGTGTCTAGGGGATGTTACTCAGAGACACAACAGGAATCTCTGGTTCAGAGAACTCCAAAGGACAGCAATTTTTGACTTATCCTTGCTTCTAAGATTATAGGTTTTATAGTGTTTATATTGGATACAGGGCATGATAATTAGGCAGGCCTTCAGTGGCAAATATTAGGCTATATTTCAACAACAGGATATAAAAAAATTGACTTTGGTATTGGGTAGGTTTTTGAGCTCTCAGACTTCAATCTTTGTAGGCACCTTTATGCAGAGATTTTTTTTTAGTCATTTATATGGCATGAGGAATGAGGAATATCTTATGAAAGCCAGGCCTGGGTAGTATGTTCTGGGGAAGCTTTTGTGCAATTAGGAACAGTGAAATAGAAACTGGAATCAAGAGGGTCTTGGATGGAAGAGAAAAGCACAGACAAGCACCCAAGAATGACATGATCTTTTCTGTCACCTCTAAGTCTGACCAACTATAACACAGAGTCACAGAAAAAAATCCTAGCTCAACAACCTAAATTGAGAAGGACAGGGTGGCACACCTGTAAAGCTGAGGCAGGAATTCTAGGATAGCCTCAGCTACATAGCAAGCTGAGACATTGTCTTTAAAAAAAACTATAAAAATGCTGTACTGAATTTGAGGATTATTACCTTTTACTGTCTATTCATTTTCACTACCAGCCAATTGGTAGGTCTTGGTATTCCCTCCTGAGCCTCAATTTCCCCACCCATAAAAAGAAAAGATTGGGGCTGGAGAGATTGCTTAGTGGTTAAGGCACTTGCCTGCAAAGCCAAAGGACCTTGGTTCAATTCCCCAGGACTCACGTAAGCCAGATGCACATGGGGGGTGCATGCATCTGGAGTTGGGTTGCAGTGGGTGGAGGCCCGGGTGGGCCCATTCTCTCTCTCTCTCTCTCTCTCTCTCTCTCTCTCTCTCTCTCTCTCTCTCAAATAAATAAAGAAAAATAAAATATTGAAAAAGAAAGAAGATTGAGTCTATGTTATCATCTGTACACCTACATCTAGTGGTCATATTGCCAATGCCTAACCTTTAGCTCTCCACAGGGATTCCCATTCACTTGGTCTGGGGAAGGAGCTGGAGTGGGACAAGGACATCTGTATGTCAGGACTAAGACCCTTTGGGAGTCTTGAAGGTACATCTTCCCACCTCTCCTGTCTGGTAGCATCTGTCAATGAGAAGTCTGGGGATGGCCTTTTGCTTCAGGAAAGGCTCTTTACTTCATCTGTGGTATATTTCCAATATTTTCTCATTTGGGTTGTAGTGGTAGACTGCTTGGCTACTACGTATGAGGCCCTGGGTTCTATCTTCAGCACTGAGGGCTGGGGATGTTGTTAATTCTGTACGCATCATCTTGGTGGTGCACACCTGTAATCTTAGCTCTTGGAAGGCTGAGGCAGGACAATTGTGAGTTGAAACCTACTAGGGACACAGTGGATGGTGTTAAATATATATATGTTTCTACTTTATCAATCATTAGGCTGGTCAAGACATTTGAAGCTTTATCTTTTTATGTAAATTTTTTGGTCATAATAGTAGATGTTAGTCTGTGGTAGATTCTTGCAAATCTTGGGAAGACCATACAATTTTGTAACTATGAAATGCCTAAGTCACAGCAGCAAAATTGAACACATGTGATATTAAACCTATTTCTCTCAGAAACTGATAAGACAGTTAAATAGACTTGGGGGCCCTTAATATCTAAACTTTAGAAAATTCAAATAAAAGAATCACAGGTTTGGGGAAAATTGTCTCTGGGTCTCTAGATACTGAAAAAAAGAAGTTCAGCAAATGTCTGCCACGGGGTAGGCTTTCACGTGTGACTGACATTATACCTGGAAAAAACATTGGGAAACAAGTACAAAGAGTTCAGTTCATGCTCTCAAACTAGTAAAGATTTGTTTCTCAGACTCTTTAAGAAGAAGCTGATTTTTCTCTCCAAGGAAAGTTTATTCTACCAATCAAGCCTATTTGAATTAGTAATTTAATAAAGTACATGTGAGGCCTGACCCCTGACAAGTATCTAATTAAATGCCTGCTCTCCAAAAGTAAAACCCAAGAAATCACAAGGGTCTTGTGGACCTGGTTTAAAGTTTGCCTCCTGTGGTCCAATTGCCTGCTGAGGACTGCTTGCCTAAATGATTGACTGAATCATGGAGTTAATCCTTCTCTCCTTCCCCACAGGAACACATGTTCAACATGCCAGAACTAAGCCTACGAGTCTGGGTATGCCTGCAGAGGAAATGTGTGCATTTTCATGTTAGCAAGTAATAGTCAGAGCTCACAAAAGACAGGCAGGCAAAGGAGCCAAGGTGTTCATTCCAATGCGGAATGGGTCTATCTGGGATACAGCCATGACAGGGACAGTCAACACAGGCTCATGCAGGAGAATAACCTTAGTGCCTATGATTCCAAGTCTCCCTTCCTTGTCTGCTCTACCACCACTCTGAAGCACTCCATGAGGAGAGGATGGGCGTGATTGCATCTTAGAGCCAAGGTACATCTTCCTTCCTTCATTCAGAGGTGGCAGATAAGCTGAAGAATGAAAATACTTCAAGTGGTAGACAAGGAGTCAGAAGCAGCATTTGAGACATATGGCCTTACAACCCACTACTTCACCACCGCACAGGGCAGGATCCCCAGGCTTGTGTTTATCCTTTGGCTCTTTGTCCTTTCTTCCTTAACAACCATTCCCCATGCTCTCTAGCTGTCAGCCTACAGCACTCCTCTTTCTGTTGCTGCCTTCTATGAGAAAGCTTGTGTCTCCCAGCCTCCCACCATGCTAAGTGGTTCCCAGAGTAACTATGGCTCTCCAGACACAGACTGGAATGTTTTGCTAAATACAGTGCTTCCAGAAGACTTCCACTAGACTGATCATACATAGTGAGTTCCAGAAAATCCTGAGCTTGAAGTAAAATAAAATTACAGTTGTCCTTATTCTAAAATTCTTGGGCAGAAAACCACCCATTTCAGACCACAGCAGATCTCCTGGTAGCAATATGTGCCTTTTTTTCCCATCCACTTCAGAGACAGTCCCTCAAGAGGACCTATGAGCAGAGGTGAGGTGAACCAGCTAGAGACAGAGCTGGTGTCTATATAGGCCATTTATATGCAGAGGAATGGAAGAGGCCCTGTTTTGAAATAACACCCTTTAGTATCTGGGTGATTTGGAATAAGCTACTTAAGCCTCCTCAGGCTCATCTTTTTCATTTGCAAAATATCGAGATAATAATAAAAGTGCTTTGTGTAAAAGATTGCTATAAAAATAGTTGTCTGGGCTGGAGAGACAGCTTAGCAGTTAAGGCGCTTGCCTGTGAAGCCTAAGTACTCACTTTCCAAATCCCACTTAAGCCAAATGCACAGAAGTGAGGCAAGTGCAAGGCCGCGCATGCCCACTAGGTGGCAGAAGAGTCTGGCGTTCCATTGCCATGGCTGAGGCTCTAGTGCACCAATTTTCTCTCTCTCTCTCTCTCTCTCTATCTATCTATGTATCTATCTCTGTCTCTCTAAAAATAAATAAATAAAAATAGTTCTCAAAATGTTAAAACTCAATTATATTACCATGTGCCTCCAGCCTGTAGGTAACCTGAATGTCCAGTTCACCCTGGTTTCGTTGCCTCCCCTGTCATGTCTCTGCCTTGCCCAATGAGGGGACTTGTGTCTCTCAAAAATGGCAACCGTCCACTTCTTCCATCCTTTCCTATTCCTCAGTTCCTGTGCCCAGGACAATTTCTACAGGTAATCCCAGTGCCTCCAGTTTTCAAGGTGCCAACCCAGTTCTGAGAACAAAGAATTAATTTCTCCAGTCCTTGTACCACTATGTGGCACGTGGCACTTGTGTCCCAACAACATTCTGTTGCTTATAGAGTACAAGAAAAATTTGTTTCATTAAGACACACATTCCCAAGAAGAAGCAACATTTGTGTGTGTGTGTGTGTGTGTGTGCGCGCGCGCGCGCACATGTGTGTGTGTATGTGCATGCGTGCATGTGTGTGTGCTCAGTGTTTCTGTGTGTGTGTGTACAGAGGTGGACTTTGGGATTCTTCCTCAGTTGCTCTCCACTTTATTCTCTGACACAGTGTCTCTCTGGATTATCCTACAGCACACCAATTCAATGAGCCCCTCTGATATCCTGGCTCTGCCTCCCTAGTGCTGGGATTATAAATGCACACCACCATGCTTGGCTTTTCATATAGGTACTGAGGATATGAACTCAGGTCCTCATGCTTTCACCCCTGCACTGCAAATACTTTTCCCACTGAGTCATCCCCTCAGTTTTTCAGGATGTCTGATGCCAATTTAGAAAGGAACCAGAAGACAGCTGTCTGAAGCCATGTGGCTTTGTGTCTCCTGTTCACACTAGCTGCTTTTTTGGAGAATTTTTTTTATTTTTTCTCTTGTAGATACATAATCAAATAGCACCAACCTTTGCCCAGAACAAAGAATCTTCCTACCCCCAATGTTTTTTTGTGGGGGGGGGAAATGCCTCTGGGAATGATATTTCACCCTGTGGCTCTTACACTCTTTCCACCCCCTACTTGCCAAATTCCTTGAGCCATGTTGGGTGGGTTTTATTTTTTATTTATTTGTTTATATTTATTGACAACTTCTATGCTTACAGACAATAAACCATGATAATTCCTTCCCCTCCCCCACTTTCCCCTTTACAACTCCACTTTCCATCATATCCCCCCTCTTTCTCCATTAGTCTGTCTTTTATTTTGATGCCATTGCCTTTTACTCCTAGTATGAGGGTCTTGCGAAGGTATTGCTAGGCACTGCAAGGTTATGGATATCGAGGCCAATTTCTGTCTGGACAATTGCATTGTAAAGAGTCATACCCTTCTTTTGGCTCTTACATTCTTTCTGCCACCTCTTCTGCAATGGACCCTGAACCTTGGAAGGTGTGATAGAGATGTTTCAGTGCTGGACACTCCTCTGTCACTTCTCAGCACTATGTTGCTTTTTGGATCATCACAGTAGCCTCCGCCATCTGAAAAGAGAAGCTTCTCTAACAAAAAGTGAGAGTAGAATAAATATATGAATATGAACATTAAGTGTAGTGCTTACTGGCAGTTTGGTGAGCATAATATATGCATTTAACCAGAAAAGAGCAGGCTTTATTCCCCTAAGGCTCATGACCTCCCCTGCCATAGGCTTTTGATTTGGTTTTCAGTACAAGGCATGTATTCCCTCCATAAAGTGGGACTCCAGTGCAAACAGAGAGACGTGGTTTCCCCTAGAGCAGACATGCCACTATTGCACCTGTTTGGTCATTTTGCCTACTGGCCAAACTTCAGGTTTCCAGTGTTCATTGTTTTCATTGCTGATAACCTCTGTCTCCCATAGGGCTACATGTAGTGCAGCTTTTTTCAACTTTCAGTCAGCTGATCTGCAAGGAGGAGGTCTTCAGCTCAGCCTCAGGTTGATTTCTCAGTGACCTTGCCACCCAGGTATGTGAAGTCTTCAATAATAGGGTCTTACCATCTGTTTCTCATGGAAAACCAAGGGCCTGTAATGTTTTGGAGGCAATAAGGACCTCCCTGGCCAAAACTCACTGGAATGTATCCTACCCCTGGCACTGAAAATTTTCTAGTAATGATCTATGGCTTCTGGATGTGCCATTATTCAAAACAAAAGTAGGTTTTCCTATATCTTATTCAGAATATCTTGAATTTTGATTGGCCTTCCCCCCACCCTTCTTTTACTCAATCTCTTCCGCTGGCCTCACTTAGGCCATTCCACTCCCTGTAATCTGTTCTTCTACTTACATATACACAATACCATCCCCTTAAGTCCTTCCCTCTCCTTCCTTCCTTATAGCCTTTTTCTAGTTTACAGGCCTCTGCTACCAATTTTTGGTTCTAGTTTACACACAAGTTTATACATTTGTACCTAGGATCCACATATGGCAGAGAACATAATGACATTGGCTTTCTGGACCTGGGTTACCTCACCTAGTATAATCCTTTCCAGATCCATCCATTTTCCTGCAAATTTTGTTTTTCTTTACCGCTATGTAAATGTTGCACATATTTATTATCCATTCATCTATTGAGGGACATCTAGGTTGGTTCCATTTCCTAGCTCTTGTGAATAGAGAAGCAATAAACATGGTTGTGCAAGTATCTCTAAGGCAGTGAGAAGAGTCATTAGGATATATGCCTAGGAGTGCTATAGCTGAATCATATGGTAAATCTACATTTAGCTCTTTTAAGAACCTCCACACTGATTTCCACAGTGGCTGTACCAGACTACATTCCCACCAACAGTGTAGATGGGTTCCCCCTTTTCTGCATCCTCATCCACATTCATCATTACTTGTTTTCTTGATGATAGCCATTCTGACAGGAGTGAGATGAAATCTCAAAGTAGCTTTAATTTGCATTTCCCTGATGGATAAGGATGTGGAACACTTTTTTAGATGTTTATATGCCACCTTTATTCCTTCTTTTTTTGTTTTTGTTGTTGTTGTTGTTGTTGTTGTTGTTTTTGTTTTCGAGGTAGGGTCTCACTCTAGCCCAGGCTGACCTGGAATTCACTATGTGGTCTCAGGGTGGCCTCAAACTCATGGCGATCCTCCTACCTCTGCCTCCTGAGTGCTGGGATTAAAGGTGTGCACCACCAGGCCCAGCTATTCCTTCTTTTGAGAACTCTTTATTTAGTTCCATAGCCCAGTTTTTAATTGTGTTGTTTGATTTCTTATTGTTTTGATTTTTGAGTTCTTTGTATATTCTGGATATTAATCCTCTGCCAGATGTGTAGCTGGCAAAGATTTCCTCCCATTCTGTAGGTTGTCTCTTTGCTCTATTCACAGTACCCTTTCCTGTACAAGAGCTTTGTGATTTCATGAGATCCCAGTGGCTGATTAGTGGTTTTATTTCCTGAGCAATTGGGGTTGTATTCACAAAGTCATTGTCTATATTAGTATGTTGAAGGGTTTCCCTACTTTTTCCTCTAACAGTTTCAGAGTTTCAGGTCTGATATTAAGGTCCCTGATCCATTTGGACTTGATTCTGTGCATGGAGAAAGACAAGGATCTCTTTTTATCCTTCTACATATAGATAACCAGTTTCCCCAGTACCACCTGTCAAAGAGGCTGTCTTTTCTCCAGTGAATATTTTTGTCAAAATCAGATGGCTGTAGCTGCCTGGATTAACATCTAGGTACTCTATCCTGTTCCATTAATCTACATATCTGTCATTGTGCCAGTACCATTCTGTTTTTTACTATGACTTTGTAATATAACTTAAATTGGTTATGGTGATACCACCAGCCTTATTTTTGTTACTCAAAATTGTATTGGCTATTCAAGTTTTTTTGTGCTTCCAAATGAATTTTAGGATTTTTTTTTTATTTCTGGAAAGAATGCCATTGGAATTTTAATGGGAATTACATTAAATGTGTACATTTCTTTTTGTCAAGTTGACATTTTCACAATATTGATTCCTCCAATCCAAGAGCATGGGATATCTTTCCATTTCCTAGTGTCTTCTGCAATTTCTCACTTGAGTGTTTCAAGGTTCTCATTGTACAGATCCTTCCCTCCCTTGGTTAAGTTTATTCCAAGGTACTTTTTTTTAGGCAATTGTGAATGGGAGAGATACCCTGATTTCATCCTCCACATGTTTGTTTTTAGTATGTAGGAAAGCAACTGATTTCTGTATGTTTCTTTTGTATCCTGCTATGTTGCTAAAAGTGTCTATCAGTTCTAACAGTTTGCTGGTAGAGTCTTTAGGGTCCTTTATGTATAGAATCATATTATCTGCAAATACTGATAATGTGATCTCTTTGTTTCCAATTTGTATCGTTTTTATGACATTATTGCTATAGCTAGGACTTACAGTACTATATTAAATGAAAGTGGGGCCAGTGGACAACCTTGTCTTGTTCCTGGATTTAGTGGAAAAGCTTCAAGTTTTTCCCCATTTGGTATTATGTTGGCTGTAGGCTTGTCATAAATAGTTTATTATGTTGAGCTATGTCCCTTCTATTCCCAGTTTCTGTAGGACTTTTACCATGAAGGGATGTTGAATTTTTTTTGAATGCTTTTTCAGCATCTATTGAAAAGATCATGTGATTTGTTGGCCTTCAGTCCATTTGTATAATGTATTACATTTATCACTTTGTGTATGTTGAACCATCCCTGCATCTTTGGGCTAAACCCTACTTGGTCAGGGTGAATAATCTTTCTGAGATATTCTTGTATTCTGTTTGCCAATATTTTGCTCAGAATTTTGCATCTATGCACATGAAGGAGATTGGTCTGTAATTTTCTTTTTTTCCTGTCTTTGCCTGCTTTTGGTATCAGGGTGATGCTGGCTTCACAGAAGGAGTTTGGTAGAATTCCTTCCTTTTTTATGGAAAAGCTTATGAAGCAGTGGTATTAGTTCTTCCCTGAAGGTCTGGTAAAATTCACCAGTGAATCCATCGGGGCCTGGACTTCTTTTTAGTTGGGAGTCCTTTTATAACTGCTTACATCTCTGTACTTTCTACAGGTCTATTTAAGTGGTTTATCTCATCTGGATTTAATTTTAGTAGGTCATATGAATCAAGGAAATCATTTTAGATTTTCAAACTTAGAGGTGTATATATTCTTAAAGTATGTCCTTATGATTTTCTAAATTTCTTTGGTATCTTTTGTAATGGTGACTTTTTCATCTCTAATAGCTTTGCAGGATAAAATATTCTTGGTTGACAGCTGTTATCTTTCAGAACTTGGAACACATCATTCCAAGCCCTCTGGCTTTTAAAGTTTGTGTTGAGTAATCTGCTATTATGCAATGGGCTTGCCTTTATAGGTGACTTGCTTTTTACCTCTGCTTTCAATATATTTTCTTTGGTTTGCATGTTTAGTAGTTTAATTATTATGTGGCCAGCAGAGGTTCTTTCCAGGTTTTGTCTGGTGTTCTAAAACCTTTCTTGTATCTGAATTGGCATTTATTTCCCAATTTGGGGAAATTTTTCTTCCATTATTTTGTTGAAAATGCCTCCTAAACCTCTGGATTGAAATTCTTCTCCTTCTACTATACCTTTAATTCTTATGTTTGTCCTTGTCATAGTGTCCTGGGTATCTTGAAATTTCCATTCATACCTTCCTATTAGAGTGAGAAAGAGAGAAACAGGAGAAGATTAAGGTTAGTCTTCATCTTATCTTCTTCAGGGCCCTGTGATTCAGGTGTTCCCTCTAAAGCCTGATGAAGCTTCAACCATTTAGTCTGTCTTTTAGGATGCAGAATTTTATGGTACCATTGCCATTTGGGTCAAATTTTGTGTCCCCCTCACCTACCCTTACCCTCCCCTCCCACCCTGCCCTACCTATTGTCTGGTACTCAAGATGCATATTAGTTATATCAGAATCTCAGGAAGATTCAGGTTAGGAGCCACAGATGAGTGAGACCATGCGATGAATATCATTCTGTGATTGGGTGAGCTCACTGAGAATGATCTTTTCAGGTTCAACCATTTTTCTTCAAATTTCATTGTGTCATTTTTATTTACTGCTGTGTAGAATTCCATCATGTAGAGATGCCACATCTTGGTTATCCATTCATCTAATGATGGACATCTGGGTTGATTCCAACTCTTAGCTATTATAAATTGAGCAGGTTTAAACATAGTTGAGCATATCTCTCTGAGGTGTGGAACTTTGGGGTTAAATGCCCAATAAGGGAATAACTGGGTCTGTTGGTAACTGTGGTCAACATTTTTAGGAGTATACATGTTGCTTTCCATAGTGGTTGTACCATCTTACATTACCACCAACAATGGATGAGGGTTCCTATTTCTCCACATCCTCAACACCATTTTTTTTTTCATTTGATTTTTAAATGTTTGTTATCCTTATTGGGGCAAGGTGGAATTTCATGGTTGTTTTAATTTGCATTTGCCTGATGATTAAGGAAGATGAACATTTGCTTAAGTGTGTGTTTGCTATTTGTATATCTTCCTCTGAGAATTGCCTGTCCAGTTCTGTGCCCCATTTTGTGAGTGAGTTATTGATTTTTTATTGTTTAGGTGTTTGAGTTCTTTGTAGAGTCTAGAAAGTAGGCCTCTGTCCTTGTATAGCCAGCAAATATTTTTTTCCATTCTGTGAGTAATCTATTGGCTCTGCTTATTGAATGTTTGTCTGTGAAGAAACTTTTCAGTTTCATAAGATCCCAATGGTTAAGTGATTGTTTAAGTTCCTGAGCTACTGGGGCTTTTTTCAGGAAGTCTTTTGCCATTCCTATCTCATAGAAAGTTCCTCCTATTTTTTCTTCCAGTAGTAGCTGAGTATCTGGTCTTATATTGAGGTTTTTGAGCCATTTGGACTTGATTTTTGTACATGGCCAGATGTGTGAATCAAGTTGCATTTTCCTGCATATGGTTATCCACTTTGTCCAGCACCATTTGTTGAAGATACTGTCTTTTTGTTAGGGCCTTTGTCACATATTAAGTAGCTGTAGTTACTTGACCAAAAGTCCGGGTCCTCAATTCTGTTACATTGGTCTATAATCCTGTTTTTATGCCAGTAACATACTGTCTTTATTACTAGGGCTTTGTAATATAGCTTTAGATCAGGTGTGGTGATGCCTCCCAAGGTATTTCTTTTGCTGAGGATATGCTTGGATATCTGAAGCCTTTTGCCATTCCATATGAATTTTGAGGTCAGATTTTCTATCTCTGTGAAGAAAAATATTGGGATGTTTATTGGTATTGCATTAAATCTGTATATTGCCTTTGGTGAGATTGCCATTTTCACAATGTTACTTCTGCCTATCCAGGAGCATGTGATGTCTTTCAATTTTCTCAAGTCCTCCTCCATTTCTTTCTTGACTGTTTTTATGTTTTCATTGTATAGGTCTTTCACATAATTGGTTAATGTTATTCAAAGGTATTTTTGTTGCTATTGAAAATGGGACAGTGGTGGTGCTTATTTCTTTCTCTGTATCTTTGTCTTTTGGATATAGAAAAGTTACTGATTTGGGGGCATTGATTTTGTATCCTGCTATTTTGCTGAAGGAGTTAGTCACCTTCAAGAAGTTTTAGATGGAGTTTCCTTCATATCTTATGTATAGAATCATGTCAACTGTGAATAGAGCTAACTTAACTTCTTCCTTTCCAATTTGTATCCCTTATTTATTTATTTTTTTTAAATTTTTTTGTTCATTTTTTATTTATTTATTTGAGAGCGACAGACAGAGAAAAAGAGGCAGATAGATAGAGAGAGAGAGAATGGGCACGCCAGGGCCTCCAGCCACTGCAAACGAACTCCAGATGCGTGCGCCCCTTGTGCATCTGGCTAACGTGGGTCCTGGGGAATTGAGCCTAGAACCAGGGTCCTTAGGCTTCACAGGCAAGTGCTTAACCGCTAAACCATCTCTCCAGCCCAATTTGTATCCCTTTTATTTCTTTCTCCTGTCCTATTGCTTGAGCTAGTACTTCTAGGACTATGTTGAAGAGCAGAGGTGAGGGTGGACACCCCTGTCTTGTTCCTGATCTCAATGAGAATTCCTTCGTTATCTCTCTATTGAGTATTATTTAGGCTTTGGGAGCTTTATATATTGCCTTTAATATGCTGAAATATAAACTGTCCATGCTTATTCTCTCCAATGTTTTGATCATGAAGTGATGTTGTATTTTGTCAAAGGCCTTTTCTGCATCTATTGAACTTGATCATGTGGTTTTTGTGTTTAAGCTTATTTATGTGGTGTATTACAATGATAGATTTTCGTATGTTGAACCACCTATGCTTTCCTGGGATGAAGCCTACTTGATCAAGGTGGATAATGCTTTTGATGTGTTGTTGAATTTGATTTGTGAGGAATTTGTTCAGGATCTTTGCATCTAAATTCATCAGGGAAATAGGCCTATAGTTTTCTTTTCTTGTGGCTTCTTTGGTATTAGGGTGATACTAGCTTCATAGAAGGAGTTGGGGAGCTTTCTCTGTTCTCCAATTGTGTGGCATAGTTTAGGAAAAATTGGGTTCAGTTCTTCCACAAAGGTTTGATAGAATTCAGCTGAGAAGCCATCTGGTCCTGGACTCTTCTTTTTGGGGAGGCTTTTTATTGCCTTTTCAATTGCAATGAGTGTGATAAGTTTGTTTAGGAGATTAATCTGCTCAGAGATTACCTTTGGTAGGTGGTATATGTCCAGGAATTCTTCCATTTCCTCCATTTTATCCATTTTTGTGAAGTAGAGGCTTTTGAAATAAGTCCTGATGATTCTTCCAATTTCACTTATGTCTGTTGTGATCTCTCCTTTTTCATTTATAATTTTGTAAATTGAAGCATCTTTTTTTTTTTTGCTTTTTTTTTTTTTTTTTTTTTTTGCTTCATGAAATTGGCCAGGGGTTTATCAATCTTGCTTACTTTTGCAAAGAACCAGCTCTTTGATCAATTTTCTTAATTGTGTTCTTAGTTTCCAATTCATTAATTTCTGCTCTGATTTTAATTATTTCTTCCTATCTGGAGCTTTTTGGGTTAGAATCATCTTGCTTTTCCAGTGCCTTTAGATGGTGGGTTAGGTTATTGATTTGGGATCTCTCTGTCTTTGCTATGAAGGCATTTAGAGTTATGAATTTTCCCCTTTTCAGTTTCCAGGAGCTGATGGGATTCCTGGCACATCTTTTGTTGTTAGTTTCTAGCAATACAGCATTGTGATCTGATATCATGCAGGAAATTATGTTGATCTCCCTAAATATATGGTGTCAGGCTTTTTGATCCAGTTTATGATCTATTTTAGAGAAGGTTCCATGGGAAGTGTTCCTTTCCAGGCCCTTCTGGCTTTCAGGGTTTCCATTAAGAAGTCTAAAGTAATTCTGATGGGGTTTTCTTTGTATGTAGTGTGTTGTTATCTACTAGCTGCTTTTAGGACTTTCTCTTTGATATCAATGTTTAGAATTTTAATGATAATATGTCTTGCAGAATTTGTCCTTTGGTCCAATCTGTTTGGAGTTCTGTTAGCTTCTTATAACTTGATGGGACTTTCTTTTGAGAGAGTGGGAAAGTTTTCTTCAATAATTTTGTTGAATAGGTTCTCCATGCCTTGGTCTGAATTTCTTCCCCTTCTGGTATTCCCATGATCTGAATGTTGGGATGTTTAAGGGCACCCCATAGTTCCCTCATGTTCTGTTCACAAAAATTTTTGAACTTATTGAAACTTTTGGACTCACAAACTGTTTCTTCCGTTTTTTTCTTTCCAGTTCTGAGTTTCTATCCTCCACATGGCTGACTCTATTCTTGAGAGCTTCTATAGAGTTTTGGGCTTGTTCAATTATGTTTGTATTTTCTACTCCTTTTTAATATATACTTTCTATACCTCTGTTGAGTTCACTCTCCATGTCATTTTCTTTTTCTTTTCTTTCTTTTTTTTTTTTTTTTTTTTTTTTTGAGGTAGGGTCTCACTCTGGCCCAGGCTGACCTGGAATTCACTATGTAGTCTCAGGGTGGCCTCGAACTCATGGCGATCCTCCTACCTCTGCCTCCCGAGTGCTGGGATTAAAGGCGTGTGCCACCACACCCAGCTCCATGTCATTTTCTGATTTCCTTACTGCTTCTTGCAATTCATCCTTGTATTTCTTTATGTCTTCATTGAGCTTAGCCAGCTGGTTATTGTGGTCCTCTTCCCCCCCCCCCCCCACTCTCTTTCAGATCCTTTAATTGTCTTTGGAACCCTTCCTGTTTCTTTTCTATTAGCTCTATTCTAGTGAGGACACCATTCATATGATTATCAGCCCTTTGTTGCTTTTCTGCAAGTTCTGCTATTTGCTTGGTCAGGGCTGCATAGCTTGTATCTTCATTTTAGGGTTCTGATCCTGTTGTCTCTTCTACGTTTTTTTTTTTCCTTTTTTCTTTATTAGTCAGTTTTGTATTCAGCAAATACAGTCAGTTTGGTACCATTATTAGGCTCATCCATGACCTACCCCCTCCCCTTGGCCCCTCCTTGTTGAGGTATATGGGTCATGCATTGTGGAGTTAGCCCACAGTTATGGGTAAGATAAATGTCTCTGCATATCATGACCCAACATGTGGCTCTGACATTCTTTCCGCCCCCTCTTCCGCAAAATTTCCCTGAGCCATGTTGGGTTCATTTTTGGTCTGCTTCAGTGATGAGGTGTTAGAGACATCCGTTGTGGGACTGGGCAATCTAGTTGGATTTACTTGCATTTGATTTTTCATGTTATTCCTTTTGTCCTGTGGTCTGCCCATCAGAGTGTAGGAGCCTTATTTACTTTAGGAGAAAGCTGTATTCTATCCTTGAAGTGTCTTCAGTAATTATTCCCTTTTATGTTTGCTTCCACTAGGCTTCTGATGGCAATGGGGCCTGCCTGCTCAGAGGGAAGGAGCCCGTGAGGCTCTGGTGGGGCTCAGGGACCTGATGAAGGGGCTTGTTGTTCTGTGATTCAGAGTATGGGACTACATGGCCAGGTGGCCCAAGGGGATAGGTGGAAGGGGAGAATGGGACAAAGCAGACAAATGTTGTGGCTGGGCTGTGTATGGGAGGGAGGATGGGAATATGTGGTGGTTCCAAGATGCTGAAGAGTGAAGGGCTGGGGCAGCGGTTCCCTTGGGACCCTGTAGCAGGGGATGGATGGGACTGCTGGGTCCTGTGACCGGGCAGGTCGGGGATATGGAACTCCTGTGGGTCACGTGACATATGGGCGAATAGGGGTCCCCTGTTGTGGGAGAGCCTAGAGAGGGGGGAACACAAGCCTGCTGGCCTAGGTCTGTGAATGGAAGGGCAGTGGTGTGTGGAGGTCCCTGGTGGTGGCCGGGGGAGCGCTAGCCTGCTGACGTGGGTCCACATATAGAGGTGGGTAGTGGGATGGCGTTTGAACGTGGAGGTACCCTGGAGAATGTCAGCCTGCTGGCTGGGGTCGGTGCACTGGAGTGGAGGGCTGTGATAAATGGAACTCTATTCCCACATGGAGGTCCTCTGTGTTCCCACGCAGAGGAACCGGTGCACTGGGTGGTGGGCAGTGGAGTTCTTGTGTGGAGCTCTGTGGTGGCAGGAATACATGGGTGGGGAATCTAGCCTGCTTTGGTGGGTCCACGCACAGGGTGGAGGGCTGATGGTCAGTGGGATGAAATTTGCGTGTGGAGGTCCCCTTGGGGAGCGCTAGCCTGATGTCCTGTGTCCATGCATGGGAGTGAGGAGTGGAAGGTGCCGGCGAGTGGGATGGTGTTCGCAAGCTTGGAGGCACACATGGAGCTAAGCTATCCTGCTGGCCTGGATCCCCTTGCCTGTGGTTAGTGTAGAAGGAACCTGCAGCTGGGACTATGGCTAGGAGGGCTGCTTGAGGGGATTGGAGGACTGGTGGGCTATCCGAGAGTGTGGGAATCAGTGGATTCCCTACTTTGCTCCTCCACGCCCTCCCACTGGAGGTCTATTAGACTCTGCTCACCCCTAGAAGACCCAATGACCTCTAAACATCTTGCCTTTCCTTCAGCGGGAGATGCGGCATGGTTAGGAGGATATCATCTTGACCAGAAGTCCCCCAGAAAATTCTTTTATCGCTCTACTAGTCAATCCTCCCTATCCCAAAGGTAACCTGTGTTCTGATTGTTTTCACCCAAGATGAGTTTTTCATTTTGAACACCACATAAATGGAATCATGTAGTATATACTCTTCTTAAATTGGTTTTCTCCTTTCAACCTAATCTTACAGTGATTTATTTGTGTTTTTTCTGAGAAATCAGCAAACTGCTTTTCTATTGCTGAGTGGTATGTCAATTTCTGCATTATCTACAGTTTATTCATGCACTTTGGGGTAGTTTCCCATTCCTGTCTATAATAGACAAAGTATCTTTTTTTATACAACTCTTCTTTAGACATTTGTTTTCACTTGAGTGGATGCCAAAAACTGGAACACCTTGGTTAAATGAAAGCACATATTTAATTTTATAAGAAACCACCAAACTATTTTCCCACATGGTTGCTTTGTTATACATGTTCACTAGCAAGGTAAGAGAGCTGTGAGTCCATGTCAATATTTGCTATTATCAATGTTTTAATGTTAGCTATTCTGTGGGACAGAATAACAAAAAGCAAATCTAGTAGATCTCTGAGTTGAATTGATTTGCAGTTCTAGGATTCAACAGCACTCAGATCAAAAATGATTCAGAATGTCCACTGTTGCAGTTACCTTCTTGTTGCTGGCACAAAGCAGCTGACAGAAGGAAAGGGCTTATTTTGGCTTACAGACTTGATGATGGCAGTGGAAAATGTGGCATAAACAGAGGCTGGACATAATCTCCTGGCCAACACCAGGTAGACAACCGCAGCAGGAGAGTGTGCCAAACACTAGTAAGGGGAAATTGGCTCTAACACCCTAAGCCCACCCCCAACAACACATCTACCCCAGCAAGGCTCCAATCCTAAATTTCCACAAGCTGGGAACCTAGCATTCAACACATGAGTTTACTGTGAATACCAATTCAAACCACCATATCCACCCACCACATAAGTACTTCATACTTATAGCCAAGAGAAAGGAAGTGATACACATAAACAGAAGTTATATACACAAAGTACACAAAGAACTGTCTGCTTGCAGCTGGTGTCTGTTTTATTCAAACAGGATTTGAACATTTGGTTACTTGTGATTGGCTGAAACTAACTGTTTGTTACAAGAGTAGACTATAGTCTATTTACACTTCAAGTCAGGTTGCAGTTGATGATATATAGAGGCTCATTTAGGCCAGACTTAAAAGATTTAAGAATCATCTTTATGCCAAACAATTCAGTTTAATGAGATGAGGTAGTACCACATTGTCATTTGAATTTGCACCAATACTATTAAATATCATTTTGTGTGTTTCTTGGCCATTTACCTTGCCTGTTAAAATTTTGGCTTTTGTTTTAATTTATTTTTTTTAATAGTACCACACCATATATAGCTTAGATTGGCCTAAAATCTACGATCCTTTTACCCCAGCCTCTGAAGTGCTGGGATCACATACATGCATCATCAAACCCAGCTTTTGGGGGGCTATAATAATAGGCAACTAGTTTTACATCAACTAGTCTTTTTATACTGATTTTAAAGAATTAAATAGTTTTCATGTGCTTCTTTTACATACATATGCTCAGGGGTTGGTATACAGTCTGTTTATATTACCTAGGTGCCTCAGTCAGCTTTATGTCACTGGGATGAACCTCCAAACCAGACACAGTATATGGGCAGAATCGCATTTATTTCAGACTTACAGATCCAGGGAAAGTTTCAAAATGGTGGAAAAGGCTGGCTCCCTTTACCAAATCCATCAAGAGAAGAAACCACCACTAGCACCACCAAAACCAAGTACACTCTGGAAGCCCCAGGAAGAACTCGGACTGCTCTCTGCCTACCTTAGGCTGGAATTCCAGATCCGCCCCCAAACACACCTTAGGGCTAGACCCTATATTCTGCCCAGAATGTCACCTTCTCCAGCTAGGTGGCTTGAAATCCAAGTTACAAGTTTGAATAAAACCCCTCTCCCTTGCTCCACCTTCCTGATTCAATGGTCCCTAGGAAACCCAACTCCAGGATCTTCTGTGCCAGAGGATGGGTGCAGAGTGGGTAGGTCAAATCTTCCTGCCCCTCCTCCCAGTTCTCTGGTCCCAATCTGCTCACTTGCTGCTGATTTAGGGCTGCCTGCACCCTGCAAGCTTGCTGCAGAAGCAGGCCTTTTGCTCCAACTTCCTGATTAAATGGCCCCTGGGTCACCAACTCCAGAATCCCCTGCTCTGGAGGGTGTGTACATAAAGTGAGTAGGTCAGAGCTCTTGGTTGGTTCCCCACATCCCAGTTCACCCATCCTGATACACCTGCTGCTACCTTGGGGCAGCCAGGTCCCTGCCTGTGGGATGTGGAAGGAGGCCTTTTGCTTGGGTTTTCTGATTAACTGGTCCCTGGATATGCAAACCCCTATTCCTGTGAGCCAGAGAGTGCACAGGTCACTATAGGAGCTTCCTGGCTCATGGTTCCCCAACCTCTGATCCCCATGTGCTGAAAAGTACATGCAAGTGGATTGAGTAGGCCAGAGCTCCCAGTTCCATACTTCCAAATTCCCCAGGTACCTTTGATGTACTTGCAATCTCCACAATCTGTGCATCTGAATTTATAACCCTATCCTACACCAATTCAGTTAACATTTAAAATAGGACACCCACTGAAATCCTACAAGAGCAAATACCTACTTCCTTCCCACTCAATAGAATAAAATGTTTCCCCAAGATGGGCTGACCACAATGCAAAAAAACCAACAACAACAACAACAACAACAAAATTGAAAGTCAGAAAACTGAGAGAGCTCCACCAAGAATGCCTAGTCCCACAATGGAAGCCTTCAATGAAGTAATGGAGAAATCAACAGAAATCCAATCCCAAAATGAAAACACAACAACCAATGTAACCCTGATCAAAAGAATTGCTGAACTGGAAGCAAGGCATCAAAAAACCAACAATCACATAAGTGAAATTGAGAATCATCTGTTAGAGCCCTCAGCTTTTGACACTAGGTTTAACTTAATTGAAGAAAACCTTGGAAGCCTCAAAAGAGATGTGAATTAAAGGTGTCAACAAATGGGAGGTTTCAATAACCAGTTGATTAAGTTTAATGAAGAGTTGATCAGATGCAAGAATAAATTCCAGGAAGCATTAAGAAAATCAGACCTTGAAATGAATTCATAACTCAAAAAAAAGGACACAATGCAAAACACAACAGAGAACAAAAATCAACTAGAGCTTACAAAAATCTCTCTTTCCTGGTGTGGGGATTCACAGCTTTAATCCCAGCACTAGAGAGGCTGAAGTAGGAGGATCACGGTTAGTTCAAAGCCATCCTGAGACAACATAGTGAATACCAGGTCAGCCTGAGCTAGGGTGAGACCCTACCTCAAAAAATAAAAATAAAAAAATACTCTAGAACCCTTCACTAACAGAGTTATTCATGTGGAAGGCAGAGCCTCTGAGCTGGAAGACAAGACAGAAGAAATTGATCAGGAGGCTAAAAATTTTGCTAAGTTCAAAAAATCATGCAAACAGAATATGAGAGAACTGTGGGATACTCTAAAATGACCAAATATCTAGATCATGGGTATTCCAGAAGGACAGGAAATCCAGGCCATAGGCATAGAGAAAATATTCAACAAAATTATTGAAGAAAAAATTTCCCAGTCTCTCAAAAGAGAGGCCCATCCAGATACAAGAAGCTCACAGAACACCAAATAGACAGGACCAATGAAGAAACTCTCCAAAGGTACATCATAGTTAAAACACTTAACAATGAAAACAGAGAGAGTGCTAAAAGTACAAGAGAGAAACAACTCACAACATACAAAGGCAATCCTATCATAATTACCTCAGATTTCTCAATGGAAATCCTGAAAGCCAAAAGGGCCTGGAATGGAGCACTTGAAATTCTAAAAACCTGTGGCTTCCAACCCAAGCTACTCTACCCAGGAAAAGTATCCCTCATAATATATGGTGAAAGGAAAACTTTCCATGAAAAAAGTCAAGTATATGATTATATGAATACTAAGCCAAACCTGCAGAGAATACTTCAGGGAATACTTCCCACAGAACAGACAAACTACTAATCTAAAGAGCCTACAAGAAGAAGATCACAATAACCAAAACTAGCCCAGGCTTAAAAAAGTACAAAACACAAGAAAGTACCAAACCACATAAATCACCCAATGATGGTTACAAGATCTGTCAACTTGATCTGTTTATGAATCCACAGGCATAAGTAGGTCTCTGAAGTTGTTTACTGGGAGGATTGTCTAAAGGAGGAATCCTTCCCCAAAGGTGATCCTTTCTCCCAGAGTGGGCAGCGCTCTGGGGGTAGACTTTATCTACAAAAGCTCTGGGAAGGAAAGTATCCCCTCCTCCAACCTGGCTGCTTGCTGCTCCCTGCTTGCTGCTTTCCAGTGTGGACTGTAGACCAGTATGAACTGAAGATCAGCAGCTCTCCAGGAAGCCTCCAGGCCTTCAGTGCAGGATTGGGACTGTTGAGGCATCCAGCTTTGTGCACTGAGCAGCTACCAGGTTTCTTGACTCTCAGGCCTACAACTGCTATTGTTAGACTGTATTAAGTTAATCAAATAAATTCCTTTTTAATACAATTCATTCTATTGGTTCTGCTCCTCTAGAGAACCCTGACCAATACAGATTGTAGTACCAGGAGTGGCTCTAGCGAAACAGAACTGTAAGGATGGATTTTCCTAGTGGGCTTGGTGCTCTCTGAAGTTGGCTCTCCAACTTCAGTGCCACTAAAGGCTCGACTGGTGATAAGGAGAGCACTGTTACTGGTAATAAAGAGGGCACTAATAACACATGCTGTGAACTATTTAAAGAACTCCATGAGATAGATGTATTTGGTGATCCTGAGTCATATCTTGTGAAGAGCAAGGAATTTCCTGACTCTGTATCTAAAATTTTGAATATTTGTGGAAAAGTAAGATGAATGATGATGCTGGTTGGTTGCTTCTAGCATCTCTGGATAAGTTGCTAAGGCAACAGCAGAAGCTCAGAAAGGAAATTTCCAAACTTAAGACTCACATACATGACCTGAAGGTTTCTAAGTGTGCCCTGGGGGATAGTCTCCTCTCTAGCCAGAACAGGGCTCAAATTGCAGAAAACCAAACCAAAGATCTCATTATACAATTGGCTAACTTGCAAGCTATACTCAAATACCAGCCTCACAGGCTGTCAGAAGTTAAAGTGAGGGCACTGATGAGAAAAGAGTGGGATCCTATGACTTGGGATGGGGGTGTGTGGGAAGACCCTGAAGAATCTAGGGACATTGAACTCTCAGATTCTGAAGAACTTGTTTTGCATGAGAATTTGACCTCCCCTCCCCTAGCAGCAGTTTTATCCCCACACCCACGTCCTGAAACATTGCCCTATCCACCCTTGAATGAAGTAATTAATCCTTCTTTGTCTGAGGATCCAGCCATGACCCTCCCTGCAGGAGGTGCTGATATTCCTCAGTGCCCACCCATCTTTGCCTCTAGGCCTATAACAAGGCATAGGGCTAGGCATGCCTCTAAAGGTGAGATAGAAAGCATGACTCAAGAGGAGGTCAGGTACACACATAAAGAACTTCTTAAGTTTTCTAACCTGTACAGGCAGAAGCATGGGGAATATGTGTGAGATTGGATTTTAAGAGTGTAAGATCAGGTAAGATCAGTTAAGATCAGGCTGAATTTATTGAGAGGGCCCATTGAGCAGCGATTTTAGATCTAACACTGCAGCTCATGCAGTTGGAAAAGGTGCCAAGAGTTTATTTGATAGGTTGGCTGAAGTATGGATCATGGTGTTCCAAGAAGTGAAATAGGTAGGAAGCCTGCTAAGTTCATGCTTGATCTGTTTAAGCAGAAAAGTTCCAGAGCAAAGGAACAAAAGGCCAATTTTAATTATAGCAACAGAGAATCAAGGCCTCTTAACTAGTTGCCAGACTTGAGCCAGTTTACAGATCCTGAGCCCCTTGATTGAAGTGGTAGCTGGGTCTCCTCGAGGAAGGACCCTCCCACAATCTGCAAAAGTTTCAATATTAGGCTTAGTCTTATCGTTTCTCAGAGGTTCCTGTGGTCTTTTGCTAGGGTAACTGTTCACTGGAGAAAAGGAAATAATCAGACCTTTCAGGGCTTACTGAACACTGGCTCTGAATTGACATTGATCCCAGGAGACCCCAAACAGCATGATGGCCCTCAAGTTAAAGTAGGTGCTTATGGAGATCAGGTTATCAATGGAATTTTGGCAAATATTAGACTGTGAGTCCCCAGACTCATCCTATGGTAATTTCTCCAGTTCCAGAATGCATAATTGGGATAGATATACTAAGGATTTGGCAGAACCCCCTCATTGTGGACTTGTGGAGTAAGGGCTATTATGGTTGGACAGTTCAAATGGAATCCATTGGAGCTCCCTCCACCAGGGAAAATAGTGAACCAAAAACAGTATCACATCCCTGGAGGGATTGCAGAAATTAATGCCCCTGTAAAGGACTTGAAGGATGCAGGGGTGGTGGTTCCCACCACTTCTCCCTTTAACTGTTCTATTTGGTCTATTCAGAAGACAGACAGATCCTGGAGAATGACAGTGGATTATCAGAAACTTAATCAAGTGGTGACTCCAATTGCAGCTGCTGTATCAGGTGTGGTTTCTTTACTTGAACATATTAACACATTTCCTGGTACCTGGTATGCAGCTATGGAACTTGCGAATGCTTTTGTCTCCATACCAGTCCATACAGACCACCAGAAGCAATCTGCCTTCAGCTGGCAAGGTCAGCAGTATACCTTTACTGTTTTACCTCAAGGTTATATTAACTTTCCAGCCCTGTCTCGTAGCTTAGTTCACAGAGATCTTAATCACCTGTTCCTTCCACTAGGTGTCATGTTGGTCCAGTATATCAATGATGTTATGCTGATAGGATCAAATGAGCAGGAGGTGGCAACCAATCTGGAGTTGTTGGTATAGCATATATGCATCAGGGGATGGGAAATAAGTCCATCCAAAATTCAAGGACCTTCCACCGCAGTGAAATTTCTAGGAGCTCAGTGGTGTGGGGCATGCAGGGATTGCCTAAGGTGAAGGACAAGTTGTTGCACCTTGCCCCCCCTACTACTAAGAAAGAAGCACAATGTCTTGGGCTTATTTGGATTTTAGAGACAGCAAATTCCTCACTTGAGTGTGTTACTCCATCCCATATACCAAGTGACTTGGAAAGCTACTAGTTTTCAGTGGGGCGCTGAACAAGAGAAGGCTCTTCAACAGGTCCAAGCTGTTGTGCAAGCTGCTCTGCCACTTGGGACATATGATCCAGCAGACCCAATGATATTTGAGGTGTCAGTGGCAGAAAAGGATGCTTCTTGGTGCCTTTGGCAGGCCCTAATAGGTGAATCATAGCCGAGGCCATTGGGATTCTAGTGCAAGGCCCTGCCATCATCTGCAGACAATTATTCTCCCTTTGAGAGACAGCTCTTGGCCTGATATTGGGCCTTAGTGGAAACAGAACTCTTGACAATGGGCCATCAAGTTACCATGTGACCAGAGCTGCCCATTATGAGCTGGGTATTATCTGACCCTCTGGGCCATAAAGTTGGACATGTACAACAGCAATCCATCATCAAGTGGAAGTGGTATATCCATGATGGGGCTTGAGCAGGCCCTGAATGCACAAGTAAGTTACACGAGGAAGTTGCCCAAATGCCTATGGTTTCTACTCCTATTACAATGCCATCTGTCCCTGAGAATGCACCTATGGCATCATGGGCTATACCCTATTATCAAGTGATTGAGGAGGAGAGGACTAGGGCATGGTTTACAGATGGTTCACTGCATTATCTGGGCACTTCCCAGTTGTGGACAGTTGCAGCATTACAGGCCTTTTCTGGAACAACTCTGAAGGACTGTGGTTAAGGGAAGTCTTCACAATGGGCAGAAATTTGGGCATGCACAATGGTTGTGAATTTTGCTTGGAAGCAAAAATGGCCTGTTGTTTCGTTATACACCAATTCAACACTATGGGCAATGGTTTGACTGGATGATCTGGGACTTGGAAGAAGCACAATTGGAAAATTGATGATAAGGACATTTGGGGAAGGTATATGTCAATAGAGCTCTCTGAATGGGCAAAGGATAAAAAGATACTTGTGTCCCATGTTAATGCTCATCAGTAGGTGACCTTATCAGAGGATGACTTTAATAATCAAGTCGGTGTGGTGGCGCATGCCTTGAATCCCAGCACTTGGGAGGCAGAGGTAGGAAGATTGCCATGAATTTGAGGCCACCCTGAGACTACAGAGTGATTTCCAGGTCAGGCTGAGCTAGTGTGAGACCCTACCTCAAAAAAGCAAAAAGAAAAAAAAAGCAGATAAGCTGACCTGTTCTGTGGATAGTGGTCAACCTTTCCTCAGCCATTCCTGTCATTGCCCAGTGGGCCCATGAACAAAGTGGCTATGGTGGCAGAGATGCAGGTTATGCATGGGCCCAACAACATGGACTTCCATTAAGTAAGGCTGACGTGGCGACAGCTGCTGCTGAGTGCCAAATCTGCCAGCAGCAGAAACCAATTCTGAGGCCCCAATATGGTAGCATTCCTCAGGGTGACCAACCAGCAACTTGGTGACAGGTTGACTACATTGGATCATTTCCATCCTGGAAAAGGCAGCTTTTTGTCCTTATTAGAATAAACACTTATACTGGGTATGCATTTGCTTTTCCTCTGTGTAGTGCTTCCATCAAAACTACCATCTGTGGGCTTAAAAAATGCCTTATCCTCCATCATGGTATTCCACACAGTATTGCTTCTGACCAAGAAACTCACTTCACAGCCAAGGAAGTACGAAAGTGGGCTCATGATCATGGAATTCACTGGTTTTACCATGTATCCTGCCACCCTGAAGCAGCTGGCTTGATAGAATGGTGGAATGGCCTTTTAAAGAAATAGCTACAGCGCCAACTAGGTGGCAACAGCTTGGAGGGCTGGGGGAGTGTCCTCCAGCAGGCTGTATATGCTCTGAATCAGCATCCTATATATGGTACTGTTTCTCCTATAACCTGGATTCACCGGTCCAGGAATCAAGGGGTAGAAATGGGAATGGTCCCGCTTGCCATCATCCCAAGTGACCCATTAGCCAATTCCTTGCTTCCTGTTCCCACAACCTTACTCTCTGCTGGCCTAGAGGTCTTGTTTCCAGAGGGGGGAGTGATTTTTCCAGGAGACATGAAGAACATTCCATTAAACTGGAAGCTAAGAGTACCCCATGGCCACTTTGAGCTCCTAATGCCCTTGAGTGAACAGGCTGAGAAGTGTTACCAGGGGTGATTGATTCAGACCACCAGGGAGAAATTGGACTTCCCCTTCACAATGGAGGTAAGGAAGAGTATGCCTGGAGTGCAGGAGATCCTTTAGGGAATCTGTTAGTGTTACTATGCCCTGTTATCAAACGCAATGAACAACTGCAACATCCCAATCAAGGAATTGTGGTAAATGGCCCATATCCTTCAGGAATGAAGGTTTGGGTCACTCCTCCAGATAAAGAACCAAGAGCTGCTGAGGTTCTTGCTGAAGGTGGAGGAAATACAGAATAGGCAGTAGAAGAAAGCAATTACAAATACCAGCTAAGGCCACATGACCAGTTACAAAAATTAGGACTGTAATTGCCTTGAGTGTTTCTGTCCTACCTTGTTAAGAGTGTTTGTACATATTTATACCAATATTAAGATGCTTTTATTTTTCCTCTCTTTCTCTATTAGGTAATTAATACTGATTAAGATCATATTGCTAGTTAACTGCTGTTGAATTTATATTTGACTTATTATATTAGAGACTCAGCATTCCTCAAGGAAACTTGCTTCATGTTGGGGGGAAGATTGTGCATTTCTGGTTGTACATGGAATAGTTTTATCATGTTTGGAAGAATTATGACATTATTATTATATTCATTTGGAAATTAAGCATGGTATAAGGCGATATGGTTTGGTGTCAATTTGACAAGGGGTGGAGTTGTGATGGTTAAGTTTTGTGTCAACTTGATCTGTTTAGGAATCCACAGACATTACCCATAAGTGAGGTTGTTTCCAGGGAGGATTGATTAAAGGAGGAACCCTTCCCCCTGGGTGAGCCCTTCCCCCAGAGTGGGCAGCATATTTCGGGGGGGGGGGAGAGCTTTATCTAAGGAAGCTCAGAGAAAGAAAGTATCCTCTCCTCCCACCTACTTGCTTGCTGCTTCTCTGCTTGCTGCTTTACAGTGTGGACTGAAGTCCAGTGTGGACTGAAGAGCAGCAGCTCTCTTGGAAGCCTCCAGGCCTTCAGTGCCAGATTGGGACTGCTGAGGCATCCAGCTTTGTGGACTGAGCAGCTACTAGGTTCCTTGACTCTAAGGCCTGCAACTGCTATTGTTGGACTGCTGAAGCTAATCCAGTAAATTCTCTTTTAATACAATTCATTCTATTGGTTCTGTCCCTCTAGAGAACCCTGAATAATACACACTCCATCATGGCAGGTGTTAAATCAAACTTCACAGTTATAACCTTAAACATTAATGGTCCTAACTCACCCATCAGAAGATACAATTTACAGGATGGATCACAAAAATGGACTTTTCTATCTGCAGTCTTCAACAAACCCACCACATCACTAAAGATAGATAGCTCCTCAGGGCAAAAGGGTGGAAAATGATATTATAAGCAAATGGAAATAAACAAGCATGTGTTGCTATATTAATACCTGACAAAATAGACTTCACACCAAAAGTAATCAAAACAGGATATAGAAGGCCACTTCTTACTCATTGTTGCAGTCAGGTTCACATTGCTGGTAGAAATCACCTAACCAAGAGCAGCTTGTGGGGAAAAAAAAAAAAAGAGGTATATTTTGGTGACAGACTTGAGGGGAAGCTCCATGGTGGCAGGGGAAATGACGACATGAGCAGAAGGTGGACATCACCCCCTGGCCAACAGAAGGTGGACCGTAGCAACAGGAGAGTATGCCAAACACTGGGATGGGGAAACTGGCTATAACAGCCAAAGCCCGCCCCCAACAATACACTGCCTCCAGCAGGCATTAATTCCCAAATCTCCATCAGCTGGGAACCTAGCATTCAGAACACCTAAGTTTATAGGGGAGACCTGAATCAAACCACTACACTCATCAAGGGAACAATCCAACATGAGGACATCACAATCTTAAATCGGTACATGCCAAACACAGGTGCACACAGTTTGTAAGACCAAACCTACTTGGTAACAAAATAGAAATAAACACCGTCATAGTCGGAGCCTTCACTACTCTACTATCATCAATAGACACATCATACAGGCAGAATAGGCAACTCAAGACTCATACAGTAGGGATGGAAGGGTTTGTGGAGAGGAGAAAAGGAGGGTGGAGAAAAACAAACAGAAACCTAATTCCAAAATGAAGTAGTACCATAGAAACCTTAACCTGGAGATAGACTAAAATATATAACCCACCAGAGGAGTAAGGTGGGAACATCTGAAGAGAAGGACCCTGGAGAGGGAGGGATGAAGCCTAAGCTTAAAAGAAAAAAAAATTTTTTTTGTCTATAGCCTTTAACTCCCAGTACCAGAAATCAGTTGCTACCCACAATGAGTTGTTTATTACAGAGACCTATGAGGTCCCTAAATCAAGACAGTTTTTTGTCAAAGCATTTGATTATCTTCCTGAGGCGAAAGGTAAGACCCTATTGCTGAAGTCATCATATGCTGCCAACACAGACCACTGAGAAACCTGGCTGGAACTCAGAAGAAAGCCAGTCCCCAGAAAGTTAGCCTGTCTAGTACTGGAAAGTCCTACATCAGCTGCTGGGGGAAAGTGGCAAACAATGGTCTGAGCAACCAAAGGTCTAAGCTACTCAGAAGCAAACATCATAACAGGATGTATACACCAGTGCAATAGTGGCACATAGCCCTGGTGGGTAACCAATAGCTTTCTGATTGGCTAAGAGATCCATTCAGTGTAAAGGAACCCACATCTGGAATTGGGAACCAGATCAGAATCCTATGGAGACAAAGATAATGCTCTCCATGGTCAAGCTCTCACTAGTCTTTGGCTAAAAGAGGGGTTACATACATCAAATTCTCCCTAAATTAATAATACTTGTCCCATTTATACTATGTTTACTGACTTTCCATTGGAGAATCTGTTCTTTTTTAGAAGGTAGTGAGACCTGAGGAGATAAAGTACCCCTTGCACTTCATCCATGCCATAGCTGAAATCACAGAACTGGGGACAGCAAGAGTGCTGCTTCCATACTGAACCTGATAATCAGTGCCAGGGTGAAGGAGATAGACACAGAGGATACTCAACACTCACCAAAGCAGAGATGCAGAGGCTCCTAAGAGCTCATCACTGAAGTAGATTTAAAACTCACCCACCATGGCTGAGGGAATTTTGTGGAAGGGGAAGCAGAAAGAGTGTAAGAGCTGCAGGTTGAGACATCATGCCCAGAGACATTCCTTTCCCCCCAAAAAATAACTGACTGCTGCTCCCACAACACAAAAATCACAATCCCATAGGGAATACCTGCAACCCCACTGAGAAGGGCTGGGACCAAGGAAAAGAGGGTACCAACACATGATATATCCATAATAAATATTGCTATTTTGTTTTGTTTTTGAGGTAGGGTTTCACTCTAGTCCAGGCTGACCTGGAATTCACTATATAGTCTTGTGGCCTCTAACTCATGGTGACCCTCCTACTTCTACTTCCAGAGTGCTGCGATTAAATGTATGTGCCACCACAACTGGCTCTAGGCCTATATAAGTTTTAATGTCTGGATGATGTCCTAATGAATGGATATCCCCTAGGCTATTTGCAAAACCCCTATTGATGGCTAATTAGGTTGTTTGAAACATTTCTGTTAAACAATTTCCTATGTTCATTTTTGGAGCACAACAATATTTATTTCCTGAGAGAACATTTTTTTTCTAGTGGGATTTCTGGGTGATTGACAAACCATTCAAGGTTAATAACACACACTCATGTGTGTGTCCCAAGACCCTGTGGTTAGAACAGCACCCAAGTGAGGAGCCAGCCCTTGGTCTGCCCTTTTGGAGTTCATGGACTCCTACAATCCTGGCCTTCTCCAGGTGTTCTTTCTCTCCCAGAAATGTAGTTGGGTATTGTGAGCTGGAGATCAGTCCCAGGGGTGCATTTGTAGCCTTACCCTGCCCCTACAGGGTCTTCCAGGGCCCTGGAAGGCCCTAGGATTACACCTCAGTTCCCATGCCCCCATCTCAGGAAGGCAAAGATTGCACCATTCAGGGTTTGATGAAAAGAAGCTCAGGGGAACAAAGTCATATCTCCCAAAGGCGGAGTCAGCTACCTGACTGGGACCTGGTTACACTCCTGTCAACACTTGATGTGAAGGTCGGATCCCTTTCCCTTCAATTTCTTCCCCAGCTAAGTACATTTGTTACTTTTTCTGTTGTGAAGAAAGAGTCAAGGTTCATTTGATGTGAATCAGATTTATTAATACAAAGACAAATCACCATTTATTGTGTAATATTTTAGTTTATACCCAGAACTGTACACTAATCACCATAATTGATTTATAAAATGTGATCACTCCATAAAGAAACTCTGTGTCTACTGTCACTCTTCATTCCCTCCATCCTCTCTAGGCCTGGGCAACCACTAATCCACATTCTAGTTTTGCAAACTTGCTTATTTCAAATATTTCATATAAAGGGCATCATACAATAGATTTAGGGATGCTATATCTTCCTAGAAAATTGATCCTTTTGTCATTTTAAATTGACCCTTTTAATTATGACAATATCTCTGTATTAAATTTTACTTTGTCTAAAATTAAATATTACATAGTATATTTTTCCATCCTTTTAAATTCCATTTGTCTGCATCTTTGTTGAAAATATGTCTCTTTGGGTTGGAGTGATGGCTCATTGGTTAAGGAACTTGCCTGCAAAGCCTAATGACCTTGGTTTGATTCCCCAGTATCCATGTAAAGCCAGATGCACAAAGTGGTGTATGTATCTGGAATTTGTTTGTAGTGGCAGGAGGCCTTGTGACTCCCATATTTCATTAATTTCTCTCCCTCTGTCTTCTTGCAAATAAGTAAATACATTTTAAAAGTGTATCCTATTAACACAATGTAGTTAGGTCTGGTTTTGTTAGCCTGATTGACAGCTTTGCTTTTAATAGGAATACTTAATGCATCACTGGTGTGGGCCTCTGGATCCTATGAAAAGCAGGGTCTTGAGCAGCCGTGAGCAGGACGAAAGAACCACTTTCAGGAGGCATCTCAGTGAACAGCTCATATATTTGTCAGGGAAATGGATTTATAAGCAGTTGAGAGCAGGAAGAGGGTCCTAAGGGGATTGGTGAGTTCAAAGGTTGCTAGCTTGGTGGAAGAGGTTCACAGGGGAATGGGCTGTGTGAAGGCTGTTAGCTGATAAGGAGTTTCCTAGGCAACTGGCCAAAGGTCACAAGGCAATGGGCAAAGCCTAAATTCAGTGCCTGGCTTGAAGAGGGAATGGCCTCCTGTAGCCCTGGGGTCCTTAGCCATGCCTGGCAGCCCAGACTTGTCTCCTGAAGGCTCCAGCCTGTGCCTGGAAGTACCCAACACCCTGGTACATTTTCTATATTTCTGTTTGTTTTATTTTGCCCCTTATTGTTTTTTCTCAACTTCTTTTGGGTTTGCTCTTTTTAAAAAATGTTTATTTATTTATTTATTTACTTATTTAAGCTAGGTGTTGTGCTGCACACCTTTAACCCAGCACTCAGGAGGCAGAGGTAGGAGGATCGCCATGAGTTCAAGGCCACCCTGAGACTCCATAGTGAATTCCAGGTCAGCCTGGGCTAGAGTATATGAGGCATATATATGAGGGAGAGAGAGAGATAGGGCATGGGTGTGCCAGGATCTCTTGCCACTGCAAGCAAACTCCAGATGCATATACCACTGTGTGCATCTGGCTTTACATGGGTATTGGGGAACTGAATCCGGGATCAAGCTTGGCAAGCAAGCACCTGTAACTGCTGAGCCATCTCTCCAAAGTAGGTAGTGACTGTTTTTATATCCTCTACTATATTTCACTTTGAATTAATATTATCAAATTATATATATGCTGTACAAATCCTGTAACAATATAGTTGCTCCTATCATCTGTACTTTGTGTTTTTAATATATTTTGTCTCTGTATGTTAACAAGTCTCACCACATATTACTATTTTTGTTTTAAAATCATTTAATACAAACAAGAGAAAAATCATATATTTATCATCAGTAGTGTTCTTCATTCTTCCTCTAGGTAGTCTAATGTTTACTCGGCATTGTACCTTCATATTTTATTTATGTGAAAATGTCTTTCTTCTTGTTTTCTTTTAATAGGTACAGAACAATAAGTTGATAGATTGCTTTTCCTTCTGCCATTTAAAAATTACATTTCAGAGCTGAGGAAATGGCTCAGTGAGTAAGAGCTCTTGCAGACCAAGCATGAGAGCCTGAGAGGTCCTATTTGCTCTAAGTTCAATCCCCCAGCATCCACCTAAACAGCTGGGCATGGCACACCTATAACTCCAGACCTCTCCACTCCTGGGGCTCACTGAAAATAGCAGATCTGGTTTCATTGAGAGACTCCATCTCAAGGAAACATGTGGATAAGTGATAGAGATGGACACTTGGCATTCTCCTCGGGCCTCCATATGTGCATGGGATGCACACACATGCATATACCATATATATTGCACTCATGCATAAATAATTCAGTAAATAAATAGATGGATAAATAAAGATGTCATTTCAAAGTCTGTAGCCAGCATGGTCCCTCCTCCTGGATGCATCTAGGGCTTTTATATTTATCTCTGTTAGGTCAGTAATTATGAAAGGGTATCAATATCTATTCTGTTTAAAATACATTTTATTTATTTACTTAAAAGCATAGAGGGGGGCTGGAGAAATGGCTTAGTGGTTAAGGCACTTGCCTGTGAAACCTAAGGACCTAGTTTGATTCCCTAGGACCCACTTAAGCCAGATTCACAAGATGGCATGAGCATCTGTAGTTCATTTGCAGTAGCTGGAGGCCCTGGCATGCCCATTCTCTCTTTCTCAAAAAAAAAAAATTAAGTAAAATAAATAAAATAAAAACCAGAGAGGGAGGGAAGGGAATGAAAGAGCACAACAGAGCCTCGTGCCACTGCAAATGAACTCCAATTCATGTGTCAATTTGTATATCTAGCTTTACATAGTAAAAGGGACTCAAACCCAGGGTGTCAGGCTTTGTAAGCAAGTGCCTTCAACTGCTAAGCCATCTCTCCAGACCTTAATCTTTATTCTTATAAGTTAACCAGCTAGGGCTGGAGAGATGGCTTAGCGGTTAAGCGCTTGCCTGTGAAGCCTAAGGACCCTGGTTCAAGGCTGGATTCTCCAGGACCCACGTTAGCCTGATGCACAAGGGGGCGCACGCGTCTGGAGTTCGTTTGCAGTGGCTGGAAGCCCTGGCGGGCCCATTCTGTCTCTCTGTCTCTCTCTCTGCCTCTTCCTCTCTCTGTCTGTCACTGTCAAATAAATAAATAAAAACAAAAATAAAAATTAAAAAAATAAGTTAACCAGCTAGTCTGTCACAGTTGCATAGGTTTAAACAGAAGCTAGAAGACAATTTGTAATAGAAATTGCAGAGTACTGTTGCTGAATGAATGGGGTCCCTAAGTTCTAGTATTTATAGAGGATTTTTTTTTTTATTTTATTTTAAATGATCTCCAAAGGTCCTTATGCCAAAGGTTTGGTTTCCAGCCTATAATGCCACTGGGAGGTAGAGGAACCTTTAAGAGGAGTGGCCTAGTAAAAGAAAGTTAAGTCATAGGGAGTATTTCCCCTTTCTGTCTCTTTTCCTTCCTGGTCACCATGAGTGAACAGCCTTCTTTGCTGTCCCGGATCATGATGTACTTCCTTGTCACAGGACCAAGCACAACAGGACCAAGTGATGACTGAAACCTTGGAAAGTAGGGCACAGCCCCATTTTTAACTTTACCCCCCTATAAATGGCTTGTCTCAGAAACCTTGCATAGCAATGGAAAGATGACTAATACAGAATGAAAACCTGATGAACCTGACCTTTGGAGGGCAAAGATGGAGATTCGAAAGATTATCCTCACTGGAGCACACTTACTCACATTTCATTTGATATTTTATTAACAATAGCTAGTTCGGCTGAAATTCTTCATCTCTTTTCCCATTATATCCTTCCCCTTTCAAGGTTCTTTATTTATTTATCATAGCTTTTCTTTTTAGTTCATTAGTTATTAATAACACAACCTTGGTTGTTTGTGGGACTTTTTCAATGTACTTATTCCTCTTAACTACATATTTTTCTGTTTCTTTGAATAATTTTGTGTTACATGGTGACTATGCCAAGGAAATCAAATTAGTGGAAGCTCATCTTGGTCTTATGGATTAGTTTTCTATTTTATTTCCATGAATACTGGGGAAGTAGTCATATTCTCTAGGTGTGACTATCCTGGGGTTTCAGTGAAAGCTCAAAATTTTTACTCAGTCAGAAATGACAACATTTAAACTACATTCCTCTGGGGTCACTAACTGTTCAACCTTCTGTCCACTGTTGTTTTCTGGAGTTATTTTCATTCCTGCCCCGTGTATTCATTCAGGGGTCCCAAGGACTTGCAAGAGGTTTATATGCACATACATTTCACCTTTGTAGCTCCCTTTTCCCACTCAGGAGCAGCTCCCCCTGCCATGTGTAAGACAGCTACTGCTTATCTGCTCTGCTGAGCTGCAGGTTTTTGTATTTGGCTCATCCTACTATTCTATAGTGCCCACCAGTACCTGGCATGCATACAGTAGATGCACAAGAAATATTCATAGAGTGGACATATGTGTTAATGAGTCACAGGATTACTGGCCCCCCAGGGCCCATCCTGTTGCACAGGGATTTGAAGAACTGGGATTTGAGTCCTGTCTGTCTCTCTGTGTGACTTTGGTCAGGTTTCTTACTTCTCTGGGTCTCCTTAAGTGTAAAGCTTCCTACCTCACAGAGTTGTATAAAGTTTACGTGTAGCTTTCCATATATATTAGCTGTGGCTGTTGCTTACAGAGCACTTGGTCAGCTCTGCTTTAGGCACCATTCAATTAAGTGCTGGGTTTTTCCAGGACTCCAGTTTCTAAGGCAGCTAAAAATATCACGGGACATACAGGAAATATGGAATCACTCAACTCAAAATTTCACATAGTGACAGAAACAGAAGCTGGAGAGTGCTTGTAAACCTCATCCCATGTCCGTGGGTAAATTTGGGGAAATATGCCACCATGACACCAATCCCGTTCGGGAAAGTTCACAGTCGAGCAATAGCGACGCGTGTCAGAGCTCGCCATGCAGTCTTCCCTAGCACCAAGAGGTAAGAAAGAACTACTGGGGACAAGAGGACGCTCCATCGGGGCTCGGCGAGACGTGCAGGTATCTGCGTCTAGCCTGGAAAAGCAAAGGCTAGAGGCCCGGACCGCGGCGCGGCTTAGGGCGTGCGGGCGTGCGGGCGTGTGGGCGGGCGGCGCCGGCGCAGCCCCGGCTCCCGGCTCTCGGCTCCGCAGCGGCCGGACCAGTCGGCCGGCTCCGCCCCGCCCCGCCCCGCCCCGCGCTCGCGCCGCCAGCCTCCCCTCCCGGAAACCCGGATTCCCGCGAGCCCGCAGAGGGCTGCCCGTAGCCCGCCTCGCGCGGCCGGGGCGCACAGCCTTGGGGCGCGGGGCTGCGGGAGTCCGAGCAGGAGCCCGGCGGAAAACGGGTAAGAGCACGTGGGGAGGGCCGGACTGGACTAAGGGGAACGAGCCACCGCGGGCCTCCACCGCCCGGTGCGGACACGAGTAGGTGAGCACCTGCGGAGCCACCTTGGGACGCCGACGACCTGGGCTCTCAGCCGGGGGCAGGCTGCAGGAGGGGCCCAGCGAGCAGGGACCCCGGGTATTCAGCCTCACTGAAGGGAGTCACTCCAAGCTTGGGGTGCGGTGGCTCCAGAGACCTCACAGCGAGGCTGGTGGATTGGGGTTCCAAGTGTGCAAGAGAGCAGGGTGTCCTCACTGGCGTCTGAGTTTTGCGCCCCATGCTCCCATGGCAGGTGGGGACCCTCCTCCCTCTAGCTCCAGCTTGATGGAAGCTGGGCTGGGGGGCTGCCCCCAAGGCACGCACTGACACTAAGGAAATTGCAGTTCTTCCCCACCTGCTTGGTGCAGACCACTGTCTATGGCTCTTGAAGTGTCTGGGCACAAAGCTTGGAGGACATTCCTGGGAAAGTTAACAGTGCCCATCTCACATCCCTCTAAGGTTCCTTTCTGGCCTTAGGACTGAGTGTAGCTTGTCCTTTTTCAGCAGATCAGTGGTAGAGCCAGGGGTGTGAATTCTACTGGATATTTTCAGGCCATGGGATGGGTTTTACCACTGTGATCAGCGCATTCACCAAACCCCTGTGTCCATAGCCACCATAAGTCAGGAGGCCAGGATCAAAGTGAAAAGTGGGGCTATTTTAACCTCATCTGCCAATGAACCTCATTAGCCTAGCCCCGTCTCAGGTCCACAGCTGATTGGATGTAATTAGCATCTAATTGAATGTCTATGAGCCCCTCTATATGAGAAACAAGCCAAGGTCAAGTTTAGACAGCGTGTAGTGCTATGGTTCACCCCTCCTTGTGTTGGTGGAAGGAAAGAAGTCAGTTTATTTAGCAGGTTTTTGTTAAGCCTCAAGGCCATTCAGACCTGTAGGTACTATGAATTTAGTCCTTTACATACTGGTTGTAGGAGAGAGAGTAAACTGGTAACTTGCATCATTTTCAAATACTTTATTTTTATTTATTTATTTGACAAAGTAAGAGGAAGAGAGAGAGAGAGAATGGGCGTGCCAGAGCCTTCAGCCACTGCAAATGAACTCCAGAAGTGTGCACCCCCTTGTGCATCTGGCTAAGGTGGCTCCTGGGGAATCGAACCTGGGTCCTTTGCCTTTGCAGGCAAGCGCCTTGCCCGCTAAGCCATCCCTCCAGCCCAACTTGCATCATTTTAGAGAGTGGTAAGTGCTATAGAAACAAACAAACAAAAAGAAAAGAAAAGAAAAATACACCAAAACAGGGCAATGAGGGATATGGCAAGGAAACAAAAGAAATTGGCTCTTAGCTAGAAAGGGTAGCAACAGACTTCTTAAATGAGGTGAGGAAATGGTGTTGTCTTTAGGTCTGAAGTGTGGAGACAGGCCAGTGAGTGGGAGTTACAAGCTGCCTGTAAGGTCCATGAGCAGTGGATGAGGTGAAGTTCTTAGAGTACTTATTGTTGAAGCTAAGGTGGAGCCCTTGCTTCCCTGAGAGACCTACCCTTTTACTTGCTTACTCATTTGACAAATAAACTTGTTGATGGCCAGTGTGTTCCAGGCTTAAAGGCCTATTAGTGAACAACAGTGATGGTTCTTCCTCTCACAGACCTTATTTTCTGGTGGGAAGAAAAGAATAGTAAGTAACTTTACTTTTACTTCTTTGTTGAGACAGGGTCTTGTTATGTGCTGTGCAGCTCATGCTGGCCTCAAACTTGTAATCCTCTTGCCTCAGCCTCCTAATTTCTAGGACTACAGGTATACAATGCTAAGTGAGCTACACTAATTTTAATGTTATATCAAAATTAAATACTGTGAAGAAAACCAAAGCAGCTTGAGGAGGTTGAAGGTTACAGGGCTGATGTGTTTAGTAAAGTGGTCAGCATAGGTTGCATGGAGAAGACATGACTTGAGCAGGACCTGAATGAAGATAAGATACAGCCATATGACTGTCAAATGGAAAAGTACAAAGTCCCTGAACCATGAGAAAAGCGTGAAAACACTGAACCTGTAGGAAGAGTAGGAGGGAGACTGGGCTGGCTTTGGGAGTTAACCAGAGGGGTCCAGGAAGGCCTCCAGGTGCTGTGTCAGGAAGACTTACAAGCTATGTGTAGAACACCAGGTGGTGGTTTATACCAGACAGGGTGAGAGGTTGTATTGATTACTCTTTTCATTGCTATGACAGGATACCTGACAAAAACAATGTAAGGAAGAAAGAGTTTATTTTGGTTCACTGTTTAAAGTTACAGGAAGGTATGGTAGCAGGGGAATGAGGTAGCTGGTCACATTGCATCTGTAGTCAGGAAGCAGAGAGACAAATGCTTGGTGCTTGCCTCACTTTCTCCTTTTTACTCAGTCTGGATCCCAGCCCATGGCATGATGGTAGCCATATTTGGGGGGGTTTCCATGGTGGTTCTTAATACAGAGCTATATGTCCTGGTGAGAGGGTTGTCATTTGCTCTTCTTATCCCTAGTGTCCACCAACACATTGTGGGGCTACCTGAAAAGAATTGACATAGGAGGCAGTACCCAAGACTTGAAGATAGGTAATGACCCTGAACACTGGCCGTGGGAGGAAAAAAATATTAGCTAGAAAAATTTCAACATTTTCTTTCATCCTTAAATAGAGATTAGGTGATCTCTTTAGCAGGATTGGGGGCGGGGGAGCCAGCTAGCTATACTCCATGCCATGCCCTCTTCTAGCCCCTTAAATGTTTTTGATGATTCTCATAGCAAGACTGTAAGGTATACGCTGTATTTCACTGGTGAGAAAACTGTGGCCCAGAGAGTGGAAAAATGAAGAATCACAATTTTCTCGAGTTTCCAAGCCTAAGTTTTTAACCACTGTTACAGTAACATCAGAGACTTAACTTCAGGTCCACACTGCTGTTCCATCAGGGTGGAGTTCTGGCTGTTGCCCCCCACTTTTAGGGAAGTATTGAGATGTTGCATGAAAATGTTCCCCTTAGGGCTGCGGAAATAGCTTAGTGGTTAAAACGTTTGCCTGCGAAGCCTAAGGATCCTAGTTCGATTCCCCAGGACCCACTTAAGCCAGATCCACAAGGTGGCGCATGGATCTGGAGTTCGTTTGCAGTGGCTGGAGGCCCTGGCATGCCCATTCTGTCTTTCTCTCTGCCTCTCTCTCTCTCTCCCTCTCTCTCTCTCTCTCTCTTTCAAATCTCTCTTTCAAATAAATAAATAAAATATTTTTTAAAATGTTCTCCTTATAAAATAGCTGTGTCCAGGTACATTCCCACAAGTTCTGGTTTTAGGCTGTGGAGAGAGAGAGGAAATGTGGTTGCAGTGTAAACATTGCATAGGGTGTATGAGGTCAGTTGGTCAGGTTCTATTTAGTCCTAACCAGTGTGCCGCCCAGCCTCCTGCCCATGGTTCATTTCCATTTCCCTGTGGACTCTCTGCTACCACCTTATCCCCACAACTCCCTTAGATGCTAGCCCTGGTCTCTACTCTCCTTCCTCTAGGATCAAGGTGGGTAGAAATAATCTGGAGGAAATTGGTATCTCAGTTTGTTTTCTGTTACTTCAACAAAATACCTATGACTAGGTAATTTATATTTTAAAAAATAGATGATTTATTTAGGTAATTGTTCTAAAGGCTAGGAGGTCCAAGATCATGGTGCTGGTATCTGATGGGGGTTTTCTGGATGTATCTTAACATGAGGAGGGCATCAGATAGCCAGACAAAGCAAGCTAATCAGAGAGCAGCCACTTTTATGACACCCCATTAATCCATTAATTCATGAATAAATGAATCTACCTATGGGAATGAACCCTTATGACCCAATCAATTATGAAGGCCTCACCTCTCAAATTAGCATAACTGGGGATTAAGCTCCAAGCCCATGAAACTTTGAGGACACATTCAGATCATAGGAATTACCATTGCAACTGGCTCCCCTGATTTTCACATCAAGACTGGGGTGATGGGGAGAACAGGAAGGCATATTTTCAAGTCATGGCCCAATTCAGCAAGGTTGTTGGCTGGGTGAAGATGGGCCACTGGAGACCTGGTGAGGGGTGTGTTTTAGCTCAAAGATGTTTGTCCACGATGGAGAGGAATCCCCAGAACATGACCACAGGTAGTGGCAAGAGGAAACACTAGGGAGCTAGGCTTGGTGGCACTCACCTATAATCCCAGCATTTGGGATGAGGATTATGAGTTTACCAGCCTGGGCTATATTAGAAAATCTTATCTGCAATAATATGAGAGAGAGAGAGAGAAAGAGAGAGAGCGCGAATATGAATGAGTGAAAACAGAGAGACCAGGGTTGTGAGTACATTTTAAAATATTTTAATGGTAATATTTGTATATGTGTTAAATATTTTTTCAATTTTTAAAATATAATTTATTTCCAAGGGGAGAGTGGGGAGAGAGAGAAAGAGAGGAAGAGAGAATGGGTGTGCCAGGACCTTTAGCTGCTGCAAATGAACTCCAGATGCATGCACTACTTTGTGCATCTGGCTTTATGTGGGTACTGGGGAATTTAACTTGGGTTGTTAGGCTTTGCAGGCAAGTGCCTTAACTACTTAGTCATCTCTCCTTCCCCTAAATAATTTTTAGAAATAATAATTAAAACAGCCCTTAAAATCCACAGTGAAGAATTTCCTATCCTCTGATCTCTGATCCTTCTCCTTGTTGCTGAACCCACGCCTGTCTTACTTGCCTCTTGAAAAGGGCCCAGCGAACTGTGAACCAACTTTGCAACAAGGAAAGATATTCTACAAACCAGCAGCCATATGGTGAATGCCCATTTTAACACAGGTTTTTGCTTGTGGTTTCATTTGTTTATTTGAGACAGGGTCTATGTAGTCTAGGCTGGCCTTGAAGTCTTGATCCTCTTACCTCCACCTTTTGAGTGCTGGGATTGCAGCCATAGGCCACCATACCCAGTTGCATGTTAAGGATCAAACTCAGGGCTTCATGCCTGCTGGGTAAGCACTCTACCAACTGAGCTACATCCTCAGCCCTTAATTCAGAGCCTTTTATCTGTAGGAGGAAATGACTGAAGAAACTGGGTGCTGGCGATCTTCTGGTCTGCATCAGTCATGAAGGGAGAGGAAAGAGGTTGAGGAAGTATCAGGTAAATCAACCTTGCATCCCTACTTTAAAGGTTTATTGAGGGCCGCATGCTCAGGAGGCACAAACTTTTCTAGCAAAGGATAGACGTGTATAAATACAGTGTAGCGGCTCTGGGGCTGTAGTGCTGTGGGCTAGGTTTTCTTTCAGTTATAAGCATGGCTGCATTCTCAGAGCCCATATATGTGTGCATACCTTCCCCTTTTCCTTTTGTTTTTACAGATAATAAAATAATACTTTTTAAGAAAATCTTAGCATTAAATGTCTTTAAGATATATAAGTTAACTTCGCCTTTTAAAATTTTATTTATTTACTTATTAGAGAAGAGAGAGGTATGCCAGAATTTCCTGCCACTGCAAATGAACTCCAGATGCATGTGCCACTTGGTGCATCTGGCATAAATGAGTACTAGGGACTTGAACGCTGCGATGTTAAGCTTTACAAACAAGCATCTTTAACCACTTAGCCCTCTCTTCAACCTGAACCTCACCTTTTAAAAGCATTTGTAGATTTCTTGATGAATGGATGTACTTTATGTATAAAGCTAGTCAACTGTGAGTTATAGGTTGTTTTCCCTATTTTTGTTTGTTTGCTTTCATAGACAATGGTGGCTGAAAGGTATTTGTACCTCATCTCTCTTCTCAAACTCATCAGTGTGGTTTAAAAGCTCTGTATATGTTAGCTTGTTTCACCAGCTGCTCTCTAATGACACAGCATGACTTCGTTATGAAAGCACTGATTTCCCTACAGCTCTACCAACTTGGGGCAGGGGGTAGCATCAGCCTTTTGTTTTTGATGACTTGGAAATTGAAACACAGGAGTTTTAATAAGTAATATTACCTGATAAATGGTGTTATGAGTCTTCCTAGGTTTTAAACTATTTGTCCTTCTGTGTGCTGTTCATATCCTTGATATGTTTGTTAGCGTTGTATTATTGAGCAAGCACTCTACCAACTAAGCTACTTCCCCAGCCTGTGTTTGATAGGTTTCTATTACTGTAATAAAATACCTGAAATAACCAACTTATAAAAAGGAAAGATATATTTTCTATGATTGTAACAAAATATCTAAAATAATCAACTTAAAAAGTAAAAAAAGTGGGCTGGAGAGATGGCTTAGCAGTTAAGCGCTTGCCTGTGAAGCCTGAGGACCCTGGTTAGAGGCTCGATTCCCCAGGACCCATGTTAGCCAGATGCACAAGGGGGCACATGCGTCTGGAGTTTGTTTACATTGGCTGGAGGCCCTGGCGCGCCCATTCTCTCTCTCTATCTGCCTCTTCCTCTCTCTGTCTGTTGCTCTCAAATAAATAAATGAAAATAAACAAAAAATTATTAAAAAAAAAGTAAAAAGGTTTATTTTGGCCCACAGTTTTGGAGGCTTCAGTCTGTGGTCAGCTGAACTATTGCTTTGGGTCTATGGGCAAGCACAGCTGCTTAACTCATGACCAAGAAGCAAAAGAGAGAAAGAAAGTTGTCTGGGGTCCCAATGATTACTACTAGGTCTTACTTACTAGGTCTCCTCGGAAAGGTTCTACCACTTCCCTAACTTGCACTACGGCTTGGGGACTAAGCCTCTAACTTTAACACATGCAACTTTGGTAGGCTTGTATCCCAGTGATTGCCCCACATGTCTGCCACCCCTCCTAACCTCATGAGCAGCAGCCATTCTGATGCATTTATGATAGGTTTATCCTTAGAGCTGAAAATATTTTAGAAGAAGGCTTGGTGATGACTTATATATGCATGCATTACATATATTACATTGTGCTATAAATAATGATCTTTTCTTATATATGTTACAGCCATTTCTTTTCCTTTTTTTTTTTTTTTTTTTTGAGTGTTGTTCTGTTGGTGAATTGTGATGGACTGGGGACAGGATTCCTGAGAGGTCAGAAGCCCTATAGTTCTCATATCAGACAGGAGAGGGTGCAGCAGACATGAACCCTGCTGCATGAGGGGAGAGCCCAGATTGTTGGCAGCACTGCTAACTGAAAAAGCTTTCTAACATGTAGCCATTTGCTTGGGCCCAGTAATGAGAAGGACATTCTTGGCATGTGGGCAGGCTGCTAGGTCTTATGACGAGGAGAGTTCCTCTCTGCAAGTAGGGCTCTGGGCTACAGAGGGTTTCCTGAGTCTTCAGGAAGTCAGTTCTTGGGAAGGGAACATGTGGGAATGACTTGACATTACCCTGGAAGAGAGAAACTTGAAGGGTCAGAGAGGCCTAGCCAGATCAAGAGCCTTGGGGCACCTATGTAGGGAGAAGTGGATGAACAGGCTGGGCCAGCCAAGGAAACCTGGTGTTTTATTTTAATTAGTGTGTGTGTGTGTGTGTGTGTGGTGCATGCATGCATGCTTGTTATGTGTGGGGGGACATTTGTGTGATGGTTCATGTGCACGTGTGTGCACTTGTTTGCATGTGGGGGTCAGAGGACAACTTGAAGTGTTCTTCCTCATTATATTCTCTACCTCTTTTTGAGACAGGGTCTCTTACCGGCCTGGAGCTCACTAAGCAGGCTAGATTTACTGCCCAGTGAGCCCAGGGATCCACCATCTCTGTCTCCCCAGCACTGAGTTATAGGTATGTACTCTAAGCCTGACATTTTATGTGGATACTAGGGATTAAGCTCAGTTTCTTATATTTGTGAGACAAGTTTACCAACTGAATTATATCTACCCAGCTCCAACCAGAGGTATTTTTGAAAAGACTCTCTGCCATTCTGGAACTTGGGGTTATAGACAAGGAGCACCTCATCCTTTTTGACTGGAGGATGCATAGCTGTGCTGAGGCACAGGAGGAAGGTGTCTTTAGACAATGTGATGTGCTGGTTCTGTTCTTCCTGCAAGGACCTACCTGCAGAGTGATGAGGCTAGAGCGTGGATCTATCCCTACTGGTCAGAGGGATCTGCACAGCTCAAGGCTTTGTCATGACCTTTCTGGTGGCCCAGAAATGCCTTGAGTTGCCTTCCTCCTTCCTTGCCAAGCATGCCTGCACTTTCTTTTTATAAGTCATGTCATGCCTTGTTTTCCTGCTAGCCATACACACCTGGATTACTACTCAGTGATTAATGGCTGATCAGAATGGTTGTAAGGAAGAGGAAGACATATGTCTCGTTCTTCAAAGAGGTAAGCACTGAAAACTGACAGATCCAGCTGTACAAAGTATCTGCTCACTTATGTATCCTTGTCATGATTTTTGGCACAAGAGGTTTTCACCTGTAATATTTTCTTAATATTTTTCTCCACATGTACATATTTGCAAGCCACATGCAGTAGGTATGATCTATTTTAGCCTTTTATTCTGAGTAACAACATCTGAGAGACCACAAGCTTACTACTATAAAGTTGTATTTCTCTAATGCATATTCAAATAAACACTTACCTACAAAAAGGTTCATTATGTATATTATATATCCAGTTAGAGAAACACAACTTGAATTTCTGGATTGTAGGAGTAGGTAATCTTTGCAAATGTTTCCTCCCCACTCTACTTAGGGCAGGATATTGTCTTAGATTTCATGATGAATCAGCAAATTAAGCTGACAAAAGACAGATGAACAGGAATAACTGGCTTTTTACATGGTGAAAGTTAAAGGCTTGTTAATACTTAGCTGGGAAAAAGAAGGAGCAGAAAAAGGTGTCTATAGGGAGAAAAGACAGATGGATTTTTGAGAAAACAAAGACAGAGAAAGTTTGTGATAATGTCTATTCACACAGGTATGAGTGGTTTTACCAGCTCCTTCAGAGCTTCTTCAGAGAGAAGGATTTGGCTAGGTTTATTTCTCTTTTCCCTTCTGGGAGTAGACACTCCTGGAAGAAGGAATTTATAGCAGCCTTGTTTCTCAGAAGTTGCTGCCTTCCATCATGTAAAAGAAGTTCCAAGAAGGCTTCTTTCTGCATCTACTATATTTCAAATGTCTTCAGCTTAAAATACTATGTGTATCAACACTGGGGTTCCATGTAGCTCTCCGACACCTGTATCAGGGAGGTGATGCTGGCAGCCACTTGTGGGATGGTGATAGCTAAGGGTCAAGAACAGTAGTCATGGTTCAGTGGTAGAGCACTTGCCCAGCACACAGTAAACCCTGGCTTCCATTCCCAGCACTAACCCAAACCTGTGCAGTTTGAACTTCTCACCATTGTAAAATAATCTCCCAGTATTTAAACTGACCAGAGATAATTCATTATTACTTAATTATTATAAGTAGTGACTAGTGCTGGGCTGGTGTGCTTTAGCAGATGTGTGGGTTTCTTCTGGTGCCAAGGATGTAGGACATGGAGGGTGAATAACTGCAGAGGCCACATGAAAGAGAGAGACCCATGACAAGGGGCTACAGAGAAAATGTTCATCCAGAGTACAACCCAGGAGGCACATCCTTGGACACAAAGAGCTGGTGAATCTGCAAGTTTGCAGGGTAAGTTTTCATGCAGGGGCAGAGGAAAGCCTGTCACTCTGGTTTGGGCTGTTTGCCCCTGGCTATCTGTCTGCAAACAGATAGGGGGGTCTTTCGTTTGACAGGTCACAGGTGGACTTCCTAAGGTTAAAGGACTACCTCAAGATTGAGTAACCAAGTACACAGGAGCTTGCCATTCACTTTTCTCCCCCTTCCTTCTGGGAATTGAGCCTTAGGGCCTTAAACATTCTAGGAAAATGCTCTACCCCAAAGGGATAGCTCCAGCCCTATTCATTCATCCATTCATTAAATTAATAACTCATTCATTCCTTTTGAGACAGGGTCTCACTAAATTTCTCAAGCTGCCTTCAACTTCTTCCATGGCCTAGGCAGTTCTTGAACTCATGATCTTCCTACCTCAACCTCCAGAAAGGCTGGGATTATAATCATGCATCACCATACCCACTTTCAGAATCACTTCTTGTCTTCTTCGGGAAACTGAGGGAAGTATTGATGCCCACAGATATGCTGTGAACTTGGTGGTGATATTAACTATGGTTTCTTCCCCTTCCTCTTTGTCCTGCTTCTGAGACACACCCCACCTCAGGACACAGGCATTCAGGAGGGCTGCATCAGGCCTCTGCAATTTGCTTACTCTTTAGAAGCTTGGGCCCTGCCCCACCTCCAGTCTCTGTTCTGATCCCTGGGAACCCACCATCAGGCCTGCAGATGGATGTCCTCCTGAGGATTCAGCTTGCAGAGGTTAGAAAGCTGGAAAGAAATGAACCTTTTATTAATGGAGAAAAGAGCATGGGTCTGCTTTACTTCCATGCCTCTCTAAAAGAGAGAACTCTTATGGGGGGGAAATTCCAAGGTATGAGAGCCTGTTGAGGTACATCAGGCCTCCCCTGCCTGGTAGCTAGTGAACCTACAAGTTTGGTATTTCAGTTCTATTATCTCTAGATTTTTAAGGACCCTAGTTGGGAAAAAAGGCTTTGTGCTTACATCACATGAGCCCTGACCCCACTGGTTTGGAGAGAAGGTGCATACCATTGTGGGTATATATGTAGCATAAGGATAGTAGCCAGTTAGAGCAGGAAGTATTTGCTGGAGTCTGAGAACTACAGTGACTACTCTGACCTTCGGTCTCATCTGCCTGGAGCATGGGCACAGTGATGCCCCTCCTCCCCCAAGCTCCTAAGGACTAGAGAGACTACATTTGGAGGGCTAGGTGAAAGTTGCCACACAGATAGCCTCAGGATAGGCCATACACAGCCCTTGTTACCTTCCTTTCTACTCTCTTTGCCTCACAGGAGAAAATCCCCAGGGCTCTTCTCCCAGGTGATAGGTTCCCCTCCTCTCCTCTGCTAGAGCTCAGTGTGTGAGAAGCCACTTCACCACTGCCACTACTTGTGCTGAGAAGCTTCCTCTATGGGCAAACAGGAAGCAGCACAGTTTACCTCCTGGGAGCAGAAGAGGCTTTCTGGCCATGCTGCAAGCTGCAAGCTGCAAGCTGTGGGCTCTATGGGATGTATGCTGCTTGTATGTGGCCAGGTCAGGAAGCTGTGTGTCCTCTGGGCCCCTGCAGGGGATGTGGGCTAGGGAAGGGACTCCAGAAGTATAGAAGAGGGATACAGCCAGTAAAAGCTGGTGAGACTCTAGAGCAAGGAAGTATCTTGGCCTCCACCAACAGATCCCATACTTGAGTTTTGCCCTCCCCCCAGGTACACAAAGTTAACTTTTTGAATCTGACACACTGCCTAATGTGCTAAGGAGACAGATAAAAGTTCATTTTTAAAAACTGCCTTCATTCCAATTTAAAGTTTCTCATAAAGTATGAGAAAGAATTAGTAATCATGTACAGCAGATCAAACTGGTTTTAAAGAAACGTTAAAAAAAAGTTAATAACCATTGGCATTCTTCCAACTTCAAAGACATAGTATAATCTTTAGGTAGTCTGTGTCAAAGTTATAAGGCTAACTTAATCATGCAAATTTATAGCTTAATTCCTCCACTTAGGACCAAAGATGAAAAGGTAGATAGCAGATAGTTCTACAAAGGAAAAACAGTTCCCAACTAACACTTTGGGGTGGATTTCCAAATTTCCCACTTCAGATGATACTGAGTTTTTCCTTGGGTTTCAGTGCTTCATAGGGTTTTTTTCCCCACATAGACTACTATTATTCTCAGTCTCTTTTTTTGTAAACATAAATCCAAACTTTCTTTATTACATATGATATTGGGATATAACCTTTGATATTTAAAGTTACTAGTTCATATGTGATTGAACTTTCAATGAGATTGCCTCAGATCTGATGAACTCAAAGAAGTCAAGCAGGATTCTTCTTATACAACAGCCAATCCCCAGATACATAAGCCTGGAGTTGCAGCCCATCCACAAAACGTGTGTAATTTTAAACTGGGGTCAGAATTTCAGAATAATATATAGACAGATCATTAAGGCTATAAATTCTATAAATTCTCTCTCTCTCTCTCTCTCTGTCTGTCACACACACACACACACACACACACACACACAACCACAAGGAGCCTACTTAATGCAAGAGATCTTCATTGTTTCAGATTTTAAAAAAATAGAATAAAATAAGAAACAAATTATTACATTTTGCTTCTTATAGTCTCAGGAAGATGATAGTCATAGGAGACAGAGCTGAGATGAAGACTCCAAGAGTCTGGGAGGTTCTTCAGTCTTGAAGTTTGTTGTAAATAAGAACCACTCATACTGTAAACATGCATATGATTTTATACATATATTATTATGTTTTATATATATGTATATGTATATATATACATATATATATATGTTTGTATAAAAATCACATAAGACCGTTGCCTAGAAGGAAAGAGAGAGGCAGGTTTATTCCTCACATTGTTATTTGGAAATTCAGAAAGAGGAGATGGCTGGCCTTAATCCCTTATTAAGTGGGTGAGGGGAATTTGTATGTCAAACTGAGAGAGGAATGAAGTTCATGGTCAAGGGAAGGCTGTAGACCCATAAACAAGAGGAGGTGTTGGAGCCTGGGTTTGAAGTAGGAGGTAGATTCCTTGACCAACTGACCAACACTGTTCCAGCTTTGGGGAACTGAGCCGTAGTGCATCACTGGAGAAGTTGGATCTCATGAAGAGTTGGATTTGGCCCATAGTCAGGAGGAGACACTGCTGCTTACCTCCTTGCTATCCTTACCTCATGACCACCCTGCCTCTACCTCCATTATACCCTCTAACTTCACTTGACCATATTTATGAGTGATCACTTTCACTTTTCATCATCCTCGATTTTCCAGTGGGCTTTTGTGCAGCCGACCATTTCCTCCTTTAGAAGTAACCTTTTCTCTTGTCTTTTGTGAAAGCATTCTCTTCTGTTCCTCCTGCCCTTACCAGTCTCCTTTGAAGACCTTTCCTCTCCCATTCTGGTGGGTTCTACCACCCTTGGCTCAGATACCTCTCTGCTGTTCATACAGGCTCCTAAGCTCCAGGAGTGCTTTTCAGATGCCAACCTGAATTTCTCAGATACCTAACCCCAACATTTAAAATTCAAAGCATTGATTTCCTTCTATAAGTTCCCTCTCCCATTTTTCTCCCATTTCAGCAAATTCCATAGTTACTACCGTCCAACTGCTCAAGCCAGAAGTCTGGAAGTTGCCCTTGGCTTCTCTACCATTGTTACACCGCCCATCTGATTAAGCAGCAAGACTTCCCAGCCATTCCCAGTCTTTAAATCCCAAGTCCTAGGCCTGCTGTTCTCATCCAAGGTAGTGTCCTCCCTTACCCGGGCATCCAGAGCTGCCTGATTGGTCTCCTTTCCCTTTGTAGCCCTTGATGGTCTGTTCTCCATGCAGCAGACAGATGATTTTACAGATCTGAATAAAAACGCTCCCTGGCCTACCAGTTACCTGATTGAAGTACATGTCCACTTGTGATTGTGAACCTAGTGGATTCTTCTTGGCCCTCTGTGTACTACCACTATCAATCCTGTTGCCCATTCCCTGGACTTTCCCACCCCAGGTAAGGAATTGGACCTGCACCTCCCCAGCCTACAGTGCTCTTCCCTGCTATCACCTCCACAGAGGCCAACCCACATGGCAGTGAGTTCACTCTGCTGCTGTCACTTCTCCCAACTTCTTCCTCCTGGCTTTCATCATATTTTACAAGCAGGCATTGGTTAGCTAACCTGCTTGCTTATTTCCTGTCACTCAATTGGAAGCTCCCCAGGAACAAGAGTCATGTGATTTGTACCTGGTGGATTAGCACCTTCTAGCATGGGCCTGCACTCAGTAGGTGCTGGCTTGAGCCATGGTCACATGCCAGAAGCATCTGCAAGGCTGGGAGCACAAAAACAGGGTTTGCTTCTTGGTGCTAAATATAGTTTTCTGGTTTACCCAGCTGGGTGGAGAGTTGTGAAATCCCCAGTGTTGAAGGAATTACAACTTGGAGGAGAGAATGGACCAGGTTACACTAAGTTGAAGGTGTTTGTAAGGTTGTGCCAGCATTTATCAGTCCTAGAAAGGGTGGTGGTCTAGTCCCATTGTGGCCATCAGGACTCCATCTGATATGTCAAATATGTAAAAGTTATGCAAAACTAACAAATTGTCATAAATTATGTCTTATTTCCTTGCCTTATTTTTTTCTAAATCCCAATTTATTAGCAGCCTGGAGGTGCAGGTTTATAGTAGGACTCAGCTTCTTTTCAGTGTGGCTACTGTGGCAAGCCCACTCCAGCCTTCAGCTCTACCTCCGGTTCCCTTTTCCACTCTGACTGTACATCATGTGCTCCACTTGGTATGTGACCTGAGCATGGCACCAAGCCCAGTCCTCTAGCCCACCCCCTGCTATCGCTGCTCCACTCCAGTCTAGGGCTGTACAGAACACCAATGTCTTAGGAGGAGGACACTCAGGCTCACAGCAGAGAGTTCCAGGATCTTGGGTACCCAGAGACATGTATAGGTCCAGGTAGACACATCCCTGGTGGGAGGGGTGCAGCCATAGAATGACCTATGTTAGAGATGGGACATTTCAACTGTGGACCATATGCACGGAGGGTCCCTGATAGCACTTGCCTTATAGACAGGCCAATGGAAAAGACCCAGGGCAGATAGGTGTGCTTCTGAGGGCTAAAGCTTAGATTGGGTGTTATCTTTGGACCTTTAGCAGAGTAGTCAGTGGAGTTGAGGCTGGAGAAAGAGTGGACTGTGTAGACAGCATAGTACAGTGAGTGGGGCTCCACTGTCCTCACTGTCATACTTTTGGGCACTATAGCTTGTGTCCTTAGAATTCGTGTCTGGCACTCAGCCACTGGGACTGGGTGATAGTGCATATGCCCAGAGGCTCTGAGTTTAAATCCCTGCATGTAATTTCCCATTTGTATAATCCAGCATTGACTGTATCTGTATAAAGTCACTGTGAGAACTCATTGAGGAGTTATTGGGGGACTCTATAGCTACAAGGCAATTATATCAGGTGTCATTATTACTGATGACATGGGAAATAACCATATAAAAATTGAAATATCAGATGTACAAAATGTTATCCTCTTGGGGCCCTCTTGTCTCCCACAGGGTGCCTGCAGTGGACTGAGGTGAGGCAGAGACAGAACCTGGGGCATAACCACAGACATGAGGAAGTAGGGGTCTTTTTGCACCCCAGGCCTCAGCATCTTCCTCTGTTCCAAGCCCTTTGTGGGAGAAGGCTGGTCCTATCTGTGGCAGAGCAGGGGCCCAGAAGGTGTCTGAGCTGGAAGTAGAGGCCTTTGCCTTGTGGGCAGGAAGTGTGAGGTACTGAGCAGCTCTGAGGGCTGGGGAGCCCGGGGGAATGGGAGGGGTTTGTGTGACCACAGTGAAGGGAGCGGAAGTTAGAGGCTGCAGCTGCCACATTTCGTGGGGCAAACTGAAAATGTTCCTGAGACTGTCGAGTCCAGGACAGCTCCTCACTTCTGGGCCCTGAAGGTGAGCCAGATGGACTTACCCTAAAGTGGGATGAGGGGGGATCAGGAATGTGAAAAGTCAAATCTGGGGTCGCATGGCTGGGGCTGGGGCCAGGTGGACAGGAAGAAAGCAAGATCTTCAGCTGTGAGTACCACTGTGTGTGCACCTACTACCAGCACACCTGGCATGAGCCTGGCCTTGGTAGACCCTTGCCATCCCCGTCTTTCCCTCCATGCCCTCTGTTCCTCTGACAACCCATTGTCTAGACCTTATCTGATGTCCTCCCTCTCTCCCCTTCTTTTCCACAGAGCCCCCAGTTATGGAGGATGAAGGGAAAGGAAGCCTCCCCAAAGTTCCTCTAATTGCTGTGGTTAGGATCTAAATGTGCCTTGACTCTAGACCCTTGAGGTTGAGAGTCCCAGCAGGCCTTGGGACTACAGCATGTCTGGGTGTGGTCTCTGCAGGAAGCTATAGGAATGGAGACTGGGCCTCAGCCATAAGGAGGCTCTCAGCTTCACCCTGAACTTAGGGCCCTTGAAAAGGCTGGGATAAGAACTAGGGAGGGTCTCCTTGCCTGTTTAGTCCTGGTTTAGGCCTATTGTCCTGATGTACAAGACCATGTAACTCTCAAAAGTCCTTACTCTGATGGTGAAGGAAGTCTCATGGAGTGGGGCCCAAGTGTCTGCTCTCTTACTCTAGGGTCTAAAAATACCATAGTTGGGGTCACTGCTCTGCGAAAAGAAGGGGAAAGATGATCTGGCATTGGCCCTTGGGCTTGAACAAGTGGGCCCCAAACAGGTGGGTCTCCAGCTTCTTGGGCTGTAGAGCACCACACCACCCTCTCCTTTTATGGGTCAGGAGCACCAGTCTGAGGGTAGAACCAAGCTGTTATGGTAAGAATACTGAGATTAGAGAGGGCTAGCCCAAGCCTGTTAGGTTGTCCTTGACTTTCCCAGGCTGCAGCTGTTCTGGGGCCTTTTGATTCATGTCTTTCCCTCAACTGTCTTCTTCCCCTTCCTGAGCCCCACCAGCTGGTTCCACAGGGGTGTCCCCCTCCTCTCTCTCTCTCTCTTTCTCCTCTCCACATTTGCATGAAGCCCTCCTTGGGAGCAGAACAGTTCTCATGGCCCTTGTAGGGGGCATTCTGTACTGGGGAACTCCACTTAGGACTCTTTCCCCTGAGTCCTGGCATGGATCTAACCCCATTGCTGCCTGGACTGCACAGGGACAGGACAGCTAACCTCCCATGTGTCTGGAGAGGCAGGGAATGTCTTGTTTTTTTTTCCATAAGAAGAGAAATATTTCTAGGGTAAAAGGAAGTACACTTTGCTTACTGAGCCTAGACGGTTAAATTGGGGTGGGGTTGGGAGACACAGGTTCCAGACAGGAAGTTCAGAGCTGACTCTTTCAGCTAAGAGCTGAGAATATGTGGATCTGGCTGAGCCTGACAACGAATGTTGGTTGTTTTGATTTCTTTTGGCTTCTCTGAGTGAATGGCAGAGTGGTAGAATTAAACTGAGCAGGTCATGATATTTATTAAGCACCTTGCATGGTCCAGACCTAGCAAACCTGAAGAGTAGCTTTGCTTCACCTAGTTTCTTAGACCGCAGATAAAGAACCAGGTGAAGTTCCGTTTGTCCCAGGGCTGTTCAGTTATGGAGTCAGAATGTGAGCCTAGTTTCTGAGCATCTGTGTCCACATTCTTTGCCATCACCCTGAAGTGAGAACCCATGGCCGTCACCTTTCCGTCTTAGAAAAGGCTTATCCCCCTGCCTCTGTACTTGACCTCCCATTGTTTTTTTATGTGTTTATGTGTGTTTTTGTGCTGGTGTATGTGTGTGTAGGTGCACACATGATTGCTTGTGAGTATGGAGGCCAGAGAGCAACACTAGGTGTTGCCATCCACTTTTATTTTGAGACAGTCATTGGACTGGAACTTGCTGAGTAGATTAGACTGGCTGGCCCCAGGAATCTGCCTGTCTTTGCTTTCTTGATACTGAGATTACAAGTGTACACCACCAGGGCTGGAGAGATGGCTTAGTGGTTAAGCGCTTGCCTGTGAAGCCTAAGGACCCCAGTTTGAGGCTCGATTCCCCAGGACCCACATTAGCCAGATGCACAAGGGGCACACATGTCTGGAGTTCATTTACAGTGGCTGGAGACCCGGGCATGCCCATTCCCTCTTCTCACTCTCTTTCTGCTTCTTTCTCTGTCTGTCTAAATAAAAATAAACAAAAAATTAAAAAAACAAGTGTATACCACCACACCCAGCTCTCTCTCTCTGTGTGTGTGTGTGTGTGTGAGAGAGAGAGAGAGAGAGAGAGAGAGAGAGAGAGAGAGAAAGTAGAGGTTAATGTTGGATGTTGTAGTAGACAGTCTTGCTGAGATGAACTTCCAAACCAGGCACATTTGTGGATGAAGGGATATTTATTGAGGCTTACAGATCCAGGGGATGTTTCATAAGGGCAGAAGAAGCTGGCCTACTTTCACAGGATAAAGAGAGAGAAGCCCCACACCAAAAAAAAAAAAAACCCAAAAGCCACCCAGAACACTTCAGGAACTCTAGACACTTTGCATATCTTTAGACTGGAGTCTTAAATCTACCACTACGCCATAGGGTTGGACCCTAAGATCCACCCAGTGACACCTCCTTCAGCCAGGTGGCTGCAGATCCAAACTACAAACTAATGAAACATTGAATATATAGGGGGGGCATCTATTCAGACTACCACAGGTGTCTTTCTCTATAGCTTGTCTGTCCACTTTATTTTATTGTATTGTATTTTTTTGGTTTTTCGAGGTAGGGTCTCACTCTAGCCCAGGTTGACCTGGAATTCACTATGGAGTCTCAGGGTGGCCTCGAACTCACGGCGATCCTCCTACCTCTGCCTCCCGAGTGCTGGGATTAAAGGCGTGCACCACCACGCCCGGCTTTGTCCACTTTATTTTTATAAGCCAGAAGCTAATCACTGAATCTGGAATTCACTAATTTGTCTAGACAAGCTAACCAACAAACCCTGGGGATCCTCCTGTCTCTGCCTCCCCAGTGCTGGGATTATAGGTGTAAACCACCCAACAGAGCATTTTTCTCAGGAGTTGGGGATCCAAACTGAGGTCCGCATGCTTGTATGGCAAGCACTTTACCACTGAGACTTCTTTCCAGCCCCTTTTCCCTTTTTGAAAAAATATTTTATTTATTTATTTGACAGAGAAAGAAGGAGAGAGAGAGAGAGAGGGAGGGAGAGAATGGGCATGCCAGGGGCCTCCAGCCACTGCAAACGAACTCTAGATGCATGCGCCCCCTTGTGCATCTGGCTAATGTGGGTCCTGAGGAATTGAACCTGGGCCCTTTGGCTTTTTAGGTAAGCACCTTAACTGTGAAGCCATCCCTCCTGCCCTTGCCCTGCTTTTTTACATGAGTTTTGAGGATAAAACTCAGGTCCCCATGCTTGCACAGAAAGCATTTTATCAACTGAGCCATCTCCCCTACCTCTGGGCTCCAGTTCTTTTTAATTATTATTATGAACTTTACTGTATGAACCAGTCATGTGTTGTTCTTATTCCCCTCATGTTATTCTTTTATATCCTCTCTTCCACACCCCCATTCCATTGAGGGCCTCAGTGGAGTTGGTATTCACCATGGGATTATGAATGCATCAGTCAGTTTTTATGGGATGGGGGGAATTCTTGCCTCTCATTCTTAAGCTAGAGTATAAGTCTGTATCCCAAGTGTACAAAGCAAATCCACTATTAGAGAGTAGAACCCAAGCTGAGCGTGTAGCACATGCCTTTAATCTCAGCACTCAGGAGGAAGAGGTAAGAGGATCAGATCTCTGTGAGTTCCAGGCTAGCTTAGGGCTACAGAATGAGTTCTGGGTCATCCTTGGCTAAAGTGAGACCTTACCTTAACCACCCCCCCAAAAAAAAATTGACAGAAAAAAAAGAACCCGTGTCTACTCTGCTTCCTCCTACCCTATAAGATCAAAAAGAAACTGCCTTGAAGCCCTGAGTACTATAGAACAGACTGTCCTCTTGGCCCACAGTTATTAATTTCTGCTTTTTCTCTCTCAGTTCCATGCACAGTGTAGCAGTATTTGCCATAGAAAATGCCCATCTGTCATAGGGAAAATTACTTAAAATGTTGTCAGCTGAGCTCAAGATCAGGGCAGAAGGGTACTCATTCTTCCTCACCTCATTCCCTCACTCTTTCCTCCCCTGTGTGCCCTCTAGATCACTTGGCCTTTATCCTAGATTCTGAAAATCCATTCTCTGTCTCCTAGAATGTGTGCTTAAACTGCTTAAGCCATCACAGTGCTCAGAGAAAATAGAAAGCCCACTTTATTTTTGAGGTAGCTGCCTCTCCTGTTGATGCACATGCCACGTTCATATATTGCTGAATCCCTTCCTGCTTTGTAATCTATTTGAGACAGGTGATTTCAAGAGATTTTACTAACCTCCCAGGCTAGAAAAAAAATCAAGAAACTTCTAGATGCATGAATAACACATGTACTCTACCCCTTGTTCCTGACCTATCTGTGTCTATGAGATGCCATCCTTCTTCCAGGAAAAATAGGTGATTGGTGATATAGCCTTAATGACAGTCAGAAGTGACCACACTCTTCAGATCATGCCACCCATCCTTTCAAGGGGAGCAATTAAAAAAGAAACACCTCTCTCCTTGGACCTCCTGGATGTCCAAGGGTTTATGCATGGAAAAAGAGTGAAGCTTATGAGTGCTATAGACTCTGGTTTGGACCCTAGCTATCCCACTTGCTAGGTGAGCTACTTTGGATGAACTTCTGAACCTCTCTGAGTCATATAGCTTTTTACTAGGAGAAAGGAGATGTTTCTACTTGTCTCATTCATGGTGTTGCTAGCAGGAGATGAGCTCATGGCTGTACAGCTAGATAAAGTACATTTGCAGGGGCTTGATAACATTGTTTACACCTGTACTGTTTGGTTGGGTAGCCAGATAAAAGGTAGAATGTCCAGTTAAATTTGAATTTCTGATAAACTGTGAATAAATTGTTAGTACAAGTTTGTCCCAGCTACTGGGAGTCCTACACTTTTTCTAACATTGCTGGTTACCAATCCCATCTTTTCACATGCCAAACAAACACTCTTACCCTTAAGGTGTATGCCCAGCCCCCTAGTGTGCTCATTTGATGAATTTGGCAAGTCCACCATTAAGCCATATCTGCGCATATGGCCTGACCTTTAGGAAGCTAGGTCTACCTCCTTTAGGTTCTGGAACCCCAGGTAGGCTTGATGTTTCAAGTCAATACCAGTCTTGAACATTTTTGCTTTTTTTGTTTTTTTGTTTTTTTTTGTTGTTTTTGTTTGTTTGTTTTGGTTTTTCGAGGTAGGGTTTCACTCCGGTCCAGGCTGACCTGGAATTAACTATGTAGTCCCAGGGTGGCCTCGAACTCATGGCAATCCTCCTGCCTCTGCCTCCCGAGTGCTGGGATTAAAGGCGTGTGCCACCATGCCTGGCTTTTAACATTTTTGATCTACTTGAAGGATAATGATGTGCTTCCCAGAATTTTGTGGGTGCGAGCTGGGGGATATGATCAGCCACATTAGTACTGAGGTTCTGCAGATCCCTGTCTACTGTGGGTTATTAGGTGTACAATAAGTGTAGTGTAGCTTCTTACATGTGCAGTGTTCTCCTCATGTACTGATAGACTCAAGTAAAGGCTGTGCAATTGTTAAAGGCTTTGTCACATTCTTTGTATTAACAGTGACTTCCTTTTATATGAATTGTCTGATGTTGAGTAACGATTCAACTACTATTGGGAGGTTTGTCTTTCTTCACATTGTAGGGTTTTGCTGGAGTATGAATATTCTGGTGTAGCTTAAGGTGCCAAGAAGTTGTGGAACCTTGTTTGCATTCTTTACATGTATACAGTCTTTCTCCAGTACGAATTATTTCATGTGAATAAAGCTGTGAATCATAGTAAAAGGCTTGTCCACAGTCCTTACAACTATAGGGTTTTTCCCCAGTATGGATTCAATAAGAGCTGAGTGACTGTTAAAGGCTTTGCCACATTCTTTGCATGCATAATGTCTCTCTCCAGTATGTATTTTTTGATGCACTTTAAGCTGTTTAGAACCATAATAGGATTTGCCACATTCCTTACAACTATAGGATTTCCCTCCATTATTACTGTTCTGCTGTACATTAAGGATTGAGCCATTATTAAAGGCTTTGCCGCATGCTTGACAATGGTAGTGTCCCTCAACATGGATTCTCTGATGTTGTTTAAGATGAGAAGAACAATAACAGGCTTTGCCACATTCCTCACATCTATAGGGTGTCTGTCTAGCAGGAATAATCTGATGAGCACTAAGATGTGAATAATACTGAAAGCATTTACCATATTCGTTATATCCATAGGGAGGTCCTTCCCAATGAATTTTCAAATGTTGGATCAAGTGTACAGAACAGTTAAAAACATTGTCACATTCATTACATTTGTAAGGTTCCAGTCCAATATGAATTTTTTTTGTGTGTGATAAGGTTAGATTGAGACCCGAACGCTTTGCCACACTTGACATTCATATGGTTTTTCTCCTGTATGACTTACACAATGGTGATTAAGGTGTGTGTTATTCCTGAAAGCTTTGCCACATTCCTGGCATTTGTACATCTCTCTCTGGTATGATTTAGATGATGTTCTTTAAGTTTTCTAGGCCTATTGAGGCCTTTGCTACATTCCTTACATTTGTATGACTTCTCTTTAATAGGAATGTGATGATGATGTCTAAGATTTCTATCACTACTGAAGCCTTTGCCACTTTGTTCACATTTGTAGGGTTTTGCTCCTGTATGAGGTATTTGGAGTCGAGTAACAGGTGAGTGAGTTTTAAAGGCTTTGCAATATTCTTTTGATACATAATCTTTAAAATGAATTTTTCTGTTTTGTCAAGTATGCAGAACACTTAAGGCCTTTTCCAAATTCTTCACATTTGTAGGGTTTCTCTCTCTTATGAACTGTCTGGGGTTGAGTAAAGTTTGTACTTCTACTGAACATTTTGCCACATTCTTCACATATGTATGGTTTTTCTCCAGTATGGACTACTTGGTGTATAGTTAAGGCTGAATAATGTTTAAAATACCACATTCGTTACATCAGGAGGGCTTATCTATTATATGAACCCACTGATGTTGATTTGAGGTTGAGCCACTAAAACTTTTCTATTTTCTTTATATTTTTAAGGCTTCTCTTCAATATTGACATTGTGAGAAATGGTTAATTTTGAGAAGCAAGGGAAGTAATAGGCAGGTTTGGCATATTTGCAAAGGTTCTCTGGAAAAAAAAAGAGCACATTTGGGCTTCTGAATTGAAACAATTAATATTTTGAATTTCATTGCATTGAGAACTTCTTATTTCCAATATAATTACCCTTACTATTATTTAGGACAAAATCTAAAAGGCAGCTAGGTGTGGTAGCACATGCCTTTAATCCCAGCACTCAGGAGGTAGACATAGGAGATAGGAGAATCGTCGTGAATTTGGAGCCAGCCTGAGACTACATAGTGAATTCCAGATTGGCCTGGGCTAGAGCAAGACCCTACCTGAATATGCAGTTCCAAGTCCTTTTCTCCTTGCACTCCAAGGTTGTTTTGATTGCTCCAGAAATGTGGCCAGGTATGTCTTACACACAGCAAGATCCAGGAAGACATGGTTTCTATAGTTCTCTAATGTCACATCCCTACACAAATTCCACTGATCACAATCTATGCATTGCAGCTCCTCTGGAGAGAAAACAATGGACACATCCTTGAATAACAGCAGGTCCATAGCTAGGTGATGGCTGCGTCCGCCAGTAGGTCAAGTCTGACAGGGCATGACAATATGTGGAACTTCTGATCCTCTGGCCATGGCTTCTCCCATAGTTTCCTACCAGCCATCAAGGAAGTTCTTTCTTGAGGTCTCTACAGAGTGAGAGTTATGAGTTGGTGTCATCTTGACAACGTGCTCTGATGCAACATGAGGCTGGTGCACATTCAGATGTGATGTGTGGAAATGGGAGGATGAAGACAGGAGAAGGGAGCACACAGGCAGGGAGCCAGGCAGGTACAAACAGCAGAGCTTAGCATGGAGAAAGGGGTAAGAGGACAAGAGAAGGTAAACTCAGGTTCTGGGAAAGGAAGCTCTTGCATGGAACTGGGATTGCCCCAAGTTCAGGCACTTGTAACACAGCTGCATTCTCTCATCCTTCCCCTCCAGCTTCTAGGCAAAGTGCTCTTCTCAGTTGTTTCCTGTGTCCCATGGTCTGGTTTCTTGTGGAGTCTGTGATGTGGGACATTTCATCTCCTTAATCTAATTTGATTGTTCTCTGCCAGGCAGGTCTGGTGAGCATGAGGTTCAGGATCCAGGGAAATGGCTCTTGTATTAGCTTGTCATTATAACAAATACTTGAGATTGAGAGACCAAGGAGAAGTAATGTGCTGCATCTGGCTTCTGTGACTGCGCTTAGTGGATGGACAGTGGTGCTGCCATTTTAAATCAGACAGCCATTTTGAGTAAATAAAGAGCCCAGGCCCGACTCAGATGAGAAACTAGCTGACTAATGTGCTATTTTTGCTTCTGTATCCATGCTTGCTTAGCTATAGCCCCCCATCCCCTCGATTCCTGGGAAGCCTCCACCCAAGGACATTCCAGAGATACCTAGCTACGGAGGCCCCGGCCTCTTGCAAAAGATAAGTTCTGCAAACAAGTTACTGACCTAAGATAAGTAGGCTGGAGTTCCCACGTGCCCCTCTCTGAAATTCCCGCGTGCATGCTTTTAAACCTATCATTTCAAAAGTCGCAATGTACCACTGCTTGCTTAGCCAATCATGTGCACATCCCCTACTTCTTTGTTCAAATCCCTATATAAACCCCTTCCCCCTGAAGGAAGGGGCTCTCTCCCTCACTACCGCTGTGCTGGACTGTGTGGACAGAGCCCAGGCCTAGGCTTGCAATAAAGAAACCTGTTGCTTTTACATTCGAGTGTCTCGGCTTCTGTGGCAGTTCTCTGGGTGACTCCTGGGTGACTGGGGATCTTGGCTCCTGGTCAGGGGTCTTGGCACAACAAGATAATCAGCCTATAAAGAGAAAAGTATTTTGGCTTACAGTTGTGAAGGTCCTAGGCCATGATTGATTGACTCCATTGCTTCGGCCTGTGAAAAGTCATCGTATCATGGTGGTTGTACATGATAGAACCAGGTTACTCACCTCATAGCCAGGGAGCAAGAAGAAGAGACTATAGTCCCACAATTCCTTTCAATGGCTTACTTCCAGTGATCTAACTTCTTCCCTCCCACAGGCCCTGCTTTTTTTTTTTTTTATTAGTTTTGTTCTCAGTGAATACAGTCAAGTTGGTACCATTGTTAGCCTCCTCCCTGTCCTCCCCCCTCCTCAGAGACCCTCCTTGTTGGGGAATATGGGTCGTGTGTTATGGGGTTAGCCATCAGTTATGGTTAAAAGGCAATGTCTCTGTGCATAATGACCCAACATGTTGCTCAGACATTCTTTCCACCCCCTCTTCCACAAATTTCCCTGAGCTGTGTTGGGTTCATTTTAGGTCTGCTTCAGTGATGAGGTCTTGGGAGCCTCTGTGTCTCTGGATATCTGGTTTGGTAGGAGTTGATTGTTCTCTGTGTCTGTCTCCTTCACCCTTGTACTGGTACCAGGTTCACCATGAAAACAGCACTCTTGCTTGTTTCCCTACTTATTCTTAGTTTCAGCTGTAGGCCCTACTTCTTGAAGTGCCAAGCTAGGGACCAAGCCTGCAATACATGGGCCTTTTAAGGAACATTCCAGGTCCAGACAACAGCAGGTCTTGAGGTCTGTTTGTCTCTTCCCTGTTGGAAGGCTTCCTGCCAGAAAGAAGCTTGAATAGCAATGATAAGCCACCTACAAAATAAGGAAGCAGGTTTTGCTCCTCTGACTGAGTCAACAAGTCCTATATATAAGTGCTCAGCCTGTCACCTTGGGTTAGGGACATGAGATGCAGAGATGGAACCAAGAATGAACCAAGATGAATCTTAGCTAAAATAAATGGAGTGACAAGCAAGATGGGTTTCAATTAATCTGGTTCAGAGCTAAGGTTTAATGTAGAAAATGGCCCTGATTTTCTGGGGAGAGGCTGACTTATGACTGAATAGAGTGACTTTGAAACTTGGTTAGGGGCCTTTTCCAGTGGGCTGAAACTTCAGAGTTGGGAGGGTGTCATTGAGCAACTCCAGGTTCATATTATACTACAAGTGAGAAGTATGTGGTTGGAACAGATGGGTACACTAGTTTTGAGGGAATTTTAGAAGGCTATATATTCTAAAGATGGAGAAACTGACATGCATATTATCCCCACCTCATTTCTCTCTGGCATCCTCAGGCAAAGCAAAATCTTCTCTATGACCTTAAATAGATGGACCCTACCTTGATTTCAGAGCTCTGAGGGTTAGTGTTTGTTGAGTGTCTAAGCATGGGCCTAGCCTGGGCTGACCAGTAGCCATGCAACACCAGATCTTCTCTGAGGTAGAACCTCAAGGCTGTCTTTCCAGGTTTATTCACTCAACTCTAAGTGGCAGGAAGAAAATTGATCCCAGGTCATGTAGCCATCCATTCAGCTCTGTGCTCTCTACTGCTGGGCATGAGGGAATTATCCCCATGGGTTTCTTATCTGTCATTAGAACCTTGTATACCAAGTCAGGCTCCAGCCTCTTATAGTCTACCTAAGTTAAGAACTCAGTTTCAGGTCTGGAGCCTGGGACAAGGACTGAGCATGTGGTAAGGGAGGTTGTACTGGGGAAGGCCAGCTGGGCAGCACATCCTTGTAATAGAGGGAGAGGCACCTACAGCAGGGAACCACTGGGTGGAAGGTGGGTGGTCTGAGGTCAGACTTGGGCCTGTCTTCACAGCTATGGGTCATTAATCTAGGTTCAGACATTGGTTTCCTTATCTGTGAGACATAGCTGCAACAAGTGTATATCCACCTTCCAAGTGTCCACGTTATGGGTAGCAGGTGAGGATGGGCCTGACTAACTGGACATGTGGACGGGGTTTATTGTTGTATGTGAGTCAGACATCGATGTTGGTTGTGGGCATGTCTATGTGTGTTTATTAGTATCTTGATGCCACAAATATTTCACTACAGTTTATAAGCACACCTATAATCTTTGAAGATAGAATTGTATGCATGAAGAAAATGAGACAACGGGAAAGATGTGATAAAATAGGGGTGTATTTAACACTGGAAATATATACCATAGGTCTATATACTTAAACCTGCAGTTCCTGGATCTAGCATAGCACCAAGGAAAAAACAGGTCACAAATTTTAAGTGTCAGTATTCATTAAATCAAAACAAGCCTGTAATTAAGGGGAAGCAGGAGCCCTGGGTGGTAGCACATGCCTTTAATCCAAGCACTTGGGAGGCAGAGGTAGGAGGATCACTGTGAGTTCAAGACCATCTTGAGACTACATAGTGAATTCCAGGTCAGCCTGGGCTAGTGTGAAACCCTTCCTCAGAAAAAAAGAAAAACAGAAAAAAAGGTGGGGAATCAGGGCCGCAGGGACACAGTGTAAGCTACCATCTCATGTAGTGAATAGAGACTTATGATCTTTGAGAAAACACCCACCACATTCCTTGGCTCTATCTGATAGGGGTGCACCCCAAGCAGTTGTGTAATTGAAACACAGGGCAGCTCTGTGTATAGTATATACGGAACCCCAGGTACTTGTGGCTACTGCTTCCTCACCTCACCATCCCCAAAAGGCAAGAATCTCCCCATGGAGCAGGTGATATGTTCAGTGAAGGGGAAAAAGGGCCAAATCTCCCACTGTGAAGCTGAGGTTGAGCTGAATGGGGAGGCCTTAGCTGCTTTCCCGGGCTTGGATGCATAGCTGCATACACCTCACATGGAACCAAGACCCAGCCTGTGAGCTGGCTTTGGAAAGGTACAGGCCCCCAAAGCACCCTCTCACAGAGGACTCTGGCAGTCTGTGGCCTTTATCCTCTGAGTGCCTGCTGCTCTAGTGAGCCCACTCTTTTCTCCTTGCCTCTGTAGTCTGTATTTGACTCTCACTGTGGCTTACTTTGACTTTCCACTGCCTTCACAGAACCCTGAGGCATTTCCACCTTCTCTTCCTGTTGATACCTACCTTGGTCCTGGGCCTTTGCATTTCTTAATTAAAATTCCCAAGAGAGATACATCCTTTCTTGCAAAGCCCCATGGGATTCCTTTGGCTAACAGATGGGCATTTTGTGGTAGATACTGCCCTGGTGCCAGTTTGAGGTTGTGGAGTCAGAAACCATATCTGGTATGAGTGCCCTCCTGGCAGGGCTGTGAGGGCAGTGTCACAGTGGGACCAAGTGCTGTAAACATATCGAGCAATCTGGACATGGGCCTTCAGGGACTGATAGTCTTTCTCTAACCTGCTCTAACTTTGGCTATTTCCAGGATAGATATGGATTCCCAGTTGCCCTTCTGGCTGGTGCTTCCCTTCATCCATGAAATGGGGTTGTGAAAAAAGACACTACTTGGGATTCCTGCTCACCTTTTGCTGTGTGAATGATGGGCGACAACAAACCTTCAGACCACCTGCAATCCATGGAATTCCTCAATATCTGTTTGGGAGAAAATCTGCAACCCTGCTCAGAAGCATGCCCAGGAGAAACATGTGGCCAGCAAGGCCCTCATGAACCTTGTCAGGAACGTACCTGGGCCTTTGAATCTCCTGAATCTACCCAGCCTGATGTTCCTCACAGTGGCTCTGATGTGGAGCCCACTCACCAGGGAAGCTGCTATTTCCAGAGGGAGTACAGTCGTATACCAGCCTTACCAGGGTCACTGGGGAATAGCTGCCCTTTGGGGAGTCCACAGCAGAACCCAAGCTCATCTACACAGGTGGTATTCTGGGCTGGCATCCTGCAGGCCCAGATGTGTGTCCTGGATCTGGAAGAGGAGTTGGAGAAGACAGAGGGGCTCAAGGCTGAACTGAGATACTGCCTATCCCCACCTTCTAGGGACTTCCCTGGTGATGTCAGCCTGAGCCCTAGCCCCCCTGAAGTTGAGGAGAACTCTGAGGATGACAACAGTGGCCCTGAGGAGGAGAACCAGGCCTGGCCAAGGGGAGAAACTTTGAGTTGTTCCCCAGAGTGGGGTCCTGAGGAGGAGAGCATCTTCTTTGACAATCCCCTCTTTCTGGATAGCCCCTGCTCAGACACCAGTGCTGTTGAGGAGTGCTTTTCCTGGGGTTTGTCAGACTCTTACCCTGATGTGAGGGCCCAACCTGACAACCTACAGGCCCAGAAATCTCCACTCTCAGGAACCTCAAGGCCCTGGGAGCCAGACTTGGGGGTTGACACAGCTCATGATAGTGGGCATACCACTCCTCCTTTCCCTATACCTTCCTACAAGCCACACCCTTGCTGGGCCTCATGGGCCACTGAGGGGTCACCTACAGCATCTGCTGAGGAGGAGAGTAAGGTAAGTTTAAGAAACCAGCCTGCAGTAGTGATGGGGATATGGAAGGAAGGTCTTCCTCTTCCTCTGGGGCACAGGTCCAGGACACAACAGATGGTACAAGAGAGACCAGTGTGGACTCCAGAGCAATGGGCAATAATGTCAACTAGCACACAAAAGTAACTGAATCCACAAATGCCTCCGTGGCCCCATCTCCAAGGAGGCTATGTCTCGATGCTGGAAGAAGAAATAGCTCCTCCTTCACAGGGTATTCCAAGGCATTCTAAGATCCCTCCCTCCCACCTTCCAGAAGTTCCTAGTGGTCACAGGGCACCCTACGCTAACCTTTGCCCTCAACTGAGCGGTGTCTCTGTCTTGAGAGATTTGAACATTGTGTTACTTTTAGCTCATCATCTTTCCTTCTCCCCCTATCCAGGGTCAGTAATAGATCAGTCCCTTGTGACAGTGGCAAGAGTTGCATAGTTTTCCCAGCAAGTCCTGCTTTAGAGGTAAAGGGACTCAAGATGGCCAAGCAAGGCTATAACTGTCTAATCTCTTCAACTCCCAAAGAACAATGGAGATCAGAGAACTACACTCCCATAAAGGTCCTTCTCTCAGGATTTCCCTTTAAAGCTCTAGGTCCTCAGAGAGGAGTCTGGGAGCTCCACCCAGTTGGGAGGATTGCTCTTCCTATAATTCACCCCTTCTGGGATAGAAGTGGCCCTATGTGGGACTATCTGGGCAGCCTGAGAGGAGGAGAGGTCTCCTGGGGCTGCAAGCAATTTCTTCTCGTTTTATTCTCCTCTCTTCTCTCCTTGTTCCCTCTCCTAGTCTTCTCTGAAATACAAACCTAGCCTTGCCTTACCTGTAACACCCTGTGTGGACCAAGCATTGACCTGGGAGTCAGGATGCCTCAGATCTGACCTTGGTCCTGCTGCCGCACATCCTGTTCAACCTTGGGCAAGTCTCTTACCCCTTCTGTGCTTCAACTTCTCCATCTGTTAAAGAGGATCATGAACCTATTGATTTCCCAGGACCTTTCACCAGCCTCCTAGCATGTGGGTCTTCTCCCATCCACGATTCCTCTTCTTATCTGATAGTCTAGACTGGTGTCCTGTGTTTTAGATGGGAAGACTGCCCAGAGGGAGGGACTTCTATATTCTGCCAGCATCCTTTCTTTCAGCTTTCCCCCACTTTCCCACTCACCTCTCTTGCTCCAGGAACCACAGATATACCAGAGGATCTCTGAACAAGCCCAACCCATTCCTGAGGGCTGGCAAACAGAAGGTTCTACTTGGCCTCTGGAGTCTTTCATCTCACAGGGCAGAGGTGAGATGCATTTCGGAAATATGAGAATTTGGGTGATAGGTTTTGGGATTCGAAGTGGAGACAGAGGTCCTTGTTAGGTTCATTGTACTATGTTGGAGCCAGACAGACTTGACATTAACTCTATTGTAACTTAATCTGTAAATGAATGCTCCAGTGTTCAGAGTGATGGGATGTCTAAAAGACTCACCATCTTTGATACCTGAGCCTTATTGGCTCAGCAAAAGTCTTGAGTCCTGAGTTGTTTGGGGACCAGAGTTCTGGGAGCCACTGCCTTCAAGAGAAGTATAGGTCACTACTTAGAGTAGGACAGGGCATCCTACCCATATCCAGACAGGCTCCCAGGGATGCAGGGGGTGTCTGGGGATAGCAGATAGCATTTTCCTGCTTCCTGCTCTGAGTCTGTACTCTTACTCTTTCTCAGGTGAGAGAGATGCTGGGCATCCCCAGGAACCTGCACCCTGCACTTTGGCCCCTGACCTCTGTGGGAGCATAGCCTCTTCACTGGAGCCTACTTGCCCAGATCCTGAGGGCACAGGTATTGTCCCCAGGTCCAGCCCTGTGTCCTTCCAAGACAGCCCACAGCTCCAGTGCCCCAGTTCCAGTCTTTTTCCCAAGGGACTACTAGATGCCTCATACTCATGGCTCGTGGAAGAGAATGGATCAGAGCCAAGTGACCTGAAGAAAGAGGAAACAGGTGATGCCTCAAACCCAAGGCAGAAGGCAAGGAGTGAAGGCACAGCCAGGACTGAAGAAATTATAGCTCTACAGCCCCACATCCGTTTGAGTTCTACAGAAGGGTGAGTCCTATACCACCTGTGTCCTGGGCTCCTAATTATGTTGCATTTAAGAATACCCTGGTCTGGGTAAAGGATAAAAAATGCACATTGAGATTTCATGTTCATTCTGATGTTTATTTTAGTCTCTAAGACCAGTTATATGGATTACATAGGATTATGTGAATGGGCTGTGGTAGAGTTTTAGAATAGATTGGAATTATTAAAATTGACCACAAGAAGCTAAAACAGCCACAGACATGGAGGTAGGATTTGAACATGCTGAGGCAAGGCCATCAAAAGTGTCCCCAGAGTGTAGGAAACTGGTCAGGGCCATGTTCAGTCTTGGGGGATTGAAGATTGGGGCTAGAGAGTGGGATTTACAGACTACTTTGAACTTGGAGTGTCTAGAAGAAATTCACCAAAGAGCTTGGGTCTGAGGTGTTGACTGGGATCTCAACAAGGGGAAGACTGATTGGGAATGAGATACTGGAACTTGGTATCCATAGGATTGTGTAACCTCAGAACTGCAGCCAAAGCTAGGAGCAGGACTAGTGGGAAACCAACAGAGATGGTACATCAAGACTCTCAGCCCGTGGGGACTCAGCAAGGGGAAGGGCTTTGTTCTGTACTTGGCTGAATAAGGGTCACATGAAAGAGACTAGGAGAAGCTAACAGGGCCCCAAGTCACGAACCAAATGGCCCTGGTACTTGGAGAGTGAACCCTGCTCCATCTCAAGCCCTTGGGTGGTGGCAAAAGAATTTCAGTGGGTACTACAAACTAAAGAACAATCTTCCTCATTAATCCAGAAGCCATGTTGCCCTGCAGCCTTTCTAAGGCTGGCTAATCACAGGAGACTTAGTATCTAAAAAGGGAGCTTCATTATTCCATACAGTAAAGTGAATCTAGCCCCACACAAAAGCTAGGCAGTCCACCTAAAATGATAACCTTACTTTCAGAGTAAATAATGAAAAAAGTTGAACTCAAACTTTATCTTGGTAAATGACATTAAACATATGAATAAATTTGTTTAATCTTATTTTTTAAGATATTTATTTATTTATTTATTTATTTTTTATTTGAGACAGAGAGAGATAGAGAGAATGGGCATGCCAAGGCCTCTAGCCACTGCAAATGAACTCCAGACACATGTGCTACTACGTGCATGTGGCTTATGTGGGACTTGGAGAATCGAACCTGGGTCCTTAGGCTTCACAGGCATGTGCCTTAACCACTAAGCCAACTCTCTAGACCTATTTAATTTTATATTGAACACAACGTTTGAAGCTTAATGTTCCTGGCACAAGTTTTCTATTCCCTGGCCCCCTTGACTTTGCCAATGAAATCATGAAGGCTTTTATTTACATATAGCTTTATTAAGATATAATCCATATGCCATGTGGCTTATTCATTTAAATGTGCGTTTCCATGACAATTTTGTATTTGTATAGTTTTTTAACCAAAGTGCTTCCCTATCTAGACATTATTTTAGTAGCAATATTATTGTCTCGTTTTAAAACATTTTAGGGCTTCCTTCATTGGTTTATTCAAATAATCATCTTTAGACATGACAGTTACATCATTATTTTCATTTCCTCCTCTTCAGTTGCTCAGTGGACTTGCAGGTCCTCGTTTGTCAGCAAGCTTCCTTGTGTTTCCTATAGTCTCCCAGAACTATTTTCATGGCCTTCATAAAACCCTAGTTTTGTTGTTGCTGTTGTTGTTTTACAAGATGTGTTGTATCACTTGTGGCTCTGCTGTGTTTATGCTACATTGAAGGATGTCTGGGAGGCTTAGAAAGCAGAGATTACCAGCAAAGAACTGAGCTTTCTGTGCTAAGAGAGCTATTGCATCAACTCTAATGAGTGGTCAGTTTCTCAGTGTCTCAGTTTTTCAGAGACCTATCTGTATTTTCACATTATGATCACATTGTGATATTAGCCTGCCTGTACAACTGTTTTAACTAGTAACTTGAATAATGAATATGAGACTAAATGTTTCTAAGAATCTTACTGCTAGATTCTTGAGTGTCCTTTGACTCTGGTATGGCTTGCCTGGGTCTGTTTATACCTGTCATAAGTCACCAGCCAGTCTCCTTGATAAAGGCAGCTAGGCAGGGGAGAGGAGGGTTATTGTAAACTTCCTCTGTTTTCCCTAGTTGCTGCTGTTCTTAAAACCAGTCTAGCCTCATTGTTACACTTTGCTTGGCTCTAGAACTAGGAGTGGAATCTGGGGCTGAGGCTGGGGAAGAGACATGGAGGCATAGGAGGATGGCTGTGGGGGTGGAGGTAAGAGGTAATCCCATTTTACCATAGGTTGGATAACACACCATTAGCATTCTATTTGAGTTGAAATAAGTTTGGCACATCCCTGTGGTTTACCTGGAGAAGTTTGAGATGCCAAACTTGATTCTAGTCCTTGTAGGTTTTATGTGAATACCTTCTCTCTGAAATCCCCTTGTCCTAACCTGGGTCAAGCCAGGCTGGATGTGATGTTATCTCTTCCTGGGTAAGAGTCTAGGTTCCGCTCCTTGAGACCCGGGAGCTCCAGCTTTGCCCCTGGACTTTGGGCTCCTCTTTTCATGATTAGCCTGCAAGGATACTAGAGACAGAACCCCTGCATGCTCATCCCTAGTGAGAACATGAGGACCCTAATGGACTTTTCTAGGCTTCCAGAGAGTCCCATGTTTCAAGTCCAATCACCAGGGGAAGACCACAAGCCATCAGCTGGAGACAAATTGGCTAATGACTTCAGGAATGACAAGGAGGCCTGGAACCTAGCCTCCCGCCTGTATCACCTGGATGGTTTCCGGAAGTCTGAAGTGGCTGCTTACTTGCAGAGGAAGTAAGGGTTTTTTGCAGCTCAAGGGTGAAACAGGGCGTGGAGGAGCTTCCTTCCTTGCCCTGTGTCCCCTTTATTTCAACTGTCACTTTTTATCCTATCATATCTATCCTGCCTCTTCCCCATCCCCCATGTAGTCTTTTTTCTATCCCTGGCCATACCTGATACTTCCTTGTAGTCATGCTTGAAACACCTCTGCTCAATACCTTTGATCTTTCTTTAAGTATGTGCGTCCAGACCTCTTGCTCACCACAGACACCAGCCCCTGGCTACCCCCTTGTCCTCTTGGAATATGATGTCCAGTCTGACTAAAGTTTTCCCTCATCTGGTCTCTGCCACATCTGGCTCCATAAATTGCTGACCTTGGGGCTCTTCTGCATCTTCTGCCTGGCCTGACTTTACCATCTCCATTACCCTCTGTAGCAATGACTTCAGCAGGGCTGTTGCTGAGGCGTACTTGTCCTTCTTCCAGTTTGGAGGCCAGAACCTGGACCGAGCCCTCCGGTAATGCCTTCTGGCCCTCTGGGGTGGCAGTGAAAGGGGGGATGGCTTCAGGGTAGTGGTCCTGCCTTTCTAGGATGTATGGAGTATACCACCTAGCTTGCTTCTTGACTCTGGCTCTCTTTGGCAGAGGCTTTCTCCAGGCCCTAGTGCTCAGTGGGGAAACTCAGGAGCGGGAGCGAATTCTCTACCAGTTCTCCAAACGCTACCATTACTGCAATCCTGGAGTCTTCCCCTCAGTAGGTAGGGAGGGCTGGCTGGTGGCAGGGTAGGGGGACTTTAGCAGTGGCTATGTGTCTGCTCAGAGTTCAATGGGCAGCAGCTGCTGGGCATGTGTTGGGGCTGTGGAGAAATAGGGAAAGGAAGTCATTCTGCCTAGTATGGGTAGAGGGTCCAATGAATTTTCTACTTGCCTCTCTCTGGGGAAGACTCCATACACACCTTGACCTGTGCGATCATGCTCCTTAACACTGACTTGCATGGACAGGTAAGAAGTGGGCAGGGCACCTTTGGATGCCAGGCAGAGGGCAGGGTTGGAGTGGGGACTATGGCAGGGCAGGGAGGGTAATTAAAGACCAGAGGTCCAGGTCAGGGTGGGTCGTGGCAAGGCTTGGGGTATTTTCTATCAGGATGGAGTGTTCAAGCTGTCCCACTTCTCCATGGTCACAGAATATTGGGAAGAGTATGTGTTGCCAGGAGTTCATAACCAACCTGAATGGCCTGCAAGATGGCAAGAATTTCCCAAAGCAGTTGTTGAAGGTATGGCTTTCTCACAGGGCCAGGACCAGGAGCTTCATGTTCCCTGTCTAGGGCCGGGAGCCCTGAGTCCACTGGGGAATGCAGAGCTCAGGGCTTGCATTAATGAAACATCCTTGAGTGGATGAGGACTTACCTGCTAGTTCCCAGCTGTCAGCATCAGCACCATCTTTGAATTTGTTAGCTATGCAGATTCTTAGCCCTAGACCTATGGCATCATATTCTCTGTAGCTGGAGCCCTGTAAGTTCCCAAGAGATTTTTACATCTTTGGAGTCTAAGAAGTGCTAGTTTATTGATTGTCTGAATGGATGCAAGTCAGAATTTCATGTAGGGAAAATCTAGAGTTCAGATTTGGAAGATGGGTGCTCCTGGTTTGATTTCTAGTCTTGCACAGTATACCCCTTGACCAACTCTCATTCTTCCCGAAGGAAATAAACACTTCACAAGGTCATTATCAAGAGTAAATGAATTTTTTCAAGTGCCATACACAGCATATGCTTCACAAGCAATTTGATTACTGGTTGTTTCATCTACTCTGTGATAATTTGTTGAACACTTACCATATGCTCACACCTTGCTAAGCTAAAAGGCAAGAAATGCCCATCTATGTTAATACTGTTAATTATTATTATTATTTCCAAGTTTTAACATTTCATTCATTCATGAATTCATTTTCAGACATTTCTTTTGAAAGTTGTTCATGCAAGTTCTTTTCTGGCCCCTCTGGGCAGGATGGAATGTGGGTGTCTTATGTTACCTACAAAAGATCTAAGTCAGGCCTCAGAAAGCTTGGGCAGGACAGGGTCTTGGATGCCTGCATCATCTTTATGTCTCCAGTATCCAGCCCAGAGATGGATGCATCTTCTTTCAGGGAAGAAGCTCAACTATGAGTGGGTAGAAGGAATGAGTGGTATGCCATGCTCCTAGATGAGTGCTGACAGAGTTAGTTTAGGCCCCATAGCTACTTGGCTCTCTGCCTACCTGTATGCTTCTGTTTCAGGCCCTCTACTGGTCTATCCGAAGTGAGAAACTGGAGTGGGCTATGTAAGTGTGCCTCCTCCCCTATTCACCTTCACCTCTGTCACCTCTGCCTCTGGGTCTTCCTCCCTCTGTTGCCCACCTACAAGTTGGATAACTTCAGGGCTTTGAACAGTACTTTCTCTAAGTGGGTGGAGCTAAAGGTAGGTGGCTGATCCAGTCTCAGGAAGGACATAGGAGCCCAGGCAATACTAGAGCAGCCAGAGGTGGAGAGAGGGTGGCTGGTCCAGGAATTGCTGGGTTGGCATTGGACTAGGACTTTTTTGAGGGATGCTATTCTGTTCTTCCCAGAAAGAGATAGTGCTGAGGCCCAAGGCAGTGGGTATTGGTATGGTCTTTGCCTTATCAGCACTCCCAACCTGATTCTTTGCCATCCAGGGATGAAGAGGATGCATCCAGACCTGAAAAGGCTGGGCCCTCTCCCACAACTGCCATGATGAACAGCCCCTTCCTCCAGCTGGCTCAGGACCAAACAGTACCCACCTACAAGCAGGGTATCCTGGCTAGAAAGATGCATCAGGATGCTGATGGCAAGAAGAGTGAGTGCCTGCTGCCCAGGAACAGGGATGTGTGCAGGGAGCTTGGGGAGTGGGGCCCTGAGTGTTCAGAGAAGTGGGTAGCTTGTGTTCTTTTCTCAGTATATCCAGAATGGTAACTAGGTGCTGAGACAAGACAAAACAGGTCTGGTTATTCTCAAACCCCAGTATCCCTGTGGAAAAGCAGAGATCAGACAAGTACAGGAGGCCTGGAGGAAAGGTTTTTGACTTTGTTCTGGGGGCTGGTTATAGGGACAGTCATAAGGGAAGCTTCTGGAAAATAATGACATCTGTGCAGAACCTTGGAAGATGAGAGGGTCTGGGTGTTTGAAAGTTGTCTGGGTGCCAGCAAAGAGCATGCAGAATCTTTTCAGAGCATGTAGTTTGTGAGAAGGAATGAAGGGGTGCACTGGGACAAAATTTGCAAGTCTGCATTTGAACCTCATTCCCTAGGCAGTTGGATTTCTGAGCAGAGCAGCAGCCTGACCAGAGCAGCAATCTCTGGAATCACAGATTAGACAGGGTGTTATGATGGGCAGTGACAGGGAGAAACCACAGGGGCCAGTTTTGGCACACAAGGGAAATGAGAAGAAGGGAGGAAAAAGGGAGAGACTCATGCAGAGGGGGTTGCTTAAGGAAGAACACCCTAAGCTTAAGATTTAAGCACCAGTGCCCTGTGGGTGGCCATACACATCTATCTTGCAAGGTGTCTGAGTGGAATTGTGTTTGTGCCTGGGTATGTGTGCACCTGGGGTTTGGGGCATGTTTGTCTGCATGAACATCCATGTTTATATGTAAAACATTGTTAGATATTGTTTCTTAGTAGAACTTTGTAGAGACTTTAGATGTTAGTTATTGCATATGTTTTCTTGTGCTGGTATGCTATATTTATGTTTATGTGCCTGCTGCCCAGGAACAGGGCTGTGTGTGGGAACACTCTGCACAGGGGTCAGGTGAGGGATTGGAGGTGGGGAAAAGGGTATGGTCAGGGATGTGTGTACACTTTTGTGAAGATCTGAGAGTGTTTTGATATGGTACTACCACCCACCTTTGTGTCTGTTACTGGAACAGCACTGTGGGGCAAGCGCGGTTGGAAGATGTTTCACACCTTACTTCGAGGGATGGTTCTGTACTTCCTGAAGGTAGGTAGGGAGTCAGTAGCCCTACTGATCACTTCCTGGGGCTTGGCTGAAGAGTTAGTGGATGGGGGGTGGGAAGCACTTGTAGACTGGAATGGGTATCATAGGATACTAGTTGCAGAGACCTTAGAGTAATAGTACCACCCTGGCTGGCAGGATGCTAGTTGTTAAAGTGCAGTTCAGACTCTGGGCAGAGTGGAGGTCAAGGAGAGGCCTAGAACTGTCTGGTGGGGAGGTAGCTGATGACTTTTTCTCTGAGCTCCTGTGCCTGGTGGCAGGGAGAGGACCACTGCCTTGAGGTGGAGAGTTTGGTGGGACACATGGTGGATGAGCCCGTGGGGGTGCATCACTCGTTGGCCAGCCCTGCCACCCACTACACGAAGAAGCCCCACGTCTTCCAACTGCGGACTGCCGACTGGCGCCTCTACCTCTTCCAGGCACCGTGAGTCTTTAGGGTGGGAGAAAGTGGCGAAGGCTCAGTGCCCCTAGTATTCTCCTCTCACACCCTGAAGTCTACTGGTCCCAGCCCCGGTGGGAGCTTCTATCTTGACCAGGAAACCTTAGAATGTTGCAGCTGGTAGAGGAGCTCAGGATTCAGAGATAGAACATAGGAGCAGCTGCTCCTCTTCCCCGCCCCTTGGTCAGTGTACCAGGCTTTTCTTTGTAAGGACAGGCCAAGCCTCCCAATTGTGAACAGAGGATTCTAGGAAGCCACCACCATTTGACATAAAATCTGTTGCCTTCCTAAATTTTCCAAACTCTTTGGCAGATAAAATCCCTTCAATGCAACGGCTCATGTCAGGGCTTCTGGTTTTTAGAGGCTGAATCCTCAGGGGCACAGGAAAGGGGGGAGGTGACAGAACATGCCCCTGAAGACCTAAGACTTCCTTTGTCCGCAGCACTGCTAAAGAGATGGCTTCCTGGATTACGCGCATCAACCTGGCAGCGGCCATGCACTCAGCGCCGCCCTTTCCTGCCGCCGTAGGCTCCCAGCGCCGATTCGTGCGACCCATCCTGCCCATGAGCCCGGCCCACAGCTCCCTGGTATAGCCTCACCTAGCCAGCGGTTGTGTAGGAAGCAGGAGATGGGTGAGAGCAGCGCACCTGGCTGGTGGTCCCGGGACCACGGAGCAGGACTGCACGACCAACCAGGACCCAGGCAGGGAGCAGGCACTGGGTGGGGGTCTTGAGACCGCTAACTCACCAACTATGGCTCCTAGGAGGAGCAGCATCGATCCCACAAGAACTGCCTGGATGCTGCCTCTGATGACCTGCTGGACTTGCAGAGGAACTTACCTGAGCGTCGGGGCCGTAGCCGCGAACTGGAGGAGTACCGTTTGCGGAAGGAGTACCTGGAGTATGAGGTGAGACCCTTGCAGTCTCCTGTCTGCACAATCCCCCCCCTACTGGGCCCTCTGCCGCCCTCTTCTGGCTATCTCTGTCACTACAGCCTCCATTGGCTCTGTCCTGACTGGAAGATTTGTTGATGGCACATTAGGGGATGGGAGCTGGGAGTGGGGGATGATACAAAGTGAGTAAGGATATGGTCTATGATCACTAAGGGCCATTCTTTATTTTTTCTCCTCGGAAACACATGGCAGTTGCTTGTGTGGAAACACAGGGGTGTTATTTTACAAGTTATTTTTTTTTTCTCCTAGGAGTATATCTGACTTCCTAAGCAGAAGGAAAATTATATTTTTACTGAATTATTCCCACCCCCAATAATCACAGGTAGTATTATAGGGCTTTAATTGCTTGCATAGATTATCTCATTTAACTATCTATGGGATGCGTGTTATTATCCTCATTTTATAGATGAGGAAACTGAGGCACAGAGAGATTAAACAATTTGTCCAGACCTGATAAATTTACATGCTGCTCTAGTCACATTGTGCCTCACATTTGATCTCAACTGAGGCATGACCTTTGCTCTATGACTCAAGTATTTTTCCTTCTGGTCTCCCCCACTCCTACCTACTTACACACCCTGATTGTGCTTTGACCTCACACCAGTGCACACTCTAGGATCCTAATACAGAGTTAGGGCTGTGGGTCCTGTTTAGGACAGGGACCACTGGATAGGGAAGGTGGGCAAGGTGTAGTGTGGGAACAGAGGGAGGAGTAGACCATCTGGAAACAGAGATTCTGGAGGGTCATCAACAAGCTTCCTGGCTGCCCACCTAGCCTTCCTGTAGCTTGGTCCCTCCCTGGCTTGCTTTCAAGGTGCCTGGCTGGCCCTTTGACTTGCTGATAGTCTCTGTGGTGGTTAGTGCCCCACTTCCCAGAGGTGCCTACATGAAAGAACCCAGCTTGATCATGACCCCCCCCCCCCAACTGACACTTTTAGCCACTGGCCATGCTTTGCCTTCCTCAGCCACATTGTCTCCTTTATTACTCACAGAAAATAGTTTGCATCCTGCCAGCCTTCCAGGACAGGGATGAGGTCCCAGTGGGAGGGAGAGCGCGAAGGCGCATTGTAACCTGGGAATGATACCCCAGGATGCTAGTCACAGAGAGGCCTTAGTGGTATTAACCAGATGTGGATCCTTAGCCTCACATTTTCCAGATACCAGCTGTTAAAGTGCTGTTCAGGTCCCAGTAGGGCTTAGTCCAGATATGAGCTGCTTAGGTGTAGTACTGAACAGGTCTCTGGATTGGTGGGTTACACATCTGTGAGTATCTCAGAGTCATAACCTGGTCTAGAGATGGATAGTACTAGAACTGGACATGTGATATAAATAATTACACATACTCCAGAAATGCCCTCAGCAGTCTAGCTGCATGAGCACCATGCAGAACTGTTGGAGCAGCCCTCCATCACCATAGCTTCAAACACCTGTCACTTGTCCTTCAAGACTCCAAACTCCTCCTGACCTGGAGTCAAGATTGTGCTAAGGCAGTGGGGCCTGTGTGTTGTAGAAAATGCGCTATGAGACATACGTGCAGCTGCTGGTGGCCCGTTTGCATTGCTCCTGGGGAGACCTGGCTCAGTGGGAGGAGGAGCTGGGGAAGGAAGGTAAAGGCACTCTGGAGCCCAAGCCCAGCCTGAAGAAGTACCACTCAAGCCCATCCCTGCACCAAGAGGAGGCCCCCACCACGGCCAAGGTGAAGAGGAACATCTCAGAGCGCAGAACCTACCGGAAGATCATCCCCAGGCGAAACCACAATCAACTGTGAAGCCAACACCACCTCCCAGACACCGGCTCCTGCTTTGAGGGGCCTTGTCTCACTGGCTTCATGACAAAGAATGAGGCACCCCCCTTCTCTGCTGAAGGACATTCCTCTGCTCATTCTCTTGTGGCTCCCATTCCCTGACTCTAGAGCACTCTGCTAAGACTGCCACATCTGCCTTGTGACAGCCCCTCTGTTGCCCCTATTCCCAGCTATTCCTGAGTGAAGACAGAAGTTGGGCAAGGACTTGGCTCCAATGCCAGAGTTCATCCCATGTAACCTCCATCCCCCAGAATTCAGAGCATCCTCATTTCCTGGACACATGGGGGCCTGGTTTCTGGTTTGGTAGCTTTGGGTAGTGTAGCCAGGGAACCACATCCCTGAGGATGGTTCTCCTTAGAGAATGAGGTGACTTGCTAGAAGAAACGAGCAGGAAAGCCTAACCAGCATCTTATGACCCAGGGAGCAGGGTCACTGAGCCCCATCCCCAGTGGGACAGCCTTCTGACAGGGACCTGGGCAGGTTTCAAGGGCTCAGCAAGGCTGTGGGTTCCAGGCCTCTGATTGACTGCTTTCTCCTGTAATAAGCCATGCCCCCTGGCTGATGAGAGGACCTCATGCCCAACTATAAATCAGTAGAGCAGATCCTGTGGCCTGAGCCAGGACCAGTTGGGGTAAGAGCCTTCAGAGCTCTCTGGAAAACCCTGGAGTGCTATGAACAAGGAACCTTTGTTCCTGAGAGCAAGGAAGGTGGTTCTCCAGATACAGACCACTGTAGAGTGTGGAGGGGTGAAAGGTATTGACCTGCCTATCAGTGGAGGTGGAGGCTTGATGTACCAGGTTGTTGGTCAGATTTAAGAGATTGCTGCATGCACCCCTTCCTACATACCTCTTAAAACTGCCTTTCTGAGGGTGTCAGGACCCCTTCCCTACTCACAGGACAGTTCCTGGTGCTTTGTTGCCCTCCCCTTGTCCTGCCCTCTGGTTGCTTTCCAGCTAGGACAGTTCTCTAGGGGAGGTTCTAGAGACTCAGGGACTTGGGGCTGTGCCTGTGGGAAGGAGGATGGGCTTAGGGGAACAGCCACCATTGTCTCTGTTCAGCCATGTGTGCCAGTAGGCAGCCCGCCAAGCAGGGGCCTCTGCTGCCACCCCTACCAGCTGATGTATTGCCTTTCCTGCCTTCCTACTGGGCTCCCCTCCTCTCTTCTGATGATGCTTTAACAGCCCTGGAGGCCTGGAGCTCCAAACAGTGAGGCTAGTCTGTGGGAGCCACATGCAGGTCTCTGGCCAGGACATGGGGCTGGGCCAGGCACCCAATGGGTATACAATAAATACAAGTCAACAAAGGAGCAAATGTGTAAGAGTATGTAATGAAGAAAGGGTCAAGCAGTCAGGGCCACCTGCAGTGTGGCAGGCTGCATCTCCCTTTGACCCATGTGGTAGTGTGTCTGTGCTTGTATACAGAGTGCTGTGGGTTCATGTATCCGCTTGAATCACTGTTTCAGGCTGCCTCAGAATCATTTTCATCCATCCATTTCACAGATACTGTGGGGCAGGCTAGTACTAGAGGATTCAAAATGAATTAAACATGTCCCTGACTCAGTGAGTTGGCAGTCCTGTCCATTGGTTCCCAGCTGTCAGTATAGAGACACGCTTTATCTTGCTGGGGAAACAGGCTGAAAAAAAGCCCATTCCTGCTGCATACCCAGGGATGTGGATTCAGAAGGCCTATCAAGGGGATGGCTATATATGTTTAAAATGTATTAGGCAAATCTTAAAAGAAGCTAACAGCCACACCAATTGCCCAGTCGTCTCATTTTATTGAGGTGCAAACTTTGCCGCATGTGGACATGACTTAGTCAAGGACTGATACTTACAAGCTAAGTGTCCTTGAATGGGTTATTTGATCTCATTGAATATGTATCAGACTTAACACCACAATAGAGGGTGGAGGTTTGTCCACATGTCACTCATTGATGTTCCTTTGCTCACTTAGAACCGGAACTCCTTTTCATTTGTGCACGTAGAACTTTTGCAGCTAGATGATTATGGTTGCCTGTCTTTCTAAGACAATGCTACCTGGCACGTCACTCCAGGACCCTCTGCCAGGAAGGTCTGCAGAGTTAGAGACATGATTATTGGGCTGCAGTTTTAACATGTGGCCACTGAGAGGCGGGCGTGTACAACTTCTATGGAAATTTAATATTTCAGAATTTAAAAAATTACAAGAAAAGGGAAAACACAAAGACAATGGCCTATAGCCTTAGGACAACCTAGCACACTGGCCTCTCCCCCACCCCCGGCTCCCTCCCTCCCTCCTACCTCATCTGTGTATGCATTGGTTTTTCTGAATTGCTACTCTCTCCCTGATGGCCTGTCCCCTGCCAGCACCTTTTCCAACTTTTCTGGATTACAGTATCTCTCACCATGTAACTGGCTCACACCTTTGCCTACCCTTCCGCCAGAGGAAGAGTTCCTTGTTTACATGTTGTGACTAACACCTTCGTGTAGTCCACATCTCTCCTTCAGAAGTCCCATTAGGAGGCCCACTTTCATACCCTTCCATTATGGCACCTGGAGCCTTGTCAAGCGTGGGGGGCGGGGGAGGGACAGTGAATCTATAAGCCAGCCTTAGACTGCTGCTTCCTAGGTCTGACACCTGATGAACTCTCAGGATGGCTGGGCCTCACTAGCTGTTTCTTCTTACCTGGTTCCCTACCCAGCTGTCATTCCTCTTGCCTGGGCTTCTGCCCTACTCTTCCTTGAAAATACACCAAAGGGCACTGATGGCATTTAGTCATCAAATCCATTGCATTCTATCCAACCTTTTGCTAAGCAGCCTTTGACTCTGAAGGCCACATTACTGTCTAACCTGTACTGAGGCCCTAGAGGCAAACTGCCACAGGTGCAGTCCTAGCTTCACATTTTCTAGCTGGCCATGGGCCACTTCCCTGACCTCTTGTGCTTCTGTTTACTTCTCTATAAAATGAGGATAATAGCACACTTACCTCACAGAACTAAAGGAAGAGGGAGTTAAATTATGCATGTAAACACCTCAAAACAATGCCTGGCACTGAAAGAAGGCCTGGTAGGTTAGCTATTAGCAGGCAGCCTCACTGGATCACTCCAGGTACCCTCTCTGCCTTCTCTGAGCTCTGGCTTAGATCCTGCCTCAAATGAGTCATCCACTTTGGAGGTGGGCCTCTGTACCTGGCTTTTCCACTGCTTGGACATTGCAGAATCTTGGCTCAAATGGGCTTCAGGAAAAAAGGACAATGATAGTTTCCAGAAATTGGGTGCTGTGTTTGCAGGTCCTGGATGCAGGTGAGGTTCAGTCTAGGACAACACACCCCTCTTACACCTCATTTCTCTCTTGTTCTCCTGGCACTTCATCTTCCAGGCCCCAGAGGCAGGAGCAACCTTCATGGTACCACTATGGCCCAGCTCCCAAGATCCTTTTGGTGCATATCTAATATATAGAGACTACTTCCTAGAAATTTCAATCTCAAATCCAGAAAGAATAGTCCTGAGTCATCTGCCTTGGGCTCATATCTGAGCCAATCACTTAAATCAGGTCAGGAGCCTGGGAAATTAAAATTCCATCTTCATAGATGGTGTGAGTGAGGCCAATACTACTCAAAGGTCAGGGATTAGCACCAGCTGCTGAAAATTTCTGAATACTGTAAACATATGTAGGAGGAATGCATGATGGGAGAAAATCAGCTAAAACTCACATGCCATTTCTTCCATGGAACCTGTGTTGGTCTCTTCCTACGCTATCACCAAATAACCCCCTTTCCCTCCCCTGTTCTTCTCTTCCCTCCTCTTTTCTCCCTACTGCTTCCTATTTGCCTCTGCTCCAAGAAGGATGCAACCTTCCAGAAGCAAAGCCTAAGGACATTGGTTTCCTTTGCATCTTCAGGACTTTGCTCTAGAATCTTGACATCTAGAGTCTATTTTCTCTTGTCCTTCTTGCACCTCCACCCTCAAACTTCAGTTTTATTCTCAGAGGTCCTCCTTAGCTGACTGAAAACTTCCAGGAGAGCTTCTGTGAGGGCCAAAGGGAAGCCTTTAGCCCAGATCTCTGATCTGAATTGCAGACTTGGACAAGTTCTCACTGTCTGGAGGTTGTGGCTGGCACCTCAGTAAATTTTCCTGGGAGCATAAAGTACTGTGTAAGTATACTGTAGAGGTGATAACCTACTAGATTCAGCTTAGTGATATCTCTCCCAAACTCATCTTCTCTCATCCCCCTAGGAATTACTTTGTGACAGTTCATCCATTGTTTTGAAAGACAATACCACAAGACACATGGGGAGATGTGATCACAGGGGCCTTTGCCTCATTTTTGGTATTAATTAGAAGCTTGTGGTTTTCGGATCTTTGCCCCATCTTGGATATAGCACAGAGTTTGGCAGAGAATATTTCTGCACATATATCCTGGACTCTTTCCTTCTGCAGAAGCATTCAGTGACCCCTCGTCCTGGCTTGAATTAAGCTTGGAAGCTTGCCTTCAGTTACTGATGTCTCCTCTGAAACCCTGGTCATGTTCATGCCCCAGATCTGTGCTCCAAAGCTCATTGGAAGAAAACCCAGTGCTGAAGGGAGGTTTGGTTGTATAGAGTCCTTTGCTTGGGATGTCCTATAGTGCTCCTGCTGGGTTCAGCTTGGGAGTGACCACCTCAACTCTATGTTGGGTGCTGCATGAGGTGGCTCTAGGGAAGTTGGGTCCAAGTTGGCTGCACTGTTTTTTCTTTTTTAATTTGAAAATCTTTTCAGATTTATAAAAAGGTTGCAAACACAGTATACATGTACACCCCAAACAGTTTCCTCAACTTTAGCATCTAATGTTAATTAAGTATAATTTTCACCACTGATCTATTACTAAATTCTATACTTTTCAGATTATCTCATTTCCCCTAATGTCAATTTTTTGTTCCATGATCACATATAGAATATCACCTTATATTCATATAAAAACACTTCTGGAGGTATCACCATACCTGATCTATATATTGCACTGCTGTTAAATGACTTTTTCATATGTAGTCTCCTTTATTAGAGCCAAGGTGACTAATTTCCTTTTGAGCCCAGTACTAGCAAAACTGCTGCTGCTTGAGAACCATGACACCATCTTCCCCTCTGTGAGAGTCAACTGTGTGACCATGGCCACCTGCTCACTTGACCACCAAAGACTCAAGGCTAATTTTCAAACCAACCTTGCTGCCACCTAGGACCCACGTTCCTAAGCTTGATATATTTTGTTCTAATGCCTTCTCTTTAATTCATATCTTACTGATTTATTGAATGCATTTTCTGTGAGCTGTTGCAAATTCCCCCTGGAACAATTTCAGGAATACATTAATATTTAAAATAAAATAAACAAAATGTCACCATGTGTGTTTTAGGTTGCAAATTCCTTAAGGGCAAGGACCATGTCTGTTTATATAGCACCTGGCACAGTGTCAAATTGAGGCTTAACAAATGAATTTAGATGAAGAGAAGGAAGAAGCTGAACAGACTCTCCTCCAAACCCCCTCTTGCCAGGGGCTGCTTCCTCATGCTGACACAAATCCTCACCCTGTTCCTGGACATTCAGGCTTGGCATGTTGTCCACACCTGTTCATACACTTGCCATAGCACACCTGGTCCTCATGTACACTGAACTCACTCCCAAATGCGCCTTCCTTTCTCAGACACAGCCACACCCACACCTGGTTCAGAGCTTCATCTCCAGACACCCATCTGGCCTCTCACCCACTGCCCTGACCCTGCAAGCTCGCCCAAGGCTGGGCAGCCATGCATGATTTTAGGAAATGCCACTAGCAGAGGCATTTGAGGTGCCGTCCTCACGTGCGTGCCTTGGCTCCGTGGGGCCCTCCAGCCAGGCAGGGACCTGACCGAGGCAGGGAGAGAATAATCTGCTTCAAAACTCCAGATGCAGCAGTTAAAAAGAGGACAGAGGCAATGATCCTTCAAATTGCCACATCTGTATAATCTGCCTTTTATTTTCTGCTTCATGAAGTTTTATTTCCCATTATTTATTCACCTCCCCTCCCCCACCTCCACTCCTCCTTAGCAGGCGACATGCTCAGATGGGTCCTGAGCCGTGGCCTGGGTCTAGGCACCCTCACCTCATATTTCCCCTCCCTGAGAAGGCACCTGCTCCCCCTCCTCTGACTCTCTTGCTTCCTCCCTTCGGACATCTGGGGGCTGCAACTCCCTCCACCTTCGTGTTCCAGCCCCTAAATAACCTCCCTCCATCCTCCAAGTAGAGTCCTGAGGAGATGCACAAGGGAGAGGGAGAGGGAAGAATGGAAGTGTGGCCTATCCTCATGGCCAGTATCACAGACACTTATAGTCAAGTGATGTTCCTAGCTCCAGGTACCTCCCACCTTCTATCTTTCCTGGCTTTGCCATTTCTCACTCTCTTTTTATGTTCCCTCCAGTTCCAGGCACTTGTGGTCAGAGACTGGGCTGGTCCCACCCTGGGAGAGGTGGGAATCAAGGTAGGAAAGAGGTGGACTGGTGGCAACATGCAGGGAAGGACAGCCTATGGTTTGTTTTCATTCTATGATCACCAGCCTCTCATTTCCCACCTTTGTATAGGAACAAAGAAGCAGGTCTGGGAGGTATAGGCTCCAAGTGCCAAAGCTTTCTAGTGAGCTGGGGTCTGGCCAAGGCCAGAGCTGATGGTTGGAATGGCCATGTGGGTGTCTGGGAAAAGAAAACTGACATTGTTTTTAAACAGTACTGGGGATTGAACCCAGAACTTCTGCATGTTAGGCAAGTGCTCTACCACTAAGATACAACCCCAGCCCAACACTGATAATTTGAGCCTTTTTTGTCTGATCGCTCCTTAGGACATAAACACAGGAGGGCCACAACAGTCCCTTTCTAGGGAGAGAGATCAAGCTATTGGGCCTTAAGTTGGAGTTTGCAATTGGTATTCCTAGCAGCCACCTGCAGAAGACAGCCATGACCAAGAAGAGTGGGAGGGGCCCAGGGGATTTTGCAGATAGGTATAGGGAAGTATTTTATATGCTTCTCTCCTGTGATCTTCATCACTTTTCCATCTTGCTCTATGGTTTGTACAATTTCATTTCTGAGCTTTGACATTTTTGTTCCTTTTTTGTGGGGAGGCATTTCTTATTGGGTTCATCTTGTTTTTCCAGAGGTGCTTACCAGAGTATCTACCCTGTAGTCAATTGTTCATTGAAGATTTCTGAATGAGTGGATTGACTAATTAATGTGAAGAGAAAGTAGAATCTTTATGTCCTTGTTTGTATTGACTTTATTAAGATAGCATCCTCCTGCTTTTGCTCCATCCCAGAATCCTTTAGAAATTTAGATGTTTGAAACAGAAACCAAGTCAGGGCAGGGGGGCACCAGGAACTACCCCACCCACACCCTGAAAGAAAACCAAATTCAGAAGAGGGAAAGCTAGTCAATTTGGCATGTACCTATGATCCAAGCACTTGGGAGGTAGAGGTAGGAGGATCAGAAGTTCAAGGCTAGCCTTGGTTACATAGCAAGTTCAAGGCCTAGTGGGGCTATATGAAGATCCCATCTCAAAATAGCAAATCCAAACATGGTAATCAATGTTTACTTGGTGAAAAATTACCTAGGCATTTGGGAGGAAGAATTCATATCTAGCAGGGTCAGATGAAAGCCCACAGTGTTTTCACTAATGTGGTAACAATCACATCAAAGATCAGAGGAAAATATCATTCTGGGTGCAGTTATAAGGTTCACAGTTGAGGAACTGAGAAGGGTCCTACTGGAGTTAAAAGAAGGTATAGAAGCCAGTCACAAGCTCTATCCCATGCCTGGTCTCATTTAGCAATATCCCTTGGCCACCTTCACCCAGCAGGAGGCAAAGGTGATGCAAGGACTTTATCACTGTGACAGTAACCACAGGTTCTCTGACACCCACATGCAGCCCCTAGACTAACAAACAGGGCAGATCTTGTCTCCTCTTCAGCAAAGAGGAGGTTCTGGGGGAAAATGGCCTCACTGTTCTACTCAAAACATTTCTAGCCATCACACCCTCCCCAAGCTGGTGGGCAGGGATTCTTCCCCTGCTTTTCTTCTCTCTTTTTCCCTCCTTTGGTGGGAAATGAGTTTCCATCCTCATCAAGCTCATTCACTTTATGGACAATTTATTTCCTGCAGCAGCTAGTCTTCTGGGTGCTCTCGCCTCCCCAGGGGTACATGTGTGTGGGAACTGATGTAGTGCACAGCTGAGAGCATCTACTCCCTCTACCCCCATTCTGAGGAAAACTGCACAAGGGATTTAAAGGTGGGGGTAGAAGTTGCCTGGGTGGCAGAGAAATGAACTGGTCTGCTCTGAACTCCCTTTCTGTGCTCCTAGCAAGGTCTGAGGCTGTCAGCTCAGCTTGCTACCAATGTGTCTACCTCCACTGGGAAAGGATATAATTCTAAGACAAACAAAAAAGCTGTATTGGTAAACAAGCGTGCTTCCTTCTGGTTTAGAGACCACTTCTGGAGTTTGGGCAGCAGGTGTGGTGTAGTGTGGTGTTGTATGTCGTATGGATCTGGATATGTGGGACTGGGCTTCTGAAATGGGGAGGGGGAGATAAGGTGTTTTAGTTGCAGAGAGGTTACCCTGGGAGATACCATGGCTGATGGTGGGTGCTTTAGCTAGGGAAAATGTGTCCCAGCTGAGGAGAGGGTGCCCTGGCTAAAGAAAAGGCAGGAGGGGGTCTGATAGGAGAAATTTACTGTGAAGAAATAGGAGGGAGGTGGAAAGTAGGTGGAAAGGGAGGCGTGGTGAGGGGGTGGGTGTTGGCTTCATGCTGTTAATAGTTTGATTTATCCCTAATGAGTTCTCAGCACATGGCTGCTCCAGGCTCACTCCAGGGGCCAGCAGGGCTTCCTGCAGGGCCCAAGCCCACCCTGACTTTGACTTCACAGCAGCAGCCAGCATTCACTCAGAAAAGAGCCAATTTCCACACTGCACAGTCTGCTTCACTCAAGGGAAATCACATTTCCCTGGGAGAAATACAGGCAGCACTTCATTCCTCAGCTTGGCCCCTTGCCACAGGGCACAAATGCAGAGGAATCAGGCCACCATCCTTTCCCCACTGGGCCACTTCCCATGGGGTCTGAGACCCTCATCCCAAATCCTGGGCAGCCTGTCTACAGCAGGTGTCTACAGAGTAAGAGAAGGGGGTTGTCTTAGGGAAGCTGCCCAGAGGGAAGAGAGACCTGTGCTGCCTGCCTTATGAAGATAAGGCTCTGGGGGGCCTTGGAGAGAAGGTTGATGGGTGTGAGCCTGCACATGTGTGAGCCTGTCTAGTGCCCTGCAGTCTGTGTTTCAGAGGCTCCCAGAGAGTCAGAGGAAGAGAACAAAGTAACCAGAAGAGAAAAGAGAGAGAGAAGTGGAGAAGGCTTCCTGGCATTTCCTTAGGATACACAGGACTTCCAAGCTCTTTTAGTCACTTTCTCAATCAAGCATCCACATCCGTGAAGATGACAGGTCTATCACAATGGGGAAAGGAGTCACTGCTTAGTACTCAGCAGAGGAGAGAATGGAACCAGAAAGTGAAAGGGGGGGGGGGCTGGAGAGATAGCTTAGCAGTCAAGATGTTTGCCTGCAAAGCCAAAGGACCCAGGTTCAATTCCCCAGGACCCACGAAAGCAAGATGCACAAAGTGGAACATGCATCTGGAGTTCGTTTGCAGAGGCTAGAGGCCCTGGAGTGCCCATCCTCTCCTTCCCTCCGCCCTCCTCAAATAAATAAATAAAAATAAAAATATTACAAAATCTATAAGCTAAAAATAAGCCTTTAAAAAGAGAGAGAGAGAGAGAGAGAGAGGAGAAAGAGGAAGCAAGACCTTTTGGGGAGGGCATCTCCTTTCACCACAGTCAGCCCTGATCTGCTGGGGCTCTGATGTCAGCTCCCACGCACAAAGAACATTTTCTGATCCTAAAGACTAGAGGGCTCCTGCCAGTGAGTGGGCAACTGTGGGAGATTCCAAGCAAGGGCAAAGGAGAATTGAAGACCAGCATGGCACATCTCTGCCTCTATCCCAGAGTTTTTTCTGAAGCCCCCTGGTCCTTTTATATGGGGCTATTGCCAAGCTGTGGCAGTACCTTAACTGACCAAGTAAAGGGAAAGGTGCCTCTCAAAAATATGTCTGCGGGCCTGGAGAGATGGCTTAGTGATTAAGGCATTTACCTGCAAAGCCAAAGGACCTTGGTTCGACTCCCCAGGACCCACGTAAGCCAGATGCACAAGGTAGCGCATACATGTGGAATTCATTTGCAGTGGCTGGAGGCTCTGGCGCGCCCATTCTCTCTTTCTTTCTCTCTCTCTCTCTCTCTCTCTGTGTGTGTGTGTGTGTGTGCTTCTTTTCTTCTCTAGCTCTCTCAAATAAATAATTTTTTTAAAGAAAATATGGCTGTGTTCAGATTTCCGAGGCCTTAGATCAGACTTCTATGCAGGGGTTCAGTGACTGTAGACTAGCTGATTAAAGTTCTCCCTTGCCCTCAGTTTCCCCAAGTACAAAATGGGATCAGTGTTCAGAATCAGAGACATAAGTTGATATGAATGAGCTTTGTATACAAAATGAATGAAACTAAATCTATTAGTATGTGGAGGGTTGATTTAAGTTCTGAGGCTCAAAGAGGGCTGGGGGAAAGAAGGGACCTGAGAGATAGTCACAGTCCCTGACTAATGGGCTGATACTGAGACACAAACACGCTGTTTGTGGTCACCAAGACATCTCTAGTCCCCCTTCCTGCTGTGCCCAGTCCCAAGGAATTGTCTCAAAAAATATGTAAGTTGATGTACATGGGAAAAGGCACATGTATTGGGGGTAGGGGTGGGAATAAAGCAGGAAGAAGATGGAAACAGATGAGAAACCCTAGCAAGTTCCTTATCCTCTGTGGGCCCCTATTTTAGGATTATGGTCATAAATTATTCTTCCCTGAGCTTGCTTGACTTAGGGTTGAGAATGTGCCTGGCACATGGTGGGCAGAAAATATATATTTGTTATTAACAATTCATGGGAAGCATTCTGGAGAAGTGAGGAGAGGTGGGGAAAAGACAGGTTACACAAAGCCTGGGGGCTGACCTTGAAGGGGAAAATCTTAGCTTCCTTTCTTCTACAACCGACTCCCCTTTCAGGTGCTTGAGGTGGGAATGGGCCTGTTCTACCCACCTGGGGTTCCTGCAGGAGTCTAGCTACTCTATGTCTTCCAGGAAGCCCTGACTAGCTGGATGTTACAAGGAAACAGGGAGGATTAGGGTGTCGGGGTAGGTAGTGTGTGATGAACAGGAAGAACTGTCTGGAAAACTGAGGTCTCTTTATAAAGGCAATAAAAGAGATTCTTTTCAGTCTATAGCCATACCACCCTGATCTAGGAGGCTAAGCAGGGTCGGGCCTTGGATGGGAGATTTTTCTAGGTGCAGTGTGGGATGGTTGAGGGTAGGCTCTCAGTGTCTTGGGAATGTCTCAGGTATATGTCTCATCCCTAGCTCTACCAACATACACCATTTCCATGCACCCCACATAAGTTGGGGGTCCTTGGAATTAGCTCTCTCTACATGCAGCCACCCTCAGATGCTCCCTCATTCCTCCAGGGTTGATGTGGCTTTCCAGTTCAGCCCCAGTAGACTCCTATGTGTCCTTCCCAGCTTTGTATTCACATCTTTAGTGTTCTCCTCTCATATTCTACTAGACTTCTCCAAACACACCAGTGCTGAGGAACATTGAATTCTCTCACCCAAAACATGAGCATATTTTTTGAGTATCAAAGGGAACTCTTGGTTTGACCCTGAATGGAATATCTTGATAGGTCCTTGCCAAGCTCTGCTTCCTTGGTTCATACCACACAGTCACCCAACATTCACTCTGAGCTGGGTATCCTGTGATGACCAGTTCAGCTTATAGAAAGTAAGGTGAGTATTGGACCAAAAATACAGACCAAGTGCCTTTATCATTTGAGATGGGGAGAGTAAATACCAAGGGCACACAATGTCCCTGGAATTTTGACTGTGAAAGATCACTATGCAGGCTCCTGGGGACACCATGCTTCTCAAAGTGATTCTTGGATGGGTTTGGGGTTGTTTTAAGGCATTCAAGAGCCCAGAAGCTCTATGATCATAAAAAACCTCAGATGCAATAGGCTTCAGAGTTATGATGCAAAGCTCACAGCCAGAGGGAAACCCTGTCATTTAAAAATGAGCCTTGTTTCATATCACCTTTAATAGATAGGGATAGGATTTCTTCATAGGAGGGTTCCCCCTGTGGTAAAACTATACTCATGCCACCCTGAGCACCATGGACATCCCAGGGCTTTCTTTGAACGAAGGCTTAAAGAGGTAATAGCCTTTTCTCTCAACCTCTCTTTTTCTCACTTTGTGGTCCCTGTGTGAGGTGAGAAATCCTTCCTTTCATCTGGCTCAACCCCAGTTGTCTGTCCAGGCATCTTCTTTAATCTGGATACCCTGCTTTCAGGGCCTTGCCCCTTATTCCAGTTGGGTCTCATATGGAGAGACGGGTCCAATATAGATACTACACGACCCCTGGAGGGGGCAAACATCTGTGAAGGACAAAAGAAAATAGACCTTTAGTGCCAACCCTAATGTCCCTTGGGTTCTGTTAGGCCTGAAGAGGGCCCTGTGATACTGGCTGAAATTGCTGGACTTAAGGTCAGAAGATTTGGTTGAATTCAGGACTTTCCCCTTTCTTTCTAAGCTTCATTTTCCTCTCTGCAAATTTGGGCTAATTGAAACTTAACTTACATGATGTCTTTCACACCGTGCCTGTCATAAGGAGAACCTGGTTTTACCAAGAAGTCTTTGAAAGCTATTTATGTGGGTACTAGCCTATAACTTCCTGGAATTTTTCCCAACTCACCCTTGATGCTCTGGCTTTCTTGTAATACCCAAATCCAATGCATATAAGAAATACATGACTGGCATGACAGTATGCCAAATGCACGGTTAATGTTGAGATATACTCAGTGGATGAACACAAAGCTAGAAAAACTGTTGTATAGTACAGCATTGGACAACTGTTAAGGGCATGAGGGGGGATGCTAAGCTAAAACCTAGGGCATTAGATGGTCCCTTCTAACCCATAGTCCCAAAGTCAGCTTGTTAGTCACTTGGCTCTGAGCTTAGGGAGAAAGCCCAGTTCCGAGGTGCATCTCTTCCCAGCTAACTCCAAAGCCTGAGACCAAGAGTAATGGTTTATTGAGTTGTGTGGTAATGGTGGGTCTTCTTTAAAAAAGGAAGCATTAAGGAGAAAAGCCCAACATGGTAGGGAGAAAATTCACTCAGAGGCCAAAGTCTGCGGAGTGTAAAGAGGGGAGCTTGACCCAATCAAAGATTCATTTACAGTATTTACAGTCAAGTGGTGTGGGGGCCAGAGAGGAAACCTGTTGCTGCTTTCAGAGGGTGACTTCAGCGTAGCTAGTGGGCTGGAGCTGCAGAGAATACACTTGATGTGACAGGTGCTGTTGGGAAGATGAAGTGGTCCCAGCCATTATATGTTCCTTTGTCCTCACTGTGCTTCCCAGGGGTGAAGGCCCTCAGGAATTTGTGTCTCCAGCTGCTTTGGGCTGGTCTGCTAAAGGCCTCTGGAAAAGAGGCTAAGGTGGTGCTGGTAAACTCACAGCAGCAGGCAGAGGGTAGGTCAGCTGACATCCCGATGAAGTTGCTGATTAACTCACCCAGCCCTCCCTCACAATTGGGAAGGAGGTGTAGGAAGAGTCAAGCAAGCTGAGCAGAAGGTGGCAGGTAGCCGAAGACTGAAGGAGGTGACTTGCAGGGTGAATGATGGGGAGAGACTTGGCCCCAGGCTGATTTACGGGCCAGAAGGACCTGCTTACAGTCCACAGTTGCTGAAGTTATGTTGATGACAGCATCATGCAGGTGCTCTTGTGCACCTTTGGACACAGACAGTATTACTGTATCCCCTTCAAAGTTCCTTGTGTTACCTCTTCTTTTCTTTGGTGTGTGCCAGCCTGGTCACATTGCTCCTCCAAAACTGTCTCTTTTGGAATAGGATGGTTCTCATATCGTAGAACTCCTGCCCCTCATTAAAGGAGTCTTGGAGGACCTTCTCCAAGGTCATCCTGTCTTTCATGTTTCATTAAATTAACCACACAGGGGAGTGAGCTGAAATGCTGGAATTGTGGTTGTTTTTTGTGTAATAAATAAAGATTCCTTTGTATGATTCTCTGGGGCTGTCCCAGGCCCAGTCCTCCTGTTGCCTGATTGCTCCTATTGTCCCCATGGCAACTACAGATGGTCAAAGGCTGTGGCAGTGGTGGGTGGTACACTTGGCCTTGATGTGGAGCTGTAATAATATGGGGAACCTGGACAGGTTAAAAAAATAACACCACTGGTCAGAGGAGAAGTTGCACCACAGCTTTCCCCTGCATCTGCTGACCTTTAAGACAGCACATGTTAATCATTAATTCCCTGGTCTATCTGATCATCAAAGATTAACTCCTCTCCAGTCCTGTTTCCTCCTTCTCTGGCCTCACCTTTGAGTCTCTGGCAAAAAAAAATAATGACTTCTTGCCCCTTGCTTCCATGATTGCTCTGACCTTCAACACCCTTGCTAGGGAGTGGTCAGTGAAGAATAGTTACATATGGAACCTCAAGAATCAAGCACACTGGGGGGTTACTGGGACCCTCTCCAGCCATCCTTGCTCAAACAGGGATAGGTCAGGGAACCTTCCTGTGAATACCTAGGTGCATTAGGCTGGTCACAGGTGGTCTGGGTTTGAGGTACTATGAACACCTATTGGGTGGGCAGTGTGGGAAGGCTCAGGAAGAAGGTGCTTAAAATCCCATGTGCCTCATTGCCTTCATCTTTCTGACTAAACTGAACAAAAAGGTGGTTTGGAGTTGAACACATCTGGCCAACAGAGTCCAGGTCATTTCTGGCACACTGGGACATGACAACAGGAGAGCAAGCTCTTGAAGAATGGATGGTCCAGCCAGCCTGCCATGGTGACTGTGAGGTTGGCCACCCTTGAACCCACTGCTTCTCTCTGGCTCAGGTTTGTTCTGAAAGCCCCAGGACCACCACTCAGGGGAGGTTCTAATATGCTTCCTCAACTACCTGTGTATGGGCTTGCTTTCCTGAGACTCTTCTCTACTCAGTCCAATCCTCCAAAGCAAGATAGAGGCAAAGACAGCCTCCCATCTCACTGAAAACTCAGTACACTTTCTGGACCTCAGCTTTGAATACTGTTCATGTCTCAAGACAAGTATGCGGAACCTGGTGGAATAAAGCTTTGGTATTGGCTAATAATAATTTTTGACCCATTTAGATGGTCAATGGCAGCAAAAAGAGGGCATGTTAGCTTCAGCTTCCAAGAAGAAGAGCAGCAGGCAGTGTGCCAGTTGCATGGAGCACCTGAGCAGTATCTCCTGATGGGACTGTAAGGCCTTGCAGGCAAGATGGCTATCTCAAGCTTTCCTTAAGTCTAACTTTGCCCTCCCTCTACCCTTGCTCTTTAATGTCTGATCCCTGAATCTTATGAAAAACAAAAATGTAACAGACATTGCCATGAAGAACAGGAGAGAGGTGGAAGGCATACAGTCTGGCCTTCTGTTCTCTCCCCTAAAACCGGTAGATACTCTGCCCTTCTGCTACTTTCTTCTATTACAAACGATGCCCATCTTTCCAGGCCCTCCCTCTCACCTGCAACCTATCTAAAGTCAGACAAGTTTTGAGTTTTCCCTCCTCTCCCCTATCCCACCTAGAAGAGAGCCTGGAAAGACCCAGAAACTTACTCAGCAGGCTGGAGTTGGGGAATCGCCAGGCCTCGTTGTAGGAGGAATAGGGAGTGTGGCCGTAGGCATTGCCAGAGTATTCACTTCCTGTTGGAGGCACATAAATGAGAGACCAATGAGGGTATGGCACTAATATAGGACCTGGGATGGGAAGAAGGATCTGTAGAGCTGGCAGGGATGAGCCCAAGGAGAAGTAGCACAGAGAAGGGTCAGGTGAAAGTGGGGCAGGAACAGTTAAAGTTAGAAGGCCCCTCCATTATCCCTCAGTATGGATTACTTTTGGTAGTGCCCTGAAGAAGTGTGGAAGCTGTGCTGATACTCTAGAACCCAGATTCTAACTCTTCTTTTCCTGCTGCCTGGACTTTCTGCAGAAGGTACTTTACAGAAGGGTCCATGGTAGGTGGTCAAAGAGGGAATTGATATGTAAGAATCTTTTAGCTTCCCTATGTATGTGTTGAGGGTGTGTGCACATACATGTGTAAGTGGATGTGCATGTGTGGGTGGATGGGTGCAAAGGACTAAAGGAAGGAGAGAAGGGGGTCTCTATAAACCATCAACCACTTAGGAAGACTGCAGTGGGACTTACTCTGGAAATTGTCTCTAAGCAAACTCAGTGCATCAATTCACACAATCTCATTCAAATTACCTTCTTCTATGAGTAGATCCTGGGCTTTCCACAAAACTTAATTACCAACTAAATTACTTGAGAATTCCCTTATACAACAGGAGTAAAGTCAAGTTGACCACCACGACTATTATTGGTGCTTGGTATTGAACTTATAGCTTGCACAGCTGACTCCTACACATTATGCCCTTTCTGTCTCAAAAACATCCTACAAAGTGCTACTTTGTAGAATAGGAAATTGGAGTGCAGCCTGATTAAGTAATTTGCCTCAACTTACAGTGTTGATAAATTGAACCTGACCCTTACGGCTTGGGAGTCGGCTCACTGGAAAACGTGCTTGCTGTACAAATGTGAATGCCTGAGTTCAGAACCCAGGTAAAAAGCTGGATACTATAGTTAGTGGTTGCTATGGTGAGAAGGGAGACAGAGATTGGAGAAACCTCCAGAAGCTGTCAGCCTGGTAAATGAAACTGTGAATGAGAGATCCTGAAAATTGTCCTCTGACCTCCACATGTGTGCTGTGGCATGTGCAATCTTTGTCTTTCTCTCTCTCTCTCGCTCTGTCTCTCTCACGCACACACACACACACTCAGAGAGAGGGGGGGGGGAAACAAAATCACTTGATCTTAGAACTCCTGACCCTAAATTACAGATAATCCCTTTATGTACATATGAAATGATTTCATTTACAAAGTCAGGTTTATGCCAACATTGAGATCCAATGCATATTCACAAAACACCTTTCAGAAACTCCTCTGCAACTATGAGCTAAGGACCTTCTATGGTTCCTTGTGTCTTTCCTGCACTCTTGGGATGGAAGATTTAAAACTCCTCAGCTCTGGAGATGGTTGAAGTTAAATCCACACCTCCTTCCTGACACTTGGATAAGGTCCTCTTCTGTCAAATGGGGCAAACTATTGTCTCTGTCTCATGGGATTTTGTGAGGATTAAGTGAGATAATACACATTACATTGGAATATAAGTGCCATCCAATAAATGTTAGCTTTTCATTATTTTCTAATGAAACATGCTAAAATAAAGTCATACAACAAGTCTTAAAGCCTGAGCTGGGACCAATGGGACTGCTTCTTTGCTGAGAAGTAGGCATTTGCAAAGGAAGCATGGAAAAGAGAAGAGAGCTTGTGACAGGAGAAGGCTACTGGACACTCTCAATCTCTAGGGGGTCAATCTAGGCATGAGTTCACAATAAGAACCCAATGATCTGATTCTCTTCAGGTTAGGGACTAAGCCAAATACAGATTTGTCAGAAAATATATGTAAAATAAGGAAGGGAGGGAAGAAGGAAAAATCAACAAAAAGAAATTATCTAACTCAGGCTGGAGAGATGGCTTAGAGGTTAAGGCACTTGCCTGCAAAGCCAAAGGACCCAGATTCGATTCCCCAGGACCCGCGTAAGCCAGATGCACAAGGTGCATGCATCTAAAGTTCATTTGCAGTGGCCAGAGGCCCTGGCATGCCCATTCTCATTCTCTCTCTCTCTCTCTCTCTCTCTCTCTCTCTCTCTCATAAATAAATAAAATTTAAAGAAGAAATTTTCTGGGCTGGAGAGATGGCTTAGGTGGTTAACGTGCTTGCCTGCAAAGCCCGAGGACCCTTGTTTGACTCTCCAGCTCCCATATAAGCCAGATGCACAAGGTGATGCAAGCACACAAGGTTGCACATGCATACAAGAAGGCACATGTGTCTGAAGTTCAATTGCAATGGCTGGAGGTCCTGGAGTACCAATTCTCTCTATCTCCCCCTCTTTCTCTCTTTCTTACTCCCTCTCATTAAAAAAGGGGAGGCTAGGGCTGGAGAGATGGCTTAGCAGTTAAGGCATTTGCCTGTGAAGCCAAAGGACCCAGGTTCAATTCCCCAGGACCCACATAAACCAGATGCACAAGGGGGCGCATACGTCTGGAGTTCATTTGCAGTGGCTGAAGGCCCTGGCATACCCATTCTCTCTTTCTCTCTGCCCACCCCCCCTCTCAAATAAATAAATAAATAAAATCTTTTTTAAAAAGGTCTAGTCTGCTGGGCTAGCCTCAGAAAAAATGATATTATCTAACTCAACAATTCGCTTAACATATGAAAGAATTGCTATGGAGAGGGTGAAAGACCCTTGCCTAAAGCCACATGTTCAATGAGAGCCTGAGCTAGAAGCAGATACTTGCTCTTGTAGCCCACAGTGGAAACTGTCCCTGCTTACTGTTGGTGTACTTTGTCTCCCTGGTTTCAACATGCTCTTGGAGGAGGCCAACATAGCCAGTGCCCCACCCTGTGCCCTTACCTCAGCCTACCCAATGCTGGACAGTGCAAGTGCTGAGGGACAAGGAAGAGAGATCTTTGCCCTCCCATTTTGTCACTCATTCATGCATTCATTCACACTACACTTATTTATTTAACACCTGCTGTGTACTTCTGTGCTTTAGTCACAGGGAAGCTGGGTTAGGAGCTGGGCTGGGGTGGTAATACACCCTTGGGTGTGGTATCGTCACACCAACAGATCTGTCAACCTGTGTTCAGCCACAAAGGATGAAATGTCCCTGTGCGTATGAAAGGCCAGTTTGTTCTCTTTGTTCTTACATCTCACCCCATTCATCTTTCCATTTGGCCCCTACAATTATTCTCTTTCCTGCTTCAGTGGTCCCTCCTTTTGATTCTTTATTCTCTCCAGCCTAGAAACATGCTGTGCTATCTTTCCTTTTTATTATCATTTTTTTAAATCCTCTTCCTACCTCACATCCCTCTCTAGCTAATAATATTGCTCTCTGCTCCAGGTCTCTGCTTTCACTCTCCCGTTCTCTTCCAGTCAAGCCAGTGTTGACCCAAGCAAAGCCTACAGATTCTAACCCAGTCATTTCAGTAGCCCTTTCAATGACCATAACTCCCTCAGCCTCTTAGCCCCTCATTCCCTCTGCTTTTGGAATTCATGATGCCCAGTTTCTTAGCATGTTTTGTAACTTGCCTGTCTTCTCTATTCATTCTCTACTGGTTCCTTCAGTTACTTTAACTTATGTGGAAGAAGCCCGGCTTTGGTGTGTAAGCCTTCTGTAAATTTCCATCCATATTCTCTTTCAAGTGAACTTGTTCAACCCCTTAGCATTAAATTACCACTGTGTACAACAGCTGAAGCTTATATTCTACTTAGGATTCTGTTCTGACTTCAGATGTTGGTCATGGTCTGTTGTCATTCCAGCTGGATAATTAATAGTCATCTCAATCCCATGATGGCCTTCTGCATTCTTGATTTCCACCTACCACTTGATACACCAGTTTCTCTTCTAGTCTCCCACAAATACACTTGCCGCCATTACCCATGGTGTTTCCTCTAGTTGCCTCTATTTCTCAGCCTGGTAGTTAATTTGCCATCAGGTTTTGTTAGAACTACCACCAAAGCATATTTCCAGTGTCTCTTTTTTCCATTACAGCTACCTCCCTGGCCCTAGCCTGGTCTATGTGCTATCTCTCAACCACCTACAGTCTATTTTCCCAGGGGTCTGGACAGTATTTTAAAACATGATTTTGCTTGCTACCAAAAGCTCCTTTTTTTTTGTAGTGTTTTCTCAATTGCTCACTATTCTATGATAATCTTGCCTTCTTTCTGTGTGGCATTGTGCTAAATTAGTTTCTTCCTGCCTTAGGGCCTTTGAACTTGCTGTTCTTTTGAGGCAGGGATGGCCAGCCACAGTTTATCACTTGGCTGACCACTTTGAATATCTTCTCTGAAAGGCTTCTCCTGCTTACCCCAATCAAAAGTAGTTATTCGTTTTTCCTTGTGGCTCTTATTGCAACATCAAATCTTTATTATATTCAAATACATATCTCTATCTGATATTATGCTTATTCATTCACTGACTTTTAAATATTTCATTTATTTATTTTAGTAGAGAAATAGAGCGGGGCAGATACAGCAAGAGAGAATGGGCATTCCAGGGCCTCTAGCCACTGAAAACAAACACTAGATACATGCACCACCTTATGTATATGGTTTACATGGGTCCTGGGGAATCAAACCTGGGTCCATAGGCTTCACAGGCAAATGCCATATCTCCAGCCCTTACTGACTTTTATACTGTCTATTTATTCCATCATCAGGTTTTAAGTGCCATGAATAGAGGCACAGGCATGTCTTGTGCACTTCTGTGCCCCCAGAATCCCATACAACAGATCGCTAGTATTAAACAAAAATGATTACATAAAAATGGTGAGGGCTGTAGGGATGGCTTAGTGGTTAAGACACTTACTGGCAAAGCCAAAGGACCCAGGTTCAACTCCCTAGGACCAATGTAAGCCAGATGCACAAGGTGGTTCATGTGCCTGGAGTTTGTTTGCAGGGGATAGAAGCCCTGACATGCTCATTCTCTCTCTATCTGTCTCTTTCTCTCCCCCGCCCTCTCTCTCAAATAAATAAATAAATAAAACTAAAATATTTTTAAAGGGTGAAAATATGGGGCTTGAGAGATGGCTTAGCAGTTAAGGCACATGCCTGCGAAGCCTAAGGACCCAGGTTTGATTCTCCAGGTCCTATGTAAGCCATATGCACAAGGTGGCACATGCATCTGGAGTTCGTTTGCTGTGGCTACAGGCCCTTCTATGTCCCTTCTCTCCCTCCCTCCCTCCCTTCCTCTCTCTCTCTGTAATAAATAAATAAAATCTTTAAAAAGGTGAAAATATGGATGGAATGTGGATAATGGAAATATTTGTAACGAGAGGGTGGGTGCTGGAAAGGTAGATGGAAAGGTGGACAAGTGAAAGGATGGATACATGGGGGAAAAGGGAGAAAAATGGATGAAATATGGATAGATAAAAGGATAGAAATATAGATGAATAAAACAGCTGGGTGGATGGATGACAAGATAAGTAGATGGAATGATGGATGGATGGATGGATGGATAGACAAGTGAACAGATGGAAAAATACATATGATATGTTCATATATGTGTTTGTGTGTGTGTTTGTGTGTGGTGTATGCGTGTATAAAGATGGGTGGTTAAGACTGGATGGATGAATGAATGGATAGGTAGATTAAAACGATAAGTGGAGGGCTGGAGAAATGGATTAGAGGTTGACGGCACTAGCCTGTGAAGCCTTAGGACTCATGTTTGACTCTCCAGATCACTCATAAGTCAGATGCACAAGGTGATGCAAACACGCAAGGTCATACATGCGCACAAGGGGGGGGGTGCTTGTGTCTGGAGTTTAATTGCAGCAGCTGAAGGCTCTGGCATGCCAATTCTCTCTCTTGCTCTCACTTTCTCATATAAAAAAAAAAAAAAAGGCCAGTCTGTTGGGCTTGCCTCTAAAACAAAGACAGGTGGAAAAAGGAAGGGTGGATAAATGCATGGAGAGGTTGCTGGATGAATCTAACTATCTGGAGCTGTTGGTTCTACTGTATAACTGATGTGAATTTCATTAACTGATAATGGGGCACAGTCATAGCTTGTGTCTTTATTTATGTTATGATGGGTTACAGCATAGTAAAGAAAAAGACATAAAGTTGAAATCAAAATACCTGTATTTAAACATCTCAGACACTTAATATTGAACCTTTTCTAAGCCTCAGTTTCTATATCTATAAAACTGTGAGCCTCTAGTCTTATTATGAGGATTAAATGAGAAACAAAGTTATTCATATATATGAATGGTAGAAGTCATAATAAATTCTCACATCTTCCTTTCCAAAACCCACTAAAGAATCTAGTTAGCATACTTTAAGCATTTATGATGTATCTTACAAGTATGCAGTAGGTGCTCAATGAGTTTATTGACTATTATTGAGAGAATTTACATTCAGTCAACTGGGAAATCATAGGCAGTGGTGGACACATTATTTTTCTTTAAAAAAATGTTCTTAAGAAGTCCTTTGCAGAAGAGTGTTTGTAGGGACCAGGTGATTCATTGAAAGGGTATGGCTTTTCCTGAAAATTAATTTGCATTCAACTTACTGGAAGCCAGTCCACTGTGTTAGGCCTTCACTTTTGCAATTCACTTGTGTTTCATGTGGTAGAGGGGTGTGTGTGTGTGTGTGTGTGTGTGTGTGTGTGTGTGTGTGTGCGCGCACGCCAAGGCCAAGCTTCTTTACAGCACTCACTCTGAACAAGGGCTTTTTGGAAGTAACCTTTGTTGAGAGGCCCCATGCCCTCCAGCTACCTCACAGGTCAGAATCTGGACCCAGGAACTCCTTGCCCTGGGCTTGCCCTCAGGATGATTCATAATTAAGAGAAAAACCTTCCTTTATATTTCTTCTGTCTCCTCTAAGTAGGCAGCAGGGAAAGTGGAGGGCTTGGAGGGAGGTGGGGGAAGCAGACTGGAGCCTGGGACTTTGATTGAGAGGCCCCATTATCCACACTCTTAAAAAAATAACTGAATCTTTTCCTTTTTTATCTTGACCAATCTCATTTCACGCTCCAGAAGAGGAAGGGAGAGAGGGAGGGAGTCTGGGGCCAGAAGGGAGAGAGGAGTCAGTATTCTGTATTTTCAACGCTGCATTAAGCACATTGCCACGGTAACCGGGCAGCAACAAGTGCCAACTCAGCAGGTTCCCAGGGAGCAGAGCCTCCTTCTTTCTTCCTCACCTCCCTCTGCTCAGGACAGCCCAGCCCACCTGCCTCTGCATAAGGTACCTAGAGGGGGTGGCTGGCAAACATTAACCTCTGGCAGGGAGAAGCAGGGTTAGTGGAATGGGCCAAGTCTCTGGGGTAAGAGCTAGAGAGACAGATCCAGGGTTGGCATGGAGGTCATATATGCCCTGAGTTCAGAGACCCTTCCCAAAGCTTCAGGATCCTAGACCTCTGGGCAATGGAAATGGTTTGTTTATGTATCATACATTCCAGGGACTTTTCCACATAACTCCTAAGGGAATGGAGACTTTCCTAAAGAAACTGCCATTGTACTCATTTGTCCGGGCATTGACATCTTGGGTCACCATTGGGGGCAAACAAAGAAACCCAAATGAATTGGCAGGTAAGATTCTAGGACAGTTAAAAAGAGCATGAAGGAATACTTCCAGCTCATCTTAATCTCTGTGGTATCCTCAGAGTATACAGAACTTGGACCCTACTCATGCATGGTTTAGTGAGCATAGGATACAAAGGAAGATGTGTTTCAAGTGATTTTTGTCATCAATATTATTTTTCTCTTCATTGTCATCACTATCATCATCATCATCACTGTTTCCATTCAGAAAGGCAAACTGAGATATATCCAGTTTGATTTAAACTGTTGGTCTTGAGGACTTGGTTTATGTCTGGCTTATAGTGTCAGGTGGGCCCCTAGAGTATACTCCATTAGTGGAGTGAATGTGAACAAAGTGGAGGATCTTGAGTTTGAACACAGGTCTGTCTCAACTCCTCTGTTTTCATCATGGTATTCATCATGGTAGGTTACATGAGAGATCTGGGAAGGAGGAGGCTGAGCTGCGATGAGAGAAGGAGCCAGGATGACAGAATTTTCTCTAGGTGTTTACAAGAAGGTGCCCCATGGTCCACTCTCCTATGCCCTTTGGGAATACTGTGAATGAGACACAACTAAATTCTTGTTGCCTTGTGTCACCATTCATTCAACACTTCCTCTTTGCAGTGTTCCTGTCCAGCCCCTCCCCTTACCTGCCACCATGCCTGCGATGGCAGAAGAGGCATAGCTGCCCTGTCCGCTGGTGGGGATGTGGGGTGGGTATCCTGGCAGTGTGGGCCCCACCATCTCTCGCCCTGGAAAAAATACAGTAATCAGTTGGTATCGGGAAGACCCCTGTGCTTATTGTGTCACCCTCTTGAGGATCATTAAGTCTTCCCTTGGCCATTTCCACTTGCTTCACAGCCAATCTCCAAACCCATTTTCACCCTCTTCCTCTGAGTTTAAGTTCTTGTCTCCTCTAAAAAGCAGAGCTTCACCAGGCAAATAGCTCTTGTCACTGCAGTCCCACTTTGTTCCCTGTTCTCCCATGGCTTTACTTCCACAAATGTTCTGTTTCTTCATCCATAAAAATGTCATGGTAAGCCAGGCATGATGGCACATGCCTTTAATCCCAGCACTCAGGAGGCAGAGGTAGGAGGATCACCATGAGTTCAAGGCCAGCCTGAGACTACATAGTGAATTCCAGGTCATCCTGAGTTAGAGTGAAACCCTACCTTGAAAAAAAAAAGTCATCATTGTAATGGAGACTAGGGGTTATATTTTCTGACTGTTCATTACCCCTCATACACAGTAGGGGCAGCCAGCCTAAATAAATACATGAAAGGCCACTTGATGCAGACCAACCCTTTCCATCCCAGCTCTAAGAAGAATGTAAAGTAAGGCCATGTGAAAGGATGACAGATGTGTGGTCCTCTGGCCCATCACTCTCCTTCCTTTGGATCTGTGCCAGATATTGCTAATAAACCACTATTTTCACACTGAGCCAGAAAGAGTTCCAGTTCCTTGGCCTGGCCTTCCCAATGAACATAAAATCAGACCTGTGAGGGACATGACACCTGTGAGCTATTCCTGACATAAAAGGGAACATGATGAGAGCTAGTTAGCTTTTATACTGACCATGAGCTGCAGGTTTGTCAATTGTATTTCTGAGAAGAAAACATTTTGAGCATATATTGGCACTCATTTATCTCTACTTATCTATAATTTGTGGGTCATTTCTGCATCTTGGTTATACCAAGGTGGCTTGGTTAGTCCCTTCTCCCTGGCTGTCTCTCCTTCACATCAGGAAGTGAAGACTTTCCTTTTTGGCAGACCTCACCTGATCTCATACCCTTCTCCCTGTCTCCCCCAGCACCACCACACACGCACTTGAAAACCAGGTTCCCTCGCCTCTTCCCTTTTTCCTTCACTCTTCTGTTCTGTGGGTATAGACCAGAATCCATATGGTTCATGGTAAGGTGACATTACTGTTTTTGCAGGCACGACCACATGTTGACCACTGTGAGAACATATTCATTAGCCATTGGCATTTTAGCCTTAAAATGCTCCAATATGAGTGATGATTTAATCACACCAGTTCTTAGTGATGTTTTTTGAGTTTCTCAGCTTCAGCAATACTGGTATTGCTGGCTGGTAAATCCTTTGCTGTTCTGTGCACTGCAGGATGTTTGGTCACATCCATGGCCTTTACCCTCAAATTCCAGTGCAGGTTTCTACCCAGTTTAGCAACCCAAACTGTCTACATACATTGCTGCATGTTTGTCATGGGGAGGCTAATATTAACCCCTGATTGAATGCTGTTAAAGATCATGACGATTTGACTCAAATGCCATCTGCCTCCTTCCTGAGAGCTGCCTAAGAGTTCCTGTTCTCCAACTTCCCAAGGATATCTCCTCTATACTACTGCTTCTTTCTGTAGCCCTAGGTCTTTGTTATCCACATCTTTGAAGAGTACCTCGTAATGATGAGTGGGAAGGTACATACCATGAAATCCTGTAAGTTAACAGCACAACAGTGCCTACCTCTTCCTGACTCTCTTTCTGGAGACTCACTATGGATGACTGAATTGTTCAACAAATATGTATTGAATAAAGTCTATGTACTAAGCACCTAAGGATACAGCAGAGAGCAAATTAGCTTACCCATAACTGTGGGCTAACTCCACAATGCATGACCCGTATACCTCAATAAGGAGGGGCCAAGGGGAGGGGGTAGGTCACGGATGAGCCTAATAATGGTACCAAACTGACTGTATTTGCTGAATACAAAACTGACTAATAAAGAAAAAAAATAATAGAAAAAAAATGCTAAATAGCTAGGCCAGGCATTAAGTCAAGGTGGACCACAGGCTGAGATCAGCATTTAGGGCCAACCTCAAGAAGTCAATGAACACAAGTGGCATACTCAACTTCTCTTACTGTAGAGGGATAAGGCCTTGAGTATTCATCCCAAGGCCAACTTTGCCTATGCCCTAAGCCTGTTTCTTTATACACAAAATGGAAAATAAATGAGAGTAGTCCTACATATCCTACTCCTATTACTTTAAAGTTATCAGCATATCCTAGAATTTCATGCTCCAGATGGAGATTGATTAGTACAATGGACATCTTATGGAAATGGTCACAAATCAATGAAATTTTTATAGGAAAAAATATCCTCTTGGAAATGAGTTGTCAGTGTTTGTTATTTAAAATCATATGGAGGTTTTGTGACACCTGAATACTACCCTTTCATTTATGTGGCCTCTTCTGAAGGCCCAGCTTTGACTGAGTTTTGTAAGGGAAAAGGTATATTTGGAAGGAGAAAGAAATAGGCAGAAGATATACTTAGGTAAATTGGTGTTTGTGAAGAAGACTATAATGTGACTGACTCCCAGATTCAGTTGCCTTGGCTCTAGGTGAAGTACCTGGCCAAGAACTGAGATCCTGAGAGTAAAGGACTAATGTGAAGACTGTGAAAGGAAGGGTGCAAGGGTGAGGAATGGATGGGTACCATGGCAGGGAGAGATGGAAGAGGAGGGGTGGCTGAATCAAGTGTGATACCTTTGCCTTTCTTCTTCCTTCCTTACTGATGAGACCGAGAAGGGGGTAGGGAAGGTGGGAAGGGGGGGAGGGAGGAAGTAAGGGAAGGAGCAAGAGAGAGAGAGAGAGAGAGAATGAAAATGAATATGAGCATTAGGTCCAGTCCAGATCATGGACCAAGTACAAATCACTTAATTTCTGTAAAACACCATCTTCCTGTCTGCCACACACAGAGCTAATTCACAGAAGAGTTTGTAACTTAGGTTTACCTTATTCCTGATTGGCAGGGACTTCCTGGCATACTGTGTTTAGAAAGACTCTGAGGCCTATGTCTGTATCTCCTATGAACAGAGGTGAGTCTTAGCTCTCAGGTCACCTATTTGCTAGTGCTGTTCTATTGCTCCCTGGGGCCCTCATGGCCTGTGGTCACATACTCCCTGCCCTCCTGGCCTTGTCCTGTCATTTTCCATCGCCTGACTCCAAAACTTCTTCAGCTAGACTTGGGTAGTGTACAGAGTTCCAGGCTTTATAGCATGGAAAGTTCTCAGGCTCATACACTCTTCAGGCCATAGCTTAACCCATTGGTCCCAGTAAGGCCCCACTCCATGAGCGCTAGGCCCTGTATCATTCTTACAAATGAATTCATTGTGTTTGTTTTTTTTGTCCTCTATTCTGAGATTTTTAATCTTCATCTCTCCTCACTCACTAAATATTCTCCCAGCAGGGTATATTTCTGAATCAACTGCCCAAGCAGACCCCTTAAGAATCATGAAACCTGGCCCTCTTAGAAAGATAGAAGAGCCCCCACATAAAATGTAATCCCAGAGACTGTTCTAATAGTCCTGTGAAACTCTATTCTTTATTTATTTATTCTTTCCTTCCCTCCCTCCTTCTCTTTCTTTCTTTCCTTTCCTTTCCTTTCTTTCTTGTGTGTGCAGGCAGGTGATCAGAGTGCAGTGGGATTATATGTGGGGTCTGAGGATCTGACCTCAGGTACTCAAAAGTTGCACTTAAAAAGTGCTTTATCTACTAAGCCATTTATTTCCCCAGCCCTATCCTTTTTTGTTTGTTTGTTTGTTTGTTTCTCGCTCTAGACTAAGCTCACCTGAAATTCACTGTGGAGTCTCAGGGGGGCCTCGAACTCTCGAACCTTGTACCTACTCTTTAATTCCTTATAGAGGAATATTTCATGATTGGAGATAGCTCAGTAGTAGAGTATTTGTGTAGCATAAATGGGCCCTGGATTTGATCTCTAGCACTGAAAAAAAAGTCTCCCAAAAAGCCAAGAATATTGTATCTGTCTTAAAAACAAAACAAAAGCTATGAGTTTGGAGATACTCCATCATAGTATAGAATGCCCTCTTAACAGCTCCGTTTTTAAGGCCCTTCATCATAAAATGTATCTTCTCTGTACTCCAATAGATTTCCAGTGTGGCCCCTTTTTTAAAAAAAGTCAGGGGCTGGTATGCTGTTAATTCAACTGTCCTCTTGCTCTGTGCCAAGGTACCAGTGAGATTCCAACTATTAATACAGTCACAGAATCATTTTCAGTACAAAGAAAGTTGGAAAAATGGAGGCGGTTGCCTGAAAAACAGGTTGCACTTGTACCCAGCTCTGTTGCCTGGGAGCAAAGGTTGGGGATTCTTGGAATTTGAGAGGAAGTGAGTCCCTGTCACCTGGAGAGGTCATGGTCAGGGAAGCTTGTTTTGGTTTTCTCTTCCCAACAACAGATGTGTCTTCACAGGTAATGTATGTCAGAAATCTCTGGTGAGTGGCTCTGGACATCTGTTGTACCTTTCATTCTTCTTGCAGTGGAAGAATGTCTTTGGAATCAAGCAACATGTGACCCACAACTGAAGATTTGTCCACTGACTCAGACAGACTTCTAAGGAACAAGATACTAAAGTAACCTCAAGCACTTTGTTTCCACTTGAAACTAAAACTCGGCAGTTCTTCCAGAACCCCCCCCAATGTCCCCACAGGAGGACACGTGTGCACCTCTTCTAGATTCACAGCTTTTGCCTTTTCCTGTGACTGTTCTCTGTAGTACCTATCTACTTTTCTTTTTTTCTTAAAAAAAAATATATATATATATTATTTTTATTTAGTTGAGAGAAAGAGAGAAAGGGAGGGAAGGAGGGAGGGAAGGAGGGAGGGAGAGAGGAAGAGAGAGGGAGAGAGAGAGAAAGAGGCAGATATAGAAAAAGAATGGGCATGCCAGGGCTTCCAGCTGCTGCAAACTCCAGATGTACCACTTTGTGCATCTGGCTTACATGGGTCCTGGGGAATTGAACCTGGGCCCTTTGGCTTTTCAGGCAAGTACCTTAACTGCTAAGCAATCTCTCTAGCACCCCTTTCTACTTTTCTACAAAGTCCTGTTCCCTGTCTTCATGGCTCCACAGACAAATCTAGGCAGCAACCCCTTGATTTAATAAATATACCCTAACCATTCCCAGGTGCCCTGTTGTGTGAACAGGATGCAAAATAAAGCAGCATTGCAGACAAACACTATAGATGGAAATGCATTTAGGCATTATTCCTTGCTTTGCAATGAGTGTAATATACAATTCCTGTGAAGGATACACAGTGCAAGAAATTTAGAAAATAAATCAGTTTATATGCTTTTCTGTGGATGATTCAACTCTGTTGCATATTAGAACATATTTTATTAAAGTGTTCTTGAAAAAGATGCATTTGATTAAAATGTGATTGAAGGGCTGAAGAGATGGTATAGCGGTTAAAACTCTTGTCTGCAAAGCCTAAGGACTCAGGTTCAATGCCCCAGATCCCTTGTAAGCAAATTAAAAAAAGAGTTGATATGGATCCCAGTCTATGTTGACTAGCTAAGAAATGGGTTTTCTAAGGGAAACTTGTTCTCCAAAACTCTTGGTAAATATTCTAAATAGAGGCGGAGAGCAGCAGCAGAAAACTATTATCTTGAGGAATTCAGCAGAGGGTAGAGGTGATTTCAGACCATTTTGTTTGCCACCTTTGATGTCTGTCCTCTACATTACCCCCTTTTAATTCCTTATCTTGCTCTGATAGTAAGGAGAATTTATGACAACCTAGAAATCTCTTTGGAAGGGCTAAATATAATTTGTACAAAAAGGATGGAGGAGGGTACTGTCCTCTTTGATGATAAAACCTAACTCCAAGCTTTCTGATGAGCTGAGTTGGAGTCAGCCTTGGAATAGCAAGGGCCAAGATAGCCTTGATGTCACTATTGTGGCCAGTGTGTTGGAATCTCCTGGGGGGGGGGTGCAAAGGGATTTTAGGTGAATGTCAATATTTCTCAAGTCCTAATGCTTCCTCTTCCTCTTGCTGACCCAAGACAAGCTGAGGTTCAGAAGGGCACTCTTGCAGAACCATCAGACTAAGAGGGTCACTCAGGGAGAAATTCTATAAAGCAAGTAAAGAGTTTCAGCATGTGGCAGAATGAATTTTAGGGGGTCACACAGAACAGTGGAGTTGGAAAGGTTCTGCAGGTTTGAGCTGAGCCAATTATGGACTGCAAACTCCTGGGAATAATTTGGTCTCTGCTTCCTTCCCTTTCTTTCAAATTCACCTCTTTTCTCTCTTGCAGCTCCCAAACTCTTGCACTCGTTCTCGTCTTATCCTTTCTCTATCCTCCTACATCCTTCCAGTATATGAGGGCTCTGCAGTACAATCTTGACCAGTGGCCTCCAGTGGACTATTTATAAGGGGGTTCAGGCCAATGCTGTGAGCTCGGCATGGGCACCAGCTGTCATGCCATATCTCCAAGCCACACAACTGTACTTAGTTCTGTGAACTACAGGCCCAACTTTCTTCCTGTTTTTGGTTACCTACCTGGGCCCCAGTTCCTGCGAGCTGACCAGACTGCTCTTTTTAAGAGTCCTTTCCTCTGTGCTGAATTTCTAACATTGGGGCCAGCCATTGGTCTTCATAGTTGTTCCTATCTGTACTTCAGCAACCAGTGCCTGTCTGTGGGGGTCACTTGGCCTTGTTCCTGTATATTGTTGTCTGTTACCTGCATGATCACCTGATGTCTGCTGCCAGTTGCTTTGTCCCAGGGATTGGATGACCTCCAAAGCCCACAGCTCACTTGGAGAGTAGGCTTTTCCACTAAATTAACAGCTCATAGAAATTGGAAGTATAACCCCTGACTAACTGCATGTTGACAGGGACACTTGCAGCCTTAAAAGGGTGACAAGTGTGAGGCTTAAGAGTCAGGAAGTTTGCTCTGGACTATTCCAACCATATGCCATACTACAGCCCATGTCTATGATGGTACATCTACCTGTTTCTACTATCCATCCTTTGTTCTCTCTCAGTTGGTCATGCCAAGCCTCTGAAGAACTGCTCACATTGCCCTTCACTCGTAACCTCATCCTTTACCTGAGTTCCCAGCACTCACAAAAGTGATCCTGTCTGCTGCCCCACGGCATACATGAGCCTTTTCTTTCTCTCCTCCCCCTTCCCCATTCCATTTTCTCTGAGTGATATAATTTCACTAGGCTCACAAGTTTGTCCACTTTCATCACTTTGGTAAAAACAAATGACCCATCTCTGAGTCAGCCATGTCAATAATTTTTCCCTTACTTCAAATCCTTAAATACCACCTCTCTTCCCACACACTGTCAATCTCAAATGAGAACCTCCTACATTAGATTCAGGGGTACACAGAGAAGGAAGATATCCCAGGTGTCCCACAGACAGAAAACCCATTCAACTGTAAAAACTGAGTCAGAGGACCTGTGATTCCTTTGAGTCTGTGGGGGTGAAGGTCAAACTCCTCTGATTCTGGTTTTTAAATCCAAAGGCTCTCTGGGAGCAGGACACTTATTTCAGACATAGCAGCTCATCACTACTCTGGCCTTGCAAGTTCCAGCACATTGGAAAACCACGGGTCCCTGGCCTGCCTGACTCAGCTGTCTTTGTATCAGGTCTTCCTGTCCCACTTGCCTCTGATTTAGGATCTCAAGACAGTCTGGGTAGGCAGGGATCAGAGGGCAGTAAGGTACAACTTCTGTAATTCAATATACTCCTTTGGGACAGCTCTTTCATGAAGACTTATGATGTTGAACTGTTATCTAGCTGGCTTCCTTCTTTGGTCCTGGGATCCCCTTGGAGTCACATCTGAAACAGCCTCAATTCTGATTGCTGAAGACTTTCAAGGGTCTCTACCTGTGCCCAAGACAAATCTGCACTCTGGATAGCCCTCACCTTGCTTCCATCTCTGAGACTGTTGCTAGGCCCTCCTTCTCAGGATAAGATGTCCTAGATGTCCCTACCATGCTTCTAGCTTTAAATGTTTGGAGCAAATGTGCTTCTGGACAGGAGGCCCCACACCCACTTTTGTAAAGTTGTTCAGTCACTCAGTTAAAGTCACTTGAGAGACCCCCAAGTGTCCTTTACTGGTGCTGGATTTCAACTGGGTTTGAAGCCAAGTGATGGAGAATCACTTGAGATTGATCCACACATATTTTTAGGAAATTGATAAGCCTTCTTCCTTTCAAATGTTTTTTTTTTTTTTTTCCTTTCTAAACCAAGACCAGGTATTCCCATTTTATGGCATCTTCCTCCTTGTCTTAGGGTACTTGCTCTCCCATGGGGTTTTGGAGTGCTATACCCAATTTTCTGGCATCCCCAAATGTGTCTGCCCCTTCAGATTCCTGGCTTTCCCTACATGAAAACCCGTGTTGTGGTATTGGAGGTGCCAGAAGCATTAGAGAATTAAGAGAATAGGGTGGCTAGACTGGGGTCAGAGACTGGGCTGGACCCCATTAGAGGACTTTGGACTGGTTCTGAGGGTCTCCCTCCCACCCCCCTTGACACCTGCACGTCCCGGGACCTCCCTGTCGTACCTGAAAGGAGGGCCTGGCCCGTGAACTGCCCATACACGGAGGCAGCATGGGGAAAGGCATTGAAGGGTGGGACCGAGGCACCCGCTGGGCCCCCAGAGCCGACTTGCTGCAGATCCAAAAAGGCGGAGCTAGATAAAGAGGAAGGGGTGGAGCTAGAACTGGACAGCTCAGGGGTTTCCTGCTTTATGGCGAAGGGTGAATGAGGATCTGCCGGAGGGAGGGAGACAACAAGGAGAGAGGGATGTGAGATGATGGGCGGGAACATGCACAAACCAAGCCATGAGATGTGGGAGGGGACTGGGGCAGGCAGGCCTGGCTGCTCTAGGGAGTCTAGGATGGGGAGCTACATGGATGAGGTGGGGAGCAGGAAGCTATCCGCCCCTCTGCTGTGCCTTCTGCCAGTGTAGATGAGAGACTGCAGTGAGTGTGCCTGCCTCCTTGTAGAAGGGAGTGAGGAGACCCAGTGGTGCCAACCTCTGAAGGCACCACCTTGAGGCCTAGACAGCACAGCCAACCTCTCCTCTCCAGGCCAGCACCCCAAACACTTTCCTCCGCCAGCCAACCACCTCTGCCCCTACCCTTTCCCTTAGCCTACCCTGCTCTTGAAGCCAGGTCCAGATGGCTTAACAGCCTCTGGGTAGCCTACCTGCCACAACAGGGTAGGTCTGGTGAGTTGACAGGTTTCTTCCTAGTGGTGTATTGGAAGGTGTCAGGGTGGCCTTCCCATCCTCCAGGGCACTGTTGAGCAAGGGCAGTGGGTAGAGCCCCTGAAGAACAAAGAGAAGTCAGTGGTGTAGAAAGGGCAGCCTTCCTGTCCTCGTCTTTCAAATGTGACCCTAGTCACCTCAGGGAAGATCCTTTGCTTTCCATTTCCCTCTTCCCGATCTTTCTCAGCTCAGCTTCAGGTATGCTTGATGGGGTCCTATTCTCTGACTCAAAGTCCTAAAGGTCACCCAGAGCCTGGCTTAGGGCTTCCGTTTCCAAGCCTCAGAATTCAAGGCCCACTAGTGGCATGGGAGTCCAGGTCTGGAAACAGAGAGTGGCTTTCTGAGGTGCATACCCTGGCTGGGAGCTGGTCTCCTTCCAATCTTTGTGATTTGGGCCCAAAGTACAGGACACTACCAAGGGCTAGGGCAGGCACCCCACAAGCCTGTTTAGAGTTTTTCAATGCACTAGTAATTGATTCCTGTCCAGATGCAGGTGCAGAGGTGAAGAAGCCCCTCTTTGTGAGGTAGAGCTGGGATTCAGGCTCTAGAGACCCTGCTGTCAACTGCTGCCATAAACTGAAGACAGTGACCACATTTTACACTTGCTAAGAGCTGACATTTGTGATTTGCCTCTATCATTATGAGGCCCACCAGCACCTTTGTGACGTGCATGGATCAGCAAGAGTATTTCATTTATGTACATGGAGAGTATGGATTTCAAAGGGTAAATGTTATAGTGCTCTGGTCTACAAAATAGGTGGATTGACCTATTTATCAATCATCCATCTATGTATCTATCTATTATCTCCATGCAAATGGAATCATACAGGTTCAACTTGAAAGATACTTAGTATTCTTTATTTTTAAGTTCTATCAAGTACTCTGAATTTTCTTGAATGAGAGTCCATTTTAGATTCTTGTGGGTTTTCCCTGGCATAAGCATTGAGATGGCTAAAGGCAAGAGTATAAACCTATGTTCCCCATGACTCCCTACTGTCCTTTCCAGGGAGAGATATCACACATTGCTTCCTACATACAGGTCACCCACATCACAAATGCAGTCTATGAAACATTTTATAAAGTTGAAATCAAGGGCTGCTCCATGGTTATGTAACAGCTCTACTAAAGACAAACTCTTTAAACGATTTCCATTGAGTTTGGTTTTCTAAGGAGTCATAACACTTTCTGGGTGCATGCTGGGCACTTTTGGAAGCTGCAGTCAGTTCTCGAGGCCACCAGGGCACTATCATCAGCACATAGCAGCAATTACTGACTAAACGGTGCTGTGGTTCCATTCTGTCAAGGGCCCACTTAGAGACAGGGTGGGGCTGCTGATAGCCAGTCTTTAATGAAATTGAACAAAATACCTAATTTCTAGAGAGTGTAAGAAAAATTTGAAATGCCTTATTAATGTGCTGATGTGATATCAAAATATTTACTCACAATCCAAATTCTGTTTTAAATCCAGGCAAAAGAGAGAGAGAAAGAAAGCTATATGGTCAATGATATTGGTGCTGAATTCAACTTATTAAACATTCCAGTGACGACTGTATATTTTTCTTATGGTTTGATCTTGATTTGGGGGCACAGCAGCCCAAGGCTTTAAAACTTCAGTGACTTAGCGTTTTGGTTCTGCACGATCATTTTGGTAGCTATAGCCTATTTAACTCCTGGTTCCTTGATTTTTCTCATTACTTCTAACAGGGATCATTGTCTACTACACTAGACTGCTGTGCAGACTAAGTGTGATTTTATATCTAGCACTTAATGTTTGGTGAAAACTGCACAGTTACAGCAGATTTTCAGCAGCTAGTGATGGTAGGTGTTACATTAGGATTATGGAAAGCATCAGGAACAGCCACGTTTTTTGGTCACTATCCTCATATTCTCATTCTGCTGATCCACATCTTGGTGGCCTTATAAGATAGGGGAAAGGTTACATGAATCCCTAGCAATACCTGGGGGTGAAGTTGCAACCAAGAATGAAGCTACATGACATATCTGTTGAACATATTTCCCCTTTTTGGTTTTCCAGACAAGAATCCTATGTCTTGACCCCATGTTATGTGCCTCTTGTGACACCTCCAAGGTATAGGGCCTTCTGCCCTGGGTGAGACAACATTCTTTTGGCAGCACAGTCAGTCACTAAAAGCAACTGGATAAGGGCTCAAACGGAGTACTTTCTAACTCCCATGATCCAGCCTGCTGACTGAGTAAGGGCAGGATGGACACTTTACTGGACCTCGATTTGCTGCACTATAGGCTAAGGAGTTGGAGTAACCCCAATGATTTTCAGATGTTTTTGTTTTCTACAGTTTTCAAATAAAAGGTTACATGGAGGTACCATGTAAAAAAACAGTCAACAGAGGATCCATTTGAATGAAACTAGGGCTGGCAGGCCTGCACTCTGTAGCCATCTGCTTCCTCAAGTCTTTCAATCCTCCAGGGTCTGGGTTATCATCACACAAATGGAAAAGTTGGAAAAGGTCTCCTCTAGCTCTGAGTCTTATCCTAGGATTCTCCATATATGCCCACCAGCATGGTGTAAAGCCTCTCTCTAACCAAGAGGAACTTATGGGTGGAGCCAGGAAATGGCTCTGGAGCTAGCAGTTGCCTAGTGAGTTGCCTAGCTATCCCCTCAGTAGGGCCTCTTTACTCTCCCAGGGTGGATAGTGTGTGCACCACTGTGTTTTTGCATGTATAATGAAACTTACTACAGACATAACAGTGAGGCCTCATTTACCTCCTGGAGTTGTGTGCCAATTATCTGGTGAAAACCTAAGCCTTCTTCCTCAGTTTGCTGACAACCAGCTTTCTCTCTACCCTTCTTAGGTAGCTGTCAGAGCTAAGGCCAATAAAATCACTGATGTAGAGTGCCAGCTGTGGGGGCTGGCACAAGGCCAGCAGCCCAGTCTGTGATTGGTGATGATTCAGGCAATTATTGGCATCACAGCCATTGTTGCCCTCATATCTTAAAGCCTCACTTCTGAATCATATGACAATATGAGCAAAGAGGGGGCCACACCACACCCTGAAAAGTTCTCAGCTGACTGGGACTGGGTGAGGTGAAGATAGACAGACACTGGAACAGTTGACAGATAATATTGCATGGAGCTCTGCAGTTGTCAGCATTACAGGGTGTTGGTTGGCCTCACAGTGGGAACCTCTCACATTTATGTCAGCTTTTCACAGAAGTTAACCAATTATAATCCTTTTTGCCTGTTCTAAATCCTGGAAATAAAAACTCCCTGTCACTTGGGGTTTATTGTTCTGGATTTCTCCACTCATTCATTTGGTATACCTTTGTTGAGTAAACATTAAAAGACTGGGTTGGAAATGTAGCTCAGCACTAGAGAGATTGTCTAGTGTGTGTGAGACACTATGTGTGTGGAGTTCGATCTCCAACACCACAAATGAAGTAATAATAATGATGATGTTAGCTGCTGGAGGTAAAAACAATGTCTGAAGGGACTGCCTTGCCATTAAGAATTCCCTGTCCACTAGATTATTATGATGTCTGTGAAAAGTCAGTAGGAGCCATGTGTGGAACACACAGCATGACAGAGGTGGAAGGGATGAATCACAGCTCAGAGGCAGGGATAAATTCACAGAGAGGGTGATTAAGCTGAGTTATTATAGTGAACTGGTATTTTTCCAGGCAAAGGAGTAGGAAGAAAGGCATTCTACGAGGAGAGTACACAGTGTGCAAGGGCAGAGAGGTGTGAACAAGGTTGGCTGGCTCACGTGCTTGGAGGCCTGTGTCATACAGGATCCTAGGGTGTGCAAGAGGAGGAGTTAGGAATGGACTGGGAGTGGTGTTGAGGTCATCAAGGGAAGGTTTGGGGCTGAGACTTTACATTCATAGGGTCTGATTCTGTTGTTTAAAAAAGCCACTGATAGCCGGGCGTGGTGGCACACGCCTTTAATCCCAGCACTCGGGAGGCAGAGGTAGGAGGATTGCCGTGAGTTCGAGGCCACCCTGAGACTCCATAGTGAATTCCAGGTCAGCCTGGGCTAGAGTGAAACCCTACCTCGAAAAACCAAAAAATAAATAAATAAATAAATAAAAAAGCCACTGATGGCAAAGAACAAGCTTCAAAATTCTGATGAGGACTGGAAGAAATGGGAGGTTGGCTGGATGCTGTAAATATGAAGCCTGTGCCCTGAGCCCACTGAAATAACTTGGGGTTGCTTTGATGGTAGGAGAGTTGGCACATAGGTCTTTGCCCATCCTCCTCACCCCACTTTCCACCTGGCTTCTCACCTGTTCGCCTTTGGTGTGGCTGGGGGAGGCATAAGCCTCTGGGTAGTGCTGCCGCTCAAAAGTGCACTCAATTGCCTCCAGGTGATGCTGGCTGAAGGCATCCGTGCGAAGATGTTTTCGGGGTGCGCTGCTGCTGCTCTGAGAATCAATGCTCAGTCTGCAGCTGTCCTGGTCACCTAGTGTCCCACAAGCAGGAAGAAAGCTTTCAGGAGACCTTCTCTACCCTTCCCTCAGTCCAGGGTGGAGGAGGAGGTGGACTGAAGAGGGAGGGAAAGGGCCAGCTAAGAGGTGGGTAGGTAGTTGCAGAGCCCTACTAAATGTTGGGCTGTGAAGGGAAAGGCATCTGTCCCCATCAAAGCTTGAGAAACCTGCCCTCCAGGACCCCACCTTGTACTCCTGTTCCCTCTAACACTCACTGTCATCCATCTTCCTCTTGCTGTCACTTCCAGGCTGAGCAATTCCCAGAAGCCCATTGATGGAGTAAGTGGAGCCCAGAGAATCCGACTGAGGTGACTCTGGAGGTGTTACCGCTGAGCTGGGGACTGCAGAAGAGGAGTGGGGAGAGGACGGGGATGTGGGAGAAGATAAAACCCCTTACAGCCACTGATGCTTTCACACGATGAGATCTGGAAAACTGGAGCCTTCTCCCCCAGGACCCTGCTGGTGGGAGGGGTTCCTAGGGTGGCCATTGTCTAAAGTATGTCCATGTTCCCTCCTATGAGTCTCCCACCAGAATTAGGTTAGGCTTTATCTCAGGGTACAACTCAGTCCACACACATGGTTATGAATATGTATGTGCTCTCATGTGGCTCTGTGTACATCTGTGTTTATATGGGTAGGTGGACCCAGTCTATTTGCAACGGTGCAAGAACAGTTATATCTCTCCACACTCACTCAGTGTGTGTCCTGGGCTCAAGGACTTGCTTGCCACACAGTTGTCCATGGGAAGATTGAACGGTTGTTGCACTTTTGTCCGGATGATTCTGTGAGGAGGAGCCAAAAGGTCATTAGAGAACAGACGAAATAGGAGTCATGGCTGTCCTAGATCCAGTCACCTTTAAGGCATCCCTCTTGAGTATCTCACAGAAGTCCCCAACTCATTAAGTCCACAGTTAAACCTATAGTCTCACACCTCATATTTGGTTCTCACCTGTGTCCTGACATCAATATTTGAAGCATGGGTCACTCAAGGCAGAAATATGATGAACAAGGACCTGTGGGTTTGGTATTTCATTGCCAAACTCTGTCCCTCTCCAGGGTCACTCAGAGGCCCACACCCTCTACTTTTTCCAGTTGAGCCTTCCTATGGCAGCCTGAATGAACTTTTTAAAATGTGGGTCATCCTCTGCCCATTACTTAGAGGTAAAAAACAGGAATATTTCATGGTGCCACCAAACCTTTTGGGGGCTGACATCTCATACCTACTGAATTTCATGCTCCCTTTTTCTCTCTCTATTGACTTTCATTTATCTTCTGTAAGCTTTAATTAGCCACAGGTCCTTTGCATGCACTCCTTTTCACCTAGGTAACTCTTACTCGTTGTTTCTTACTTAGGGGAAGGCCTTTATAACCTCCTGAACCAAGTTACTGGGGTAGTCCACATGCCCCCAAGTTCCTATCCTCAAAAGGACACAGAACTATATTTTTGCAATGTCTGTGTGTATACTTGTTTTGTATCTGTATTCTTCTTAGACTGTAAGCTGCATAAAGGTAGGGATTGTGTGTTCCCTAGGCCTAGCTTGTAACAGATGAATGAACTGTGTATGAGTGAGTGAGTAAATAGCTGGTGAGTGGATAATTTAGAGACTAAACCAATGACTGAGTGCTTCAATGAGGGTGAGGTGAGGTAAGGAAAGGATCAATTCAAGAACTTTCTTACATGGAATGAAAGAGGAGAAAGTGTTTGAAGAAGGAAATAGTAGATAATACACCATGTGTGTGGGAGGCTGCACTTCATGGGCAAATGTGAGAACTGAGAGAGGTAACACATGCCAGGCCCAGGGCTCCTGCTTGATGCTTCAAAAGGAGCCTCTTTTGAGCTGACTCCCTGAGCCACCCAAGCCAGGCACTTCAAGTCTGTTCTATGATTCCTCCAGAGCCTAGGTCTAGCCCAATGTTAGGCTGCTGTCTCTCACCTGTTGATGGAGCTGACACTGGGCACAGTATCATTGTCACAGACACCCTCTGCCAGGAGCCGATCTCGAATCTCCCAGGCAAACATGGTGGGGTTCTGCCGCTTGTAGTCCCCAATCTTCTCTACCACCTTGGGGGTGGCCACCTTAGGCTTGGAGCCCCCTATCACTCCAGGCCGGATGCTGCCAGTCTCGTAGTACCTACTCCAATAGAAAACCCCAAAGAATTACCCAATAAGCAGGTGGGGGTCTTGAGGCAAGGGCCTGGCAGGAGCCTCTCTCACCTCTGAGACTCCTAGGGAGGGAGGGGTATGGCAGTAAGCCACGCTCCCCCACCTTGCCTGGCCTTGGACACAGAATGTTTCCTAATCCATCCACTTCTCTTGCTTGAGTAGGTTTATGATACGGCCAAACCAAACCCTTCTGTAAAAGCCCTCACCTTGGCTTCTTTCTATTTCTTCCCTCTGGCTACCTTCCCACGTCAGCATGTAATGGCACACAAAGCTCTCCCTTGGTATTGGTAGTACTGTGGGAGTCACAGGTCCACAGTGACAGTTTCCTCCATCCAGCTTCTCTTGGCATGCTGGCATGCCTGTGTTCCTTTGCTTTCTTGGCTTCACCAGGGAAGCCAGCTATAGTTATCTTAGGTCATCGGGCCCTCTGCTATATTGTTAGGACACTTTTTGCTCTCTACCTTGTCCAAATCTAAGCCTTCTTCCTCCTCCCTTGCTAGCTGGTTTTCTACTAGGTTCCATGATTCATGTTAGATTATCTTCTTTTGGTCTTGAGTCCAACCTCATTTGGATCCCTGGCCAAGTGTCTAGGCCCTCTTCACCCCTCACTCCCCGTATCCTAGCTGGTTGCTCTGGCAGGGCTCGTCCAGGACTTGTCTCTTCTCTGGTACTTCATAGCCATCTTGGGATCTTGGGAATCCCCTCTCCTTAACCCTGGGAAAAGGCTACCTTTTGTCTGACAACTTGAGGCTGGGAGCCAGGGCTTCTCCTGGTTTATTACAGCCTGGCCCCTTTGCTTCCCCAAACCAGTGCTTCCCTTGAATATACATATGGGTTGGGGAATTATGGACACAGAACTCTGAAATTCCAAAGTCCTCTAGTGTAGGGACATTTCTTGTGGAAGTAGTTTCCTGGACTAGAATATGTCAAAGGCTTTGGTGCGTGTTGCCCTCTGAACCTATGGCTCAGTGGTTCTCAACCGTAAGTGAGAAAATTAGAATCATTTGGGTAAGGTGGGGGCCTAACATTATACTTAATTTATTTTGAGGTAGGGTCCTGGAGCCTAGATCCTGCCTTTTCTAGTACTGGTATTTAAATTAAGGTTTTGGTGTGCCTCCAGGGTTGAGAACCACCACAGTGGATCTTATGGAGTGGCAGTTTTCAATCCTTCACACTCCAAAATGTCATGCTGCCTTGGTCAGCTCACATGAATCACAGACAGGCTGACTCAGTAAGGCTGGACTGAGACCTAAGAATGTGAATTTCATCAACCACTCTCATTGCTTATGTTACATGTGCTCTGAAAATTTTAGCTTAATGAGCAAACTAAAACGTCCCTCTTGCAGTGGGTAGACCTTAGGAGATAATGCTGATCATGTGTCTCCTCCCTAGTGGCTCCATTTCTCTAGGTCTCCACAGAAGAAAAGATCTTTGGGGCTAATTCTTGCCTCAGAAACACAAACAGCTATAGAAAATGAGACTTTGGGTGAAGGAGAATAAGCTAGAAGGAAGAACTAAAACATCAAGGAGAAATGGACCAAGGAGGAAGGATAGAAAAACAACAGAAGCAAAATCTTTGCTTTAAGAGGCCCAAAGGTACCACTGAACCCTGTTCAGATCCGAGGAGCATAACTAGACAAGAGAGCAAACATGGGAGGATAGGTGGGCTTGCAACCATGAGATTGGCCTCGAAAGGCAAACCCTACAGGAAGGGAGTGTGTGGAGAATTTTGTGCTTACCTGCCAAGGATCTTGCTGACACAACCGTGGCTGACACGGAGCTGGCGAGAGATGTCACAGGGCCTAACACCCTGGTGGGCCAAATCCACGATGCGTTGGCGGACCACTTCTGGCAGTGGTCTGCCATTCACAAAGGCCCCTCCAAGCTGGTTCAGCCCTCCATGGCCTATAAAGACAATATTCCCAGGAGCAGTTGTCAAGATCTGACTATGGTTGGGTGAGAATGAGCCCTGAGTATGAGTGCTATGTGTGATGGTGACTGTGAATGCCATACTAGAGTTCTCCAGTGCTCCTTTACCTACACCCCTCAGGAGGGGTGATATATGGTGCTAAATAACCTACTCATGTGAGGGGTACATCACGATTTAGGACCTTTGGATTTGCAGACTCTCGATCCTTCACTCAAGTATCATCAAGGACCCTCCACCCCAAGGTTTCCTTCTATGTGAAACCACATAAGCAGTGGAGGATTCTTATGCTGACCCTGAGCTGGGTGACAATGGGGAAAAATCCCCTTTCTTGCCTGGATTCCCTTTTATTCTATAAAATGAATGCACAGGATGAAATCAGTAGTGTTCCTATTTTCCTTTCTTCTCTTAAACCATAAGCCTCATTTTTAAACACAAACACAAAGGAAGCAAGAATGGATTGAGCTCTGTCTGAAGGTGCCCCACCAGGGTGACCCCCAAAATTTCCTTTCTCTCTTAACATCAGAACACTTAAAAATAACAGGCATGACATCTCTAGAACACAATTCATGGTCTCCAGGATTGTCCTGTCAGGCTTTAGGACATCCCTGGGACTCTCCCATGGGGTCTAGGATTGCCCTGTTGTGCTGCAGGGCATCCCTACCACACTCCCATGGGTTCCAGGACTACCCTGTCAGACTGCAGCTTACTCCAAGCCTAAACTGCTTCCCTGACCCAACCTCTCACACTTCTCTAGTACTATTCCAACCCTCATCATCTAGTCAAACCCATACTTACTGAGTGCCCACTATGTGCCATGCACTGCACCAAGGTCTGTAGACCCAAGGTGATAAAAGCAATCTCCATGACCACTCCTACCTCACAGGGCTTATTACAGTATGGACCCAGACCAGCAAACAGCTAATTAACATCCCTCACGACTATCAGGAACTGGGAACTTGGAGAGGGTTATGGGAACCAGTGGAGAAGACCTGGCCCTGTGGAAACATAGAAGTCTTAGAAAAGTCTAAGCTAATCCTGCAGGCAAAAAAATGCTAGCCAAGTGCAAGAGAGAATGCGTGAACTAAACAGCATGTGCAAGGTCTTTGAGGTTAATAAGGCAGCTATTAAATTTACCAAGCTAGTCAATTCTACAAAATCATGAGATCCATGTTGGGCGAATTCCAGGGCCAAGATGTCCGTTTTTCCAACAAGGATACTGGGGAGAGTTTCAGTGACTTGATTTATATAACTTATGTGAAGAAGACCCAGGATCCCACCAAAGCTTAGGGCTCAGGGTAGTGCCTCTGCCCTTGTTCCATTTACAGTGTTTGGGGACTGACCCCTGAAGTCTTGTGTGGGTGGTGACATTGCCTGTGCATGATCAACATCTTTTCATACCCGAGATTTGGTGATCTGGACTGGTGTGAGACGGTAAAAGAACCATGGGGGTGGGAATTAGAGGAACCATCTGGCAAGAAGGGAAAGTCCATATCTGGCTTCTCTGTGAGCCAGTTAAGAGTATTTATGGCTGAGGGTGGGAAGTGCCTTTGCTGGGCACACAGTGCCCATTATCTCCCATTGACTTAGCACATCAACAACTTCCTCCTGATGTCTCCTCAGGGGCCCAGACTGTGTTCAGTGTAACACTAACTTTCCTTCAAACAACAAACAAACAGGCTGTAAGCCTCTGCCCTGGGCAGTAAGTCAGGAAGAAATGCCTGCTAGTAAATGGCCATGTTCCAGGACATTTGGCCCAGTGAATGCTTTTCCACCAGAGCTGGGATGATGCCCCAGGAACTTCTGTGGCCCAGCCCTAATGATGGGTGAAGTGGCCCTTACCCAAGCTCATTCTGCCAGACCCGTATGGGCCACACTGCCATCATCACAGAAACAGACATCACTCAATCTTTTGACTCTTTGGGGGTCCAGATACTGAACACAAGGGGGCGCCAGACAGCCATCCAAACAGGCCAGACCTTTGGCAAGCCTGCTTTGTCCTCATTTTCTGGAACTTTCCCTGTCTGCCCATGGATGTATAGGTGTTTGTGCTAGAATCTGCCTCTCTGAAAGTCACATTTCTTACAGGTGGGAGTTTTTTGCCCTTAGCAAATAATGTTTTTTTTAAATAACATTTTATAATAGTACAAGTTGAACATTTTATCTTAAAGTCTACTAATACAATTCTCCAATGTAAGCTATGCAAGTTATAGTCCTAAATTATCCTAAAGGGCTGACCCAGTATCCATAAAACTCAAGCCTTCAGGAACTCTACCTACTGAAGGTTACAGCCAGCCTATCAGCCAGTACTGTTGTGCAGAGAAAATGCAATTAAATCTCTGGCCCCTGTGGATTCTCGGTGGCTTTTTTTCTGGCTTCTGAATGATTTGATATTTTTGTGGAAAGAGTCTTGGGATAGATTTCAACCTTGAGTCTACCTGCTTTAATCATATAATTTGAGACCGCTTGCTTGTATGTGTTTTTCAGCTGCACTATCAAATGGAGCTTAACAGCACTTCTTGTTATACCTGCCTGACTATAACCCTTGCTACTAGAAGACAGAGAATAAGGGTAGAGAAGTGTTTGTTTAGCTGAAAATCTTGGTATAAATATAAAGTTGTATATTTTTATTAGTCATAGGTTTGAGCATTATGACCCTAGGACTTGAGTAGTTCTCAACCTTGAGCATGTTTAAGAGTCACTTGCAGAGTTTATTACAATTAAATCTGTTGAACCCTAAGTTTTTGAATGAGTATGTCTGAGATGGAACCAAGAATTTATGTTTCTTAGAAGATTCCAGATTATGTGAATGGTGCTACTCTGGGACCACATATTGAGAACCACTGGTCTAGGCTGGGTAATAATGCAATGCCTGGCCAAGGAAACTTCAGAAAGCCTCATACTCCTCATATTCTCACCTCCTCCATTCTTCTAATAATTGTGATTATTGTTTGTATCATATGGTTTCCATTTCTTTTCAACTGCAAACATATTAACCAAGTGCCAACAATGACTTATGTCTAAAGCCCTAGAATGCTTAAATCCTTTGGGGGTTACATTCATATTAGTTGGAAATTACCATGCTAAAGGAAAAGTCCCTTGAAAGAGATGAGTCCAGATGCTTGAAGGAGCCCACCAGTGGTCAGTGGGAAGTCTGGCAAAGGAGTGAGTAGGAGGAAATTGAGCAAAGAAGTTTCCATAGGAAGCAAAGAAAAAAAACCCTTGTAGAAGGTCTTGTCTAACAATATTTGCTGTGGCTATAGGCCCAACATGAAGGAAAGTTTAGAAATGATCAGTTGGCCTCATATGAAGATGGAACCTATGGGCTGAGGTTTGACCAAGTCCTCAATGGAAGAACTTTTGTCTTTCCTTTATCTGGTGTGGGGGAGTAGACTTCTCGGTGAATTACCACCAAATGCCCAGAGGTAGGTGAAGCTTCCTTCCTACTCTGGGGAGGGGGCTGGTGCCCATGGTACCAACCCTCATTACATGCTGCTTTGTGGGCATGTGGGCATTAAGGTCAGATGCCAACAATGAGTAGGAGCTGCTGATTGGTCTGGAAGTGGGCTTAGGGAAGGTGTATACCAGGAAGAGGTTTGAAGCTTCATCAGCAAGGGCCCTTTCTATGTTGAGTCTAGTGAGTGGGGAGGGATAGATGTGTAGAAGGAAGAAAAGAAGGTGTGCCTGGACAGATGCAGGCAGGTTCTTGAGTGTGAAGTTCCACAGACAGAGAAATGCAAGCTTTCCTGGATCAGAGAACACTTATCTTGCAGTACATGGATTTGGAACTCTGCAAAGTTTTGGGCGAAGCTTGCTGTACAGAAATATCCTTTGGAAAAGTGACCGAGGAGGTCAAAGAACCTCCTTTAACAATTTCTTCACCTCTTAGAAGGATCTAAGAAGTATGGGTGATAGAAAGGAAAAGAGACCCCATCACCTAAAACCCTCACTATGTGCACTGATACCAAACCTTCAAGATATGAGCATATTTTTCCTCTTCCCACCATCCTTTGCACCAGTCTTGATCGTATCACTAGACACAGATTTACCACTGTGGAACCTTCAAGTCCCATTCCACAATCCTTTCCTCTTGTTCCATCTGCTTCATCCCTTGCAGTTCTGTCTAGTCCTAAAGTGTCATAGTTCAATGTGTTGTTCTAAGATGATTTCTACTTAACTGCCTGGGGAGTTTTACTTTAGTTCCAAAGAGAGTCAAGTTAGGGGTGCAGTGGCTGCTTTCAGATACCCTTCAAATGATGCTATGTCTACTCCCCTTCCATGAAAGAAAAGCTGTGCCAATGATAATTGGTTTCTGATGTTCTGTGCCTGGCATTTCTGTTCTTCAGGATGCTGGCATGCAGGTCTGCAATGTCTGCAATCTCCCAGCTACTCCCCCTTGGCTTAGTGCCTTTATGGAATAAAGTCCAGGGACTTTGTCTCAAATTTCTCCTGAAGAAAGTGTTCTAGCTCCATGGGATCCCAGTGTCCCAGGTTGTAACACAGATTAATACACCATCTATGAGGTTATGAGTGACATGGACACATCAGATTCTTGGACTAGAACAAAATGGGCTGGTGTGCCCCCCATCTTGCTGCATGAACTTTGGGGATCTCTGTGCCTGCCACTTGCCCCCTAAGGGAAGCAAGGGATGAGAGACAGTGGGTAAGCAAGGCTGCTTACATCTTTCTTATTCAAATGATCTTGAAGTTGACTCCATAATTTATTCTCTCATTTCTTTTATATTGTTTACCTTTCTCCTAGGCCTTTACTCCAGATTTACAAATGCAATGAAATCAGTTGATGCTCTCTCACCAGTCCTTGCCTGAAACGAAAATTCTTTCCTTGACCAGGAAACTTTTGTCTTGCTATAATCCACATGTCTTAAGAAGCAGTCCTACTTGTGGTTCCTATTTCTTTTGTTTCCTCCCTTGCCATATAGAGGTCAACTCCTTCTTGGGCCTCAGGGTTGGTATGGGCTTGGACAGTTGGTGAGGCTGAGTGAGTGGAGAGTGACCTATTCTCCCTTGTAGAGAGGATCCCATGATGAAGCTACCTCCTGGTTCCCTTTATGATCAGTCCAGGTTTCTTACTTCTCATTAGTGTGATTTTTCTCCATCTTCTGCTCCACTGACAAATGTCTAAAGACAGATGTCTTTTCTCTACATTTTGCTCTAATCCCATTGCTATTCTCACCCAATACAACATCATTGGTGACTCCATTCATAGTACTTTAGCTACTACTAATCTTCTCATGGAATTATGGGCACCCAGGGATCTCTAACACAGTCTTTGCTTGTCAATTATATTCATCTTTCTATAGGAAGTCTTCTTTTAGGTAATAAAGAGATCCCCCTTCCAGTGCCATTCTGGCTGATGGTACAGAAGCCTTGCACATTCATACAGAGAGCCTGCCCCTTCATCTTATATCATTCTCCATCACTGGCCTTCTGGAACTATCAGTGAATTCCCTGACTTGGGACTTTTGCACATGCTGTTTCTTCCATTTTGAACTTTTGTCTTCCCCTTGAATCAAATTAACTCCTATTGACCCGATATAGTCAGGCACTAAGTCACTGCCTCAGGAGGCTTTGCTTTAGTTTATAAAGTAGGTTGGGCCTCTGTTTAGATGTCCCTGTAACATCCTTTTTCTTTCTTGGATGGCATTCATCAAAATGCAGAATTCAGTATGACCGTTTTTTGAGAAATTTTGTTGAAAATTAGTGAAAGAATTTCATAGTTTAGGGGAATTTGGGTGGAGAGAAGGATGTCTAGGATACACCATAAATGAGTTAATTACATTTGTAGGTATCGTTTCTTTGAGTTAAATATATCTATGAAGAATGACTGTTGTCTCTCACCATGGAAATCTCTATGAGGTCAAGACTTCTATTTTTCCCATGATTAGCTTATATAAAAAGTTCAATAAATTTATGTCACATGATTAAAAGTTTTAGCACCTCCAATTCTCCTTGCACAGGCTACTCACTAGACCATATCATTTCTACCTCTAGAGATTTATGCTAGTGCTTTTCTAGCTGCTCCTAGCATTCAAGCATCCATGCATTCATGTATCCATCTAATACATATTTTAAGTACCTATGATATACCAAACACTTTAGAAGAACTGATGACATAGAATTGATCCCTACCTTCATGGAGCTTCCAGTCTAGTGATGGAGAGCCTAGGGATAGGTATACATTTGATTAGTAACACAGAGATAAATGTTTAATTACTAATTGAGATAAATGCTAAGGACACAATGGATGTTGGGTTAACAAATAATAGATGGGAGCAAGAGATAGAATCCATTCAAGGTGAATGAGGGAGAAAATCCCTTTCAGGCGACATGTACCATAAGTGGAAGGTGGGTAAGAGTTAACTAGTCACTCATTGATCTCCCCGCGACCTCCTCTGTGTGACTCTTTACTGTACAGTTGGGAATCAGCACCTCCAAACCTATGGCTGGCTCTGCCATGCCCATGCTTAAGGATCCTTAAGGATAAGGGCATGGCACCCTTTTCTTTATGGTTAGGCCCAAGTGTCTAAATTTGACTCACAATGACCCTAGCTTTTCTTACCTCACTTGAGCCTTAAGTCTGATGCCATAGAACATGGAATTACTTGCAATTTTTTCCCCACAGTGGAGTCCTGCACAGGGTCTTTGTTTATGCTCACCCCATGCCTATAGTGTCACCTCCTCACTTTCTCCTGATTAATTTCAGACACATCTTAAGAGTCAGTTTAGGAAGCCGTTTCACACAGGAAGTATTCTCTGACATTTCCTGTCTGATTCTTCTGGTTCTTTCTTTCTTAAACCAGCCAGATCCTAAGCTCTACCACTACATTTATAAGAATGTCTACCCCTATCTAGTGGCTATGCCCTGCTACATAAATGGTCTCCTAAGGGATGATATGGTCTCTTTATCTCAGAAATCCCAGCATCTACTGCAATGCTTGGTCCATAGTAGATATCCAACTATGCTTATTCAGTTCATTGTTGGTAGGGAAGAAAGAAGGAAGGTGAAGGGAAGATGATAGGTAAGAAGGAAAAAAAAGGAAGGGAGGGAAGAAGTTTGGAGAAATCCACATATTCATTGCCTACAACAGAATTCTGTTTTCACAGACTCTTAGATGTAAGGTTTTAAAAGGAGGAGATTCATATATCATAGCTCAGGAAAAGTGAGGTTTTCTCTGCTTAGAGGAGCCAAACAATTAATGCAGAGGCCTTCCTTTTGGCTTTTATATCAAGCCACTGATGTCAGCATTAAACGTGTGGGCACTTGTGAGGATCACAATATTATGAGGAGTTGGCTTTATGGCTGAATGTGGCTTCATGCTCCTTACAAGTATGTTCTGCAGGGGCGCTATGAGAAACTATACTCACAATTTTGCACCAATGAGAGGACTCACTAATGTGGGTCTTCAAATTCTGAGCTAAGTCTTTTTTTTCTTCTGACATTGTCTGTAAAGGCTCCATGAAGAATGCTGGGAGTGACTACACAGACTCTGACCTCAAAGAGTTTACAGCTCTATTTCAACATGCATGCAAGGAAAGAAGCATGAGAGATAGCTCAAACTAGGGAGGATACACTAGTAGCAAATCTACCTTTCCTGAGAATGCAGACAACTACTTGAGAAGATATTTCTGACTTAGGAGTGGGTGGGCTATGCTACCCCTCTATGTCTGTCATGGTCCAATCAGTAAAAAATAAAAACAAAATATGAAATAATAAGATAAGGAAAGTGGGGTTTTGGGTTCTCATTGTCAAGAAGATCAGTACTATCTTCAAGGCCAAGGACACGATCAGTCCATTCCTACAATACTGTTTCCTTGAATTCCTTTTGACATCAAGCATGCATCAGGCAGTGCATAGTCAGAAGGCAGAAATCTACTCCCATGTATTTCAGAGATAGGACTTAAATACAAAGTATTGCTTTTCTGGGTGATGAAGAAAATAAGGGCACAAAAGGAGAACAGAAGGGACTAATCCAAAATAAAAAATGTTTCAAAATCAGAAAATTTTGACCACCAACAAGTGAAATTTGCCAGACCTGACTTCTCTGATGGGGAGCAGTTGAAACACAAGTGCATATATATATTGTATAAAATCTTCAAGTTATATAATAAGGTACATATAAAACATAAATTACTGTTATGCTTACATTTGGATCCTATTCCTAATACATCTCATTATATATATTCTAAAATTCAAAAAGGTCTGAAATTTGAAATTGTTCTGGTCCCAACCATCTTAAGTAACAGCCTAGGCTGGAATAAAGACCTTGGAGGAAAATCCATAGGGCTGGGGCTTGGACCTGCAGAGTGATGGTTTCCTCCAGCAGTTGTGGGGAGACATGTTAGATTGGCTTTGGGAGAACTGTAATCTATGTTAATGTCTGCTGATGCAAGGCTGCCAGGAACCACATGGAACAAGAAGGAAATCCTCCAGTCTTATACTACCTGCCAGTTGGCCCATTTAGTAGACTCTCCAAGAAGCTCTTATATCAATAAGCTTTCCAATCTGTCTTCTGGTACTGATGCCTAGATAAGGTTATATATATATATATATATATTCATTCTTTTAGTCTGTAGAGGGTAGTGATCAGGAAACTTGTGTTTTATCTCTACCTCTCCTCCTAGATATATTGTATGAGCATGATGCATATATGTTACTTGGCATGGGGCCTGGGCCTCAGTAGGCCCTCCACAAATGTTTGCCATTCATCCAATCCACCTTGATTTCTTGGAGGTTATGTTTTCGTGAAAGATTCTTTCTGTACTGCTTCAACTTAACTTTTCACTTCTTAGCAAATGGCACACTCCCCTATCTCATCTGCCCTCTTGCCTGGATTGTATTTTGTTCTCACTTTTTCAAAAATCCTTAGCAATGAGAAAGGTTTGGTCTGGATGCCTTGATGGGCAGGAAATAATGCCAGTTCCTCCTTTCTACTCCTGCAATGGATGACTAGATGGTTATTCATTGACTCCTAGAATTCTTGTAGATTCCTTCCTCTGGTTTATTGGGCTCTGTCACTTCTGCAGGACCTCCATATTTTTTAAGGTAGCATGGAGGACCAACTTTGGTTCCTAGTCTCCTACAGTCTGCATCTCAGGTAAATAAGATCACCTTCCAGTAGGATAAGAAGTTTGTTCTCCTGGGATGCTTTTGCCTTAGAGCAGCCCAGAGAGTGGCTGAAATGGAAAAGCTTAGTATCACTATTTCATCATCAGTGGGAAGAGAGGGTTGAGTAGGGACAGAGGGAGGGAGACAATAGGTGGATAAAGAAGTTGCCTTTAGATTAGACTATAGCTGGAAAAGAGATAAACTTGGCTGGTATTTCAGCAATGTTGGACCTAAAAGAAGAGGAAGGAGGGGAAGGGATGAGTTCTCTACTTAGTATTCAGCCCCTGTTCCTGGTTAGTCAATGTTTAGGAATAATGATTGTGGGCAGCATTGAGGGATATGTTTAAGCTGGAGCCAAGCTGAACATTATAAATGCTTCACTCCATTTGATTCTCATAACTCTTTGATATAGAAAGCACATAACCCACATGTTATAGATGAAAAGACAAGGAGCAGAGATGGTATACCATTTTTATAAAGTCATAACTAAGCCTCAAGCTGAAGCCTCCTTCTGCACTCCCCCTGGCAGTAGGGTGGTCTTCCAGGTACAGTCAAACCCTCCATAAGAGCAGCAACACCACCTACCAAGAGTGAATGATTTCTAAATCTAACTTTAAAAGTGTCTCCAGTTTTCTTTTGTTAGTGTGTATGTTTTCCTGTTGGATATTTTTCCAGAGAGCAAGCCCAATTCCTTTCTGTTTTTCCCTCATTAGTATTTTTTTTTCTCCTCTGTTCTTTTAGTTTATATCTGTCTCTACCTCCTTTCTTATGTCTTTTCTGCTCTGAGGTTTTCTTCTCCTGTCCTCAGTCTCTTCTAGTTACTTTGTTTTCTTTATTTCCACCCCTTGATGACTGTCCTCTCTTCCATTGTCAGCAGATCTCAGTCCCTCCCTGTCAAAGAGGGCAGGCCCCTCCTGTGCCTCCTCTCCCAGGTCCCTTCATTCCAGTCTTCCCTCTTTCTCCCTCCCCTGGTACCTTTGGCCATCCCCCGTCACTGCATAATCTTCCTTGCCTGCATGACTGCTCAGGTTCTTTATCCCATCTTCCCCTCAAAGGCTCTGCTGTTATTCTTATATTAGCATTGAACCCATTAAAGCTAATTTGTTTGCCCTAATCTCCATTTATTTTTCCCTAGTTGATATTAGATTTCCCTTTCTATTGCTCCAGCATGATTTTCTCTTTGTCTTCCTAATGGTCTCCGCCCCCCCCCCTTTCTCTATTAATCTGGTTGGCTTCACTGTGTGGTTTCAAGGCCTTTCTCTCAGCCTCCCCCACCCCCAGCCCTTGGATTAACCCTGTCACCTCCCTCCCAAGGAAGGCCCCACTATGTGGATAGAGCAGCTGCAAATACCAATAAGCCTCTAAGCTCTCTAGGAAGTACTGCCCTGCATTTTCTTGAAGCCAGCTGGTAAACCTGCAACACACAGGGTCCTGAGAATTGGAGGCACTTGGGACATACTGGCTACTCTGAGTCTGAAGGTTGCTAACCCCAAGGGTTTCCTGGGTAAGGTATCCTTTGAGTATCTCTCAAGGATTTCTGAAGGCCCTTCCCACTTTATTAGACCCTACACATTAATTAGAAGAGGTTAAACCCATTCTGTGGATGACGGTTCTAGGTGTGACTAATACACAGCCTCTGGCCTTCATGCACCCAGAGGGAAGTCTAACAGCAAGGCTCAGGAACTTTATGTTCTTGCCAACATACCATCCAGAACCCTCTGTCTGAGTCTATTCATTCAGGCCTCCCCCAGGATGCCAAAACCATTGAGGGCAGCTGCAGCCTCCTCTGTGCAGATATCCATCACAACCACACTGCTCACTAAAATTACCTGGGGAGATCAGGAACTTTCCACCTTGTATAGTTCAACCAGGAGCTTTTGGAATAGTGTCCTTAATGCTTGAGTTTTAAAAAGATTTTTTGGTGATCACTCAAAATTTATATGCACTCAGATGTCAATAACTGCACAGGAAGCATTAATTAGTTTATTAAATGTGAACTTCTAGTTAGGGGCTGCACATGAAGCTCCCTAAGATCCTGAATGTGCTAAAGGTCTTCCTTCTAGCTTTTTCCCCTGAACTTTGAGAGCCTGAAGGTTCCTAGCTCACAATGCCTGGGCAGTAAATGCAACCTGCATTTCTGACATGTGATTTGATACTCAACATCTGCCCAAGTCACCCTCAACCCTCACTCCCTGGGATCAAAGCCCAGTGACTATTAATCCTGAATTTTTTTTTAAAAAATGTGGCTGGGCATGGTGGCACATGCCTTTAATCCCAGCACCCGGGTATTAAGAGGTAGGAGGATTAGAGGTAGGAGGATCTCCGTGAGTTCAAGGCCATGCTGAGACTACATAGTGAATTCCAGGTCAGCCTGAGATAGAGTGAGACCCAACCTTGGAGAAAAAGTAAATGTGTCGCTCTCAAATAAATATCACCCCTTACCCTTGGGAAACATACACTTTAATAACCTTTGATACACTATAGAACCCTAAAGTTTTTTTTTTTCTTTATTGGTTAGTTTTGTATTCAGCAAATACAGTCAGTTTGGTACCATTATTAGGCTCATCCGTGACCTACCCCCTCCTCTTGGCCCCTCCTTGTTGAGGTATATGGGTCATGCATTGTGGAGTTAGCCCACAGTTATGGGTAAGATAAATGTCTCTGCATATCATGACCCAACATGTGGCTCTGACATTCTTTCCGCCCCCTCTTCCGCAAAATTTCCCTGAGCCATGTTGGGTTCATTTTTGGTCTGCTTCAGTGATGAGGTGTTGGGGACTTCTGAGGCTCTGGCTCTGATTTGGTAGGAGTTGATTTTTCTCTGTGCTAAAGTTTTTTGATTCATTCACATGCACCATCTTCTTTCCCTCAAGCACTGCTGCCAAATACCCATGGGTGGTGGCAGTCTGTGTGACAGTTGGTTTGGTGAGTGTGTATATTTATGTGTGTGGAGTGCCTGTGTTATGTAGGTACCTAGTAATCTGGGTCTGGATGACATATGTTGTCCTATACTGCTAGGTTCTGTGGCTCAGTTACAATGTGAGACTTTTGGACACTCATTTAAATATCACCCAGGGATGGGTAAGGAGGGAAATAGAAGGGTTGCTAGAAGACCCCCTATTGGGAACATAAAAACATGAGAGTGGAGAGGGTAAGAGCGAGGGGGATCAGGAAGGAAATGAAAATATATTTGGGGTAATAACAGTGACTGAGAGGCTCAATGAGTGAGAAGTCATAACATGAATATAGTCACAAAGTAGAGAAAGGGGAATTTTCCCTCACCAAGAGGGTAGAACTAAACAATCTCTCAGGTTTTCTCTAGCTTTGGGATTCTTTGCTTCAGAGATATTAACTAAGGTAGATGTGACTGACAAACTTAGAGAGAAAGAAAGTGTGGGCTTTGGATAAAATTAAGAGATACAAAGATTGTGTGTATGCATTGTGTGTATATGAAAGAGGGGGGAGGAATCCTTCAAGGATGGACAAAGGGCAGCCTGGGCAGTTTGAATTGCAGAGCAGGTAGGAAGGAATAAATAAAGAGCTGATATTTTGAACACAACCAAACAAAATCTGTGACCAAACTTTACATCTGTGGTTTCCACACCCGTGACAGCAGCTTCCCCAGAACATAGCACCATGGCGAAGGGGATTATCTGCTATGAAGCCACACTCAACTCTGCAGAAGGAAGGAAGTAGGAAGAAACAGACAGGAACAGATAAAACCTGCAGGGTGTGTGTGATTTCAGAGGAAGAAACTCAGCTTGCTGAGATTTAGAAAGCCCGAGGTCCGCCTTCTCTGTGACCTATAGCCCCAGGATTCCACATCTCTATTTCTGAAGAGTGATGATTTGAGCAAGCCTAACACTCTAGGATGACATCAGGCTAGGGAACCAAGGCCAGAAGATCCTGAAGAGGCTAGAGAGAGCTCCGTGGGACATATTGAGCCAACCTCCACACAGCATACAAGTAGGGTGGTCCTGAAGTTTTCAAAGGATGAGAGAAGTGGCACATGTTCAGTTCCCTGGGCTCCTTTGTGGCCTGCATGATGTTGGAATGGACAGCTGTTACCAAGAGACCATTGAGAAATACATGTGTGGTGTCTATTCAGCATACTTTTGAGAGTATATCTAGTAGCAAAAGGAAGGTGGCCTGATAATATTCAGACTTGCTTCCTTGTAGAGCTAGGACAGAATTCATGTTTTGTGACAGAACTTTCCTATTCATTTCCAATCCCAGGAGACCCTTTGGGATCTTGCCATCATCTTGGCAGTGTGAAAGAAAAGTGGATGTGGGTAGGGTAGGATGTGTTCTGAACCAAGGAGCGCCCTGACAGATTGTAGGTTCTCTTTCTTATTAGCTTGTTTGCTTCCCATTTTACTATATCAACTCCAGATTTGAGACTCAGAAGGAAGTTCTGAGCTTGAGGGACAGAATCCCCTTCTCTGCAGAGCAGCAAGAAAGATACTAGAGGACAGGTGTTGGCTTCTTTTTCTCTGTCAGTGCCAAACCTGGATTTATGTTTGCTGTCACAAGGACTCAAACTAGTTGAGGATCAGTTAGGGATGGAAACACTGTACTATGCACCTCAGGTTGCTGTGAACTTGTGGTGGTTTGAATGTGAAATGTTCTCTCCACGGCATCATGTGTTTGTGATTAAACCTTGTACTCAGTCCCCAACTGGTGGAGCCTTTAGGAAGTAGAGCCCTGCTTGAGGCCATGTCTCTGGGAGACATGGTTTATTAGTCCTACTAACAATAGACCTACTGGGTGTTCACTCTAGCTAGCTTCCTCAGATACTTCCTTCCTGATGATGTGGACATATGACCTGTACTTTCTGCTCAGGTGTGACATGCTTTCCCTGCCATGGTGATACTTCCCTTTAAAACCATAAGATGAAATAAATATTTTCTTCCAATAAACTGATTGTGGTTGGGTGTTTTGTCTCAGTAATGAGAAGGTAACTGTTAGAGAGCTGAACTGTGCTCCCTCCAAATTCATATGTCAAAGTCCTCATCCCTGGTACTTCTTTTGGAAATAGTATCTTTGCAGATGTTGAAACTAAGAGGAGGTCATTAGTACATTTGCCCTCTGACCATGCCTTGAAAGCAGGGAAAAATTGGACATAAAGATGATCAAACAGGGAGAACACTATGATACAATGAGACAAGGGACCCCACTGGCCACCAGCACACTATTGGAACCAAGGGAGAGGCATGGGGCAGATCCTGCCCCACAGCATCAGAAGGAACCAACTCAGATGGTGTCTTAGCTTGAAGCTTTTATCTCCAGAACTTTGAGACAAGAAACTCCCAATGATTACGCTACCTTCTTTGTGGAATTTTATTAGAGCAGCCCTAGCAAAGCAATACATAGATCAATAAAGGGTTTTTTGGTCATTTTCCTTTTTGAGACAGTCTTGTTATATGGCCCAGGCTGGGATTGTAGGCGTATGCCATCATGCTCTCAACAGGATTTTAACTTTTAGTTGGACAAAGTGTAAGGGGAAGCCCCTGTGGATGACTCTGCTGGGATATTTGTCTGTCCGTTCAGCCTCCCTCCAAATGACAATCCAGTCATAAGACAGATTCAGGCAGGCAGCTGGGGGAAAACCCTTTCTAACATCATACCTATTTCTCTTGACACCACTATCCTGTCTGCAAAGCTACCCTTCTGATCTCCATTCTTGATCCTTCCATCATAGCGGCTTTCTCTTCCATGGAAGAACATCAGTGGGTCAGACCACCAAAGCCTCCTGCAGATGCCCACTTCTCTTGACTTGCTGGGCTGGGTTCCTGAAGTCTACCAGGACACCCAGGTTTCTGCTTCCTACAAGAATAAGTCTACAGGTTGGCTATGCACTCACCTAATGGCCATAGGGCCTTTTCAAAGCACTGTCACCTGATTTATAAAGTTAATTCGATTCCACAAATGGCCATTGTGTTTTTATAACCACCTTACAAGGGAGGTGTGGTTGACACTTGGAGTCTCACCTTATAGATAAAGACTCCACCTCAGAGTGTTAAGTGGATTCTACACAGATACTTAGGAGTAGACCTGAGATAGCATCCAGGTGTGATCTGCTACTGCTTGTGGTGAGATGAGCAGTCTCTGAGCTCTGAGCAGTAGGGCATCCACAGAGGCTGGCATGAGAGATTCACATGTCTTAGGCCTCTTGTTGGGCCACCAGTGGGTTAAGTCCAGATAAGTGTTTCTCAAATACAAAATGTCTTATTTTATTTGGTGTTGCTATGACAAAGTACCTGAAATTGGGTACTTTCCCAGGAAAAGAGCTTTATTTTTCTTATGGTTTTGGAGGCTTAAAGTCCAAACTCAGATGAACTATATCCATGGAGGGCTTCACACTGAATCATAACATGGCATCACTTGGCTAGGGGTACATACAGAAGATGCCAAAAACCTGTAGGGACCTCAGTTTATAATGGCCTTCTCTTGTGATAACTGATCCAGTCCTGAGACACTAACCTACTCCCATGAGAAAGACATGGTGATGCTCCCTATAACTAATTACCTCCCACTACTCCCAAGGTCCTATCACCTCTCAATGCCATAGCATTGGGAACTGTGTTGGTTACTTTTCTCATTGGTGTAATAAAATACTGGCAAAAGTAACTTATGGAAGGAAAGATTTATTTTGGCTCATGGTTAAGGGTATAGTCTATCATGAAGAGGAAGTCATAGTGGTGGAAGTGTGAGTCAACTCATCACATTGTGCCCAGTCAGAAAGCATAAAGATGTATGTTAGTACACAGCTGGCTTTCACCTTTGTACTAGTTTCTGTGGAATGTGACTGTCCATATTCAGGGTGAATCATTCTGCCTCAGTTAACTCTTTCTGGAAACATCCTCATAGGAGCACCATTTTTAATGGTGATCCTACATTGAATTCCTTTGAGCTTGTAAAGGATATAGCTTCTATGGTGAGAGAGAAAGAGGAGGAAAAACAGCAAAGTAGAGAAAGTGGAGAAGAAGAACCTTTCATTTACTGTTAAAAACTTGGTAGGCATCTATGTGCTAGATATTGATTGAAATTTTGGTCCCAGCCTATAGGATTCTAGCAGCCCTTGGTCTTCCCAGAAGTTTTTATTTTAAATCTAACTAACTTCCTGTCAAGAAGGCTCCCTGTTGGATCAGAACTTCCCGTGTCCGTCTGTATTTGCACCCTTCAGCGGCCTCTGTGGTCCAACCTGTTACCCTGCATCTGACCTCTCCAGGGCCTGGGTGTCTCAGTGGAGAGGATGGTTCTTGGTGGATGTATCAGGTTCTTTAAAAGGCTGCATTTCTTTTTTACTCAGCACTCTAGTTACCACTTATTATAAAGAAAATATGAAAGTAATTATAGCATATTATGAGAATCAGGTTGCTTCACCTAGGGAAAACTTCCTGTACAAAATTCAAATGTGCAAATTAAGTTATCTAATAAAATAATAAACTTGTTTCTGGAAAATTAGCAGAAATTACCAATACAGTCATTTGTGGAATGCTCTCACCATAAAGAATTTTGTGTAAGGTGCTGGGGATATACAAAGGCCTGAAAGAGTTCTTACTTTTGCCTACCTCAGAGGCAGAGTGTCAGTATAAGAAGCTTATGTTAGTAATAGGATGAGTGTCACAGGAAAGGAACAGTATAAATTAAGTGGGAAATGGGAGAGGATAGTCACTAAAGTTTGAGGATACCTGTGAGGGTCTTGTTGAAAGAGGTAGGACTTCAGTAAAGTTTTGTCAAAGGGGTGGGAGTAGGGACAGTATTCCAGGCATCCAGAATTGAATGGGCAAAGACCCAGAGGTGGGAATGTGTTTTGGAAACAATGATTAGTTGGCTGGAACATGGATTTGCATATAAAAATAGTGGCAAGTAGAGTGAGGAAGGTGGGAGAGAACCTTTTCAGATTGTACACCAACAGTTGGCCTCAAAAGGCTTGTTAATGATTGGATTAAAAGAAGTACAAACAGGGATCTAAAATGATTTTGGAAAATCACCAGGTTAATTTTCTCTGGAACAGGGCCGGGAAAGAAGAGAAATAAAAGCATTTTGATAATGTGGATAATCTTGCATTCAAAGATTATTGTGTCACAGTTGTTCCGCTTAATAAAAAAAATCACAAAGCTCAACAGGGAAAGAATCAGGAGGTAAGTGGCTCCAGCAAGAGAAAAAAGTCAAGCCAGGCAAGGATGGCAGTTTCACACACAAGTCAGTCCAATACCAGATTAGAATGAGCATCCCAGCCTGGCTTCCCTTGCCAAGCCTTCCATTACTGCTCTGGACCCCACACATCTTACCAGTGCTGTTTCCTTCACAGAAGCACACACTCTTAGGACTTGTCATTTCCACAAGGGCTGGGCCATCCTGAGTCACCTTGTGAGACCTCACCCCTGCTCTTGCCTCAGCTATCCCCACAGGGTCACAATGCAGCCTGTCTCCTTCTCCCACTAGCTCAGCATTTTGTGTCTGTCTGGACAGAAGTTGTTCCTTTCTCTCTTTGGTTGTGGATGAAAGTCCAGTTTGCTTTTCTGTCTCAGGAAGGTCAGCGTAAAGGCCGAGGCATCAAATCCTGACAATACTGCCTGTGAATGCCCTCAGCTATCTGCCCTCAATGCTTGATCCTCGGGAACAAAGAGACTGCCTCCTAGAAAGAATGAGTTCTCTGCGATCGCTGCTGCCCACCTTGTAGTTCTGTCCTGACATAGCAAGAGCCACCAAGCCTAACTCCATGCTCACCACATTTAAGAGTTTAGTAAACATTTAATTATTGAACATAATAATAGCCAAATAATAATCTTATTTAAAATAATTTGAAAATAAAGCTTGAAACTTGCATGGTCAGAGGGTGCATGATTGGGTAAGGGTACATTGTAAAATGTGACGTAGTTGAATTAAGTTTCAGGGGATCATGGGAATGGTTTTGCAGATTGTAATCCTGTGCAGCAAAGAGAGCAAGGCAGGAGGTCTGGGGAGTCAGGGTCAGAGAGTAAAGGGCCATAGAAATGCTTTTGCAGGAGTTAGAACAAAGCCTGAGGCTTTTCAGACACACAATATATGCTGAGCAATATATCCAGTATAGACCTCTGGCCTCCATACCCACAAATAAACACATGTCCTCATGCATACATATATGCATGAACATTCCAATGCATACATGTACAAAAAATATGAAAAAGAAAGAGAAAGAATAAAAAATCAGGGTTTCTATTGGTGACTGGGAGAGATGCTTAAGGGGTTCTAAGACCTTTGGAATGAATCTCAATGACCTTCTGTTCATGGCCCCAGGAATTCACAGGGAAGTTGAGAATGAAAAAGAGCATCAGTTCACCTGGGTGACTGATGAGTGAACACATGCAGAACAGAGAGGCTCTGCTTTAGTATCTTACTCTGCCCCCAAGCACCTGGGTTTCTTCAGTGACCAACACACACGAGTCATACCCTGTGTCTGGAAAGAAGAAGGGTTGCTAAGAAATGTAAAGATAAGTGAAGGAGTTCCAGAGATAACCTTCTGATGGACAGGGCCATGCTGTTCTCATAATTGGGAGGCACAGCCAGTACATGGACATCACACAAGTCCACCCTCACACTAGTACTACCTATCCTAATGTTTGTTAGGACCAGAATGTCACATTGTTCTTCAGTGAACATCACAAAACAGTGAACAAGACACTGTGCTACCAAACTGAATGCTAGCCCCTAGATCTAGTTCCCAAGGAAAAGATAAAGCAGTGGTTCTATAAAGGTAAACATACATCTTAAACTTGAAGGCATTTTATCCACAAATGTACTGTTTTATGCTAGTATTTTAGAGTTATTTTAACAATAAGCTTATATGCTCACCTCCAAGAAAATGTTTGAGAATCACTAATTTATGAAACTTATAAATATTATTTGAGTAACATCATAGTGTTTGCAATAATCATAAATGCAGCTCTGTGGGCACTATGACAAGCTCAATGTCTATGGTAGTTTAAATAGATGGCCACCAATATATTCAGTGTTTTATTAGTTTGTAGTTTGCATCTGCAGCCACCTGGTTAGAGCCTTAGTGGATCTTAGGATCCAGCCCTAAGGTGTGGTGGTGGGTTTGGGATTCCAACCTAAAGATATGCAAAGTGCCTGAGTTCTGCCTGGAGTTCCTGAAGTGTGCTGTATGGTTTTTGGCTTTTGGGCTTGTAGCTTTTCTTTCTCTGCTTGGACCCATGAAAGTAGGCCAGCTTCTTCCACCATTATGAAACTTCCCCTGCATCTGTTAGCATCAATAAATATCCCTTCCTCCATAACTGTGCCTGGTCTGGAAGTTCATCTCAGCAAACCTGAAGCTGTCTGTTCTAGTGCCCTATGCTCATGAGACTTGTTTACTGTCCCATTTCCCTTAGGTTTTAGTGACCAGAAGAATGTATAAGCTGAGATGGGTCTATGTATTAGGCTGTGGGGCAAAGGCCAAGGGACCCACAAGGCAAAGTTGCTCAGGAATTCTAAGCCAAGGAAGAATGTTTGCAATGTTATTCTCATCGGAGCATAGGATCCCACCTCAGCAGCTCTCAATTCTTTATCTTTGGAAGACCAAGATGATTCTGGAAAGGAAGTATCCTTCTGATATTGTGACTGCCCACTTGTTAGATTTTCCTGACCTAGGGGAAGCCACGATGAGCCCCAGAGACTCAATGATGCTAGAAAGTACTATTGGCAAATGACTGGCTTTCTCTGGGCCTCATCTGACAAGAGGAATGCTGAACTGGAAAGTCTCTAGGGAATCTCCATGACTATCCATGTCCCATCCCTTCAGTGAAAGGCTGGGGGCAGGGAGAGAAGACCTGGATAGGCATTAGTTCCTCTGTTCAGAATTCAAACCATAAGCTGCAAGAATAGGGATGAAGATGTCACAGTCCAGTGACTCTGCCTAAATGGACCCACAACACAGAGAAGATTCCCTGGGTAACTCAGACTCCACTTTCCCCATCAAATCCATCGTCACTTCTTTTCTGGAAACCATGGATTCAACACCTACAATTTCATAGCTAAGGCACTCAGGGTCTCTGAAAACAATAGGTCTTCTGTTCTTCTATGTTAGCCATAGACCTAGGACCATGATTGACATGCAGGTTGTAAAGGCTTATTCCGTGTGTGTGTGTGTGTGTGTGTGTGTGTGTGTACACTTCTGTCTGTGAGTATGGGTGGTGTGTATATGAGTGTGTGTATGTATCATAGATGAGAGACTAGACTGAAAATATACAGGTGTTCAGATTACAAAATTAAAGGAAGGACCACACTCAGGGCTTATCCCATCCTTGCATGAGTCCAAAAGGGATAGGCTCCTTAAATTTTGCATTTTGAGCACCTTTGCCCCTCCCCCTAGTTCCCAGCCTGGTTACATGTAAATGTCTGTGTATTTGGGTGAGTATTTTGTGTGTGTGGTGTGTGTGTGTGTACACTTGCGCGCACGCATCTGTGTGTCTTTGTGTCTCAGCTGCTCTTGCTGGGCTTCTCACTCTATCATTCTGTAAGGGAAGATCTGTCAAATTCCCCCAAGTCCCAATCACTGAGAACAGGAGTCATTCAAAACTCATTCCCTCAGCTTAGAGAATTTAACTATATCCTCATTACACTCTGGGGCATACCACAAGGTCACAGAGAAAACCCTAATTTTGAGAAGAGAACCTTGCTTTGCCACAAGGCCTATGGGACCTGAATCTTGATATGCTTCTTGTGTCTTCATTTTCTTATCAGTATAATGTTCTAACAGCACCTCACTTCTGAATACCTTTGACCTGAAGACCTGGGGTCTAGTTGGGTTACTTAGTGGAACAAAAACCTATGAATGGGCTGGATATGTAGATCAGTTGGTAGAGTGCTTGCCTAGCATGCATGAAGCCTGGGGTTTGATCATTAGCCCCTAAAGTATGTTATAGTGGTACATTCTTTAATCCCAGTACTTGGGAGATGGAGGCAAAAGGATCAGAAATCCAAGTCACTCTTGGATACATAGTGACTTTGAGGTCAGCCTGGGCTACATGAGACTCTTTCTTTCTCAAAAACAAAACAAAGGCTAAGGAGATGGCTCAGCAAAGAAGAGCACTTGCCTGAAGGCCTGAGAGGGCCTGATTTTCCATGTTCAATTCCCTATCACTCACATACATAAACAGCTGGTTGTGAATACTCATGCCTGTAACACCAGTTCTTGGGGAGCAAAGACTGAAAAATCACTAGGGCTCAGGGAAAAACAAAACCAAAATGACAGCTCTAGGTTCAGGGAGAGACTCCATCTTAAAGAAATACTCAAATGAGTGATAGAGGAGGACGTCTGACATTTTGCTTTGGCCTCTATGTATGTGCTCAAGGGCACACACAACTGCATACACACACATGCATACACCACACACACACACACATAACACTACACATACTACACACTCACATGCAAAACAAAATAAAATAACACCTTTGAAGCTCTTGGGATGTGTGTGGCACATATCCCACCATATATTCAAGCAGCTCAGGCCTGGAAGGTAAATGCTCAGTGCAAAGTGGACTGCAAAATAGCCATGCAAGTGCAGCACTTGGGAGGTCTTGAGGAACTGGGAAAGAAAATGAGTCCTAGAAGGCTTTATAGGAAGTGGCATGGGAGCTGGGTTGGCTGAGGGCAACAACCAAATGGGGAGCAAGTACTTCACACCTATGACATCAGCCTTTTGAGGCAGGACTGATGAATCCCACCCAATTGACCAAGAGCGCCTGTGGTCAAACAGGTGAGCCTTTGCACAGGAAATTGAAGCCAGGCAGGTATGACCCCAGAGGTGTGGCCTCTGTTATCCTCCACGATTGGGGAAAAATCTATTCCTTGGGCTCAAGGTAGATGCCATTTATGTAGGGCAGATCGATGAATACATAAAAAATACTGTACAGTCATCAGCTGTGTGTAATTGTGCCTATGCTGCAAGATACAGGCAGACTTATAAGGGAGTGGAGATGAAGAGCAGTCTGACTGGAACATGATGCACTCCTGGGCCTCAGGCATCCCAGGATGAGAGACATTTGCCAGGTAACTGGGCTTGGCCTGGCCCTGAGGAAGGCAGAGTCTCAGAATAGCAGCTGTCTTCATCAAGGAGAAGGGAAGTCCCCAGGGGGAAAGTCCTACAAAATTTGCAACCTATGAAAGCATTGTGAAGGGATTCAGCATTGTAAGTGTCCCACAAGCATTTTGGCTTTGAGAAAGTGGGTATTCACAGCACTAATACCTATAGTTTTATCACCTTCTGTCTTCAGCTGGTTAGCCACACTGAGACAATATACCCTGTCCTGCAGCCAGCTGATCTATGCAAGCGCACGAACTGCCTCTCCAGAAGGTAAGAGTAGGTATATCTGTCAGCCCTGATGATTTGGTTGTTCTCTGGTGGCTGTTCAAGATAAATGACCTCTGGCTCCCTGGCACTCCCACATACTGGATTGTCAATGTTCATCCTTTTCCTGCCCTTGAATTGTTTTGTCTACTTATTCCTCCTCCCAGTGTGGTGGGTCTATCCTCTTTAAAGGGAATCACGAGACTCCAGCTCCCCACTCTTCAAGATAAAAGCCCAGTCATTTGCCTCCTCAGCCCTGGCTACAAATGCTACCATTGTTGGCATGGTGCCCTACACATAGCAGGTGGCACTCCATGTGGGCTTGTTAAGTTGAATTAAACTTCTGACCCTCAGATTCCAGCTGCTGCCTACCTTGATTCCTGTATATTTCCTGCCTGAAGTTCCCTCCTTCTTGTTCCTACCTCAGAGTCATAACCAGATGCTCATTGCAGGTTAGGTCTCTGTATGTGTGGAGAGATTACCCTGCTGTTGCCACCTCCATTTTGGAGCTGCTCAAGAGCAAACTCAGTGTAAGAATGAAAGAGAAAAGTAATGCTGAAGTCAGAGGTCACAGACTCAAATGTCCACCAGGGTTGGCCACCAGGCCAAAAGAGGATTATTACTATTACACAAACCAGGAAGACATAAGACATGAGGTAGGTGGAGAAGAAGACAGAGAGAAAAGAGAAGAAACCAGGAAATAGGTAGGTTTTAATTTTTTAACTTAAATGCACAGCTCTCTATCCACTAAAAACAAATTTCCCAGACAAGTGTGCTGGTATTCTGTATTAGCTGCATACCCAGCACAATTTCAAACACACAGGAGCTCAAATGTGCTCTTTGCCTGATTCTACCAAACCCCAACAATATTCTGGATTCCTACATAAAGTCCACAGACAATCCATTCCCCTGAAACTGAATTTTATGATAAAATGAAGCAAGAAGCCCATTTCTAGATGGGGCTACCTAATGGCTGATGACAGCTGAGTGGGTCTAGGTCAGCCCTTCTCAAAAATGTGTCCCTCCATTTGATCTCAGTACTAATGTGTGATGAGCCTACTATTTTTGTATGTGGAATAGTAAAAGGTATCTCCTTACTTTCAAAAGGAAAACAACTGAGATTCCACCTTACCCCAGTAAGGATAGCAAACATTAAAAAATCAAATCAAAACAAATGTTGGTGAGGCTGTGGAGAAATAGGAACACTCATTCACTTTTGGTGGGAAGATAAGCTGGTACACCCCCTATGGAAATCAATATGGAGACTCCTAAACATGAACATAGAGTTACCAACAGATCCTGTTATTCGTTTACTGGGCATTTATCCTAAAAGCTCCATTCCTCAGTTCAGAGATATTTGCTCAACCATGTTTATAGCTGCTCAATAATAGCTAAGAACTGGAATTAACCCAGATGCCCATCACTGGACGAATGGATAACCAAGATGTGGTATATCTACACAGTGGAATTCTACTCAGCAGTAAGAAAAAAATGATGCAATCAAATTTGTAGAAAAATGGTCAAACTTGGAACAGATTATACTAAGCAAGCTCACACAGTCACAGAGAGACAATCATCGCATGGTCTCACTCATCTGTGGTTCCTAACCTGGGTCAGCCAGAGTTGCTGATATACCGGAATGGCATCTTGAGGCTTGGACAATAGGGAGTGTAGGGTTTGGGGGAAGGGGAAAGATGGGAAAGGGAAGACACAAAATTGAACCCATTTGAACTGGTACCATAGAAACCTATATCCTGGAAGTTAGACTAAAAGGTTGAACTGACAGCAGGACCTTAGGAGCAGCACCTGAAGTGAAGGGCCCTGGAGAGGGTGAAATGAAGCCTAACCTTACATTTCTCTGTTTCTCGTTCTTTTATGTCTTTTTCTTATTTTCTTTTCCCTTGGTGCTGGCCTATAATTCCCTGTAACAGGATGTAGTTAACATCCACAACAAGCTGTTGATTGGAGAGACCTACAAATTCTCTCAAAACAAACAAGACAGACTTCTGTCAGAGCACTTGATTACCCACCAGAGACTGCTGAAGACACCATCAGCTGTCAGCACAGACCATGGAGAGACCTGGTTGGTATCCAGAAGTCAGTCCCTAGACAGTTAGCCCATCTAGTACTGGAAGGTTCTACATGAGATATGGGGAAAAGTGACCAGAATCTGTCTAAGCAACTCAAAGTCTAAGTAACTCAGAAGCAAACAATCTGACATGATGCTCACACAAATGCAATAGTGGCACACAGCCATGGTGGGTAACCATCTGCTCTTGTATTGGCTAACAGATCTGCTCAATGGAAAGGAAACCACATCTGGAACTGAGAAACAAGTCAGAATCATATCCAGATAACAATTTGGCTTTCTAATGTCAAGCTCCCACTAATCTTGGGATATAAGAGGGTCTACACCTTTTGAATTCTCTCTGAATTAATAATGGCTGTCCTATTTATCCAGTTCTGACTTCACTCTCCATTGGAGAATCTGTTTCTCTTTTTCAGACAGGAGCTGAACCTGAGAAGATAAACGACCCAGCACACTCCACCCTGGCCCAGCTGAAACCACAGAGGAACTGGGGAAATGAGCAAGGGTGTTGCTTTCTTGGTGAAGCTGATATCACCACAAGGGTGAAAGAGATAGACACTGAGGCCACTCAACTCCTACCACACCAGAGATCCAGAGGCTCCTAAGAGCCCATCACTGAAGCAAACTTAAAACGTACCCAATATGGCTCAGGGAAATTTGCAGAAGAGGGGGTGGAAATATTGTTAGAGCCACAAGTCGGGACATTATGCACAGAGACATTGCCTCTCCCCCATAACTGACTGGTATGCCCACAATGCATGACCCAATGGGTTTACCTGCATCTCCAATGTGGACAGCCTCTTCTGAAAAGGGGCAGGAATGAGAAAAAGTATGGTACCAACATATGTTGTTTACATACTAAGTATGTCCATATCTAATAAAAATAAATTTAGAAAAAGGAACAATGTTTCAGCTGTAGGTTTCAAGTCACCCATTTGAAGTTTCATGGGACAGGCTAAAACACTCAAACATTTTGAAATTGTCCTGGACACTCCCCTCCCAGGTGACCATGATATGGAACAGGAAATAATTCCTTTTTCTTAAAGATTTATTTTTATTTATTTATTTATTAGACACAGAGAGTGGGGTGGGGAGAGAGATAGAGAGAGAGAACGGGTGTGCCAGGGCCTCTAGCCACTGCAAACAAACTCCAGACGCATGCACCACCATGTGTATCTGGCTTACATGGGACCTGGAGAACTGAACCTGGGTCCTTAGGCTTCACAGACATGCACCTAAGCCATCTCTCCAGCCCAGGAAATAATTCTTGGCTAGGCACTACATGCCAGGCAAAAACACTAGTTTTACTGACATAGTTTTCTAGAAGCCCTACAGTATCCCCATATTTTATGTAGATAAAGTAATGAGGCCCAGAGAGACAACAGACTTGCCTAAGGTAGAAACAGCTAAGTTTGGATCAAGAACAAAGCCTGGGAGCATGACACCTTTTTTTTTTTTTTTTCTGGAAGCAGAGGCTTTGGGAGGCTGGGACATGATCTGGTGTCACAGTTATTTCAGAAGTCTCTCACCCTCTTGACACCTCACAGCCCCTGAACTTATCCCAGGGATAATAGTTCTGCTGTCCTCCAAGAGATACAACAACTAAAAACACAACACACAAAGAAGGTCAGGTGTGTGCAAACACACAGTTTACAGGATGATAGCAGATTAAGTCATTTCCCTCTTAGTTGCATCTTTCAGCAAGCTCTGGGACCCATTCTACTGTGCTGTCCTGACAGTGACAATATGTCCCAGCAGCCTAATTAGCACTAACTGCCCAGGTCACCACAAGGCCACTTAGGAAAACAAATGGAAAAGACAAACTGAAGATCACTGTGGTTGAATGAATACAAGGAGAAAAAAGAAAAGAGCTAAAAGAAGGGAGGGTAGAAATGCCTTTTCTTTCTCAGTCTCTCTGCTTAAACCAAAAACAGAGTTTCATTGCAGAAATGCAACCAGCCAAGAAGCTAAGCAAAGACATTAAAATGAACCTTTCTTTCAAGCTGATGTTACAAACTGAATCTCTGCAAAGGCTCTGAAGGAGCACAGACCTCAGTTTTGACCCCCCAAGTGAGAGGAATCTCAAGAAAGTTGCAGAGGGAACAAATCTAAATTTGGTGAAAGGCTATCCCAGCCCAGTGCCCAAGTGCCTCCACCACTCCTGGATGTGTGGCCTAGGGATATGACACCCTGCACTTGCCCCAAGCACAGTAGGAAAATCTTCCTGAACACTCCAAAGATATGTCTATCATGGCAACTTACTCACTGGTTCCAGAAATGGACTCCAGCTCACGAGCTAAGTATGGTTCTGAGATGTCAGGGAAGGGACCTTAGTTCCTTTTGGACTTTGAACTTGCTGAGGTACTCAAGTTAGACTGCTTATTCTGGTGCAAGTGGAGATGTCATAGCTTTGGGGCATTATGCTAAAAGGAAGCTCTTTCGTCTGTGTTGGATAATGGTTGACCATCTTCTCGCCACAGCAATTTCCAAGAGGGGCAAGGAGAAGTAAACATTTTCCTCCTTTTGCAGTTAGGGAGACTAAAAACCATGCTGAAAAGTGACATATTGCTAGATGTGGGGATATACATGGGGAAAGTAAGCTGATGCCTTTGAAGGCCCTGAGAGTCATTGTGCTACAGGCACTAAAGCCTTCTTACCCACAGTTCTTACTGAGTTTCCACCAAGTTTGCAAGTGTAAGTCATCCATCTATTGCTGCAGGGAGTTCTGATGAGCTGGACTTTGAGTGGGTGGGGGCCAGTAGAAAGTTAATGGGAGTCAGATCTGCCTCTCTCAGCCATCAGTTCCCTTCTCTTTTATAGAAATATGAATGTAATACTTGCAGGCAGTGTTATGAGAATTAAATGAGATGGTGGATGTGCATGTTCTCAGTACAATGACACACCTGTAATGGTCCTCAAATGACAATCTCAGTTGCCTGGCACTAAGTGGCAGGATAGACTTTTGCTATAAAAGTAACACTGCCAGGGCAGGAGGTGCTGCAAAGCTGACTCTGAGGTGTCTAAAAAATATTTGGCATATTATATGATATTTGGGACTATGGGGTGGGATCAGAAATTAGCCCCAAAAGAAACAATTATTCAGGAGGGACTGCTGAACTCTTGATCTTGGACATGTCTCAGTAAAAAGATACTGGTTTCTATCCAAATTTATTCCTGGGGAAGGATCTCTATTCAAGGCAAAGCCCACACTCCACACACTGTAATAGGAATTATAGGCTTGAACTGAAACATTCCAGTGAAAAATTTTCTAGCAAGTGGCTTGTATAAGAGACACTTTCTCATCAGGTTCTCATGTGGCTAGGTGTACCAACCAACTCTGAATATGTAGAACTAATCATCACCCCTCAAAGATGTACTTAAATGTGTATTTACTACGAATAAACAAAGAAGGGCAGGAGCTTCTGCTCACCTGCCCTATAGGCTGGAGGAGCTGGCATTAGCCTGGGAGAGTCAACTTTTAGGAACCTGGATACCCCTGGATGGTTGTTTTCTGTACTTCTTCCATGGATGAGACCCATCTAGCATGCAAATTATAAAGAGTCATTGCACACATTTCACAGGCAGTGTGTCTTTTGGCTCCCTCTCTGAAAGAACTTGGGCTAAGATCTTTCAGCCTGAACCTAGACAGGATTACCCTTATAGTGAGTGTGGGGTTCACTCTTCTCTTTTATAGTGTTTTGCACCCTCAAGATCTGCCTCTGAATAAAGTGGGAGCTTTATGGAATAAAGTGGAGGCTACTGCCTTAGTCTATATCCAAGTCTTAACTAAAAAGCAGAAATAATCTAAAGTCTTGAATGGACACTCATTCCATGCCTCCCCTCTCTTTAAAAATCCTCTCTCTCTCTCTCTCCAAAATTGTTTATTTCATCTTTTGGCTTCTCTGTGCTCAGAATCACAGAGCTCAATGCTTCTCAGCTCAGCCGAGATCCCTAGCAGCTCTTGGATTGATAAATAGAGCAGCTTTAAAATGCTTAGAGCTGAAGACAGACCAACTGTGGCGAGAGAAAGTAAACACATCTATGCACCAGTCAACCCTAGCAAGCTCCTCTCTGAGATTACAAACTGTAGTTCCTGCCTGAGCCAAGGAGGATGCTCCAGCAGGCTGGTCAAAGACCACAACCGCAAAGCAGCCTCCCCTGCCCCAGTTAGTTGTGCACTAGAGAAGGTAGTTAATCTGGGAGTCTCTTTTGGACCAGGTTTAAATGTTCCTCAGCAAAGCAGTGCAGATTCCAACAGTGTGCTCCCCAGTGGTTTCATGTTTGGAAATATATCAAGAGGAGTCAGTGTGGTGGTGCATGTGTGTATGGTGGTAGGGTGGTGGGGGGAGAGATCAGCTTCACTCTTTTTTCTGCTTTAGAGGGGGCTCTTCTCTTTGCCTCTAGTAAGGTTTCTGTGTGCAGGTGAAATTTGCCAGTGACAGAAAGGGACATTTTCACAAAGAGAAAGAGAGAGAGATTGTGATGATGTTATAATTTGAAATGAAGGTTTGAGGAACTTCTTCTAAAGAAAATATGTAATTTCTACATTACCCTCCCCAACACAATATGCACTCACACACACACAAATTGTTTTTAAGAGAACCAATTAATAAATGCTAATTCATTCAGGCATATCTCCACTAAATTACTGTTTCATTTAATTGCAGGGGAATTTTCCATTACTAAACTCTCCCTTGGTGATTTTTTTGCCTTATTTATATATTTTTCCAGTTTCACTAATAGTGAGGTTGGTATGTGATATTATCTGCTATTTGTACATCTTAAGTTTCTTTTTCATTTGAAACGTTTCCTCATTCTTGCAGCTGCACGTAATCTGGGAGAAACATTAAAAGCAGACAAGATTTTATACATAAATGATTGAAAGGGACACTAACTAGAATTAACATGACAGGAACATCTATGTGATTATGTTCCTCTTATTCCAGGGACACATGAATATGTGTGTGGGGTGGGGGCAGAAGACAGAAGAGGGTATTTGGGGTTAATTCAAAAATATTTTCTTATGTCAATAAGTCATGCGACAAAGACCATGGGAGCTTTCAGAATAAGATAATTATAACACTCAAATCTTGTAAGTCCCGACAGCACAATGGGCATTGGTTTCTTTTCATGGATCCCCAAATTAAAACTTCAATGGTCACATGCCTCAAATCCCAACAATTTGGCTTCCAAAAAATCTGCCTCATTTTAAGAACAGAAAACTAGTAGCTTGGGATGGTTCTGGGGAATGCCTTAGATAGAGGCTGCATAGAGATTTCAAAAATATGTTTTCTGAAATTAAGATTTCAATTTTCTTATGTCACAGAGCAAAAGTCCATGCACCTGGCTACCTTCACTTCTGAAATAAGTGTTTTCTCTTTATTCTCCCCAGCCACGTCCCTCCCTCCCTCTTTCCTCCTCCCCCATAACCTCTTTTATACTGTCTTTTCCCCTTTATTCTGTCCTGTCTTTCTCTCTCACACTAACATATTCTGGAGGATGTCATTGATTACACTGTTTACTGCAAGGTTGAGGTATGAGACGGCGTGAGACGGCACGTCATCGTAAGCAAAGCTTCACCTGTATTCCCAACTCCATCAATAATTACAGAACAAGATTTGTAAATTTTTCTTACAGTTAGCTCGTCTAAAAACTGAGTCATTTATTCTGAGTATATTAAGTTTCAAAGATCTTACTCTTTGCCCAAAATTAGCAAGCAGGGGGACGTGCTCCAAAATGAAGTCAGCGCATAAACGGCTAGTGAATATGGTCATGGAAAAATGTATGACCTTAAAAGTTGCACTTGATAAAATTAGAGGTTTGAGGCATTCTATAAAATTTTGATTTATCATATTAATAGATGATCTCCTTTGAACCAAAATATTTCTTCATAATTAAAATTCCACAAGACTGATTTTTGTTTCATTTCCTTCACTTTCTTTGTCCTCTTCAGAAAAAATTACGCAAAGTTCTTTGGTTTGCAGATTGATAAAATTAATTAACCTTTCTTTTACCTCAAGAAGGTCCCAAATAAATGCTTCCAATAGACATCAAAAAAGTGTCAATTAGAAATAATTACTTCTTATCAGTCAGTGGGGCAATTAAAGTGACAAAGCTTGAAAAGATACTTATCTTAAAACTAATTCACAAGGTAGCCAAATTATCTCCTAATTAACTTGCATTGAGGAGGGCGGGAGTATGGACCATCTTGAAACAAAGATGAATTGAGGAACCCCAATACCTCTTTATGTTCCTCAATGCCATTTCTCCTCCCAAGAAAATCCCCTTCAAGTCAAACAAGAAAGCTGAAAAGAAAATAGATCCAAATGGAGTTATAAGTCTTTCCTCCAAGTCCAAGCCAGAAGGACTTTATATCTCAGACTGGGAACTTACATGTGTCCCTTCTTCTTGATCTTAATTCGTGCTTCTCATTTTACAGTTTTCATGACCTATTTTCAGGACGAGGTGGAGAGGTTTAAGACAAGTTATCTTATGTAACCTTTAATAGCGATTTCCTTGCTTTCACTAAACACTTCATCGAAAAGCAGTATTATTTGCATTTTAATATTTATGTGACATTGATCAATTTTCGTGTATCTTTCAGTACTTTCTTTTTCTCTAAAATGTTTCTATTGCAGAGGACTTTCCCCCCTGATGCAACAAAAGGTCGTGCGGATATTACAGAACGTTTAGCCCATCGCTGACTTACGAGCATTAAAATAATTGGCTTGTATCGCACTGTACCATTCCTTCAGAATAAAGCTGTGATGTTAAGGCTTTTCTGTAAATTTAGATTAGCTGAGGATAAGCTGAGAGAAAGCTGCCAGAGCCTGGGCGGGAGAGTGGAGGAAAGTTTTTCAGGGGAACTGTGATCGTTGCGAATGTGGAGCACAGCCTCGCTCTGACGAAAAGTGTGGTGGAGTCCGCTCCAGATGAAACTTACACCTGTGGACTCCACGTACAGCAAACTCAGAAATCAAGGTGTCCAAGACATGTGCAACCAGTCGCTAAAATCTAAAGAATGGACTTATAAAAACAAGAGGGTCAGCTGATGAATTCATCTTTAATGTGGGTCACCGTATCAAGTAAACTGATCATCTGCCCTGCTCAATTGTGCCAATAGTGACCAGAATTTGGGGGAACCTACGCAACTTTCTTCTTTTAAGCACTAAATTGAATGGATGGAGAAAGACCCTTTTCCCCTTCCTGGTGGTTTTATATCTTCATTTGTTTTAGGGAGGCCTCCCTGGCTTCCCCAAACAGAAAGATACCTGGCAGGGCCAGGGGCAGAGGGATCTGTCTCAAACTCAAAGTCCATTTGCATCTGATCTAATGGGAAAGTTTTCTTATCAACTGGCTCAGTTGCGAATTGAGAATAATGTAAAAGTAAATTGTGCCATTTGTCTTTGTTTCCTTTATTTCCATGTATTCTAAGTAGTGTTTCTAGAATGAAAATAAGCCAACCAGAGGAACCATGACATCCTTATTTATCTAGCAGAGTCCCAGAGAAAGAGTTCTATGCAATCCAGTAAATTTGAGGTCCCAAGACACCCCTGTTATTGCCAGAAAGGTCCGGAGAAAGTCCGCGGGTGTAAACCCGCAGCCCTAAGAGCCTAGCAGAAGAGGTCAGGAGCAGACAGACCTGGGATCCAGCTCAGGGTACCTTGTGCTAGGCCTGGGACATTGTCCTGCTCCCCAGGCTGGGGCGACTCCCTGCAATTCACTGCAGTTTGACTCAAGTCTGAGGTGCTAAAATTTTGCCCTGGTCTTAAAAGTAGCATAGGAGCGCGCCTGGCCTGTGGGAGCAGCCGGATAAGGGGTGCAAGTTTCACCAGATCCGGGGCCTGGCAAGCCATCTGTACCAGAGACGGGCGTGTGGTGAGGTCTTCAAGCGGCAGCCCTCTCCCATGACCCACACCCGGCCAGCTAGCGGCTGGGACAGTTCTGGCTTCATTTTCGGAGGGGAGCAGGGGCCGGGAGGGAGCAGCCTGCTAACTCCCTGGCGGACCTAAAGCGAACCGGGTAGGGAAAACCTTTCAGCGCCCCAGGAGGTTGCCGATGCCCCGCCTAGTGTGGCCACGACCCTAGAATTGAGGATTAGCTAGATCCCCGTGGTGCTCTCCTGGCTAAATAGAGATCTCAGTCTCGCGCCCTGCTGGATTCGACCCTCCTTATTATAACAAATGTCCGGTTTGCTGCGCGGGACTTCATATTCGCCGAAAATTCATCTGAAATATTGATTTCCTCTCACTTTGTCGGCCCCAATCGATAGCGATGCGCCCTGGCCCCATAAATCGCCTTCCTCGCTCCCGGCCGGGCTTCATTCATCACCGCGGGCCGAGTCGCGCCTCCACCCGCTGTCCGCACTGGCTAGCGTCTGGGTAGCGGCGCCCACCGCGTCCACCAGCCTCTACACAGGGGCTCCTTTTTTTTTCCGGGCAGACCCCTCCGGCCTGGGGATATGAGAGGGGAGAACAGGCATACCTGGTGGGAGGGAGCTCTACAGCTTTTGAAGGCCCTGGGCCTGGACGCAGGTGTGGAGGCGGATGGGGATCCCTTGGCTCTTTAATCCCCAGCAGCGGGTGCCCAGAGCGCGAGTCCCCGCCTGCCCCATGCCGGCAAGCAGTCATCAGAGGGCATCAGAGTGCAGCACCGGTTCCCAGACTAGGGACCACCAACTCCTTTCCCATGGGTTTGAGACAAGCAGGGGCGAACTGAGTGGGTAGAGGGACGCTGTCCAGTTTAGGGGAGTCACCGGGAAAAACTGCGCGTACCTGGAGACCAGGGAGTAGAGGTGGGGGCCAAGGAGCTGCAAGTACAATCCCCGCACGGCCCAGGCCCTGAGAGCTTGTACAATGTCCATCCTAATGGACCCTGCAAGATGGTTGTGTGGCTCAAAAAACATCCCTTGTGACCCCACAGAGAAACCCTCACGGCTCAGTGTGGTCCGCTGATAAACTGAGGCCTGGGGAGAGCAACTCAGCCAGGCCAGAGGGCACCCGAGAAGAGAAGAGGGACGTCCCCAGCGGCGTGCCAGGCCGGAGGCGCCCCTGGCTGCGTCCCCGTGCAGGTGGGTCCCGCTGGCCTCCAGCGTCAGCTGTCTAGCCGCAGCGACCGATCACGCACAATGCAGGCAGCGCGGGGGCTCAGAGGTCCTGGCCCCGCCGCGTCCTTACCGGATCTGATGGAGTTGTGAGGCATCGCCGGGAGTCTTTCACCGCCTGTAGAGCACTCGTAGCTTCCTTACATAGGCGCAGCCACCCAGCACAGACCTACAGGAAGGGGCATGAGATTTGAAGTCCCAGTGCCGTCTCCCCAGGTCCCTTCACTTAGATTTTCACTGCATCCTAATTGTAGGAGATTTTTTAGGCAAAGTGAGGCCTGGCCTGGCTAATATTGCTGCTACATGATCCGCGATTTGGGGTGCTCTGAGGAAACCCCAAACACCAGTTTAGGTCCCTTGTACCTTTACTAACCAGAGCCTCATCCCACGTAACTTGAGAGGGAACCCGCTGCCAGTTTTCTGGGACCCTGTGTCCTTTCTCTCATGTCCAGTCTCTCCTTGCCAGCTCCTTGCTAACCCTGGGCAACATACCTGGCCGGCTGGCCACAGACCCTCCCTGCCTGGGTCTGCCAGTGAGGGTGCCCTGGGCCCGATGTCTCTTCAGTCTTCTGAAGTTTGCTCCCATCTACCCGGCATCGCCTACCAGTTTTATCCCACCGAAGCCCCGGGAGTTGGGTCTGGCGAGGCTCGCAGGCCACGGATTGGCTGGCTGGCTGGGTGCAGGGGGGTGCGGGAAGGGGAGGATTTTGCAAGGGGGACATGGCTGAGTGGACTCAGGAGTTAGAAACATTTGCTGGAGCTTCTGTTACCAGCGAAGGGAAGAAAGAGAGGCAGCTGAGCCCTAACTCAGCAGGCCTGGAAATACTGGAGAAGTGGGAGATGGGAGCCTTAGGACCTGTAAACTAGGTTGTCTGGGGCCTCTTGGGGTTGCTGACCACCAGAGTGAGCTCAAGGTCCTTTTTCACCACTAGGCAACCCTCCTCACCCTTTGCTATGGAGAAGCAGCCCTGTCCTTTCTAGCAGGGGACTTGTTTGGGGACATGGTTCTTTGAGTAGAAGCTTGCTCACATAGCTACAGGCAGGATGGTCCAGCTTTCTCATCACTGGTATGAGCTTCTTGCCGAGGAACCCCCACCCCCCACTCCCAACAAGTCCGCAGCCACTTCCTTGCTGCCACACAAGCAGGATGCCTCTTCATCCATTATTAGGTTGAGGAAAATTACCACTACCCATGCCACCAGCATACTTCTCACTTCCCAGGCAGGCATATAGCTGTCTGTTCTTTCTTGCTCCTTGTGAATTCTGAAGAGTTTGGAGGAAGTGTAGTGAGGGCTTAGATTTCTACTCATCCTGAGTCTTAGAAAGGGACAGGCCTGGGCTGACCTATGGCCAGATTGTGGGGATCAGCAGCTCTGCAACCAGTGTGAGGCGTGGGTGTGGGTAAGAAGGAATTCTTTATATAGGGATGAGAGGTCTTCAGTGACGTTGCCATGCACGGCCACCTACTTCTTCAGAGACACTTTCTGTCAGGGAATCAGTGTGCAAGAGGACACTGAACATGTGGGAACAGATGTTCTGGAGCATTTACAGGCCAGTGAGCCACTTCTTAATCTCAAGTCAGATCTCTGCACTCCAGAACACAGCCCTGAAGGCCTGGAGGGACTGTGCTGCCTACAGGGGCTGTTCTGGGAATCTGGAGGCTAATGTACAAGACTGAGAGGAAACAGAGGATACTGTATGTTCAGCCAGATGTGTGTATGCATCTATGTGTGAAAACTCATAGCTTTCAAAATTGTTTATTTATTTATTTTGAGGTAGGGTCTCACTCTAGCCCAGGCTGACCTGGAATTCACTTTACAGAGTTCTCTACAAGCTGGTCTCATATTCACCATGATTCTCCTTCCTCATCCTCAGCCTCCAGAGTACTGGGATTAAAAGCATGAGCAACCACACCCAGTTTATAAACAGCTTCATTGTTTTAAATGTTTTTCTAAAGTTGTTATTTAAAATTGCTTTGTGTTTTGGGGTCAGATCCGCTTGGCAAAAGAAGATAGAAGGGTCTCAAGATGGATGAAGTGGACCTGGACATAGGATCCCAGGACCCCATGGGCCATTATGCAGACCTAGCTTCTACACTGACATGGTAGGGGAAACTAGGATGAGGAAGCTATAGCACAGACACTCTGCTGCCTCTGGCAGGGAGGCAGCACTCCAGGCTCCCTGACAAGCTTTACCCACACAGTTTTCAAAATTTCAGAGAGACTATGGAAGCCAAGGGTCCAATATTTATCAAAACCCATGCATGTATTCTGGCCAATGTTCATTTTACCAAGTGACAAAAGTCTTCCTCTTTCTTTTCACTTTTTTGTCAAAACAGCAAATGATTAAAGCATTCTGATTTTTTTAAGATGAAAGTGTAATATATTCCTGTGTACAGCTACCTATGGAGGAAAAAAATTGATTGACCTCAAAAGCACCTTCTTTGTAGGCTGCAGCTGACAGAGCAAGTAGCCAGGAAGACTCTTAGCAGGGTGGATCTTGTGGAACCAACAAGCAGCAAGAACACCATGAGCCCCTGAAGGAGAGATGAAGAAAACTGGCCCTGTTTTCTGATTAGAACTGAAATCAGGCCTGGATTCCTTGGCACCTCCTGAGACCCTGGCCAGAGAAATGTTACTAAACAGTACCCCAAATCTGCTTCTCTGGGGTTGGTCTCTTCCTTTGAAAACTAATGAGTTTGAAAGGCAGATATTTTTACCCCAAATTTTTCTTCAAGGTTTTAAAATCTCAAGGGTCCCTTTGACTTTGTTTTAGATTTGAAAACACATTTGCATCTTAACTCTTAGTTCAGTAGGAAACTGACAGCTGTCTTTCCCAGACCAACACTTCCTCCTCTACTTCTTAGATGCACAGTCCAGAAAGTTTCTGACAAGATTATCAATAAGAACCTGTAGTTTAAGTTCAGTTACAATTTGTCTTGTTTTCATTTAAGTTCTTTTCTTTTTTGTCTTATAAAATAAAATGAAATTAAAAACTTCATTAAAAATTTACATAGTCCTCTCCTATTACCTTCCCTTATTCACCTTCCCTTACCCCATTCTACTGAATCCTGACGTTTTTACTACTACCTCTTATATATTGGTGCAAATTTGTTCTTGCTCTCCTTCATCATCCACTACAACCTGTTGGTATTATTATTATTATTCAGATTATTCAATATTTTTCAGATATAAGTTACAATTTTTACACTTACTGTTTTTCAAGAAAACTTAATTTGTTGCCAATATTAAAATGCTAAAGTATAGAATAATGCTGACTTGCCTTTAAAAACTTGAGATATCTGGTTATGGATTTGAGTGTTTCTTTGTTAAAATAAATATTTCTTTATGTTTAGACTTCCAGCTATCTCAGGTCAATGCAACCATCTTAGGCAACAATCTGTGATAAAGTCAGTAAGGTTTTGAGTTTGCATTATATTCCATGACTTTAATGCTATGTCGATCTGATGAACTTTCAAAAGATAGGCATTTTTTCAGGTTTCCACTGGAATCCACAGTGCTGGTAGTAGTGGGATGAACTTTCTGGTTTGCCTCAGATGAAACCAGTTCTGAGATTTTTTTCAGTGCTAAAATTAGGGCTATCCTGGAAAACCAGGCTGTTAGTCATAGTGCTGATTTAGAAGGGTATAGTTTGGGGTCTTTTGATTGCCCAGAGTTTCTACTGGGTGAGCGTTTGATTGTACAGGTGGAACCCTAGAACCTGCTAGCTCAGGTGACTCAACCCTTGTACTCCAGTATGCTCTATTGGTCTTCCTATATCACAAATCTTCCCCTTTGATATAAAGGCAGACTTCCTGGAGACCCACCATGGCACAAGACCCGTGCTCCAACAGTCCTTGCCTATCCCCTATATGATGAGCCATTCTCAGGGACCACACTGCATTCTTTTTCTTTCTTTTTTTTTCCTCCTTTGGTTTTTTTTGAGGTAGGGTCTCACTCTAGCTCAGGCTGACCTGGAATTCACTATGTAGTCTCAGGGTGGCCTCCTACCTCTGCCTCCCAAGTGCTGGGATTAAAGGTGTGTGCCACCACACCTGGCCATTCTTTTTCTTTAAAAAAGTTTTTTTGAGCTGGATTGATTGCTTAATGGTTACGACACTTGCCTGTGAAGACTAAGGACTCAAGTTCAGTTCCCAAGTACCCATGTAAAGCCAGAGGTGGCTCATGCAGATGGAGTTTGTTTGCAGTGGCTTGAGACCCTGGATCACTCATTCTCTCTCTACTGCCTTTCTCTTTCTGTCTGTCAAATTAATAAAAAAATCAAAAACTTTATTGACAACTTCCATAAGTATAGACAATAAACCATGATAATTCCCTCCCACCACCCCTACTTCCCCCTCCCAAATCCACCCTACATTGCATCCCTTCTTCTTTCCAGTTAGTCTCTCTTTGATTGATGATGTCATCATTTATTCCTCCTATTATTCAGGTCTTGTGTAGGTAGCATCAGCCACTGTGAGGTCATGAAAATCAAGGCCATTTTCTCTTAAGACAGCATTGTAAGCAGTCCTACCTTTTCTTTGGCTCTTACATTCTTTCTGCCACCTCTTCCACAATGAACCCTGAGCCTTGGAGGGTGTGATAGAGATGTCTTACTTCATGCTGAACACTCCAATGCTACTTCTTCTCAGCACTAAAGTGAGTTTTGATTCACCCCAGTGGTCACCACCATCTGAAAAGAGAAGCTTCTCTAGCCAAAAGTAAGAATAGCATTAATATATGGGCATAAGCATACGTGTTCAGAGGGCAGTTTGGTGGGGATAATATATCCATTTAGCCAGACAACAGCAGTCATTACTTCTCTAGGGCTTGTGACCTCCCCAGCTATAGGCTTTTAACTAGGTTTTCAGTACCAGGCTCCCATGGAGCAGGTCTCCAATTCAATGAGAGAGCACAATGTGTTCTTTAGGGGAAAAACCTCACAGCTCTGCATTTCAAGTCACAAGTTGTTTCTTCCCTGACTATGCAAAATAGGACTGTTCTCTCTGGGCCTCAGTTTGCTCTTCTGCAGAATGTGGGTGCTGGTGGGGGATGGAAAGGGTAGGGCCTACCTTGCAGCTTTGTTGTGATGATGAATAGAATTATGAATGTGAAAGCCCTTTGAAAACTAGCTAGGTACAAAAGTTAATTATTATTAGACAACAAAGGCAGGGGTAATATGCCTAAGAAGGGCAGAGTTAAAACTCCTCTAAGCATTTTGCAGAAGTCCTTTAATCCTTCCCCAAAGCATAGTGAGTTTTCCCAATGCAGCCTGGGCTACTGGGAGAGAGCTTTGGAGATAAAAAGGTCAGGGAGCATGAGCTTGTGAATGTAGTAGTAGGTACAGGCTGCAGAGAGGTGACTGTGACTGGAGAGGAGCAGTGAATACGCTTTGACCTAAAAGGAGGTAAACAGAGACCATGGCTGAAGAAGAAGGTCAGCTGCTCTGGAGGGCCAGTCAGCACTGAGGCTTCTGCCAGCCTGAAGATTTCCTGGGTTTGCTTTGCAGAGAGCAGATGCTTTCAGGGCACCCAAAGCTTTCACATCACTCTCTTCCCTCAGGGACAAGCCCAATCCTGTCATGGCCACCCTGGATTTCTACCCTGACTTCATCCTCACAATTCAGGAAATGTCTGGCAGCCTGCCCTAGGGCCTCCTGGTGGCTTTACCTCAGAATCAATCATTAATTACTCTGTCCCCTTCCCCCACCAAGCTTTCAAAACAGAAATAGAAATACAGGTCCTGGCAGGTGAAAGGAGAGGGGCAGTTTGGAAAAAGCCACCCGTGGCATTTGTCCAGTTGGGTAGGTTTGGAGATGTGACCTGGCATGTGTCCCTCAGGCTTTTTCCCCTTCTATAGCCCCTTGGCAGCATACACCTGGGCTGCTGTAGGGAAGCCTGGTGTTTACAGGCTGAGTAGGAAAAATCCTCACTGTGGAAGCAGCAAGGAAAGTGATAAAAGGACTGGAGCAAGGTATACAGGGACTATCCATTTTTTTCCTCTAGTGATAATAAAGTTACAAATAATGAAGTTACAAATAATCTGCTTTGCAAGTGAGAAAATTGGATCTACACAAGCTAACATGACTAGGGGCGATTTGCTGACAGGGCCAAATAAGTCCTAATGACCCAGTCCTTGGCCCTACATTCTTCTCACCCCAGCCTGCTTCAGGAAGGAAGGTTCTGGAATCCAAGGAGTAGTCATGGTGAAGTTAGACCCCCAAGGTGGGAAAATATCCCTGCCACAGGAGCTGGTGGAGCAGCTCACCAGGCAGGAGTTCCCTCCCCTAGCCAGTTCCTTGTGGTCCAGCACAGAGCAGCAGGAGTCAGGACGCAGGAATCCTTCCAGCCATGCCAGGGCACTAAGTGGGCAGCCTGACAGTTGTTCTTGACGAAATGCCAAGGAAAATCCCAGACCCGGGGCTGGCTCTGCTCTCTGTGGGCCTAGAATGTCTGAGGTTCCTGATATTGGCGTGAACTACAGAGTATTGCCCTTCTACCCAGTCCCTTACAGTGCCCAGAGACCTGATGAAAGGACCAGAGGCCCTGGTAGTTGGGGCTTGGGCAAAGGGGGTAGGGATAAATTTGAGAGATAGAGAAGATTTAGGAGCTCTAACCTGCTCTTTGTTCCCAACATTCTCTGTTTGTCCCCTGGAAGACTTCTGGCACATTCTGATTAGAGTAATCTAAGTTGCTTTGTCCATTCCTCTGTTAGCTGTCAGGCACATCTGATAAAGAGGGCTACAGACTGAACAGCATGTAGCTCATGCACACCTATGACATCTGTTTATAAGCATAAATCTGTTACTATTGAATATTATTTGTTTAGGGGTGTTTTAGAATAAATAGTAGCATGCCTTGTGTTGGAAGGAAAAATTTTGAGTGAGGTCTTGGACTCCATTTTCTTCTTTCTGTTCTGATGACCTTCCTTGCTATTAATGGCCCCCATCCCAAAGTGAATATACCATCAGCTTGAGAAGTACCATGCAAGGCATTTAGTTCTAATAACAGCTCTCATTATTGTCATTTGCATTATTTGCTAAGCATTACTAAATGCCAATAAGACTGAGTACCTGTGGGTGGTCCCATTTATTTTTCACAGTACCCAGTGAGGCCAGGCTGTGGAAGTGCCTGGGGCCTCTATAGCTTATGCTGGGTCATGCATTTGTTGAATGGTAGAATCTGGATCTGATCTCTCACCCAGTCATACCTGGTTGGGCACTGTCCCCTCTCCTCATGAAGTGTATCAGGGCATGGACAGCCATAATAACTCCAAGAAAGCTACTGGAGTAAGCTAGAAAATAAAGCAAAGTTTCTCTCAGTGTCAGAGATCCTGGAGAAGTGGGAGGAAGCTTGGCCTGTAGTGAGAATTATGCTTCATTGATGTTGTGGTTGAATCAGGTGTTCCCCCAAAACTTAAATGTTTTCAATGCTAGGTTCCCAGCAGGTGGCAATTTGGGAGCTGGAACCTTGCTGGAGGAAGTGTGTTGCTAGTGGCAAGTATTACAGTATTATAGTCCAGTTTCTGCCCTGACAGAGCTCTTACTGATCTTACTGCTTTCTACCACCTACTGTGGCAAGATGTGACATTCAGCCTGTGTCTTTTCATCCTTTCCCTGCCATGATGAAGATTCTCCTTAAGACTATAAGCCAAAACAAACCCTTGCCTCCCTTTAACTGCTTTTGGTAAAGTGTTTTGTCCCAGCACAAGAATTAACTACAACAGTTGGCTCTCAGAGAGACTGGTAAGTGAAAGAATCAAAAAGACAATCAAATAATGCTATGCACTGTATCCCCCCCCCCACTACCACCTGAGCTCCTGCAACATTTGCAAAGCACAGGCACCAAAACAAACAATATTTGTTTGAGAGAAGCCACCTACATGTGCATGTTTGTGTGTGTATGCGTGATGTATGTGTTTTTGCATGTGAATGTGGGTGCATACATGCCACTGCCTGTATGTGGAAGTCAGAGGGCAACCAAAGTGTCAGTTCTAGCCTTCCATCTAGTTTGAGGCAAAGTCTTGTTACTCAACATTGGATATGCCAGGATTTCTGGACCATGAGCTTCCAGGATGCTCCTGTCTCTGCTTCCCGTCTTGCCTTGGGCCACTGTATGGTTTGGATTATAGACTTTTGCTATGGCATTCAGTTTTAGCTGGAATATAGAGATTCAAACTTATGTTGTCACACTTGCATAACAAGTGTGTACCACTGTACCATCTCTCCATCCCACCTGTATATTTTTCTATTTATGATGCATTTTATGTATATGTTAACTTAAAATAAAAACAGATGACTAAATGTGATGGCTTACATCTGTTAATTCTAGCACTTACAAAGCAAGAGAATCTGGCTAGCCTGGACTACATAATTAGACCTTGTCTCAAAATAAATAAACAAATAACAGAAGGCTCTGGATTCTCAGAAAATCTCAATAAATTTAGCTGGGTCAGACACTGTACCATTCAAAGTTGAGCTGAGAGAGTCTCTTTTCATACAGTGATGGTACCTGATTGGGGGAACCCCACTCTCCAGAGTTTCATACCTCTAGAAGCAAGGTCTCTGGGAGGAGGTCTCCTCTTAACTTAGTCCCACTTGAAGCATAATCTGGCAGGTGAGACCATGGGGAACAGGTTCTATCCATTGAAATAGGTGTGAGGATTGGAGGATAGAAGCCTGATCTCTGAGTACAGGCTCAGACATCCAGAATGGGTGCAGGAGGGGCATGCAGCTCATGCACACCCATGACATCTGTTTATAAACATAAATTGGTTACTATTGAAAATTATTTGTTTAGGGGTGTTTTAGAATAGATAGTAGCATACTGTCTTTAAGTCTTTTTCTTCCTTCCTCTTCTTCCCTTCCCCTTCTTCCCTTCCTTCTCTTCCTTTTCTCTCTCTCTCTCTCTTTCTTTCTTTCTCTCTCTCCCTCTCTCTTTCTTTCTTTCTGTCTGTCTTTCTTTCTCTCCTCCTCTTCCACCTTGTCCTCCTCTCCTCCTCCTCCTCCTTCTTCTTCTCTCTCTTTCTCTCTCTCTTTTGAAAAGGTCATATTATATAGTCCAGACTGGCCTGAAACTCTCTATGTACCACAGGGTGGACTCTTACACATAATCCTCCTGCATCAGCTTTCTGAGTATTGGGATTATAGGTGTGCACTCATGCCCAATCTGTCTGTAAGACTCACTGGGCTTCTTTTGGGAAGTGAAACTAGTGAATATATATTTTATTGGAAAAATAGGAAATGAGAAATGGAATTGTGGGGTTAGCAGGGCATCTTTGGGATGGTCTTCTCACAAGCCTGATGGATTTTTCTCTTGGGTATCCCTTTATAGTTTGGAGACATGCAGGTTGGACAGAATAAAGGTGGGGGAATCACCTGAGAGGCGGTGTGGCTCAAGGGGGTTTCTTGCCTCAGAAAGATAGTGATTCTGAGAGTATCCTGATTGCTTATTACTCGTGGCCAGAGAAGAGAGGGAACCTCTCAACCCCCTGAGATTCCTAGGCCAACTTCACAGGTCAGACTGGGTGACTGAGTTTAGTGTATGGTCTTGGCTTCTGGATTCAAAGCACCTCACAACTATACCACACACCACATATTTCACACATGCTTATACATACACACAACATACTTATACCACCATGAATATACACCCCACCACTCATCCCTTCACACACACACACACGCACACATACACCACCACCAACATCAGACTCATACTAGACACACCCCCTACTTTATACATATCACCACACACATATCACACATGCCCAAGAACACACACCTAAACATTTACTCTACCACACATGAGCCACCACACATACCATACAACACCACACACATAATGTACATACTACCTGTACTACATAAACTCCATCTCACACACACCACACATATCCCAACACACTCATAAACAACAGACACAGTGCAGTAACTCTTGTGAACTAATCCTGTATACTTTATAAGAACCATCCCAAATCTTTATATACCATACACTACCACCACACTCTATACCAAATGTTCCTCCATATACTATCTGTACTATACCACCCATACTACACCATACTCACTGCATGTACATCCTATGATTGCACCATTTCTGATGCCAAATTGTGCTCTGCTCTTTAAATGTGTTCCTTCTGAATCTCTAAATGTCCACAAGATTTTTTTTTTTTTTTGCCCACACCAGAACACTCAGTCTCCACATTCCCTGTGTTTTATATTTTCTCAGTTAATTCCTCTGGTCAGAGCCTGGAGACCCTTACTCTGAGTAGCCAGGATTCCATGTGGCAGTTTCTGTGCTCCCCAAGACTCTGCTCCAAAGAAAGTGAAATATATTATCTTATGTATGTTGGAAATGTGATATGAAGAGAAATAGCATGTCCATATTACATCTTGAAAACACATCATAAGGAAGTTTTCTGGTAGCTGTACATGCTGTGTGAGAGAGATTAGATTTCATCACATGAAGTATCATTGCATAAGTATGAAGGATCAGGGTGAGTGTGGAGTTCTTAAGTTGTTCCAAAATTCAGACTTTTCAAGACTTATTAAGGAACAATGGTAAAGAGTGAAATAGCCACATCTGTTTTGAATTCTGTATGATGTATTTCATGTATATGTTAAGTTTACCTTGGACACATATTAATTTTTTAGCACCTGTCTTCACCTCCCCAGAAGGTATGTTTCATGAGGGCAGGGGTTTCTTATCAGTTTTATTTATTTCTGAATCGTGAGTGCCTGGAACAGTGTCTGACACACAGGCATGTTCAATAAACATGTGCTTCCATGAGTGTTTCTTAGTATGAGTGTGAGTTACCAGGGCAACACACTGACCTCATTGTGATGTTGTGATGTTAGGCACTGGGTACACAGCAGTTAACAAGGTAAACATAAGACTGGAGTTGAGACATGAAGTAGTCTATAACTTTTTACCTGGTGATGCTGCCTCTATTTTTCTTCAGTTTTTCTCTTTGGATTCAGGATCCCCTGAATAGAATGTGCGGGTACTGGATACAGGGCATAAGCAAGGTCAGAAAGTGGCCTTCCTAGATGCCAGGGGCAATGGTAAGATAGCCAAATCACTCTCTTCTTTGGCACTCAGTCCTGCCACTGATGGTTCCATACCTCTGGGCAAAAGTTATAACACCTGCTGCCCAAGGTACATGTGACCACTGGAGCTCTGCTGGGTTGGAACAACCTGCACAATCAGGTCATTGTGCTAAACACACAGATCCCCATGCCAAGCCCCATTCCAGTACTGCCAGGTCATCTGGGCTTCCAAACAGGGAGGAGTATGTTGTTCAAATGAACCTGGGGAGGAAGAGTTCTCTTCTGAGACACTCACTTGCTCTGGCCTGCTCTGAGATGCAGGGACAGAGAAGTAAACAGGAGAAGGAAGAGAGAAGTCCACCTTTACTCAGCTCAGCCTCAGTGAGAAGTGACAAGACACTGACAGGACCATTTGAGGCACTTTGGCATTGACCATTGTCCTCCAATATTTTCTTTGGATGACAAAGTTTGCTGAGTATCAGAAGTCCAAATGGTTTCCTTATGTGTTACTAGGTCCATAACTCACCATTGCACTGTCCATTCTGAGAGAGTAAACTTCCTTCACAACACTTGTCCTTCACGGACCCCTAGGAAAGGATTCAAAGCTACTAAACTCTGGGTGACTTTGTCTGAACTTGGAAAGAGCATGGAGGGCTTCTAAAAACTGCAGACTGAGCCAGAAGAGAGCCCATTCCAGTTGTCCATTTGAAAGGGAAGTGGCATCAAACAAGTCACCTAAGTTCTTCAAGCCTTAGTTTCTTCATATGTCAAATGGAAATGTTGGCATAGATGATCTTAAGTGTAGTGATATGTATAAAATATCGGATTTCACAACAGAAGAACACTGGACTTTGGGATCTTGGGCTTGAGGAGTCCTGCACAGCTTTGGACCTTGTTGGCATTCACTGATAATTTCTTCTCCATAGCGCCATTTAGTAACTGTAAGAAAGTCCCACTCTGCAATAGTGGCATGTCTATTATGAGGGAAACCAACCAGTTCTCTAATTAGACTGCAGGCCAGCTCTATGGGAGGGAATACACGCCTGGTACTGAACACCCAGTCAAAAGCCTATGGCAGGGGAGGTCATGAGCCCTAGGAGTGTAATGCCTGCTGTTGTCTGATTTAATGCATATATTATGCTCACCAAACAGCCCTGTAAGCACTTTTGTTAATGTTCATACCCATATATTAATGCTACTCTCATTTTTGGCTAGAGAAGCTTTTCTTTTCAGATGGCAGTGACCACTGGGGTGACTCAAAAGACACCAGAGTGCTGAAAAGAAGTGACAGAGGAGTGTTCAACACTGAGACATCTCTATCGTACCTTCCAAGGCTCAGAGTCCATTGCAGAAGATGTGGTGGAATGAATGTAAGAGCCAAAGGGAGGGTAGGGCTGACTACAATGCAATCTTCCAGACACAAGATGGCCTGGATATCCATGACCTTGCAGTGCCTGGTACTGCCTACACAAGACCATCATAATAGGAGGAAAAGATGATGACATCAAAATAAAAGAGAGACTAATTGAGAGGGGATGGGATATAATGGATAATGGATTTGTGAAGGGGAAAGTGGGGGTCAGGAGGGAATTATTATGGTTTATTGTTTATAATTATAGAAGTTGTCAGCACAAAATTTATAAAAAGAAAGTCCCACTTTGCTTAGGTTATTGCTTACAATGTGGGTGGCCCTCAGGAAGATAACATGGCGAAGTAGCATCCAGCTTGGCCACAACAGCTTTATTATTATTATTGTTGTTGTTGTTATTATTTGGTTTTTTGAGGTAGGGTCTCACTCTAGCCCAGGCTGACCTGGAATTCATTATGGAGTCTCAGGGTGGCCTTGAACTCATGGTGATCCTCCTACCTCTGCCTCCCGAGTGCTGGGATTAAAGGCGTGCCCTACCACGCCCGGCTCAGCTTTATTATTTTTAAATATATATTTTATTTATTTATTTGAGAGAAAGAGGCAGAGAGAGAGAATGGACACACCAGGGCCTCCAGCCACTGCAAAAAAAAAAAAAAAAAAAAAAAAACACCTCTAGATGCATGTGCCCCCTTGTGCATCTGGCTTATGTGGGTCCTGGAGAGTGGAACCTGGATCCTTTGGCTTTGCAGGCAAATGCCTTAACCTCTAAGCCATCTCCAGCCCCCGACAACAGCTTTAATTCTACCAAAAAGGTGAGTAATTAATACTCTCTTGCTTGGTGCATCACAGGATTCTTAAGTTCCTGGCATGTAGTGATTGCTAAAAGGGATATATCTGAGCTGAAGAGTTTCAGACCAACTGAAGGCCACTTTTTGTCTTATATATTTGTCATGGGTTCAGAGATCTCAGTTCTTTTTCTCAGAAAAGAAAGGACAGTAATGGAATGACCTGATTGAAAGACAATGGTCTAGAGTACAATACCTAGGTGTCTGAGCTGCCTTTGCCCATGATCCTGGTAATTGGGGCCCAGCAGATGATTTTAATGTCCCATATTTTGTCTTTGCAGAGTCATCTTCTAAGGGAACACATATGTCCTGACATATGAAGGGAGAATAGGATGTTATAATGATTGAACATCTACTTTTTAGTACTATATGTTAGGTGATGTCCAAGATGCTGTGGGACCACCATTTTTTTAAACCATTTTTGGTGTCTCTATCCTTAAGGAAAAGGGTCCTGAGACTTTGAGCTTCAGACAGCCTTAGAGATTCCTCTATGCCATTTACTGTAGAGTTAACTGAAATTCACTGGTAGCTGAAGGCCCTATTGGAGGCCGAGTAACATGGGGATAATATAGGACATCTATGTGTCCTGTGTTGTTAGGATAAATGAAATGAAGTTCATGGCACAGACCTCTGAAAATTTTAGGGATGATTATGCTGCTTCTACTACTGCTAGAAATTTGAAGCCACTTTACTCCATTCTTGGCTTCTATGCCTAGAACTTCCATCCTGGCAGCAGAAAGGCTTGGACACTGGCAGCCCTGGGAGAGCTGACTGTATTTTTCACTTCCTGGTTGACTATGGCCAATCACTAACTCCTTTCTGTCCTATCACAGAAAACAAAAGGGCCCCTATGCTCTAGGATCCCAAGTCTATTCCCTACTGCCTAAGGGTCAAGTGTCCTTCCATTCCTCTTTACCTGCTAAAGTTGAGGGGAATAAGGAAAAAGCAGCCTTGGGAGAAGAGGGTAGCTGGGGAGGGCCAGGGCCTTTGCCTTGCCCAAGAGCCTCTACAGATAACTTGCTTCAATTTTGTCCTCCCCCTGCCAGGTTTTCAGGTGCATTCTCTTAATTAAAAGTATTTAGCATTCTGTGAAACTGGCCTTGATTTGCATGGTATGCTTCTGTGGTAATTTGAATAGATGGCACCCAATATATTCAGTGTTTTATTAGTTTACATCTGTAGCCACCTGGCTGGAGGCAGTGTCACTGGGCAGATCTTAAGGTGTGATGGTGGGTTTGAGATTTCAATCTAAAGATATGCAAAGATGTGCCTAGCTGGAGTTCCTGAAGTATGCTGTACTATGTGGCTTTTGGATTTTAGCCTTGTGCTCCTCTTTGTGTGTTTGGTCCTGTGAAGGCAGGCCAGCTTCAGCTTCTTCTGCCATTATGGAACTTCTCCTGGATCTGTAAGCCTCAATACATCCCTTCCTCCATAACTGTTTCTAGTCTGGAAGTTCAACTCAGCGAACCTGAAGCTGTCTGCTACAGAAGTTGGTACCAGGAGTGGGATGAGATGAACCTGACCATGTGGATGTTGGTCTTTTGGAACTTTTGTTTTGGAAGAATGGGCATGGACTTGGTGCTTGCAATTTAACATGCCTTCTGGAGTGGTAAGCCAAGTTTTATGGACTATTCTGATGAGAGTTTTGGAATGCTAAGTGCAGACAGTATTGAACTTCAAGGCTTGGCTTATGAACTTTCTAAGGGGAAGGAAAGACTACAGAGGACTTTGTTGGATCTGGACTACTGACATAAGAGCTGGCTGCATTATGCTGCTGCCCAGGCCCAGAGAGTTTGATCAAGGTTAAAATTTTAATGGACTGATGTGCTTGGCTAATGATAATTGGACTGAGAGATTGGTTACTAAACCTACTATTGTCAAACATATTAACAATCTTGAGGAAGATGGTCCAACTGCTTTACATTAAAACAATGGAAAGGATGCCTGAAGAAAGACTATCATAGAAATACAAATTCTTTTGGAAAGAGTTGACTGGAGAAGGAACCTGCTTTTCAAGGTTATGATTTATTTCATCCCTGAATTAAGAATAAGACTGTGTCTTGCACACCTGTTATTGGTTTCAAAAGCATGAAAAATGGGAGAATTGGTCATGAATTACACATGGTTCCAGGAGCTGCTGCTAAGATACAACATGAGGCAGGGTATGATGCCCTGATAGTCTGGAAGAGTCTTTGAAAGATGGACCATAGTTTATATAAAGACCTAAAGATGTTTTGGATATACCAGGACTATGTTAGGGCTATAATAGAGCACACTGTTGGTCTAGAATGAAAATGTTCCCTGGCTACTCTGTCCAGCTGGAGGAGCAGAATTGGAAAAATTTGGAGACTGTCAGTCTCCATTTATATTAAACTTGAACTGCAAAAGTTTGATGTTTGTTTGATGGTAGTTGAGTTTGTATTGTTTTAGTCTCTCCTTGCTATGCATTATACCAGTTGAAAATGTTTATTCTGTGTCTTTATATGTTGGAAGTATTTAACTTGTTTGATTTTACAGGACTCACTATCTTAAATTGGTCAAGACCATGGGAACCTTTAAAATTGAACTGAGTACAGTTTACAACATGTGATTGTTATGAATCTGTTGGGGACAGGGGCAGAATATGGTAGTTTGAATAGATGGCCCCCCAATATATTCAATGTTTTATTAGTTTGTAGTTTGCATCTGCAGCCACCTAGCTGGAGGTGGTGTCACTGGGTGGATCTTAAGTGTAGTGGTGTGTTTGAGATTTCAATCTAAAGATATGCAAAGTGTGCCTAGGTGGAGCTTCTGAAGTGTGCTATGCTGTGTGGCTTTTGGCTTTTAGACTTGTGCTTCTTTTTCTGTATTTGGTCCTGTGAAAGCAGGTCAGCTTCTTCTGCCATTATGGAACTTCCCCTGGATCTGTAAACTTCAATAAATCCCTTCCTCCGTAAGTGTGCCTGGTCTGGAAGTTCATCTCAGTGAACCTAAAGCTGTCTGCTATAGCTTCTCTTTATGCAGCCTCAGTATTGGAATGATCCATGAGGTTAGCAGAACACAGTATCACAACCAGGGCCATCCAACCAAGCAAGCACACCCAGATACTCTGAGCCATCCCTTAGACTCTGCACACCATATCTATCACTGCTAACCAGCACCAGAAGTTTCCAGCACCTTTGTGGTCCAGTCTGCGCTCTGCCATAAGCAAAGAGGGCTTGACCTCCCACTACAACAGATGCCTACAGACCATGTGTATCCTTAAAGGCAGAGCTGGTCCTCCATATGTGTCTGAATGCATGAAATAGGCAGGGATATTCTGATCACCTACATGTGCCGGACACTGTATTGAGTTTTTATATTTCATGGGAGGACAAGTCATAACACCTGACCTAAAGGAAATAGAAATTACTCAGGAGAAATATATATTGGAGATGGCACAAAGAACTCTGATGTAGAATGGTGGTTCAAAGCTGCATGTAGGTTTCACTCCAATGAGAACTGGAGTACAGAGGAAAACATGCTATGAACTTAGGGCTGGACTCAGATCCTTGTTATTTTTTTTCTTCTTTTAGTGATGGGGAATAAACCCAGTGCCTTGACATGCTAGACAAGGTCTCTATGATTGGGTTACAATCCAAGATCTTCTTTTTCCCACTTAAATTAAGGTTTTGGGGCATGGGGTTGGTAAAATACATCTGTGATACAAGCACTAGAAACACTTGGGAGGCTGAGGCAGGAGGATTGTGAGCCTGAGGTCAACTTTTACCATTTGAGAGAAGAGAAAGCATGACATGAGCAGATGGGACTCTGTCCTCTTCCGTGTTCCTACTGTGATATCCAGAAGACAAGGTATTATATTCTCAATCAAGTCACCTCGTAGTTCTGAGGATTTCTGGGTAGCCTTCTTCATGCCTGATTACCACTCACTCTAATCTTCCTCCTTCCTTTCCCTGTCTCAGGAAGACAAGAGCAGGTAGAGGACATGATTATCACTAAGAAAAGAAAGGGAGGTGCTAAGAGGTTTCTTTCTCTGTTAAGCACTGATCCCTTACTCCAGATTAGGTCAGCAAACCTACCCTTGACTCTCACAAACTAGCTTTCTACTCTTGACTCTCACAAACTAGCTCAGATTTTCCTTTTCTATAAATCTCTCATTTCTATACTGTGTGTGTGTAAAAATGGTAGCAACTAAGTTCCCCAAAACACTTTCAAATAGCATATTTTCCTTATAAGCTACTGAGCAATTGATGAGGATAGCAGTGATATGTTTTACAGATGGACAAAGAGAGGCTCTGATGGGCTACCTAGCATACCTAGGTATGGATACAGTCACCTAAAGGCCTGAGATTTCCCATCAGAGCCTTATAATGAGAAATACCCCTCTTTATTAGAGGGAAACTGGTTGACATCTGAGCCAGTCCACTCTCATAGAGGCTAAGTGGGGTTGATCTTTGTGAATGGAGATTGCAGTTCTCAGGAAAAGGGAGGTAAGAAGCTTTTGGGCTGCTTAGGCTTAGATCACTCAAAGTCTTCAGAAGACTTGGGACTTTCTTAGATACCTACTTGTCTTAATTCACCTGTTCAGTGTGCTGGGGCTAGTGATAGTATATCCAAGGTTAAAGTAGTGATTTTCCTCTACTCCGTTTGTGTCACACATAACTTGAGTGTACATGGACAGAGAGTTTGAGGTCATTAGTCAGCCTGGAACTGGAATGGGTGGCATTACCTTGGGAGGAAGTTAATGGCCTACAGCTAAGAGTATTCTTTAAGAGAAGGCTGGATGCCGGGAGAGAACACTTTTGGAATTAGGAGGTTCCCAAACCTGATTAATCATGTGATCACATGGAGGAGTTGTAAAAGCATTATAGACTCCACTTAAATCTCCTAAAGAAGAATCTTGCTAGGAGAGAAAGAGATCTAGTTTCTATGGTTCCCTTCATGGTTCTGACAAGCAATTAGATTTGGGGATCAGAAAAACTTTGAGACCTTCAAACTGGGTACAGTGGCATATACCTACAGTTCCAATTACTCAAGAGGCTGAGAAAGGAATATGGCTTGAGCCTTGGAGTTCAAGACTAGCCTAGACAATGGAGTGAGACCCCAAACTCTTCAAAGTATAAAATTTCAAGAATTTGTCTATTGCAAGCATGGTTCCAAGAATACGACTATCACTATTACCTGAAGGCTTTTATGAAATGCAAATGCTTAGGCCCACCCAAGGCTTGCCGAGTTGCAAACTTCAAAGGTATGTTTAAGCAATCTGTGATTAAAGCTGTGATTCCAATGCCTGTTTAATCTGAAAACCACCAATCTTCAATATATCATGAAGCTAGGGCTGGAGAGATGGCTTAATGGTTAAGTGCTTGCCTGTGAAGCCTAAGGACCCCAGTTCGAGGCTCGATTCCCCAGGACCCACGTTAGCCAGATGCACAAGGGGCGCACGCATCTGGAGTTCGTTTGCAGTGGCTGGAAGCCCTGGTGCGCCCATTCTCTCTCCCTCTCTCTCTCTGTTGTTTTCAAATAAATAAATTAAAATAAACAAAAAAATTTAAAAAAATATATCATGAAGCTAATGTTTAGTTTAACTACTTTTAGTTTACTTTATACTGGAGTAACAAGTTTCATTACCATCTGACACGTCCTAGCCAGACTCATATACGGTGCCCAAAGGAACAAAATGCAAAGGCTCCTTGCATCCCCTCCTTTAATTCTTTCTCAAATTGTATCAAGGTCAGTGTATATGATGGCCAAAACATGGTCAAGGTGATGGCCTATTACTTTTAGGGCTATATGATGATAAAACTTCGGTCCTGGATCATATGTCCTGGGAGAATCCAGCTATTATCTCTATAGAGAAGCCCATATTCTTTCAGGAGAAATTGAGTCCACCTGCATATGGCCATCAGGAAATCATGGACCCTGGTCAGTAACTGTAAAGGACACATCTTGGCTATGCACCCCCAGCTCAAATCTAACTTTCTTGTGACTGCAGACCTGGTTGGAAGCATGACCACAACCTCATGACCAACCCTGGGGTAGATTCACCCAGCTGTGCAGCTCCTGGATTTTTGACACTCAGGAATAAATATTTGAGTGAACAAATGTTGTTTTAATTTGTTACTTTCATGGTTTGTCACACAGCAACAGAGAGCTAATACAGACTTATTTTCCTACCTCTGAAAAATTCTGTTCTTTGAAATAGGTATATTATGTAAGTGGACTACTCAGAACACATGTCTATGCTAGTGAAGAAAATGTAATTTTCCCTTGGTCTTTCCTGGCCTTTTTTTTTTTTTTTAAACTTTGATTATGAGCTTTGCACTGATATTGAAGTCCTATCAAGACTGCAATCAAATTCCTATAGGGAATCCTCCCAGAAGCCAGTGGAGAGACAGCAGTGGCCCTCCTTGGGCTCCAATAGATGCTTTCTCCTGCTCTGGCTGGAATTCTGGCTGAGACAAGGATCAGTCAGGAGGGGAGGTCACATTGATTTTCTGAGAGACAAGTGAAGAAATGGAAATTGGAGAGGTAGTGAAGGTGGTGGTACGCACCTTTCTGAATAAAAGGAAAAGAGAGAGAAAGCTATCGAGGGGTAGTTCCAGTGAGGGAAAGCCAGACCATATAGAATGTGAATGTGTGAATGTTCTTTCCATGTGCCAACTTGGCTTTCTTTATAAATTTTGAGCCAGTACTAGCAGTGGCCAAACTTCACATGGTTTGCTTGTTGTTAGTTTCCTTTTAGCTCCTATCTTCTTTTACAGAAATAGGAACTTCAGAGAGAGAAGAGTGGTGAGTAAGGGGCAACAGTCACACTGAAGTCATGATCACTGAGACAAGTCCATGAAAATCTAGTCTGGGCCTGTGGAGGTCTCCATACTTCCTTCTGGGATTCTAAGACACTGTCTCAGGTTATTCTTTTTTTCATTTTGAGAGAGAGAGAGGGTGAGAGAAAGAAAGAATGGGCACACCAGGGCCTTCAACAGCTGTGAATGAACTCCAGAGACATGCGCCCCCTTGTGTGCGTGTGTGACATTGTGCACTTGTGTCACTGTGCTTCTGGCTTACTAAGGACTGGAGATTAGAACATGAGTTCTTAAGCTTCACAGACAAGCACCTTAAGTGCTAAGCCATCTCTCAAGCCAAGATGATGTTGATGATGATGTTGTTGTTGTTGATGATGATGATGATGATTTTGTTATACTCTTCCTGTAATTCAGACAGATGCCACCAGATGGAGGAGTATCCAGATTCCAAAATTGGGTGATTATCTATAAGTCTCCATAAATATGGGTAACTGACAAGAAGGCTAATCATCATGCTTTAAAAACACTTCTTAAACACACATACACACACACACACACATGGAGGGAGGAAGAGAGGGAGGGAGAGATTGAGGAAGTACTTGTCCACTAACAAGTTCTGTACATTTATGAGTGACATTACTAACCTTTTCTAGGATTTGCCTTATCTTAAAGTGAAACTATTGAGTAAAGTGATTTCTAATGTCTGGCTCTGAATTTCTATGATTCCATAATATGGCATTTATCATGGACTCATTTTATTCATTTTTGATTTATTGTATCTCACAAGGCTTTGGGCTTACCACATTTCCTCAACCACAGTTTACTTGAGCTCTTTCTTCTTTAAGATCAATAACTATTGAAAGTCAATCTTCTCACTTCATATTTTTTAATTCTTTTTATTTAATTTTATTATTAGATATGGATATATTTTGTATGTAAACATCACATATTCATACCATCCTTTTCTTCCTCCCTGCCCCTTTTCTGAAGAGGCCCCATTGGGGATGCAGGTCAACCCCATGGGGTTTGTGGGTCATACATTATGAGGGAAGCAGTCAGTTGTGGGGGAGAGGCAATGTCTCTGTGCAAAATGTCCCAACTTGTGGTTCTAACAATCTTTCCACCCCCCTCTTCTGCAAAATTCCCTAAGCCATGTTGGGAGCATTTTAAGTCTACTTCAGTGATGGCAACTTAGTAGCATCTAGATGTCTGGTTTGGTAGGTGTTGAGTGTCCTCAGTATCTTTCTCCATCATCCTTGTGCTGATATCAGCTTAACTAAGAGAATAGCATCGTTGCTCATTTCCCCAATTCTTCTGTGGTTTTAGCTGGGGCCAGGGTGGAGTGCGCTGGGTTGTTTATCTCCGCAAGTCCAGTTCCCATATGAAAAAGAGAAGCAGACTCTCCAATGGAGAGTGAAGTCAGGGTCAGTTAGAAGGGATAACCATTATTAATTTACAGAGAATTAAAAGGGTTTAGATACTCTTATAGTCTAAGGTTAGTGGGAGCTTGACAATGGAAGGCAGAATCATTATCTGAATATGATTCTGACTTGTTTCCCAGTTCCAGAAATGGTTTCCTTTCCAATGAGTAGATCTGTTAGTCAATCCAAGAGCAGTTGGTTACCCACCATGTCTGTGTGCCACTATTGCACTTGTGTGAGCATCATGTCAGGTTATTTGCTTTTGAGTCACTTAGACTTTGAGTAGCTTGAACAGATGTTGGCCATTTTCCCCTGGTAGCTCATGTAGCACCTTCCACTACTAAATGGGCTAATTATCTGAGGACTGGTTCTCCTCCAGATTCCAACCAGTTCTCTCCATGGTCCATGACAACAGCATTTGGTATCTTCAGCAGGAGGGTTGTACTATTAACCTCTGTGGGTAATCAAGTGCTTTGACAGAAGTCAGTCTTTTTTCTTTTGGAAGATCTAGGAGGTCTCTCTGATCAACAGTTTATTGTGTATGTAGACCACATCTTGGTACAGGGAATTACAGGCCAGCACCAAGGGAAAAGGAAAAAAGAAAAAAAACTAGAGAAGAAAGAGAAACAGGAAAAATTTGAGATTAGGTTTCATCTCACTCTCTCCAGGACCCTCGAATCAGGTGTTCCCTCTAAGATCTGTTTGAGGGTTCCACCTTTTAGTCTGATTTCCAGGATATAGGATTCTATGGTACTAGTTCAATTTGGGTTCAAATTTTGTGTCCCCTCACCCTCATTATCCTCCTTCCCCCAAGCCCTACCCTCCCTGTTGTCCAAGCCTCAAGATGCTATTCAGTTATGTCAGCAACTTGGGCTGATCCAGGTTAACACTGCAGATAAATGAAGTCATACGATGGTTGTCGTTCTGTGATTGTGTGAGTTCACTTAGAATGATCCGTTCCAAGTTTGACTATTTTTCTACAAATTTCAATGTGTCATTTTTCTTACTGATGAGTAGAAGACAATCATGTAGATATACCACATCTTGGTTATCCAAAATGGGCACCTGGGTTGATACCAGTTTTAGCTATTATGGATTGAGCAGCTATAAACTTAGTTGATCAAATATTTCTGAACTGAGATGTGGAGCTTTTAGGGTAAATGCCCAGTAAGGGAATAACAGCTTCTGCTGGTAATTCATCCTTTGCAGGTGTCTCCAAATTGATTTCCACAGTTGTTGTACCACCTTACATTCCCACAAACAGTGAGTGAGTGTTCCTATTGCCCAAAACCTCACCAACATCTGTTTTCATTTGATTTTTTAATGTCTGCTATCCTTACTGGGGTAAGGTGGAATATCATAGTTGTTTTACTTTGCATTTTCTTAATGTTTAGGGATGTTGAACATTTTCTTAAGTGTGTGATAGCCATTTGTCATTTGTCCTCTGAGAACTCCCTATTTAGTTCTCTGCCCTACTTTTGGAGTGGGTTGTTTAATTTTTTTATTGTTTAGTTTTTTGAGTTGCTTGTAGATTCTAGATATTAGGCTTCTGTCAGTGGCATAGCTGGCAAAGATTTTCTCCCATTCAGTGGGTAATCTATCAGCTCTGCTTATGGTATGTTTGTTGGTGCAAAAACTTTTTAGCTTCATGACAGCCCATTGGTTGAGTGCTTGTTTAATTTTCTTGGCTATTGAAGTTTTGTTCAGGAAGTCTTTTCCCAGTCCTATATTATAGAGAGTGCTTCCTGCTTTTTCTTCCAGTACTTGAAGAGTTTCGGGTCTTATACTGAGGTCTTTAATCCATTTGGACTTGATTTTTGTGTATGGCAAAATGAGTGGGTGTAATTTCATTGTTTTACATATGGTCATCCAATTTGTCCAACACCATTTGTTGAAGATTCTGTTTTTTCTCCAGTTTACATTATGGCACCTTTGTCAAAGATCAAGCAGTTGTAGTTGCTTGCTCTAAAGTCTTGATCTTCTATTCTGTTTTTATGTTTTCATTATATAGTTCCTTCACATCCTTTGTCAGTGTTATTCCAAGGTATTTATTTTGTTGCTATTGAAAATGGAAGTCTCACTGATTTCTTTCTCTGTCCTGTGCATATAGGAAAGCTACTGATTTTTGTGCATTGATTTTGTGTCCTGCCATTTTGCTGAATGAATTTATCACCTTTAGAAGTTTTGGGATGGAGACTTTTGGGTCACTTATATATAGGATCATGTCATCTTCAAATAGAGCTAACTTGACTTCTTCCTTTCCAATTTGAATCCCTTTTATTTCTTTCTCCTGTCTTATTTCTTGGGCTAGTACTTCTAGTACTATGTTGAAGAGCAATGGTGAGAGTGAGTACCCCTGTTTTGCTCCCAATCTCAGTGGGAACTCCTTGAGTTTTTCCTCATTGAGAATTATTTGGGCTTTAGGATCTTTATATAAAGCCTTTATTGTGTTTAGATATAAACCCTCCATGCCTATTCTTTCCAATGTTTTGATCATGAAGTGGTGTTGTATTTTGTCAAAGGACTTCTCTGCATCAACTAAGATCATTAAGTGGTTATTATGGTTCAGTTTATTTATACGATGTATTACACTGACCAATTTACAAATGTTGAACCACACCTGCATCCCTGGGATGAAGCCTACTTGATCAAGATGGATAATGGTTTTGATGTGTTCTTGAATTCTGTTTGCAAAGATTTTGTTCAGGATCTTTGCATCTATGTTCATTAGGGATATAGGCCTATAATTTTCTTTCCTTGTTGCACCTTTGTTTGGTTTTGGTATTAGGGTGATGCTAGATTCACAAAAGGATGTGGGGAAGATTCCCTGGTCACCAGTTATGCAGAATAGTTTGAGAAAAGTTGTTTGAAGTTCTCCTATAAAGCTTTGATAGAATTCAGCTGAGAAGCCATTTGGTCCTGGACTTTTCTTTTTGGGGAGGTTTTTGATTAAATTTTCAATCTCCATGGATGTGATAGGTTTGTTTAGGAGATCAATCTTCTGTGAGTTTAGTTTTGGTAGGTGGTATGTCTCTAGGAATTCATCCATTTCTTTCAGATTATTTAATTTTGTGGAGTAGAGGTTTTGGAAGTATGCCCTGATGATTCTACCAATTTCATTGATGTCTGTAGTAATCTCTCCTTTTTCCTTTCTGATTTTGTTAATTTGAGACTTCTCTTTTATTTTGCTTGATCAGTTTGGCCAGGGCTTTGCCAATCTTGTTTATTTTTTCAAAGAACCAGATCTTCATTTCATTTATTTTTTAAATTGTTTTCTTAGTTTCCAGTTCATCAATTTCTGCTCTGATCTTGATTATTTCTTTACATTTGGAGATTTTTCACTTGGATTCTTCTTGTTTCTCCAGTGATTACCTTTTCAATCTCCATGGATGTGATAGGTTTGTTTATGAGATTAATCTACTCTGAGTTTAATTTTGGTAGGTGGTATGTGTCTAGGAATTGATCCATCTCTTCAAGATTATTTAATTTTGTGGAGTAGAGGTTTTGGAAGTATGCCCTGATGATTCTTCCAGTTTCTTTGATGTCTGTAGTGATCTCTCCTTTTTCCTTTCTGATTTTGTTAATTTGAGACTTCTCTTTTATTTTGCTTGATCAGTTTGGCCAGGGGTTTGTCAGTCTTGTTTATTTTTTCAAAGAACCAGCTCTTTGTTTCATTGATTTTTTTTTTTTTTTTTTTTTTTTTTTTTTTAGTTTTTCAAGGTAGGGTCTCACTCTAGCCCAGGCTGACCTGGAATTCACTATGTAGTCTCAAGGTGGCCTCCAACTCACAGCAACCCTCCTACCTCTGCCTCCCAAATGCTGGGATTAAAGGCATGCACCACCACGACTGGCTCACATTGATTTTTTAAATTGTTTTCCTAGCTTCCAATTCATTAATTTCTGCTCTAATCTTAATAATTTCTTTCCATCTGGAGCTCTTTGGGTTGGATACTTCTTGCTTTCCCAGCACCTTTAGATGGACAATCAGGTAATTGATTTGTGATCTCTTGAGTCTGTAAGACAAAAGAAACCTTTTTTTTTTCCCCACAATCTGCTCTTGGTAGGGTGATTTCTACCAGCAATGTGAACCTGACTGCAACAGTGAAATGGTACTGAGGAGTGGGATTGCTGATAGACATCTGACTGTGGCTTTGCCTTTTGGAACTGATTTTCAAGAGGAATGTGGAAGGATTTGAAACATTGGCCTAAGAGATGCCTTGTAGTGCTGTAAGTATAGCTTGATGGACCTTTCTGGTCAGAGTTGAAAGACCTGAATGTAGTAAGATTGTAAGGTTTGACTTATGAAGGTGAGAAAGAGCTTTGCTTGGACTGGGTTAGCAGTTTGTATGAGAATCTTGCTATTATGCCTATGTCCTGAGAAGTTGTACAGGGTTGCTTTGTGTAGAAATGAACTGGTATGAGCAGAGGGATATGGCACAGGAAGTAAATCTTTGGGTGAACTATTGCCTATTCAGCTGCAATTGAAAGATTACAACCTTTGAGATTGGGCCAGCTGACCTGCACTGAGGCAACATGAAGAATGTAGACTCTTTTGAAGGGGCCTGAGTGCTCAAGGACTGTCCTGTTCTTCAAAGTCTGATTTATTCCCCCCTGGATCAACAAATTGGCACCCTACCTGTTATTGTGGAGTATGAGAAATGCAGGAAAGAGAGGGTCATTGAGTTTGCAACACGGTCTTGTGTTTTGGAAATGGCCTTGGGCAGTGTGAAGCAGGTTTGCTGTATGCCTGCATGGAGACCCCATGAGGCCATGAGGATGAACTGTGTATTGCAGTGGAGACCCAGTGGAGATGCTGGGACCACAAGATGGCTGCTAAGGAAAACTGCCAGCCCCAATGAAGTTTTCCAGGACTTTGAGTAGCCTAGCTGGAGGGGTGGAATTGAAATGCCAGAACCTTGTTGCTGGTTAGAATTATTGGACTTGGAAATTTGTCACTTGCTAGAGTTGTTGGTTTTGAAGCTACAGAATTTGATGTTTGCTCTGATTCTCTTAAATCTTGTATTGGTTGAATATCTTTGCTATGTCCAATGCAATATTTTGCAGTGTGAATATTTACTCTGTGCCATTATGTTTTTTTTTTGTTTGTTTGTTTGTTTTTTGCATTATGGCTCAGTTAAAAGACCTTGGACTATGGGATATATGAACATTGTTCAAATTGATAAAAACTATGGGGACTTTTAAAGTTGGACTGAATGCATTGTATTTCATATCATGTATGGATATCACTTTATGGGGGCCAGGGGTGGAATGTGGTGGTTTGATTCAGGTGTCCCCCATAAACTTAGGTGTTCTAAATGCTAGGTTCCCAGCAGATGGAAATTTGGAAATTAATGTCTCCTGGAGGGAGTGTATTGTTGGAGACAGGCTTATGGGTGTTATAGGCAGCTTCCCCATGCCAGTGTTTGGCACATTCTCCTGTTGCTATTATCTACCAAATGTTGGCCAGGGGGTGATGGCCACTCTCTTCTTATGCCATTGTTTTCCCCTGCCATTGTGGAGCTTCCCCTCGAGCCTGTAAACCAAAATAAACCTCTTTTTCCTACAAGCTGCTCTTGGTTGGGTGATTTCTACTGGCAATGTGAACCTGACTGCAATAGTTGGGGTGGAAAGTTCTGTAGATATCTGTTAGGTCTAGTTGATCTATGATGTTGTTGAAGTCTATTATTTCCCTGTTGATTTTCTGCTTGGATGATCTGTCTATTGATGATGGTGGAGTATTGAAGTCCCCAACTATGATGGTGTTAGTGTTTATTTCTTTTTTATTGTCGAGCAGATTTTGTTTTATAAACTGTGGTGCACCTGTGTTTGGGGCATATATACTTATGATTTTGATGTGGTCATGTTGGACCATTTCCTGATGAGTAAGAAATGGCCTTCTTTGCCCTTTTTGATTACTTTTGGCTTGAAGTCTTTTTTATCAGATATTAATATAGCAACACCCACTTGGTATTTATTTCCATTTGCTTGGAATATCATTTTCCAGCCTTTCACCCTGAGGAGGTGTCTATCTTTAGTGGTGAGGTGGGCTTCTTGAAGATAGCAGATAAAGGGGGCCAGTTTTTTGATCCATCCTGATAGCCTATGTCTTTTGATGGGTGAGTTAAGACCATTGATATTTAAGGTTATTACTGTGAGGTTTGAATTAATCCCTGCCATGACGATGTGTTTTATGGGATTGGGTGCTTATTGTGTTATGTACTTTTTTAAGCCTGGTTTATTTTGGTTATTGTGTTCTTCTTGTTGACTCCTGAGACTTACTGTTTGACTATTCTGTGTGGAGTATTTCCTTAAGTATTCTCTGTAGGTTTGACTTTGTGTTCATATAATTATAGACTTGACATTTTTCATGGAAAGTTTTTTTATCATCTATTATGAGGGATACTTTTGCTGGGTAATGTAGCTTGGGTTGGAAGCCATAGTTTTTCAGACTTTGAAGTGTTCCATTCCAGGCCCTTCTGGCTTTCAGGGTTTCCATTGAGAAATTTAATATTATTCTAATGGGATTGCCTTTGTGTGTTCTGAATTGCTTCTCTCTGGCTCTCTCTTTGTTTTGTTTAACTATGATGTGTCTCAGAGAGTTTCTCCTTTGGTCCTACATGTTTGTTGTTCTATGGGCTTCTTTTATCTGTATGGGACTCTCTTTTGCAAGATTCAGAAATTTTTCTTCAATAATTTTGTTGAGTATTGTATCAGTCAGCTTCAGGTTCGCTGAGATGAACTTTCAGACCAGGCACAGTTATGGAGGAAGGGATTTATTGGAGCTTACAGATCCAGGGGAAGTTCCATAATGGCAGAAGAAATTGGCCTGCTTTCACAGGCCCAAGCAGACAGAGAGAAGCACAAGCCTAAAAGCCAAAAAGCCACACAGCACAGCACACTTCAGGAACTCCAGCTAGGCACACTTTGCATATCTTTAGATTGAAATCTCAAACCCACCACCACACCTTAAGTTCCACACAATGGCATTGCCTCCAGCCAGATGGCTAGAGATGCAAACTACAAACAAATAAATAACTGAATATATTGGGGGCCATCTATTCTATTCAAACCACCACAAGTATGTTTTCTATGCCTCTGATCTGGATTTCCTCTCCTTCCTGTAATCTGGATGTTTGGTCACTTTAGGGTGTCCCACAGTTCCCTTGTATTCTGTTCACTTGATTTTTTGAACTCAGCAGTTTTTGGCCTTCCAATCAAAAACTGTCTTATCTTCCAGGTCAGAAGTTCTGTCTTCCACATGAGTAACTCTGTTGGTGAGTGGTTCTAGAGAGGTTTTTATAAATGCTATTTGATTTTTGTTTTCTGTTGTGTTATTTTGTATCATTGTTGGTTCTTTGATAGTTTGCTTCAAGTTCAGCAAGTTGTTTTTATCAGGGTCTCATTGGTTGTTGTGTTTTCATTTTGTGAATGAATTTCTATTGATTTTTCTATGATTTCACTGGAGACTTCCACAATAGGACTAGGCATCCTTGGTGGAGATCTCTCAGTTTTCTGACTTTCATTGGCTTTTTGCATTATTGCCTACCCATTTTAGGAAGACTCTTTATTTTACTGAGAAGGAAGCAAGTTTGTGTCCTTTGGCCCATTCATCCACTGACTCCGGTGAACAGGAATATCAGTACTCAGTGTCCAGTCAAGATACCTAAGCAAAAGGCCTGATTCCACAGCTCACACAGGGAAGGGGCCTCCCTGAGCAAGGCACAATGAGACCTACCAGGACCAGGGGACTAGGAGGAGTGAGGGAACAGGGATCTTGCCTACTTTGTGCTGAGCCCTCCAGGACATAGACCAGTGCAGACAACCTAGACTGGGGAGGTGGGAGGAGCCCAGATACATATCCTTAGGGCTGTGGCTGCCCACACACTGACGTGCAAGGCACTCAGACTAAGGTGGTGGGAATGGGCCAGAAATGGATCTGACTTTCTCATTTGAGACTGCTGCACCCACCCACACATTGACTGCGCAAGGAACTCAGACCCAGGAGGAGGTGGGAGGAAGGAGGGGACCAGAAATGGGTCTGGCCTATTCACTCCAGACCACCACACCCACCCACAGACTGACCACTCCTCAGTTCATATTCTTTATTTTAAACCTATCTCTACATCATCATCCATTTTTCTTTCTTTCTTTGTCTTGATGTATTAAGCCAAAACTTTGTGTGCTTTCTTCTGTCTTTCAACTGCCGCTCTTCCTTCTCTGGTCTGATGCTCTCTGTGCTTGGCCTTTCATCAACCCCTAGACTCCATCACACAATGGTACTGAAGACATGATGCTACAAACCACTGCTACAGGACCCTTTGAGCACTGATGGTAACTCCTTGTTTCTGAGAAACAGGAAACTGGAAGAATTTCCAGTTTGAATTTTCCACCTCCTGGTAGACATTTCAGGGTATGTTTCCACCTTGGAAATATCACACAGAAGCCCATCACTACAAGAAGTTATGTTTCACACACAATATCCTCTGTGTCTGTGATGCTAATTTTATGTGTAAACTTGATTAGACTGTAGGGTGTCCATCTATCTGGATAGACCTTGTTTCTGGTCATGTGTATGGGACAGTTTCAGGATTACATTTATATTTGAATGAGAAGGCCAAAGAAGGCACAGTGCCCTCCCTTGTAACGTGGACATTGCAATCCTAACTTGGACAATATCAACACCACTGACTTTCCTGATAGTCCAGCTTACAAATGTCAGAATGTGATATATTTTAGCATCTAAATTTGCATGAACCAATTCCTTTTGGTGATTTTCTCAGTCTGCCTATCTGTCTCCTATCTATCTATCTATCTATCTATCTATCTATCTATCTATCTATCTATATATGTTTTTCATAATTTATTTTCAATATAATGAGAGACCCATATCCACATGTTTATATCCATAACTAAATATTATTTCTCCATAGAGCTCTTATACAATATCTTCACAGCTTGTTGTGAAGTTGCCACTAAATGCATTTAGTCACAAGGCTTTACATTTTTCCTTGCTCTGCATCCATTATTTTCTCATCCTCTTCCTCCCCGTAGAGTGCTAATACTTCAATCCTTGCCTCAGATTACATTGTCTATAGAATCTAGGCTAAGATGCCTAATCCCAGATCATAAACTTTCCCTCTGTTTTTGATGATAATTGTGTCATTTGGATTTTCATTTCCTTTCTGTCTTGTGTATGCTCTATTAACCAATTTTCTATTTTTTGAATCTTCAAGTTCTCTAGAAGTTTTGATTTTGATATTTGAGGTTTGAGAAAGAATTACAGGAGAGTATGAAAGCAGAATGCACAGATCCCTTTTACTAAAAGTATTTAAACCTATCTCCTCACAGACAAATTTATATAAAGTCCAACTTACTGCCAGTGCAAGTTAGGTGGTTCAGTACAGCTGAAATATATTATCTCACAGTTCTGGAGACCTGAGGTACAAAATCAAGGTGTTCTCAGGGCTGTGTTTCCTATGATGGTCTAAGGAGTACAGTCTTCTACTCTGCCCATTTCTGGAGCTCCAAGAGTCCCTGACAATCACCCTCTGCCTCTGTTTTCACATGGCATTCTCTTATTTCTATTTCTAACAAGTGCACACTCCATATTGTATAGAAGGCCCATCCTAACAAACTCATGCTGATTTGATTATATCTGTTAAGACTTTATTTCTAAATAAGGTTGTATTCTCAAGCACTAGAAGTCTTTTGGGGGAATCCATTTCAATTCATGACTTATTATCAAAATGTCCTTACTATCAACTCATTCTTTGATCTGTAAGATATCTCAAGCACAACACATCCTTTACACACACACACACACAAACAAACAAACACACTAACATCCCTTTCTTCCCCTCCCCTCTGTCTTGGGCTTGAACCCAGGGCCTTGCTCATTCTGAGGGCAAGGACTCTACCACCAACCTAGATACCAGCTCTTCTCCCAGTCTTTATTTTTTTATATGTTGCAAATGAAACTGTTCTGATACTTTCAAAAATACTCATGACTTTTTTTTTTTTTTTTTGCGGGCGGTGGGTGGGGGGAGTTTCAAAGCAGTGTATAACTAGCTCAGGCTGACCTGGAATTCACTATGTAGTCTCAGGGTGGCTTCAAACTCACAGCAATCCTCCTACCTTTGCCTCCCAAGTGCTGGGATTAAAGGCATGCACCACCATGCCCAGCTTACTCATGGCTTTTGAATATAGACAGTATCCCTAAAGAGAGGGTGGGATCAGTCTAATGAAATGTGGCTTGTTACCACAGGCTGCCATTGCAGGATGCCAAGAGACCACATGGGAACTGAGAGGAAAGCCAGTCCTCTCCTGATCAGTGCTCATGGTACTGAAAAGTGCTATGAGAGCTACTATTTGCTGGTGGTCACCAACAACATGAATAAGCAGGAGACCATAAAAACTATGCAATCCACCAGACAGATAAGAAGCACACATTTGTGCAATAGTGGCACACAAGCCCATACCAACTGCCCTCATTAGAGAAAACTTGTAACTGGTACTGGGAACCCAGTGCCCCACAGACAGAAAGCTAACAATCCCCAGAGAGAAGCCCCCATTATTCTCTTGACAAGTAGAACCTCTCAGGATTATGTGTATACCCTCCTTAGTTGAAGCTGCTCTCACCCTTAGAGAGTCTTTTTGTTTTACAGATGGCAGAGAAAACTGGGGAGATCCAAGATCAATCAATTCAATAATAAAAGATAGCTGGGAGACTTCTGGGTAAGATGGTGGGATAGGAGCCATGCCAAACCAGCCTAGAAAGGGATTTAAACAAAACCACAGCAAAATACACTCTTCTTCTGAAAAGTGGAGGAGTATAGGCTATTCTTAGATGCAGCGGAGAAGCAGGAGAGACCAATATCCACCAGAAAGGAGGAAAACAGACAGAATCCCACTGAGGCAATTATGGCCCCACTGATTCAAGTGATCCATGCACCAGCCCAGCACTGCCTGCCCACCAGGTGTGCCAAGTGGCAGCAAGAGAGACCAAAAAGGGAGATTTTCCAACCTCATCAGCCTCCTTGCAAAGTCAAGGAACCTGAAAGAAAGACAGCTGAGATCAAGTAAGGAGCTACTTAAAGGGATAGAGGCAGGACTGCATGAGCAACTGCAGGCTTTCTGCACTCTCCCCTCCCCCAACCATCAGAACCACAAACCTCAGGCATTCAGCCCCTGGTGGCAGAGTATCCAGCACAGCTGATTAGAACACTAGCTCCACAGTACAACACAGAGGGATCAAGGTGGGCACTCAGCACTGGGGAGGTTGAAAGCTACCCCAAAAGGTAATGAGGCTGACTGAACAATAAATAAATAAATAAATAAATAAATAAATAAATAAATAAATACAGGTATATAGGCCTGCATTGGAAGAGCTAATCTCTCTTTCTATGTCAGGGCAGGTTATGGGTTACATAATTCTTGGTTGGCTTTACCATTTTAAAATAAGCTGTATTTGGGGGTTGAATATTGTTGCCTTTGGTGCTTTCAGATTTATAGGGCCTTTGTCTTTTGCTTCTGTCATTAATCAGGGCAGGGTCTGATTCAGATCCAGGCTGACCTGGAACCCAGTTCAGAACAGAAATCTCTACTTCCCAACTGACAAGATTAAGGGTGTAGAGCAATACACACCCTTAGGGATTTTGGCATTATAAGATTATCTGTTTGTATTAATTCACACAGTTGTGCTGTTTTTATTTAATGTGCATATTGCTCAATTGAAGTTTAGAATTTGCCAGCAAATTTCCCACCTAGTCCACTAGAATAGTTGCTTAGCAAGCAAACTCAACACCTGGATTACTTCTATGTCTGGATTGGGGTACAAGAGCTACACCTGGCACCTTAAACTCATATCCTGAAAGTATATAAAGGTGGATCACGACATCTAAGAACATTGCAGATAAGTAGAAAATCCAAGCATCAAATCAATTCACAATGCAAAAGTTGCTGCATGTACAAGAAACACAAAGAATCAAGACAATACAATCCCACCCAAAATTACAAATCCATAAGAAATGATCACCAATCACACTGTTTTAGATGAAATGCCTGACAAAGATTAAAAAAAAATAATTGTATCTATATTCCAGCAAATCAAGGAAGAAATGAAAGGAATCAAAGAAGAAAACAAAAGAATTAAAGAAGAAAACAAACTTCTGAAAGACAACACAGGAAACCAGCTTAATGAAATAAGAAGGTCACTATAAGGCATAAGTAAGGAAATAAAAATATTGAAGAAAAACCAGGCTTAAATCCTAGCTCTGAAGAACATAGTCAGTCAAATAAAAAAACTCTGTGGAAGTCTCACCAGTAGAATGGATGAAGGAGAGAATAGAATACGTAAATTAGAAGACCAGGTGACAAACCTAATATAGTCCAACATAGAGAAAGACAAGCTAAGGAAGGTATGAATGGAAATTTCAAGATACCTGGGACACTATGAAAAAAAATCAAACATAAGAATTCAGAGTATAACAGAAGGAGAATTTCAATCCAGAGGCTTAGTAAACATTTTCAAAAAACTCATAGAAGAAAAATATCCCCAAAATGCAGGAAAGAAATGCCAATGCAGGTACAAAAAGCTTTTAGAACACCAAACAGATAAAATATGAAAAGAACCTCTCCTTTCAATGTTATAATTAAACTACTAAACACAGTAATCAAATAAAATATATTGAAAGCATTGAGAGAGTAAAAGCAAGTCACCTACAAAGACAAGTCCATGAGAATAACAGCATATTATTCAACACAAACTTTAAAAGCCAGAATGGGGCTAGAGAGATGGTTTAGCAATTAAGCCCTTGCCTGTGAGCCTAAGGACCCTGGTTCGAGGCTCAATTCCCCAAGACCCACATTAGCCAGATGCACAAGGGGGTGCACGTGTCTGGAGTTCATTTGCAGTGGCTGGAGGCCCTGGCGCTCATTCTCTCTCTCTGTATCTTCCTCTTTCTCTCTCTGTCTATTGCTCACAAATAAATAAAAATAAACAAAAGATATTTTTAAAAAGCCAGAATGGCTTGGAATGAAGTGTTCCAAGTTCTGAAAGATAATAACTGTCAACCAAGATTATCCTGCAAATCTATCTATCCAAATTGATGGAGAATTGAGGACATTCCACAACAAAAACAGGCTAAAGGAATTTTTGACAACTAAACCAGCTCTACAGAAGATACTTGAAAGAATTCTTTTTTAAAAAATTTTTTGTTTATTTTTATTTATTTATTTGAAAGCAACAGAGAGAGAAATAGGGAGAGAGAGAGAGAGAATGATGCACCAGGGCTTCTAGCCACTGCAAAAGAACTCCAACTGCATGCACCCCCTTGTGCGTCTGGCTAACGTGGGTACTGGGGAATTGAGCCTCGAACCAGGATCCTTAGGCTTCACAGGCAAGCATTTAATCGCTAAGCCATCTCTCCAGCCCTTGACAGAATTCTTAATGCTGAAGAGAAAGCAAATCACACAGAGGAGGAAGTAGTAAAAAATTAACCATACTCAAATAATAGTTAAAACAAGTGAGTAAAGGGAAAACAGGAAGCAGTATAAAATATGAAGGATGGAGGGAATAAATACATACCTTTCAATAACAACTCTTACATTTTTCTCAGCAGCACATGGACCATTCTCTAAAATAGACCATATTTTACACAAAGCAAATCTCAACAAAAAGGAAACTTGAAATAATCCCTTATACTCTATCTGACCCCAATGGGATTAAACTGCAAATCAGCAACAACAAAAAAACTACAGAGCATACAGAAATTCATGGAGACTAAACAATACACTATTGAATGATAAATGAGTCATTGAAGAAATCAATAAATTCATAGAATCAAATGATGATGAGAATAGAACATACCAAAACCTTTGGAACACAATAAAGGCAGTCCTAAGAGGGAAATTTATAGCTCTAAGTGCCTATATCAAGAAATTAGAGAGTTCACAAATAAACAATTTAATGCTTCACCTTAAGGCCATGGAAAAAGAAGAACAAGGGAAACCAAAACTCAGATGGGAAGAAAGAATAAAGATTAGGGAAGTAATTAATGGAATACAAACCAAAAAAAATCCAAAGAATCAATGAAACAAAGATTTGGCTCATTGAAAGGATAAATAAGATTGATAAACCCTAAGCAAATCTGACCAGAAGAAAGAGAGAAGAGACAAAAATTAATAAAATTAGAGATGAAAAAGGCACTATTATGACAGATAACAAAGAAATTCAGAAAATTTTAAGGACATGCTTTAAGAATATATGTGCCATTAAGTTTGAATATCTGAAAGAAATGGATGATTTCCTAGATTCATATGACCTAACAAAATTAAATCAGGATGAGATAAACCACTTAAGTAGACCTATAACAAGTACACAGATCCAAGCATTAAAAACAGTCTTCCATCTAAAAAATGTCCAGGCCCAGATGGATTCACACATAAATTTTACCAGACCTTCATGGAAGAACTAACACTACTGCTTCTCAAGCTTTTCCATAAAATAGAAAAGGAAGGAATTCTACCGAACTCCTTTTATGAAGCCAGCATCACCCTCATACCAAAACCAGACAAAGACAGAACAAAAAACAGAAAATTATAGACCAATATCCTTCATGAACATAGATGCAAAAATTCTGAACAAAATATTGGCAAACAGAACACAAGAATATATCAGAAAGATTATTCACCTCAACCAAGCTGGCTTTATCCCATGGATGCAGGGAAGGTTCAACATATGCAAATTGATAAATGTAATACATCATATAAATGGTATGAAGGACAAAACTCACATGATCATCTCAATAGATGCAGAAAAGGCATTCAACAGAATCCAACATCCCTTCATGGAAAAAGTATTACAGAAACTGGGAATAGAAGGAACATATCTCAACATAATCAAAGCTATTTATGACAAACCCACAGCCAACATAATACTTAATGGTGAAAAACTTGAAGCTTTTCCACTAAATTTAGGAACAAAACAAGGGTGTCCACTGTCCCTACTTTTATTGGATATAGTACTGGAAGTCTTAGCTATAGCCATAAGGCAAAAGACACACATAAAATGGATACAAATTGGAAAGGAAGAGATCAAATTATCATTATTTGCAGATTATATGATTCTATACATAAAGAACCATAAAGACTCTACCAGAAAAGTGTTGGGGTTGATAAACACTTTCAGCAATGTAGCAGAATACAAAATAAACACACAGAAATCAGTTGCTTTTTTATATACTAACAACAAACACGGGGAGCATGAAATAAGGGAATCTCTCCCATTCACAATTGCCTCAAAAAGAATAAAGTACCTTGGAATAAACTCAACCAAGGAAGTAAAGGATCTCTACAATGAGAACTTTAAAACACTCAAGCAAGAAATTGCAGAAGACATAAGGATATGGAAATACATCCCATGTTAAATGATTGTGAGCAACAAAAATAAGGCTCATTTTAACCTATATTAGAAAGCCATACTAACATAAACAGCATGGTATTGGCACAAAGACAGACATGCATATCAGCGGAACAGAACAGAGGATCTAGATGTTAATCCAGACAGCTACAGCCATCTGATTTTTGACAAAAATATTCATTGGTAAAAAGATATAGCCTCTTCAACAAGTGGTGCTGGAAAAACTGAGTATCTATATGTAGAAGGATGAAAATAGATCCTTGTCTTTCTCCATGCAAAAGTATTATGTCCAAGTGGACCAGGGACCTTAATATCAGACCTGATACTCTGAAATTGCTAGAGGAAAATGCAAGGGAAACCCTTCAACATATTGGCATAGGCAATGACATTCTGAATATAACCCCAATTGCTCAGGAAATTAAACCACTAATCAATCACTGGGATCTCAAGAAATTACAAAGCTTTTGTACAGCAAAGGACACTGTGAATAGAGCAAAGATACAACCTACAGAATGGGAGAAAATTTTTTCCAGCTACATATCTGGCAGAGGATTAATACCCAGAATATATACAAGGAACTCAAAAAAACACAATAAGAAATCAAACAACCCAATTAAAAAATGGGCTATGGGACTAAATGGAGAGTTCCCATCAGAAGAAAGACAGATGGTATCTAAACATCTAAAAAGTGTGCTACATCCTGAGCCATCAGGGGGACGCAAATAAAAACTGCTTTGAGATTATATCTTACTCCTGTCAGAATGGTTACCATCAAGAAAACAAATGACAGTGAATGTTGGTGAGGATGCAGAAAAAGGGGAACCTTTTTCTACACTGTTGGTGGGAATGTAATCTGGTATAGCCATTGTGGAAATAAGTGTGAGGTTCTTGAGACAGCTAAAATAGATTTATCATATGATCCAGCTATAGCACTCCTAGACATATACCCTAATGACTCTTCTCACTACCTTAGAGATGCTTGTACTCCCATGTTTATTTCTGCTCTATTCACAATAGCTAGGAAATGGAATCAGCCTAGATGTCCCTCCATAGATGAATGGATAATAAAATGTGGTACATTTAACAATGGAGTTCTATTCAGCGGTAAAGAGAAATGAAATTATTAAGTTTGTAGGGAAATGCGTGAATCTGGAAAGGATTATGCTCAGTGAGGTAACCCAGGCCCAGAAAGCAAAATGTTGCATGTTCTCTTTCATATCTGGATACCAGCTACAAATGTATAGACTTGTGTGTGAGCTGGAACCAAAAATCTGTAGCAGAGACCCAAAAGCTAGAAAAAGGCTATAAGGGAGGGTGGAGAGGGAAGGAATTAAGGGGATGGTATTGTATATATGTAAGTGGAAGAACAGATCACAGGGAGGGGAATTGCCTAAGCGAGGCCAAGTGAAGAGACTGCAAAAGAAAGGTGGGAAGGGGGTTAAATTAAAATTCAAGATATTCTGAATAAGACATAGGAAAACCTACTTTTTTGGATAATGGCACATCCAGAAGCCATAGATCATTACTGGAAAATTTTCAGTGCCAGGAATGAGATACCTTCCAGTGAGTTGTTGGCCAGGGAGGTCCCTGTTGCCTCCAAAACATTACAGGCTATTGCCAAGGCCCTTGGTTTTCCTTGAGAAACAGATGGTAAGACCCTATTGCTAAAGACTTCACAAGCCTGAGATGCATAGTCACTGAGAAATCAAGCTGTTACTGACCAGAAAACCTTCTCTCTTTAGACCAGTCAACTGAAAGCTGGCAAAAGCTGCACCATATGCAGCCCTAAGGGAGACAGAAGTCATCAGCATTGAAAACAGTGGACATTGAAAGCCTCAAGTTTGGCCAGACAGGAAAATGACTGAATGAGTACAATAGTGGCATATCTGCTCTGGGGGAAACTAACTGCTCTCTAATTGGACTGAAGGCCTGCTCTATGGGAGGGAATACATGCCTGGTACTGAAAACCTAATCAAAAGCCTATGGCAGGGGAGGTCATGAGCCTTAGGGGTATAAAGCGTGCTCTTTTCTGGATAAATGTATATATTATTCTCACCAAATTGCCCTGAAAGCACTACACTTAATGTTCATATTTATATATTAATGCTACTCTCACTTTTGGTTAGAGAAGCTTCTCTTTTCAGATGGTGATAACCACTAGGATGACCCAAAAGGCAACATAGTGCTGAGAAGAAGGGACAGGGGAGGGTCTAGCACTGAAACATCTCACACCCTCCAAGGCTAAGGGTCTATTGCAGAAGAGGTGGCAGAAATATGTAAGAGCCAAAGGAAGGGTACCACTCCTTATATCGCAACTGCCCAGGCAGAAGTTGGTCTCAATATCCATGGCCTTGCAGTGCCTAGCAATACCTACACAAGACCCTAATAATAGGATAAAAGGATTATGACATCAAAATAAAAGAGACACTATTAGAGAGGGGGAGGGGATATGATGGAGAGCAGAATTGTGAAGGGGAAAATGGGGAAGGGGAGGGAAATATCATGGTTTAATGTCTGTAAGTATAGAAGTTGTCAATAAAAAATAAAAATTTATTTAAAAAAAAGAAAAGATGTTTGATTACTCACCAATAGAAATACCACCTCTACCACATTCACTGGTCTCCAGGAGAAACCTCAGAGGAAGCAGCAACACAAGCACTGCTCCCAATGCTAGCCTGACAACCGCCTCCAGGGAAATAGCAACAAACACAGAGGTGAACTGAAATACAGAAATACAGAGGCTACAGAGAACTCAACATCAAAAACAAACTGGAAACATCCCCAAGGCTCAGGGATTGCTGTGGAAAAAAGGGAAGGAAGATTATAAGAGCCATGGGGTATGTAGAAATATTCTGAGGTACAGCTCTGCCCCCAGAAACTAACAGAGGCCCTAACTACCCCAAAGTGTATACCAGGGACCCTACTGAGAAGGACTTCCAGAAAATTGAGACCAGGGGTGAAAGAATAGAAGACGATAACCTATGTAACTATACATACATATATATGGGAAAGCAAAAAAAAAAAATAGAACCAAAATATATGGCTTATTGCCATTACTGTGACCCCTACATTTAGAATCAGCATATTGAGGCTTTGAGGTGTGTGGTCTATACCTGATTTCACTGGCTGACATTTTTAAAACATGCCTTAAAGGCAGACTCAAGGGTACTAGTGGTATGGAATACATGTTTATGTCCCCTCACTCCCTCCCATTTCATATGTTCATATGTTAAAGTTTTGAGCACATTCATGGATGGTGTTTGGGTGTTAATTAGGTATGAGAGTAAGCCTTACATGATGGAACTAATACTTTATAAAAGGAGATATTAGAGAATTTACTTTCTCTCATTCTCCTCCCTCCCCAACTGCCTCACTTTCTCAGCATGTGATGACATAGTAAGATGATGGTCATTTGTAAGCCAGAAAGGGATCCTCTCCAAGTACCAGCCATACTGGTACCTTGATCTTCAGTTGCTAGCCTTAAAAAGTATGTGCAATAAATGTTTACTGTTTAAGTCAGACAATGGTAGACATAGACAATAAGCTAACTCAGGTCAAATGATGTTCTTGGACAGCCTTGGATGTGATAAGCTTTCACATATGGTTTGTTTGGAATACATGAATTTCACATTATTTCACATTCATTTCAAAGCCTTTGATAGCCCAATAGATAGCTGGCTTCCTATAAATGTAGCTGAATAATGGAATTTGCCTGAGTGTTTATCTCAGTCATGTAATCCAACACACATCACTGAAGGACCTATTACTATTGCTACTTCTCTGCAGATCCAGATTGGCTCTCAGAATTTTCATACCTGATACTGCCAGAAAGCATAACAATGGCTTTCCTAGGATTCTGGCCTGGAGCAAACTGTAGCTGAGACACTGGGTTCAACCCTACTATCCCCCATAGGTCTAACACTATATTTGGTTTTATTTTCAGACTTATGAGAAAGGGTAATATCAAGCTCAGTTGGTGATTCTTGGAATGGGCAGAAGGGTGCTGTAAACCATTTACCTGCGATGTGATGGTGGAGGGGTATAGTCCTATTATACATGTTGGTCCTCTGGTGCACTCATGGAAATCCATCCTGACAACAGAGTATTGCAGAACATCTATGGGGAAGCTTTCCTGGGTGGATCCTTGGGGTCTAGTGTCTTAGCAGGGAGAGGTCAGAAACAGTGTGCGGAACGTATCCTGCACTGGGAAAGAGCCTGTGGATATTGCTTGATTCATATGTAACTCAAGTATGTGCTCTGTTCTGCTTGGACCTTATTTGGGAATCTGTTGCTGTGTCTAGCCAGGATGTAGTAGTGTACATCCAGCAAGCCAGACCAAAAGTGTACATTTTATTCTAGTTGTAAGTGTGTGTGTGTGTGTGTGTGTGTGTGTGTGTGTGTGTGTGTGGTGTATACATTGGGTTGGTAGAGAGAGTGCCAGATAGACAGGGCTTGAGGTTCAGGAGAGGCATAGGCACTGACAGCTTTGGGACAGCTCTGAGATGACCTTTGGAACCTAGGATGATGGTTCACTGAACCCACACTCAGTATGTCAGTCCACAGGTGGGGCCCAGGCAAGAGAGAGACAGGCTATAGGAACTACAGAGGGACCAGGAACTCTTGTACTCAACAACAGGGAATTTATCTGCTAATCATAGGTCTAGTCCTTCTCCCACACTTGATACTTACCACATGTAGACTCTTAGCAATTGTCATAATTCTTGGTCTTAGAGATATTGCTTTTAAGGAGGAACATATAATAGGAGGAGATTGAGGCTTAGCTGGTGCCATCCATGAAAGGTCTCATATATAGTCCTAAAAGAGCCAGGGCACACAGCCAGGCTCTTGGAGTTTATGTTCTCCCTGTGGTTTCCTTGATCTCCCTTTCACCTGATTCAGTATTGTTACATCTAGGACAGTAGATTCCAGTAACCACATGGTCTTGTCTATGTGCCTGAGCTGTGTGCTAGGAATGAAGTAAGCAATGAAACAATCTATCTGTGGACCCACTGTGTGCCTGTCTTTTGTTAAACAATATCATTTACCACTCTGGTAGGCACTGATCTCATAATGCTTCGGGTGGGGCGTTTTAGTCTTCTATGACTATAACTGAATACTCCAGGCTGGATAATTTACAAAGAATAAAAGTTCTGGGGCTGGAGAATTTGCTCAGTGGTTAAAGCCCTTACTTGTAAATCCTGACTGCCTGGGTTTGATTCCATTACTCATGTAAAGTCATATGTACAAAGTGGCTCATGCATCTGGAGTTCATTTGTAGTGACAAAAGACCCTGGTGCCCCATTTCCTCTCTCATTCTGTTTTCCCTCTCTCTCTTCACCTGCAAGTAAATAAATAAAAATATTTTCTAAAAGTTCTAGAATCTAGGAGTTCCAACCTTCTAGCTGATAGGACCCTATGTTCAATCCTGAGGTAGCACAGGATATCCTGTGATGAGAGACACCTACAAGAGACAGAAAAGACTACTCTGGTGATAACCCAATAATCCACTAATCCTGAATGGTTTAAGTCATTCACAAGCCCTCATGATTTATTCACTTCTTAAGGGTCCTTCTAGGTCTCACCATTTAATTACAATGAGTATCAAATTTCAGCTTGTGTTTTGGTGAGGATATACAAGCCATATCAAGGTACATTGGCTTAGTGAGGTTAAATAGCATCCTCAAAGTCATCCAGATGCTTGCTGTGGCTGGAGGGACTGGGATGCAGGGGCAGAGTACCAGCTCCTGAGCACAGGCTGTACAGGGCTTACCTTGAGCTGAGCTGGGCTAAACTGCTCCAAAATGCAGCTCCTCCCTCCAGACCCTTAGGCAGCAGGCTGTAGCCTAGCTTACCTGGGCAGACAGGCACAAACTGCATGGATGGTGAGTGATACATGGAGGATGCTACCTCCTGTCTGACAGGCAGAAGATAAACAGATCCCCGTTAAATCTCACTTAATGCTGATATTTATAAATTTATTCAGCTTGTGTTTACTGAATCGAGATAATGCCTAATAACAAAATGTGCTTCATCTCACATGTTCCCACTAATGAGAAAGCAAGTACATATTGCTTAATTTTTTTAACATTTCATTTGCTTTCTACTCCCTCATCCCCCCTCCTAGCGTTGTTGGTCTGGATTTTAATATGTTTTCAAAGAATTAAAAGTTTGGGCTTCTTTTTTTTTCTTTTTTTTCTCTATTTTTATTAATATTTTCCATGATAATAAAAAATATCCCATGGTATTACCCTCCCCCCTTCCCCCTTTGAAATTCCATTCTCCATCATATCCCCTCCCCATCTCAATCTTTCTACTTACATATATACAATACCAACTTAATAAAAGCCCTCCTCCCTTTCTTTCTCTTCCCTTTCTATCTCCTTTTTTAACTTACTGGCCTCTGCTACTGAGTTTTTTCCTTCTCAAACAGAAGCCCAATCATCTCTAGCTAAGATCCACATATGAGGGAGAACATGTGGCGCTTGGCTTTCTGGGCCTGGGTTACCTCACTTAGTATAATTCTTTCCAGATCCATCCACTTTTCTGCAAATTTCATAACTTCATTTCTCTTTACTGCTGAGTAAAACTCCATTGTATAAATGTGCCATATCTTCATTATCCACTCATCAGTTGAGGGACATCTAGGCTGGTTCCATTTCCCAGCTATTATAAATTGAGCAGCAATAAACATGGTTGAGCAAGTATCTCTAAGGTAATGAGATGAGTCCTTAGGATATATGCCTAGGAGAGCTATAGCTGGGTCATATGGTAGATCAATCTTTAGCTGTTTTAGGAACCTCCACACTGATTTCCACAATGGCTGGACCAGATTGCATTCCCACCAACAATGTAGAAGGGTTCCTCTTTTTCCACATCCCCGCCAACATTTATGATCATTTGTTTTCATGATGGTAGCCAATCTGACAGGAGTGAGATGGAATCTCAATGTAGTCTTAATCTGCATTTCCCTGATGACTAGGGATGTAGAACATTTTTTTAGATGCGTATATGCCATTCGTATTTCTTCCTTTGAGAATTCTCTATTTAGCTCCATTTCCCATTTTTTGATGTTAGTGAGGATAGGGTCAAAGTACGCCCAGAGTATTGTTTGTCCAAGGTCCCAAAGCTGAGTCCTGCTCCTAGGTGCAGTTCATCCCCTGAAACATAAGTGCCTATGGAGTTGGAATGCCTAAAGGATGGAAATAAAACCAAAGTCTTTTGCGTCTGCTGGTGCTGTCTTGGGCAACTGCATGCTTTGGTCCAGGGTTGAGGTTACTGGAGGTTTAAGGAAGGACATTTAGGTAGTAGGGTGATGTAGTCCTCTGCTTTGGACAGACAAGGAGAATGTTCACAGCTGGATTATATTAAACAATATATTAGACAATTTGTATGATTGTGGTGTAGGGGTGTGTGTGTGTGTCTATATATGAGAGAGAGAGAAATTTTACCAGTATGAATTTATTAAAATGAAGCTCCTTTCCTCCAGCTGTTTATCCCCAACAGCCAGCTGTATTGGCCACACAAAGCACAGCCCTGGGATTCGCGAGAAAGGAGGAGTCCCAACATCAGGGCAAGGAACAGTAATAAAGAAACCAGCCAAGATTGGAGGGCATCTGGAAATGCTTTGAGCCAGAGGGGCAATGGCCAGAAGATCTGGGATTGTCAGGGCTGGGCTTCTGGGGGTGGGTAGATAGGAGCCAACCTTTACTTATTGAAATTACAGACAATAAGCTATAGATACTTTTATTATCTTATAATTCAACTGTTGCCTCCTACCTCATTCTGTCTTTGTATAGTGGCTGGAGGAATGGCTAATCTAGGACACCTAGTTTGTCCTCCTGGAGGGCAGAATTTAGGGATGTTGCATGGACATTGGAGGGCTAGGGTAGCAGACAACTGCTTTAGGAGTGAATTAGAAATCCCCAAGCCTAACCTGTGTCACCTCTTCCCTAATTTCTCTTCTGTCCACCTGTGGCCTCTTTTCCTGCAGCACTGCTCACACCTGTACCGGCTGTCTGGATGGTCCTTGTGCCAGCCTCCCTTCTGTTTCACAGTAGCAGCCACAGGAATTTCCTCTCACACCCCACCCCACTCAAGCCTCCCTCTGAGACCAACTCTGTTTGGGGTTCTTTGGGGGGAAGGGAAAGGGAACAGGGGCTCATCCCTTTCTTTTGTGCTCTTTCTCCCTCCCACTTCCGCTCCCCTAGCTGCTCCTGCTGACCTTTCACCCCTCCCTTGGATGTCCCTCAAAGGCAGCTACTATGGTTAATAACTTCGGCTGGCAGCCCCACACAAAGCCAGGGCCGGAAACCATTGTCCCAGGGACAATGGCAGAGCAGCCCAATAATGAGGCCGCCACAGTGTTGTCTGACATCCTGGGTTGCCCTGGCAAAGGAGGAGGGCCAGTGTGGCTTGCCATGCCCTTGCCTCCTGGAGTTGAATTATTCCCTGCAAACATAGCGGCTCCTTTTTCTGAGAAGGCACCAGCCACCTGTGCCCTCCAATCAGTTGCCTGTCCCTATAATTGTGTGATGGGTGGATGTCACCCAGAAAACCATCTCATCCCCAACACACACCCCCTCCTTTCCTACCCTTACTCCTTGGTTCTGGCAAGTGTGGTAAGTGGGGGTGAGTGCCACATAATACAGCAATTGATTGGCTTTGGCACATGGATATAGAAGGAGAGACTTCTGCTTATTGCCTGATGGGATACGTGGGACACGTGGAAAGAGCTTCTGCTCTACAGGCAGCAGGACATTGGCTCAAGGCCTCTCTTCTAACGTCCTAGCTGTGTCATCTTAGGGAAGCTATTTGATCTCTCTGAGACTTCACTTACTCATTCTCCAAAGCAAAAGAAATCCCTCAGTAGTGATTGTGACTTTCTATAGGCTGCTATGCCCTTATTTTTCTGTCAGTGACTTGGGCATTAACTGTGGTTATAACATATGCAGGTCAGTACCTTGTGCATCAAACAAGTCTATACATTACAGAAGGACATAGAGTGTTGCATGCTGTCCTCTGCACAATTCTGGGCACTCAAAGGGACACAACAAAACCACAGAACAGATTGCTGATGCCTGTAGGAGGGTCTTAAGCAGTTTTCAGCTTTGTTGCCCACTAGGCTTCCCTGGATATGTCGGTTTATAAAATACTCAGAATTTTGACCTAATTATTATGGACTATTTTCGGGATCATGTGTCTCTGTGAGACAAGTGGTGATATTTTAACATGCAGGTAAAGAAACATTGACTTATATCTTTAGGAAGTATGCCGACTCACATTTTTGATTGAGTATGGCCTTTGTCCAGGGGAGAAATGGACTGCATTGGAAGGCAGCCTTCATGTTCATGACCACAGTATTCTTTATTATAGATTTACTCTAAGTTAATAGTTTATGTTTAGGCATAGTTTCATTCAGCTTTACTGAGGGTGGGTTTATATACTATAAGGCACACATTGGAAGGGCTCATTTCATGATTCTGACAATCACATATGCCTGTGATTCAACTGCAAGGAAGAAATAGAACATCTACATCCTCAGAAAGTTTCCTATAGGGTTTGGGGTTTTAAAGCCTTTCCCAGTAACTACAAGAAGGCTCTGAGCCCCCATCTTGATAATTCCATCTGCTTTGGGAACACAGTGAGGTTGTCCAGAACATAGCTTCCCACACACATGCATGCACAACATCACCTGAGGACCTTGGTACAGTCTGGGACTTTGCATTCTTAACAAACACTGACTACACCTTGAGGCTCCCTTCTTTGTTGAGGCTTGAAGTATTGATACACATAACTTGCAAGCCCTGGTTTTGAAAGTCCTGGACTGAAGACAATTACAAACATTTTGCCCTTCAATCCTTTTCCTTTTTTATTTCTATCCTAAGCCCGAATCCCAAACAAAGGGCACAACTGTAGTAGTGCCTGGCAGCACTTTCCTTTCTCAGTGTTGTCTGTTGCTTCCAGTTACTCCTTTCTGCCTTGCCCTGATCCAAGTCACTCCTCTGGGGAGGGGTATCCCTCTCTGCCTGTTTCTTATTCTCTATTAACACTGACTTCCTCTGGTCCATCCCACTCCTCAGTATCCCTCCATTCAGGTCAGGAACAGGCTTTAATGTTAGGCAATAGTGCCAGGTCAGGCCTGATCATGCACTGGAAGGGAAAGAGAACCAGGAGTTGAGAGAGAAGGCAATAAAATAATAGGTATATGATCGCCCAGCTCAATTCACTTGTTTTCTAGGTAGCATTTTGGAGAAGAGATCCACTTCTAATCTCAACAGAGGAAATAGGATAAGCTTAATGGAAGATGAAGGATTTGAGAAAGAGGAGATAGCAGGCATTCCACCAGCTGAGACAAGAAGGAGGCTGTAATGATGGAAACTGGGACCCATATTCTTGGACTGCTGGGAACAAGTCCTTGTAACATGACTGCCCAAAAGGGTGACTTGTCCTCAAGTTACTAGACAGATTTTACTGTATGAAACACAGAGGCTCAGTTTTCCTCTATCCAGGGCCTCTCTGAGCATAGAACATGGAGTTTGACCTGTGGGGGCATCAGCACGGTGTGTGTCTGGGGTTGAGACCCCTGAGCACTGGAACCTAGAGATTCTTGGGCTATAAAAGAGGAATAAACAGATCTTTCATGTTGTATCTGAGGTATCCTTGAGTACCTAAACATAGCTTTGAATAGAAATGGGGATTTAGATGATGAAGACTTATCAAGAAAGGTCATGTGGATACAGATTGTTATGGATGGATTGGCTTATAGGGTTTTGGGAAGGATCATATGCAAGTAAGTTTTGGTCAGAATCAGTGCTTAGAGAGAGCCATAATCCTACCCTGGTCAGCTTTTTGTTATTGAGTATATTGCATAATGGTGAGATTGTCCTCAGTAGATCTAAAGTTTCTTCCAGTTAGACACAGTAGGATTCAAATGGTAAGGTTTTTGGTATCAACTCAAATCAAATTCCCATATAGCATTGGACATCTGCTAAGCTGGGCTATCTCAGGGGAACAATATGGTCAGTGTCCATCAGGGATGGCCATGATTACATTGGAAGAGCCCCAAGGGAGAGGTGCAGAAGTGAACCATAAGCCTGATTTAAGGTAGAGATGAAAAGATTGGCTTGTCCTCAGTCTTCTCAGTCAAGCATTGCAGAAGCTGTGCCTGCCTGCCAATTGTCTGCCAATCAGACTGAGAATGTCCCCACGGGACCTCAGAGGGCTGCCAGGTCCATGTTCCACAAAGCAGGAACAACTGCTGGTTAATTACATAGACAGAAGGCAAGGACTGTGGCTGTCCCTGGAGCTAGCTCAGAGGGAGCTGCAGCTTCCTCAGGTAACTCCAGCTCAGTGTGGCAGTAGGCTCTTTAGTATCAAGGGAAGGAGTCCATGAGACTGATCCACTCCAAACTTGGTTCCATCAGGCCTTCTCTCTCCCAGAATTGCTCTGCCTTTCCTACTCCACACTTGACACTTGCTTTCTTCTGTGAGAGAAGAGCTTGCTCCCTTGGCTGGCTCTGCTGAAAAGAGAAGGAAGTGGCAGGTGGTCTGTGCCTCAGTGCCTGGGCCCTTGGTCTGGCCACCTCCAGGAAAAGATAATCCACATTCCTAGAAGCCTTTCTCTAGGACTGAATGATACTGAGATACAGCTTTCCAGAGGGAGAATCCAAGAAGGTGAACACTGTCTTCCACCCCTGGATCCCAAGACACTCTTTTCCATGGATCCAGATGGGCCTCCAAATATTAACACAGCATCCAACTATTGACACTGGCACATGAGATGAGTCTTTACATTCCTGGGTTTGAAAACTAAGCCCAATACCAGCAATGACTTTAGGTTTATGCATCTGACTGATTTCCTGTAGTCCCTGCATAGGGTCATTTTTGATTATCCCCTCTGCTTAGCAAGCAGGAGTAGTGTGGATGATACCAAATGCCTGGTAGTCCTGGGCTGTAGAGATTGATGTAAAAAGTTACTCACTGGGGCTGGAGAGAGGGATTAGCAGTTAAGGCATTTGCCTGTGAAGTCAAGGACCCAGGTTCGATTCCCCAGTACCCACATAAGTCAGATGCACAAGAGAGCACATGTGTCTGGAGTTTGTTTGCAATTGTTAGAGGTCCTGGCACACCCATTCTCTCTATCTCTCTTTCTCTGTCTATATAAGTAAACTATTCATCAATTTTCTGCTTCTTTTTATCTTAAAGAATGGATTTATACAAGATATGGCTTGGTTTAGCATACATTAATTATATAAAATAATAGGCTTCATTAGGAAATTTTCATATATACACATATAATGTAGTTTCATACTATTCACTCCCATTACTCTCTCTGGTCTCCCTCCTCATGCCATGGGTATCCTTCCTTTTCTCAAATAATCACCCCTCTACTTTCATATTATTGTTTTAAAATCTATATTCTGCATATGAGAGAAACATATTTGTCTTTCTGCAGCTGGCTTATTATGCCTAACTTCGCCTTTTTCTACTTAATTTCCTAAAGGAACCGTTTTAAACCACATGGGGATTTACACATTTTGGTCAACTTTCAAGCAAATGGCACATAGCATGTACTTATCAAATACTTTCAATGAATGAATGAAGGATAAATGAATTTAACACTCTTCTGGTTGCCCCAGCATTTACCATGGTTCTGCATTTCTTCTTGAAACCTCCTTATCACATTAAACACCCTTTTCAAGTGAAAACCAGTGAAACTACAAACTGCCACATGCTGGCAATGAGATTTGGCTGTGGAAACAGTCTCTAAGCTTGCAGTCTATGTCTCTTTCTCTGGGAAGCCCATCTGTCTTTTGTAATAAGGGTTCACTGAACATCCTCCAGGGTGGCTATCACAGGGGCCTCTGTTCCTTTGTCAAAAGGCATGGGTATGAGGCAGCAGGACTTGGCTTGTGAAGAATGTATTGGTCATTTTGGTTTGGCAATGCTAAAGATAGAACCTAGGGCCTTGAACCTGCTAAGTAAGTGCTCTACACAGAGCTATATCCCCAGCTTGGTCTTTACATTTATAAACTGACTTTCTGAATAACTGTAGTCTACTTAGCTTTAATGTGTCTTCATTCAGCTATTATTCAGAATATTTTTCTTCCAAATTGTGTTTGTTTGACTTACTGTAAGATCAGTATACTATTCCCAATGATGCTCTTGTGCTTAACAATTGAGTATACGATGAACTGTGATAGAAATGAGTGATCAATTGGCATATGGGAGCCATTTGCCTTGTTGTAGCTCAGACCTTCCTGGGACATTCAGGTGAGCATCACCCACATTGCCAAAAGCCACTTGCACTGGTCTGTTGTTGCCCAAGGGTACCAAGGACTCTAGTGACACGATGTTTTCTAGCTAGCCATCCTCTCCCTTTCCTGCTATCCTTACCCTTCCATCTGGGCTACAATGACACCATTCTCCAAGCTCTGAGAGTGGAGGTGACAGGTTGATAAGTGCCAGTGAGCTGGAAGAGGAAAATCATCTCTACAAGGCACCAGGTGCCATAGAATTCTACATGCAGAGATGGAAGAACAGTGAAAAGGAAGCCAGACTTAGAGAGGAAAGGGAGCTCATGAAGTCAGAGCTCATTTTTGGGAAATCTAGGTCTCTAACCTAGGTTCCTGATACACAATGCAAGTGTCCCATACTGTTCCTGGGGCAGACCGATAATGGAAGTCAAGGTTTTCTTGAGAGCACCTGCCCATAGTCATAAAGTCCTGGAGTCTTAAGGCAGAGCAGGCAAGCTGAGGAACTAGTGGGACTGTCCTTGGGCTTCTGGGAAAACTGCATTTTATCTCCACCTTTTCAGGCTGTTAGGTTCTGGACCATTTTCTCTATTACAGAATAGTCTCTAAAATATTTACCATGTCATTTTATCTAAAAAAATTTGAATCAGAACCCTCACTTTCACTTTATAAATGGGATATTCAAAGTCATAGGTATAGTGAGTGGTGAAGTGGGTGACAGTGCTATAGGCCTTGGCCTTTTGTGGCACTCCATCCAGCTGGGCCCTCCTACACTTGCCAGTTACATAAGGAAGACTGTAGAGGTCACTGTGCTTAGCTGTGGAGGAATCAAGCATCTGCTTACCTATAATACTTGATCTCATACAGGTTTTAACTGCCCTGAGTCATATATTCTATTCTTTTTGGAAAGTTTCAGAGTTCAAAGCACATATTGATTTCCTAAGGTGATGGAGGAGTTTATCTTATGCACTCAAATAATGGTTCTGTCATCATACCAACTTGGATTTGAGCCTACTTTAAAAGCAGAGGGAGAAGATGAATAACAAGGAAGGGTGTACAGAACTCTGGTCCTAGATGGCTCTGAGGAGTTGTATTGACATGGCGCAAGGGGAGCCAAGGCACTAAAACCCCTATGAATGTGGGGCTAGACCTTGGGTGAATCAGCCTTCTTTGTCCAAGCACAGTTGGTTCCAGAGAGATCTTTAGAGCTGGAAATGAATTCTTCCGTCTTGAAAGGAGACTGGGCTGACTCAGGAAAGTGTCCAAGTGTAGCACTGTAAGGGTTGTCTTAGAATCTAGTAAAGTGGTTGGAATGCATGGGCAGTACAAGAGACCAGAAAAGAGAACATGCCCTTCCTCCTTTCCTGCCTCACTCTACATCTTGTTCTTCTGCAAGGAATCTCTGAGAGCCCTCCAGGTAAATCCCCTGGGGGAAGCATCTACAGACCTCACAGAGAGCTCAGAGGCCCAGAGAGGGAACGGCCTTTATCAGAAATCTGCTTCTTTCCTTTTAATAACCCTGCTGCAGGGACATGGAAGGGTACGTGTAGGCAGGGTGTCAGGGCATTGTGTCCAAACCATCTACCAGCTTTTCAGGGAAGAAACCTTGTATAATATTTCCTTCCCATTTTCCAAATAATATTTTTGCTTAGTATTATAGATCACAATGGATATTTGTTAACAGGATCTGAACCAAGTCACATGGACAAGATTACTGTAGCATGTATTGGACTAAAGTTGATATAGTCACAATGACCTTGTGCCAAGTTCCATATAAAGGCTGAGCATGCATAACTAGAGAATCCAAAGTTCAAATACTTTCAAACCCAAAACCTTCTTTGTGCTGACATGATACCACAAGTATTACATGCACAAAACTATAATATAAGATCACTGTCAGGCTATGTCTATAAGATTATAAACAAGAGTAAATGAACTTTTTAAAATATTTTCTTCTCATCCCAAAGATATCTCAGTAAGTTTATGTAAATATTCCAAATCACAACAAAATCTAACAATTTAAATACTTCTGCTCCCAGAATTTCAGAGATAAGAATTTTCTTTTTTAAAAAATATTTTATTTTTATTTATTTACTTGAGAGAGAGAAAGAGGCAGAGAGAGACAGAGAGAGAAGGAAAGAGAGAGAATGGGCATGTCAGGGCCTCCAGCCACTGCAAATAAACTCCAGATGCATGTGCCACCTTGTTCATCTGGCTTACATGGGTCCTAAGAATTGAACCTGGGTCCTTTGACTTTGTAGGAAAATGCCTTAACCACTAAGCCATCTCTCCAGCCCAAAAATAATTTTCTTTAATCTTGAGAATCTCTATGGTAGCTACTGTTCCTGTCTACCTTATACAGACAAGGAATCTTATACAGACATAAAGGGAGTTAGGCTACAAGACCAAATGGACTCTGATAAGTGGCAGAATTGGAACCCTACTGTGATAGTTAGGGTGTTGTCAACTTGATCTGTTCAGTAATCCACAGAAATTCCTTTTGGGTGGATCCTTGAGGTTGCTTCCAGGAAGGATTAACTGAAGGAGGAAGTCCTTCCCCCAGAGTAAGCCGTTCCACCAGATTAGCCGGCCCTGCTCAGAGGGGTCTTCATATAAGGAAGCTCTGGGTGAAAAGAGCTCCTTCCTTCCTTCCACTTGGCTGCTGGAGCTGCTTGCTGCCTTCCAGCATGGATTGAAGACCAGCCAGGACTGAAGACCAGCATTAACTGAAGACCTGCGTAGATCAAAACCCAACGGCTCCTCAGGGAGCCTCCAGGCCTTCCGGCACCATCTGCAGTGCTGGATCAGGACTTGTAAGGCATCTGGAAATGTGGACTGAGCTAGAACTACCAGGTTCCTTGATTCTAGGGCCTGCAACTGCTATTGGACTACCATAAGCTAATCCAATAAATTCCCTTTTTAAAATAATTCATTCTAGCAGTTCTGTTCTTCTAGACAACCCTGACTAATACACCTACCCAGGAGTTGACTCAGGTTATTACTAAGCACAAGTTCTTTGCTCTCTGGCCTAAAGTTCTCTCTTTTTCAGGGTAAAAAAAATAGGTGATCTGGGGGCATTTTGGGGAAGAAAAAAAAGTAGAGTCATGAAATTGGTTGTTAGCCAACATAGGCACAGTGGGGGTGGTGACCCTTTTGTTCATCTTACGAGAGACAGGGATAGGATGGGAACAGAGGAAAAGTTTCAGACTGGAAGAAGTTAGGAGTTGAAATGAGTTTGTGAGGAAGATTGTGGCTCTCTTTTCCCAGGAGACTACAAATAGGACACAGCAGCCATCAGTGGCAATAATCAGTGGTTCGCTGCTCATCAGAAACCAGGGTGGGCTGAGAACACATGGGCCAGAGTCAGCTGGGTCGTCCCACTTCTTGAAGACCTGCTTTTTGAGAACAAGTTTTCAGACAGGACAGCTGGGGGTGGTTAGTTATCTAGACATCTTGAATTCTTCTCAGGAACCTTTTAAGAAGCAAATCTCCCAGGTGTACTAGTGTATTTAAAATTGGTCTTGGTTTATTTACATAACATCTCAGCAGCCCACCTGCTGAAAGAAGTTGTGTCTGACTGAAAGCTGACATGAAGTTGTGTTCCTTTCCTGGCAGGACCTGGGAGGTACATCTCCTTAGATGTCCTTCTGTGCCCTGAAATCTGTGATATTGAGGAGGTATACATGGTGGAGTGCCAACCTTCTTCAGTCTCCCCATCCTGTTTCTGATTTTTTCATCTGGAGATGACTGCTCTTTGCTGTTTATCTTTTCCTGACTTTCTACCTTCAGGCCATAGCTCTGCCCCCTTTCTTCTTACTACTCCTTCTGAACCTTGATTGTTTTTCATTCAAGCTCATTTTGGCTTCCCTTCTGTTGTGTGCATCTCTCACTTGCCATTTGGGTCTCATCTACTATGAGTTCTGCATACAGCACCCCTTTGCATATACGAATATGTGAGATCCCAAGACATGCAGGGGCTTAGAAGAGAGGGCTACCATACATATTTATACTTCAGCAACCTGATACAATCTCTGTCATTTACTTGAGTCTACTTATTTGTGAGTGGAAATGGTCTTTCTTGCTTGTGAGTGGTTGCAGTTATCTTCTTGTTTCTGGGACAAAGAACCTGACAAAAAACTGCTGATGAGAAGAAAATACTTATTTTGGTTTATGGCAGGGGAAAGCATGGCTGGATAAGAGGATGGACATCCACTCTGCCCCAACAGGTGGCAAAGAGCAGCAGGAGAGTGAACCAAACTAACACTACCAAGATAGGGGGTAATAAACCTCAAGATTCAACCCCAGCAACACACCTCCTCCAGAAAGGCTCCACCTCCCGAATTGCCACCAGCTGGGAACTAATCATTCAAAGCACATGAATTTATAGAGGACACTTAATTCAAACCACCACATGAGTTGTGTGGTGTGGCCATCTCACAAAGTGTGGGGCACATGGTCTGGAGATGCTCAAAGAAAAAGGGATGCTGCTGTTGTAATCATTGTTATTCTATGACTGCAGGCTCCCTTGAGAATTGGATGATGACAAAGTATGTCTAGAAAGGGAGAGTGCATCCCTATTAGAGAATCCAGGCACAGCAAATAGTCTCACAGTGGTGGAGATGGAATTCTGACAGGTATTACTGTGACTGTGGGACTGCTGCTACAGACTTTGCAGGAACTTCACTGATCACAGATCCAGGATTTCAGTGCCTTTTAGGTCAAACATCAGGGATCTCTTTATAGCTCCCACACCTGAAGGCCTGGCAGGTCCAGGCCATTAATAACACTCATAAATACAGGTGATCCTCCCTCCAGTGAGCCTTTTTCTATGATTACCAGGTTGGTTCCAACTTCTCAAAAGGGAGAATGGGAGTGATAAAGAAATTTGAAATTCCTAGGTCATACTGTACATCCAGATGTGAGGGATAAGGGACTTCCAGTCAAGATGGTATCCGCCTAACCACATAGCACATCCCAGGGATGGAAAGGCAAGGCATTAAGGGTTCACTGGGTCTTTTAGGGGACAGCAATCTCTAGTAGATCTTCAGTGGGAGGGCGTGGAGGGGAAGAAAAGGGAATAGGCTGATTCCCTCCCTCTCACATAGCCCACCAGTCCCCCAATCCTGCCAAGAAGCCACCCTAGCCATAGTCCCAGACTCAAGGTACTCCCACACTTACTGCAGGAAAAGGGACCCAGACCAGCATACTTCCACTTGCTTCAGAGTGCAGGGGTGATTGCCCAGCTACCCTTGCCCATGCCTGACCTTGGGCTGGCTCTGCCTGCCAGCCCACACAAGCTCAGGCCCGATCTTTCCATCTGCCTACAGCATGTGCATGAGCTTAGGCCCATACTGCCCATCTGCCCTTGTGGGCTCTGCCTGCTCCACCCATCTGCCCACTTGCTGCTCCAGCTGCCTGTCCACACATGAGCTCAGGCCCATTCCACCTGCCCATGTGCAAGCTCAGGCCTGCTCTACCTGTCTGCCCATGTGAGCTCAGCCCAAGCCCTCTGTGCCCACCATCGTGAGCTCAGGCAGCTCTGGCTGCCCACCCATGAGCAAACTCAGGCCCATTCCACCTGCCCACGTGTGAGTTCAGGCCTACTCTGCCCGTCCACCCATGCCCTGTGAGCTCAGGCCCAATTACCAACCCCCCCAATCTGCCCACCATGAGTGAGCTCAGGCTGATATCCACCCATCCATGTGTGAGCTCAGGACTGCTCTACCAACCCACCCACGTGTGCACTCAGGACCGCTCTGCCCATCCACTTGCCCATGTCTGAACTCAGGCCAGCTCCCCCTAGAGGCACCACTTCCCCCACCCATCAAGACCATAGTCCTACTCTCCCTGCCCATACACTGTGATGGGCAGACCACATTACAAAAGAAATAACATGAAAATTCAAATGCAAGTAAATCCAGTAAGGAGAGTGAGAAAAAGAGGACTTCAAAAATAAGCTGGTGATGATAAATGAAGACATAAAGAAATGCAAGAATGAATCCAAGAAGCATCAAGAAAATCAGAAAATGATGTGGAAAGGGAGCTTGACAGAGGGATGGAAAGTATACATAGAAAAGTAGTAGAAAATGCAAACCTAATTGAACAAGCCCAAAACTCTGCAGAAGCTCTGAAGAATAGAGTCAGCCATGTGGAGGATAGAAACTCTGATCTTGAAGACAAGACAGAAGAAACAATTCAAGAGTTCAAAAGTTACAATAAGTTCAAAAATTTCTCTGAACAGAACATGAAGGAATTGTGGAATACCCTTAAATGTCCTAACATCCAGATCATGGGGATACCAGAAGGGGAAGAAATTCAGACCAAAAGGCATGGAGAACTTATTTAACAAAATAATTGAAGAAAGCTTTCCCACTCTCTCAAAAGAATGGCTCATAAAGATAAAAGAAGCTAACAGAACTCCAAGCAGATTGGACCAAAGGAGAAAATCTCCAAGACATATTGTCATTAAGACTCTAAACATTGACACCAAAGAGAAAATCCTAAAAGCAGCTAGGGAAAAACAGCACATCACCTTTAAAGGTAACCCATCAGAATTACTTCAGACTTCTCAGTGGAAACCCTGAAAGCCAGAAAGGCCTTGAATGAAACACTGCAAAGTCTAAGAACCTATGGCTTCCAACCCAAACTACTTTACCCAGCAAAAGTATCCCTCATAACAGATGGTGAAAGAAAAACTTTCCATGACAAAACTCAGCTTTACAATTATATGAACACAAAACTAAACCTACAGAGAGTATTTCAGGAAATTCTCCACACAGGAGAATCAAATAATCAACCTCAAATGCCTTCAAGAAGCAGATCATAATAACCAAACTCAGAGAAGGCACAAAAACCTTCAAAGTCCATGAAAACACCAAACCACATATACCAACACAATATGGCAGGGATCAAATCACACCTCATAGTCATTACCCTAAATATGAATGGCCTTAATTCACTCATCAAGAGACATAAGCTAACAGAGTGGATCAGAAAATTAGACCCCTCAATCTGTTGTCTTCAGGAAACCCACCTCACCACTAAAGACAGACACCTCCTCAGGGAGAAAGGGTTGAAAAGAATATTACAAGCAAATAGGAATAAGAGACAAGCAGGCGTAGCTATACTAATATTGGATAAAATAGACTTCAAACCAAAAATAATGAAAAATGACAAGTAAGGCCACTTCCTACTTACCAAGGGAACAATCCATCAAGAGGATATCACAATCATAAATCTTTATGCACCAAACACAGGGGCATCACAGTTCATAAAACAAAACCTACTTGACAATAAAACAGAAATAACCATCAAAGCCACCATAGTTAGGGACTTCAATACACCATTAGCAGTAATAGACAGATCATCCAAACTGAAACTCAACAGGGAAGTAAGAAAATTCAACAAAACCACAGATCACTTAGACCTAACAGACATCTATAGAACATTCCATCCCAAATTCACGGACTACACATTCTTCTCAGTAGCCCATGGAACATTCTCTAAAATAGATCATATACTGCATTATAAAGCATGCCTCCATATATTTAGGAAGATTGGCATAATTCCCTTCATGATAATAGATTACAATGCTATATATCTAGAAATTAATAACAAAAGACCCACCAAGAATCCCATTGGCTCCTGTAAACTGAACAGCACACTTTTAAACAATAAATGGTTAGTGGATGAAATAAAAAATGAAATTGCAAAATTTCTAGTAATGAATGACAATGAGAACACATCATACCAAAACTTATGGGACATAATGAAGGCAATCCTCAGGGGAAAATTCAATACCTTCATAACAAAGACCGAGAGAGATCCTGAATCAATAACCTAACCATCCACCTAAAGGCACTGGAAAACCAAGAAGAATCCAACCCAAAAAGCAGAAAGAAATAATTAAAATCAGAGCAGAAATTAATGAATTTGAAACTAAGTAAACAATTAAGCAAATTGACAAAACAAAGAGATGGTTCTTTGAAAACATAATCAAGTGACAAACCCCTGGCCAATCTGATCAAGCAAAAGAAAGAGACACTTCAAATTAACAAAATTAGAAATGAAAAAGGAGAGATCACAACACACATAAGTGAAATTGTGAGAATCATGAGGACTTATTTCAAAAACTTCTGCTCCACAGAACTGGATAATATGGAGGAAATGGATAAATTACTGGACACATACCATCTATCAAAGCTAAACTCAGAGCAGATTAATCTCCTAAGCAAACCTATCACACTCATCAAGATTGAAAAGATAATAAAAAACCTCCCAAAAAAGAAGAGCCCAGGACCAGATGGCTTCTCAGCTGAATTCTATCAAACCTTCAAGGAAGAACTCAAACCAATCTTTCTCAAACTGTGCCACACAATTGGAGAACAGGGATAGCTCCCCAACTCCTTCTATAAAGCTATTATCACCCTAATTCCAAAACCAGGCAGAGATGCCACAGGAAAAGAAAACTACCGGCCTATTTCCCTGATGAACTTAGAGGTAAAGATCCTGAACAAAATCCTTGCAAAATGAATCCAACAACACATCAAAAGCATTACCTACCTTGATGAAGTGCTATTCATCCCATGATCACAGGGGTGGTTCAACATATGGAAATCTGTCAATGTAATACACCATATAAATAAGGTTAAACACAAAAAACACATGATCATTTTGATAGATGTAGAAAAGGTGTTTGACAAAATACAACATCACTTCATGATCAAAACATTGGAGAGAATTGGCATGGTCAGTTCATATCTTAACACAATAAAGGCTATATACAATGCTCCTAAAGCCCAAATAAGACTTAATGGAGAGAGACTAGAGGAGTTCCCATTGAGATCAGGAACAAGATAGGTGTCCATTCTCACCTCTGTTCTTCAACATAGTACAGGAAGTGCTAGCTCAATCAATAAGACAGGAGAAAGAAATAAAAAGGATACAATTTGGAAAGGAAGAAGTTAAGTTAGCTCTATTCGCAGAGAACATGATTCCATATGTAAGAGACCCAAGTGACTCCATCCCAAAACTCTTGAAGGTGATTAACTCCTTTAGCAAAGTACCAGATGTGAGGAATAGCATGTAACACCGTAACTAAACAGAGCATCTTAGAGTTGGATGTACTAGCTCTTGCACTTATTCTAAATGCTTACTTCTCCAAGAACTAGACTGATTAGAGGAGTTTTGATGAGGCAGACTTTTAGAGATATTCTGTAGGAGGACATTGGGTATGTTCAAGGACTTTGCAGGTTGGTGGCTCTGTTTCTTTATGACATCTCATTCTACCTTCCTTCTTCTTGATTCAGACAGATCATGTAAGCAATGTTCTTGTATTTACCCATCATTATTAAAGACAATATTTGGCACATAAATAGAATGCCCAAAGAGGAAAAGGAAAGAGGGGGAAAGCAGAGTGAGAGGGAAAGAAGGACACAGACTTTTTTTTAAACAAAGATACTAAGCAATACCTGGTCTTATAAACAAAATTTTAGGGTCTTTTGATTCACAGAGTCCTGAAAGAGGGAGACAGAGCAGGAAGGAATATAGATGTTCACTAGGAAAAAGAAATAAAGCAATGGAGAAGCATGGCAGCCAACAGTTAAGTCACCTGTGCCTGCATGTAGGCTGTCTGAATCAGTGGTGGGCAGGCATCAGAAAGAAGTGGAGATTTGCAATGTCCGTGTTTATAATTTGAGCTTATAAAGGTTATATATTAGGAGGGGATAGTGATGATTATTATTATTTTTAGGTGAGTGCCATACCATTTTATATTGGTTGATGAATTTTATTTCTTCATCCATCACACCTGCATGAGTTCCATTGCATTTTATATTGACTGATTGATGAATTTTATTCCTTCACCCATCATACATGTGTATAATTCTGGGGTAGGTGCAGTGGTAGGAATAAGAAGAAGTAATTTCTCTCTCATAAACTTATAGTACTATGTAGCAAAGCAGAAAAATGTGACACTCACACTCAAACACACCTAAGTCTGTCTGCATCAGTGGTCAGTGTGATGAAATGTCACTCATAAGGGAAAAGTGTGATCTGGTCCTTTCTGCAGTGAGGCTTCCCTGAGGAAATGATGCTTGGGACCTGAAAGGCAAGGAAGCCCATGAGGTAAGACACACAGTAAGCTTGGCTGAGCAGGCCACAGGTGTAGAAGGTGCATGACAGGAGGGAGCCAGGTAAGTATGGGGCTTTCCAGGAAGGAAAAAGAATACGGTAGAGGCCCTGCTCAGAAGTTACAGATCAAGAGACTGAGGCTTAGAGAAGTTAAATAATTTGAGCTGTATAACTCAACTCAAAAGAACCAGAGCTGATGTAAGAGCCAAAAGAAGGGCAGGATTCCATACAACATGCTACCTCCAGACACAAAATGGCTGGATATTCATGGCCTCACAGTGCCTGACACTACCTGACCATCATAAGAGGAGGAAAAGATCATGACATCAAAAGTAAAAGAGAGACTGATTGAAATGGGGAGGAGGTATGATGGAGAATGGAGTTTCAAAGGGGAAAGTGGGGAGAGGGAGGGTATTATCATGGGGTATTTTTTTATAATCATGGAAGATGTTAATAAAAATTTGGAAGACAAAAAAAGAACCAGAGGGGGCTGGAAAGATGGCTTAGTGGTTAAGCGCTTGCCTGTGAAGCCTGAGGACCCTGGTTCGAGGCTCGATTCCCCAGGACTCACGTTAGCCAGATGCACAAGGGGGCGCACGCATCTGGAGTTCGTTTTCAGTGGCTGGAGGCCCTGGTGCGCCCATTCTCTCTCTCTATCTGCCTCTTTCTCTCTCTGTCTGATGCTCTCAAATAAATAAATGAAAAAAAAAAAAAAAAAAGAACCAGTGCTAGGCTCAGGACTCACAGCTTGGAAACTCTGTGACCTCTCACTGGTACCCACACTGGTGTTTTTCCCATGTTAGGGATTTGTTCAGTGTGTTTGCCTGGGAAAAATAATTTTATTATCCCTCATTAAAATAAGCAGCCAATAAAAAATCAATGCACAAAAATCAGTAACCTTTCTATATGCAAATGACAAAGATACAGAGAAAGAAATAAGGGGCATAGTCCCATTTTCAGTAGCAACAACAACAAAAAAATACCTTGGAATAACGTTAACAAAGGAAGTGAAAGATCTATACAATGAAAACATAAAAACACTCAAAAAAGAAATTGAGGAGGACTTGAGAAAATGGAAAGTCCTCCCATGCTCCTGGATAGGCACAATTAACATTGTGAAAGTGGCAATCCTACCAAAGGCAATATACAGATTTAATGAAATTCCCATAAAAATCCCAACATCATTCTTCACAGAGATAGAAAAAATGATCTCAAATTCATATGGCAAAGCAAAAGGCCTCAGATACCTGAGCATATCCTTAGCAAAAGAAAAACCTCTGGTGGCATCACCATACCTGATCTAAAGCTATATTACAATGGCATAATAATAAAAACAGCATGGTACTGGCATAATAATAGGAGTATAAAGCAATGGAATACAAGTGAGGACCCAGACTTTGGGTCAGTTAACTTCAGCTACTTGATATTAGACAAAGGCCCTAACAATATAGGTTGGAAAAAAGACAGCATCTTCAACAAATGGTGCTGGACAAACTGGATAACCATATGCAGGAAACTGAAACTTGATCTACACATTTTACCATGCACTACACTCAAGTCCAAATGGATCAAAGACCTCAATATAAGACCAGAAACTCAAATACTACTGGAGGAAAATTTATGAAGTACTTTCCATGATATAGGAATGGAAAAAGACTTCCTGAACGAAACCCCAGTAGCTCACGATCTTAAACAGTCACTCAACCAATGGGATCACATGAAGCTGAAGAGTTTCTTTACAGACAAGCATAAAATAAGCAAAGCCAATAGATTACCCACAGAATGGGAGAAACCAATTGCGGGTTATCCAACTGATAGAGGCCTAATCGCTAGAATCTACAAAGAACTCAAAAATCTAAACAGTAAGAAGTCAAACACCCACTCACAAAATGGGGCAAAGAGCTCAACAGGCAGTTCACAGAGGAAGAAATACAAATGGCAAACACACACTTAAGAAAATGTTCATCATCCCTAATCATCAGAGAAATGCAAATTAAAACAACTATGAGATTCCACCTTACCCCAATAAGGATAGCAAACATCAAAAAATCAAATGGAAATAAATGATGGCAAGGATGTTGAGAAGTAGGAACACTCATCCAGTGTTGGTGGGAATGTAGGATGGTACAACCACTTTGGAAAGCAATATGGAGACTTCTGAAAAAGCTGACTATAGAGATACCAACAGACCCACTTATTCCCTTACGGGGCATCTACCCTAAAATCTTCAAACCACAGGCTCGAGAGATTTGCTCAACCATGTTTGTAGCAGCTCAATTTGTAGTAGCTAAGAGCTGGAATCAACCCAGATGTCCATCACTAGATGAATGGATAACTAAGATGTGGTATATCTATACAATGGAATTCTATACAGCAGTAAGAAAAAATTATGCAAAGAAATTTGAGGAAAAATGGTTGAACCTGGAACAGATCATTCTCAGTGCACTTACCCAATCACAGAAAAAAAATCGCCACATAGTCTCACTCATTTACAGCACCTAACCTGAATCTACCCCAGATACCTTACTTACCCAGCAATCATCTTGTGGTCTAGACACTAGGATGGATGGGGAGGGAGGGGAGGGCATCAAAGGGGTGGGCAACACAAATCTAGACCCAAACGGCAATGGTACCATAAAATTCTACTTCCTAAAAGGCAGACCAAATGGCTGATCCTTCACCAGGCCCTTACAGGGAACACTTGAACCACAAGACACTGGAGAGGGTATGATCAAGACTAACCTTAATCTTCTACATCTTCCCTCTCTCCCTCTCCCTCTCTCTCTCTCTTCTCTCTAAGCCTTATATATTAGTTATTTTTTTCCTCATTTTCTTAGTGGGCACTGACCTGTAACTCCCAGTACCAGTATGGGGCTATCATCCACAATGAGCTTTTGATCAGGGAGACCTACAAGGTTTCCTAAAAGACAGACAGATTTCTGTCAGAGTAATTGATGACCCACCAAAGGCTAGTTGTAAGACCCTACTGCTGAAGACACCTTATGTGGTTGACATGCAAAATGGAATGGCATGGCTGGAAGTTGGAAGAGAGTCAGTCCCCAGATAGTCAGGGCGTCTAGTGCCAGAAGGTGCTACATGGGCAACTGGGGGAAAATGACCAATATCTCTCCAAGCAACTCATGGTCTAACCTACTTAGCAGCAAATAACTTGTTGTGATGCTCACACAAGTGCAATAGTGGCACACAGCTATGGTGGGGAACCAACTGCTCTTAATTTGGCTAACTGATCCCCTCAGTGGTACGGGACCCATAGCTGGAGCCGGCAAACAAGTCAGAACCATATCCAAACATAAGCCCATGCACCAATATCAAGCTACCATCAATCATGGGCTACAAGAGGGCCTACACGTATTAAATTCTCTATTAAAAAAAAGGTAAGGGTTATCTCATTTGCCCTGGTGCTAACTTACTCTCCATTGGAGAATCTGCTTCTCTTTTTCAGATAGATGTAGATCGTAAGGAGAGAGCCACCCTGTCATACCTCAAAAGGGCCCTGGATGAAACTATGAAAAATTAGCGGAACAAGCAAGGGTGCTGTTTTCCTGATGAACTGGATACCAGCACAAGGGGGAAGGAGATCAACACAGAGAAAAATCAACTCCTACCAAATGAGAGAGCCAGAGCCTCAGAGGTCCTGAACACCTCATCACTGAAGCAGACCAAAAATGAACCCAACATGGCTCAGAGAAATTTTTCGGAAGAGAGGGCAGAAAGAATGTCAGAGCCACATGTTGGGTCATGATATGCAGAGACATTTATCTTACCCACAAGTGTGGGCTGACTCCACAATGCATGACCCCTATACCTCAACAAGGAGGGGCCAAGGGGAGGGGTAGGTCACGGATGAGCCTAATAATGGTACCAAACTGACTGTATTTGCTCAATACAAAACTAATTAATAAAGAAAAAGAGAAAAAGAAAATAAAATAAGCATCCAAAATACGCATAGAATACCACATTATGTCTTCTCAGAGTAATACTAGTTAAATATGTACATTATGAGTCACCATATTCTTATTGAAATTGCTAAAATGTTTCTGGATATTTATACTTAGGAATATCACAACAGCAATAATAATTTCTCTTATACAATAGCTGATTTTACAAACAAAAGTTTAGGGTCTTCTACCTCACTAGATCCTGAAGGAGAAAGGCAATACGTGAAGGAGGACAAGTGTCACATGGGTAAATTACCACAACGTGACTATACATAATATTTTCAAGGGTTGCATACTTGCAGATCATTACTTCACAGTATCAACATAGAAAGCTCATCTGTAATTTGAATTTGGGAAACTCAAAATGTAGAATTAATTGAAAGGATTCTTTAAGAATCACATTAATGCATTTACGTATTTGCAAACAAGCTTTTTTAAGAGTAGAATTTTCCTATAGTATGATGCCAAGTCATTTATTAACTCACATTTGATGGCTGAATTATAAATGTTGTAACAGCACTTTTGCTGGCTTCTTGGGAGAAGGTGGCAGGCATGTAGATTGTAGGTATATGTTGAAGTCAGGTTCATATTGCTGACAGAAAACACCCAACCAAGAGCAGCTTTTGTGGGAAAAGGGGTTTATTTTGGCTTACAGACTCTAGTGGATGTACCATGATGGTAGGGGAAAATGATGGCATGAGCAGAGGGTGGACATAACCTCATGACCTACAATAGGTGGACAACAGCAACAGGAGAGTGTGCCAAACACTGGCAAGAGTAAGCTGGATATAACACCCATAAGCCTGCCCCTAACAATACACTGCCTCCAGGAGGTATTAATTCCCAAATCACCATCAGCTGGAAACCTAGCATTCAGAACACATAAGTTTATGGGGGACACCTGAATCAAGCCACCACATTTTGCCCCTTGGCCCCACAAACTGATAACCGTCCATGATGTCAAGTGCAATGCATCCTGTCCTACTTTAAAAGTCTGCATAGTTTTTATCAATCCTAAAGATGTTCAAACATCCCCATAATCCAAAGACTTTTATCTGAGCCATACTACCAAAAAATCCTCCCTAAACCCATAATGGCACACTGCAAAAGATGGCATTGGGAATAACAAAGAAATATTCAACCAATACAATGTTTAAGTAGGGCAAACATCAAACTGTGTAACTCCAAGTCCAACAACTCTAGTCAGTGACAAATCTCCAAGTCTGATAATTCTAACCAATGACAAATCTCTAGAGTTCCAATTCCACTCCTCCAGCTAGGATACTCATATCCCCCCCCCAAAAAAAAAAATTCATCCAGTGCCAGAAACTCTCTTTGGCAGCCATCTCAGTTCTAGCACCTGCATTGGGTCTCCACTGCAACCCACAGTTCATCCTCATGGATCCATTGGGATCCACACAGGTAATTCAACAAGCCTGCTTCATACTGTCCATGGCCATTTCCAAAGTACAAACCCGTGTTGCAATTTCAGTAACCCTCTCTTTCCTGCTTTCCTTATACTTCATAATACCAGGTGGGCAACCAAATTGTTAATCCATGGGGGAATAAAGCAGACTTTGAAGAACAGGACACTCCTTGAGCATTCAGACCCCTTCCAAAGAGTCTGTATACTTCCTGTTGTCCCAATGCATGTCAGTTGGCCCACTCTGTATGGTTGTAATCTCTCAAACAATTGCAGCCAAACAGGCAGCAGTTCTCACCCAGTAATTTAATTTTTTTTTTCTGTGTCATATACCTCTGTTCACACCAGGCCATTTCTATGCAATACAACCCTGCACAAGTTCTCAGGACAGGAGCATGAGAGTAAGCATCTCACACAAACTGCTTCTAGCCCAGTGCAGGCAAAGCTCTTTCTTACCCACATAAGCCAAATTTCCAAGTCCATAGTTCTTATTGTGTTCAGATTTCTCATCTCTGACCAGAATAGTCCATCAAGCTGTACTTGTAGCACTGCAAGGTGTCTCTGAGACCAAGGTTTAAAATCCTTCCACATTCCTCCCAAAAATCAGTTCTAAAGGGCCAAAAGCCACATGGTTAGGTTTCCAGCAGTACCCTTCTTGGTACCAACTTTACTGTTGCAGTCATGTTTGTAATGCTGATAGAAAACACCCAAACAACAGCAGCTTGTGGGAAGAAAGGGTTTATTTTTATTTACAGACTCAAGGGGATGCTCCATGATGGCAAGTAAAATGATGGCATCAGCAGAGGGTGGACATCATCTCCTGACCAACATCAGGTGGACAACAGCAATAGGAGAGTTGCCAAACTGGCAGGAGTAAGATGGCTATAACACCCATAAGCCCACCTCCAACAATACACTGCCTCCAGAAGGCTTTAATTCCCAAATTGCCATCAGCTGGGGATCTAGCATCTAGAACACATAAGTTTATGGGGGACACCTGAATCAAACCACCATGGTATACATACATACCATTTTTTTAACCAGGCAGTTAACATATAGGGTTCATATTTAATGTTATGCATAGTGCTAAGTGACTGAATTTTTGCACTAGTCTGGACACCTTCTTGACATGGATCACTCAAGCTAGGAGGCTGACCTTCAAGATCTCCATCCTGTCCAGTCACATGCAACATCATATTGAACTTTGTGCTCCTAGTGCCTTGTACCAAAAATTGCTTCTCACTGAAGGCTCCAATGTCTTCCATTTGATGGTTCAACCTCCCTGCTCTTACCTGCATTATGTTTGAATCAGTTGGCCTCCAGGACTTCTAAACACACTATCTGTCCTTTTATGCTTTTTAAAGTGTGTACTGAGGAATTGAACACCAGGCAATCAGGTTTTGCAAGCAAGAATGTTTAACTACTGAGCCATCTTTCCAGCCTTTCTCATGTTTTTTATCTGGTCCCTTTGCTTGTTACTCAGGTGCATCTTTCAATTTTCAATCTCCACTTTTCTTTGGTGATATTTTGTCTCTTGTTACTGATAATTTCCTGAGTCATTTTCTCATTCTTTCATTTCTTATTTATTTTTAGACTTTAAAAATTATTTATTTTTTTGACAGAAAGAGAGAGAGAGAGAAAGGGAGTGAGAGAAAGACAAAGAAAGAGAGAGTGAGAGAGTGGACAGGATAGGGCCTCTAGCCACTGCAAACAAACTCCAGATGCAAGTGCCACCTTGTATATCTGGCTTACATGGGTACTGGGGAATCAAACCTGGGTCCTTAGGCTTCATAGTTACAACATCTCTACAGCCCTTCTCATTCTTTCTTGAGGGTCCTCAGGACACATGTGGCTCAGGTGAGGAATAGGTAGAAGGTCTAGATGTTCTATTTGGAGCTTTAGAAGCATGAAAAGCTGGCTTTGAATTTTGACTCCTCCAATTGCCAGTTATGACCATGGCAAGTTATTTATAGGCTATGAGCCTCTGTTTCATAAACTGAGAGACTGAAATAGTGAGTAAGTGAAATAGTGAATCAAGTTCCAATTTCACCAAACCCCTTAAAAGGATTTAGTGAGATGAACCACCTGACACAAAGTAGATGATGAGATTTTATAATTTTTATTGTATTATGAATAGAGTGGCATAAAATCTCAAGCCTAACTATCAGCAGAATCCCATCAACTTCAAGGAGAAGGTGGAGGGACAGGAAGATAGTAAAGACAATGCCTAAATTTAAAATTGGAGTAGATGATGAGCTGACTAAAATTGAGGCTCCAGCTTTGTTTCACTGACCACAGGCTGGTGTGGACTTTTCATGGGACTGAAAGCATGGTTCTGTGATTAAGAAAGCCTTCTTTATTCTTCTTGTACCATCCCCACCCCCTACCACCCAATCCAATTGAACTATGTTCTTCCAACCATGAGACAATTTTGCTTTTATATGTTGGTCAGTTTCTCCATCAGTACTTGTTATTTCAACCAAAGTAAATTTGAGTTGATTTCACTTTGAATGATGGCACTGGAGTTACCAGTCAGCCATTATTATCTGTAAGACTGAACTTCTGCTAGGCTCATCAATAAGTTAATCTTAGCAGGTCTCAAGTTTCATGATATAAAATTGTGATGGTTTTATTGACCAATTAGCATAGGTTAATGATGATTGTTTTTATGAAAGTTGGTGGGTCACTCTCTGGATAGCAGGCTGAGCAATGTCATTTGCAGTCTTAATCATAGATCATAAAATGTTAGAGCTAAAAGGGTCTCAGAAGCCACATAGTTCAACCTTCTCCATTAACAGAGGAGAAGCTGAAGACTGGAGAGGTTAATCCCTGATGAAAATGGCCAGTAAGATAGCTACATAGAAGTACGTAGAGGGAAGGTATTTCTTCTAAGTAATTAAATAGGGAAGCTTTTTCCTTAAAGGGAGCCCAAGTCCACTGCCAGTGTCTGCCACTTGGGCCTCCCTGCTTCTGAAAAAGGAGTAGGTTCTTGTCATGATTTTATGCATTTTTTTTGTATCTGACTAGATACTTGATATTCACTGATCTCTTTTACATTCTTTAGTAAGGAAGCTTTGACTTTTGGTTCATAACCATGAAACTTAGGTCTTCCCAATACTAGGTACAAAGATGCAGCCATGATGGTATTTGTAAGGTCAGCATATTAAGAGCTGGATGCTTTGAAGGACAGATGACCTCTAGGAATTTATTAACTTTAGCAGTCTATGGCATTAAGGTGTATGAAATACATGATGTTTTATACTGAAATAATGAAAGCTGAAGCCTAAGGTTTATCTGGGAAAAAATAATCTTTCTAAATGTCACTTAAGCATTTTAGATCAGTATATTGATTACTTTTCTCCTTTCTCTGAACAAACAATTGACTGAAAACTCAAGGGGAGAAGGATTCATTTTGGCTCATAGTTTAAGAACTGTGGGGCTGGGAAGGCATAGCTGAGTTCATGGCAATAGAAGTATGTTGCTAGGACTCCTCATAATCAAAGCAATGGTAAAACCTGGTTAAAAAAAAAAAAAAACGGATAAAACCCTCATAGGTATACCTAGTGCTGTGTCTCATAGGTGAATATAAATCCAGTAATGTTGACAACGAAACTTAGACAGCACACACATAGAGAAAGTTAATAAAGACCAACTGAGACATGGGCCCACCTTGATAGAGAAAGTAGGTTTTACAGATGAGAACAAGGTCAAGTAAACAAATAGATCAAGGCCACCATGATGCAGCTTTTGGCACTAGAATCTTAGTTTTTGTCCCAGCTTGCTGCCTTTCTTGCACCTGGCTCACCTTTCCATTATGTGGCAAATCTTGCCACAGAGAAATGGCCAGGGGAATTGGAGGTATTCACTTTTTTTTTAGAAAAATAAAACAATATGTGAGGATACATTTCCACTGGGTTCATACTTCAGTGTATTGCATTTGACTGGCCCCTAAGTGAGGTTGTAAGCCCCCAGCCCTTCCAGTCACTGCTATATGGCTGCCATCTGGTGTCAGGGTCTCACTTAGAAGTGCCAGTTGCATGTGGCCCAGAGGACACTGGTTGCTCCAGCCTCTGCTCAGCAGCCACCTGTTCTGAGGGGAGCAGCAGTACTGATGGATTTCTTATCCTTTACTGGATCCCACTCAAGTTTGATGATCAGAGCCATCTTAATCATCCAAATGAGTTTGCAACTGTTACTTCCCACTTCCACACCGGGTGCTTAAGAGACAGTAGCTCTATCCCCAGGGCAACAGTAAGAAATTAATCTGCTCCACATGCCTTCTTATTGGTACTGGCAGGGAGAGACAACACATACTGGCAAATCAAAAGAAAAGCCTCCATGCATTGTTTAGACTGTTCCTTCTAAATAAAAGTGTTTCCCTCATCTTTCTGATTCCCTCCCCTCTCTTATTCTGTCTGTCTGGTCTTCCTATCTTCCTCCTCTATCCTTTCTTCCTTTATCTCTTTACCTTCTTCCTTTCTTCCTTCAACTATTATTGAACATCTACTAAACGCAGGCATTAAATAGCAGGGCCATTGCAGAAAGAGGGGAAACAAAAGTTGATAGAGAATGGCCTTTTAGGCAGAATCTGCCTAATCAAGCTGTGAAGACATAAAGCAAAGTTGTACATGAATGTAATGGTCTGAAACTCCCTCTGAGAATCTATTATGTGTCCCAAGACAGGTCCATACAAAGTGGGGGTTTCCTTAGAAGGAGTTCAAATGTGGTTGAGGATCAGAGAAGCTTTCCTGCCAGGCATGGCCTTTGAGCAGATCTTGAAAGGATTCTCCATGTACGGAAATGGTACTTTCCCCCTTATCCATAGCACACCATCTCTTCACCCTGGTAGCATTTGCATGACTCTGGAGCCTACTCTGTGGGTGCTTTCCCTCTCCTCCTGCACCAAGGTCCCTGGCTCTGGGGGTTTAAAATGCAACACAGACAATGGTGTGCACTTTTATACTCAGGTTTCACAGATAAGACTATGTATTTTGAAAATGGACTTTAAAATGTCAGCCATGTATATTATATCAACACAGAGAGAAGTACAGTTTTTAAAAAGGAGATAAAAGTACCTCATGCATATAGTTTCCAAAGAGGAATAGTGCCCTGTGGGAGAATTTGTGAAGCAGCCATCTGTCAATCAGCCAGCCCAAGACAGCTTCATGGAGGAAGGTGGCCTTCAGAGACTGACAGGAGATGGTGGCTGGATGTTTAGCATGGAGTGGGGTGGTTACTGGGCACATTCTAGGTCTGCCATGTGCAGGAATGAGCTGTGAACAAATGATGTGGGTGAACATGCAAGCACAGAAAGATGGAAAGGAAGCTGAGTGTGGGAACACTGGACAAGGGGTTGTAAAAAATGTGCTGAGATTGAGCAGAGGTTAAGAGAGGCTGGGTCTCTATCCCTCTCTATCCTGGGATCCTGGCCAGCAACCTTCAGGAGTGGGTACTGCATGATGGGCAGCAGGGCCCAGGATGTGGGAAAATCAAAGCCCCATAGGGGTATAATGCAAAGGATGGAATGCTGGTAGGATATTGTTGGAGGAGGGTACCTTCCTAGCATGCATGAAACTCTGGATTCCATCCCCAGCATTGCCAAAGGAAGAATTCTAGGGGCCTAGATATATCCTGCCTGGGACTTTGAGCAGGTTCACTCATCTTGCCTGTGCTCCTGCGTAGTGGGGTTTGCCATGCTGGGTATACAAGGTAAGGTGGCAACGGGAACAAAACAGTGTGGACTGGAGATTTGGAGGTAGTGAGGAGAAGCCATGTGTGTGTGTGTGTGTGTGTGTGTGTGTGTGTGTGTATGAAAGGAAGGAGACAAAGAGATGAACTGATCTATGGCCCTGTTGGACAATTAGGAGAAAAACTACAAAGTTATGTCTCCAAGAGTCAAGACAGAAACAAGGGTAAATAGCTATTTATTAAATGCTTAATACATACTTAGTGCTATATATAAATAATACCTGCCTCAGAAGATGGGTATTATTATTGATTCATTTTATGGATAGGGAAGCTGAGGAAGCAAGGCAAAATGAATGTTCAAAAGCAACACTGTTATCTTTAGCAGCAGTAGAGATGGCATTTGGGAACTTGACTTTTCACTCCCGCAGTGCTCTTAGCTATTGCTTTGTCCTGCTTTCCCTAAGTTGGTTCACTCACAAGGTTTGCTGTGTTGTAAATGGTGCTGTGACTCTTGGTGAGGAAAATAAGGAGGTGCCTGCAGTTCTTGAGGTTTAGGCTGGAATTAATGACGATGTGCATGTGGTGTGGGAGAACAGGGACCTCAGCAAGGTGAGCTGAGGACCTGCCATCTGAAGGAGGTGAGGAATTAGAGGCCTTCTCACTTTGAAGTGCTTTTGCCTTAATTGATTCTCATGATAGTCTTGGTATAGATTTTTTTTTTCAAATTCCCATTTTGCAGTTGAGGAACCTGAGGCTTGGAGAGGTGAAAAGAATTGCCTAGGGTCATCTAGCTGTTACTGTCAGGAGAATGGAACCTAGTTCTTCCCCCTCAGGCTCTGTTCCTAGCTGGGATTGGACAGGTACCCAGAGAGTAGGGGGCAGAGCAGGCATGGCTGGGTTCCTGAGAGCTAAGGTGAGAGGTTATAACAAATGTGACTTTATCTTCAAAGGCCCAAGCAGGGTGGCAGGCTGTGGGCTGAGGGCTGAGAGTGGCATAGCCTGATGTCCAGAGCTAGTAAATAATTCCAACAGCATGGAGCCCCAAAATGAATGAATCCCCTGGAATATAGTACCCTCCCTAGAATCTGGAGGGCGGGGAAGGACAGCAGGAATTACAGGTTTGGATCCCTTCATCTTCCCAGTGCCTCAGACATATGGGGACCTTAAAGCCAACAGAGGCTGTTCGATTAGCCATGCAGATGAGCCCTGGGTGGTGAGGGAAGGGTACACATGCTTTGACACAGTCTGCTCTGGATTCAAGCCTCCCTCTTGGTCTTGTACTTCTTGAATTGGTAGTTTTGTTTCCTTTTCCATAACGTGGAGTAAAATGACTTGTTTACAGTCATAAGGTATGAATGAGTCAATGACTATTCACAACATTAAACTAATTTCATTCATTTCATGAGCCCACACCGTTACCATGAGCAAAGAGCTGGGGATAGTAATGTGTGTGAGCTTCACAGTTCTCTGCCCTTGTGCAGTTTAGTGTTTCCAACACATTTCCCCTCCTCCAGTACTGCCCCTCTCCCACCTGTGAAAGTACCCACACTCCCAATCCCAGGTGGGAACCCAGCTTGCTATCAGAAGCCAAGGGGCTAAGCGAGTTCCAAGAGAATCAAAACCATCAAACCTTGTTCTGAGCCACAGTCCTTGAGCGAGCCGGAAGTGGGGCAGCCTAGAGGGTGAAGTGGAGGCCTGGCGCCTAGTCACCTTCCTTATTGAGCTGTCCTTGCACCAGAAGCCCCGAGAGATTGACAGTGATGATCCCACTAGTGTCCAAGTTCCTGGGGGAGGCCAAAGGCAGAGCAGAAAGCACTGGAGTGTGCGGGTGTTGACAGCTGTTTGATCCTGATCACAGGCTTCAGGGGTGGAGGGACAGAGCACAGTCTCTGAGGGCACAGCAACCCTGCCCAGAGCCCAGAGGCCAAGTTCACAGACATGGACTCCATCAGCCTGCTCTGCGCTGCACTGGAGTTGCTTAGCCATGTGAGCTAATCCCACCAAATGTTGAAACAGGGACTGTAGCTCCCCTTTGTGAGATCAGGAAATCAGGGCTTGGTGGAATGACTCGGCTTGCTTCACCACAATAGCTGGGGTACAGGTTCCTCGATCTACTCCAGCACCCCAACCTCACTGAACTCCCACATCATTCACCAGTAGAGACAGCAGGCAGGCAGGGGCCCAGCGGGGACCAGGGGGCCAAAAAGTGAGACAACCGGCTCCCCAATAGACCAGGGCTTAGGAGCAGGGATGGAATAAAGCCCACTATCCCTCTAGACTCCACTTCTCTACCAGATGACTTTCCCCGTTCCTTTCACCATCCTCTTGGGGTTCTTTATTTTTCCTTCTTTTTTGTCCATTTCCTCCCCCCTCCCCGCTCCCGGATTCATTCCTTTTTATTCGTTCCAATGTTGTCCCTTCTCTCTTCACCCAGCGTCGTTTCCCTTTCCCGCCTCCCTGTCGCGAACTCCCGGGTTCCTTCTTTCTCCTCTTCCATCTCTTCCCTTTGTCTGTCCCTGCTCTCCGCGCCCGCGCGCATCACGCATCTTGGCTTCTTGGCGCCCGCAGCTCGCTGCCGCAGCTGCGCCCGCCCCGCAGCCCTCCCCAGCCTCGCCCCGCCCTCCCCGCTTGGTTCTCGCTCTCAGTGATTTATTGCTTGCCCTGCTGCTTCTGACAAACTATTTGTAGGAAAATGAGATTTGGTCCGCGCTGGATGGCTCCTCTGGGAGGCAGGCGTGGGGGTCGGGTGTCGGAGCCCCAGTGCGGCGCCCCCGCCGGAGCCCACGGCGCTTACGGAGCTGTTTAAGATAAATGAGCAAAATTAAGAGACTCACTGGGGGAAGAAAACACTGGCTGGCAGCGAGCGAGCAGGAGCGCGCGGATGGCGCACGCTTTCCTCGCGGAAACGCACGCTTGTGCGCCCCACCGGGTCGTCCCCATCTGCTACTGCCACCCGGAACTCCATCCCACAGGAGAACTTCCAAACCCCAGGGCGCGGTTCTCAGTCCAGGGACTCAGCGCTGACAAGGGCCCCATCCTCTGGTTAGGGGCAAGCAACAGATTGGGGCCAGGGTGGGGGCAGCACTTCTGGAGGTGGCCTGGAAGAAAACAGGAGCTTGGGTATGGAATGGCAATGCGGCAGGGAGGGAAAATAGGTGGAGTGGATGTGGGGACAGCCCCAATGCCACTAAAGTACAGAAAACTTGAGCCACACCCAATCCCATGGGACTGCAGTAGGGTTCATGTCCTGATGAATGTCTGATACCACCCAGGGGACAGGAGACTGTGCCAATTCCTGTCTCAGCCCATGGAGCTGTGTGCAGCCAGCCCTGGGGCCTCACCTCAAAGCCTTGACTGGGCTGCTTATCTTGGTGCCAGAAATCTTCATTTCATCCAGGGCAGGTGATGGGCCTGTTGGATTTACAACAGTGCCTAAGGGCTGGCTCACCATAGGTCTTAAGTATTATTTGTAGAGTGAGTCTAGGAAGCTCAAGGTTCTATTTTCAATTCCAGTGGGATGTGGAACCGAACCAGGTTTTCAAAATGCTTTTTTCTCTTATCTGAAAAGCAATATACTTTTTTTCTGACAAACATTAAGACAAGAGGGATAAACATACAGAGGTAAATAAAGGGGGTAAAGGTGTAGCTCAGTGGTAGAATACGAAGTCAATATGAGGATAGTGATAGGTTCAGTCCTCAGTGGCCAGTGTGCATGTACACACACACACACACACACACATCACCACCATCACCAAAGACAGCAACTTATTTCTACTATTTGCAGTTTGATATTTTTCTAAATTTTAAAATATCTATCAAAAAAAACCCCAAGATCATATTATAAACATTTTGACCTGCTTTTACCTACTTGGCATTAGGTTGTGAATACTTTTACCATATTACATTTTCCTCCTAAAACATAATTTTAAGTGAGTATGGTGTCTCACTCTATGTTTGTATGCTCTATGTATGCTTATTTTTAATTTTTTATATTTTGTTTATTTATTTGAGAGAGAGTCAAAGAGGCAGATCGAGAGACAGAGAGAATAGGCACACCAGCACTTCCAGCTGCTGCAAACGAACTCCATACACATGTGCTACTTTGCCTATCTGGCGTATGTGGGTATTGGGGAATCAAACCTAGGTCCTTAGGCTTCGCAGGCAAGTGCCTTAATTGCTAGACCAACTCTCTAGCCCAAGTATGATTATTTTTAATGAGGTATATATTTTGTTCATTTCTATCAATTATAAGTTTTTGCTGTTGTAATGACTCATTAACTTCAGCATTTGGCAGCTTGCCCCATTCTTATTGTAGTCAGTGATAAAAACAGTAATTTGTGCTTTCCCCTGTTTTCATAAGGATAAGATGTAACATTTTTTTAAAAAATATTTTTATTAATTTATTTACTTGAGAGAGAGTAACAGGGAGAGAAAGAGAGAGAGAGAGGGAGAGAGAGAAAATGGACACACCAGGGCCTCTAGCCACTGCAAACAAACTCCAGATGCATGTGCCACCTTGTGCATCTGGCTTATGCAGGTCCTGGGGAATCGAACCAAGCTCCTCTGGCTTTGCAGGCAAGCACCTTAACCACTTGCCTGCAAAGCCAGCCCAAGATGTAACATTTTTATACAGTAGTTCACAACCTACTAGGCCTGACTGCAGTTTTTAAGCTGGGACTAGCCCTTCTAGAATTTTGTAGGTTTTCAAAGACTTCCCAGATCTGTACTGTAAGGCAATCTGAAAATGTTCTGGAAGTGAGCTTGAATACATTTACAAATAAACATTGCCCAAATTAGACTAACATTGGAATTATCCCTGATTAGTGTCCATGACATGCTGATACTAATTTCAAAGTGTATTCAAATGTGCAAGTTGAAATGGTGAGTTCATTGCAAGAGTCTAACATGAAAAATGTCTAGAAATATGTAATGGAGACCAAAAATTTGTGATATAAAAATATTAGAGGGAAAAACATGAAAATTGTGTAACATCTAGGCTGGGGATTTAGCTCAATGGAAAAAAGAGCTTGCCTCACAAGCATGAAGATCTGAGTTTGATCCCTAGTTCTCACGTGGGAATGCCAGGCATGGTGGAATGTACCTATCATCTCAGTATTGGGGCAGTAGAGACAGGATTTCTTGGGTTCACTGACTAGTCAGTCTAGCCTAATTGGTGAAATCCAAACCAATGAAAGACTATGTCACAAACAAGGTGGACAGTGTTCCTGAGAATGACACTCAAGATTGTTCTCTAGTCACCACATGCATGCATTTATGTGTGTACCTGCACCTGCGCACACACACATACATATACACATTCATAAAACAATTGTGTGATCTCACAGGTACTTCTGACATGTAGGTCACTTCCCTCTCTGGGAAAACAAGGAGGTGTGATTAGTGTACATTTTTCAGTTTGTCCATTTGTCTGTCTTTTTAGAATACATGGGTCTCAGGGATTTTGGAAGATAATGCAAAACAATTTGGCCATGTATTATTTGTGTGCTTACATCAGCACTTTTACTATAAGCAAAATGAAGTGTATAAACATTGTGCTGTTTCCTATTGGCATGATCCATTCAACCAATATCTTGGCATCTTTGAGAATACTTTATATCAGTTGTCTTCAATGTACTAGGTGTCTGAGTAGCTCTGAGATAGCGATGGTGGGAGCAGGGGTTTATAGAGTGAGAGGGAGGGCTGGATGAAGCTCATGAACTATTTCAGTATTTAGAAATGACTGATTACCAACAATAAACTGTCTCAGGCTAGTAAACTCTTAAGTTCCTTTGCTGTGGGCTGATCTATACCACTTTGGTTTGGGCATTCTTACTACTCAAGTGGACTGACATGTTTTCTAGATCTTGTTGCATATAAGAAAGGAAGAATCACTTGCTTGAATTAATTGTCTATTTTTTTCTCATCATGGAGGAATTTGTGACTGGGTCACAATGAGATCTTTAATGGAATGAGCTTCAGAGGAAGAGTACAGCTTTCAACTGTGATTATCTTGACTGTTCAGCTGCCTTGAGGCTGACAAGAGAGGATTTCCTGACCCTGAAATGAATAGTATTGGGAGGATTTCTAGAAACACCCACCCAAAGCTTTTCTGCATACAGATGATGAAGGAGAAAAGGTGGGATCTAGTTGGGATGGGCAAGGGCAAAAGACACCTATTAATGACTGCAGGAGAGGCATAAATATGATAGCAAATATAGGGACTTAAGCCAAAAAAGATGATTCATAGCTGATTCAGCTGGAGGCCCCCACCTCATTTTGGTTTGGGGCATGGGGGAGAGGAAGAAATTAAAACACTATGATACTTTTAATATGGTACAAGATTTACTTTGCATAATTTCATCATATTTTTGATACGAAATTCATAGCTCCCCTGTCCCCAGTAATACAACGGTGATCTTTATGGGACCGGCATGAAGAAACTGGCAGGCATGGCCCCCATCACATTAAACTGTCTCAGTGAAGAGGCAATTTGTTTGATATTAAGAGTTATAAAAATATCAGTGCAGAGCGGTTATGCCGGGGATATTGCACCAGCCAATCTGAATTTTAATGTAGTGTGAGCAATAAGCACCACATTCCCTGATCTCGTGTCACACTCCCTCTCTGCAAATATTTGAAGAGAAAAAAAGCAGAGGCTTTCAGTGTGTTGCTCTTTACCACTTGAACCTCTTGTGAGCTCATTCTTCAATAGATATGTGCAAGCGGGTAAAACTTTGTGGGTACCAGGAAAGGGAATTCTTGGAAAGCCACACACAGTTGAGACAACAGCATCCTTGGCTGGTGAGGACAGAGAATCAGAGAGACAGGACCTCAAGGAGATCAGTTTATCACCCTCTACATTACCCTCACTCATGCAAGCAGTGTTGCTGAGACTTAGTTTCTCAGCTCACCAACATCTCAGGATTTTCATTCCACTTATCTTCTTAATCCAGTGGAATGCTACTTATCATCCTTTAAATCCACCCTATAATGCCCTTCTTATCATCTTACCATGCTCCATCACACCCCATCTCTTTATCTCCCTCTGTAGCCCATAGGTGCACACTCTGACCTCTCCCCTCATCCCCTCCCATCAGTCTTCTCATTATTTCGATCACCACCATTCCTCTCCCTTTACCTCCCGGTCACCTCTGCCCAGCTTCTCTCCCATAAATAACCATTCAGCCTTACCAATAGATCTTCCTGAAATGTACTAACCAATTAATTTTACTTCCTCAGGGTTCCTTCTCTGAGATGGCCATAAAGAGACACAAACAGGAATGGGATAGATGATCTTTGCTTTCTGGAGACTTATGGTCTGGTTGGTAGGGGTGGTGGGGTGGACATGTTGGGTGCTCTGGAAAGTACTGTGCCTATTTTAATTCAGGGCAAGGTAAGATAAGATCCCTAAGATAAGTCCAAACAAAGGTATCAGGAAGCCTAGAGAAGAGAGATACATTTGAATGAGGGAAAATAGGAAATATGCCATGGAAGAAGTTTGGCAGGTGGGTGGCTGTCCAATTGATAGGATACAAATGATAAGGTAGCAACTAGAGAAAACTGGGTGAAGAATAGTCTGCCTCAAACAAAATAGAGAAAGGTATAGTTTGGGGAATCACTAAGAACTGTTAAGTGTGGACTCAGAGAAGTTCAGGGTTATGGCCAAGGTAATATAAAGTCAAGTCAGAGCTGGTACTTAGTTTATCTGAGTCCCAGCTCAGGATACTTTTCATTGCACCATAACAGTGGTTCTTGATGTATGTGTAGTATAGGATCCTCAGACTTCCTGAGACCTTTTCAGAAGGTCTGGGAGGTAAAAATTATCTGCCTGTGCTTTCTCATTCACTGAAGTGCAGTGAGGTTTCCTTCTGTGAATTTGGAAGGGCGGCATAACTCAGTGAGCTTGCATTTTCCAAGTGATTGATGAATAATGCTATATATCACACTCAAGTGAAACATCCTCTCAAGATGCAAAATGAACTGATATATTTTGAGAAACCACACACACTTCATTGTGGGTGCTTCATATTTGACATAACTATTAGCCTTTAAGGAAATAGAATTGTTGGCTGGGGATATGGCTCAGTGGTAGAGCATTTGCAGTGCCCTGGGATCAATCTAAGGACTGCTCCACATGTGTATATTAAGATATATGCACACACACACACACACACACACACACACACACACACATCTACATACATACACATACTTGAATTAAGAATGTCTGTAATTATCTGAAAAGTGATTTATATAATCCCCTTTCCAGTTACGTATCTGTTTGAGGACATCTTTCTTTCACTAAAGTTCAGCCAATAAAACATGTTACAATACTGAATGAAGAAGCAGATACCAGAATCCAGCTTTCTTCTACTAAACCAGAATATGCATACAGATAATAGTGACACTTAGCTCATGATTTTTGAAAATAAAATTATTTTGTGAAAACATATTACCTGTGTTAACATGAGTAGGCTTATTACTATTTTTAAATGATTCATAAATGTTATTGAAAATCTGCATTTTTATATATAATATGACAACTGTGAATAGTTACCACCCACATAAACAAATACTCTTGGACAATGTTCATCTGAATAAGTTTTTTGAGCATAAAATGATCTTGAGACCAAAATCTTGAGAACTACTGGTCACAGTGTGTGTCAGCTGAGCAGGTGTAAGTTCACTTACTAGCTTGATTTGCTTTGATTAGAAACAGTAAGCCAGTCTTTAATCTCTGCCTTTTTAAAATACTTCTTTATTTATTTATTTATTTATTTTGTTTATTTTTATTTATTTATTGAGACTGACAGACAGAGAGAGAAAGAGAGAGAGAGAGAGAGAGAGAGAGAGAGAGAGAGAGAGAGGAGAGTGGGTGCGCCAGGGCCTCCAGCCACTGCAAAGGAACTCCAGATGTGTACGCCCCCTTGTGCATCCGGCTAACGTGGGTCCTGGGGAATCGTGCCTAGAACCAGGGTCCTTAGGCTTCACAGGCAAGGGCTTAACTGCTAATCCATCTCTCCAGCCCTAATCTCTGCCTTTTTTATTTCACTCTCCTCTGTCTTTCTTTCTTTTTTCTCTTCTGATTGCTTGCTTTCTCTCTCCCTATCTGCTTTTTGAAACTTCCATTCTGCCTTTCACTTCCTGCTCTTCTTTTCCCATGCTACTCCCCACCAGTTACAGTACCTTTCTCATTGAACTTCTTTTTTTCTGGAAGTTACTTTCCTTCCCCTTCCACACATCTTCCCATCCACAGCATTTCTCCTCTCCCAGTGCTTCACTCCTTCAGTTCTCTATCCCAGATCTTAGCTACTTAAATTCCTCACACTATCCTCCCTCTCTTCACCTCTCTTATCTCTTCATCTCCAACTTCTCATCCCCTGCAATTCCTAGGCAGGCAGACTGCTCCCTGATTCTTCTAGAATATTCTATTTGAAGCCATATGCCCTCAATACGCACAAATCCTTGCTCATCAACCTCCTCTCAAAACTATTTGCTGCTGCAGCAGGAAGGGTTCACATTTGGGTTAAGGATCATGCTTATTGCTTTTTGAGATAAGAGAGACTCTTCCTGCACCTTCCAGTCTAACCCTGGATCCTACCTAATGCAAAAGATGTCTCTGTTCCAAAGGAAGGAACTGGCAGAACTTGCAGAACAAGGTCAGACTTGGGCTCTGCCACACATTAATAGGGTTTTAATTGAGTCAAGACACCATTTCTGTCTTAATGTGAGGTCTTGTTTTTATAAGGTACTGATCCAAGTCACATGCTACTATTACTGCTCCTCTGATAGAGATGGACTGAAAGGTGAATGCGGGGTGTCTGTGCTGAGAATCTGGTGAGTGTGAGAGGAAGGGGATGAATAAATGATTCTGTATCTACTTCTCCATGAGGATAGGGGTCCTCTTTCATATCTTCTCACATAAATTAAACAGTTATCCAGAGGGCTGACAAAAACCTTATGAACTCTCAAGTATATTTCATGCCCAGAAACATGTTCTCCCTCTCCTCTACTTCTACACCATTGCTGTTTCTCATGATCTCTTATGGCATTGCTCTTTTCTGAGAGACATTGAAATGATAGCTGTGGAAAGGGAGTGTGCTGAAGGGAGACTTCCTGGAGGGGCACACAGCCCTTGCCCATTCCTCCCATTGGTGGCCTTCTGTTTCTATGCTCCTCGGCTTCTTCTTTCACCTATTTTAATAAAGAACTTCTCAGCTTCCTGTTTCCTTCACTGTCAACTTAGGATTCTATCTTCCTAAATAAATGGATAAATGTCCAAAACTGTCAAAATAGTATCATTTTGGAAACACAGACCATTTTCCTCTCCATTCTCTATTACAAAATCTAACTTTAATTCTACCAAAGGTACTTACTTCTATGGATGGGGGAGGAGGATCATTCCCACTTGAGATGGTCCCTGGTGTTACAATATGTCCCAGATAAGCCTTTGGACTCCATGCATCCTGACATGCTTAGGGTTTGCTTGCAGTGGTTGACTTATGTAAAGCTAAGATGCTTCTTGAGAAAACCGTTAGAGCCTGACATTAAATTTGTATATACATGAAGAGAAAGAGAAGAGAGGAGAGAAAGATAATGACATTGTCAGGGTCTTCATGGAGGGCCCCTTGTAAGGAGGAAGTTCAAGACAAATAACCCACCATATAGATATATCTGGGCATATGACCAGAAGAAAAGACAGGAATGCCTCTGCATGAAGTGAGAGCAACACTAAGGAGTGTCCAAGCCCAGTGTCCAGTGCTTTGGAGATCCCTCTACAGAGTAAAGACCACGTACAATCAAAGTTGAAAGAGCTGCCGCATCTTGGGATTCAGGAACACTGTAAAAGAGCCATAAAGGGAAAGAAGAATCTCCATCATCATTGCCAAGAGCAAAGGTGGTGACCAGAGGCATCATAATCACACTAACAATGGGGGATGGGGACACAAGAAAGAAGCTCATGAAATCAGCAGAGTGTGAGTTCAAAGAGATTTGTGGAAGCATCCCAACATCCCTAGTAGTACATGGAATGGACGAGAGGAGCAGTAGTGCAGAGAATGGAAACCTAAGTCAGAGAACACTGATGCTGGGAGATCTTCCTGAGGGGGAGGAAAAACAGATGGATGCAAAGGCAGTAAGTGTGTGTGTGTGTGTGTGTGTGTGTGTGTGTGTGTGTGTGTGTGTGTGTAGAGAGAGAGAGAGAGACAGAGACAGAGAGAGAGAGATTAATAGCAATAATTATGTGGTTCCAAATCTAATTGTGTTGCCACACTGGCAAGTTGAGAAGGCACTCTGGTGTGAAGGAAAGATAACAAGTTTTGCTTTGGACAAGTTTCATTGTTGAGGTTGGAAGGTCAACCAAATAGAGATCTAACATAAGCAATAAGAAATAGGTGATAGGTAAGAGGTCAGGGACTGAGATGTAGGTTGAGCAGCTGTTGTGTAATGGGCTCACTGCCTGACTGGTGAGATCACTAACTTGTCTACCTCAGGAATACTTATTAAATGCTGATTGTGTACCAAGTTATGATCTGACATTGATGAGTTAGTCATTCAGGGAAGACACGCTGAGTGATTTGTGTAAAGAGAATAAGTGGTGTCAAGATGCACGTGTAATCCTGGTAAGGAGAGAGAATCAGAGTGGGTTGATTCCAGCTGTTAGCTATTATGAATTGAGCAGCTATAAACATGGTTGAGCAAAACTCTCTGAACTGAGGTGTGGAGCTTTTAGGGTAAATGCCCAGTAAGGGAATAACAGGGTCTGTTAACACTGGCTTCTTAAGAGTGGACTACATCAAACTCTAAAGGACTGTGGAGATGCTTAAGGGGCTGTGGAACTGGAATAAAGGGAACACTAAACAGGCATGTCCCTTTGGTACTTCGACACACATTAACCAGTAGCCAACTTTTCACATGACCCATGGGTCAACTTAGTATCCAAGGAGCCTCACTTATTCTCTTTGTGCCTTTTTTTTATTAACTTTATTTATTTATTTATTTGAGAGAGAAAAGGGGAGGGAGAGAGAATGGCTATACCAAGGCCTTTGCCACTACAAATGAACTCCAGATACATGTACTACTTTGTGCATCTGGTTCTACATGGGTACTGGGGAATAGAACCTAAGTTGTTAGGCTTTGCAGGCAAGTGACTTAACCACTGAGCAAACTCTCAAGCCCTCTTTGTATCTTTTCTGCTAATTTCAAGAATGGGATACTGGAGTGAGAATAATCTGGAAGATGCCTGTATTGCAAAGGTATAACATAAAAGTGTTACTGAGTGAGGACTAGGAAAGGAAGATACAGAGAAGCAGACCAGAAAAGTAGCCATACTTGAGTTTGATCCCAGATATTCTATATGATATTCTGTTGCTACCTGGTTAGGTAATCTCTTCAAGCTTTAGTTTCTTCCTGTGTATAATGGGATCAGTCATAGGACCCACGCCATGGGGTTGCAATGAGAAATACATGTGCGAGTGCATATAAAGAACTTTGCAGGGCTGGAGAGATGGCTTAGTGGTTAAGCGCTTGCCTGTGAAGTCTAAGGACCCTGGTTCAAGGCTCGATTCCCCAGGACCCATGTTAGCCAGATGCACAAGGGGGCGCACACGTCTGGAGTTCGTTTGCAGTGTCTGGAGGCCCTGGCGCGCCCATTCTCTTTCTCTCTCTCTCTCTCTCTCTCTCTCCGTCTGTCACTTTCAAATAAATAAATAAAAATAAACAAAAAAAATTAAATAAAAAGAACTTTGTAGTTTTGGTACCAGAGTGGGCTTAGGAGCCATTAGCTTTGGGTATTATGGTTTATAAGTGGGGTAATGGTAGAATGCTTTACCCACATCCCAACCTGGAAGGGGGATGTCTCGGCAGACTTTAGACTAAGAGTGTCAGAATTCAGATTACCTCCAGCCCAGTTTAGGACCCAGCTCCCTGTAGCCCTCTTGTTTACACATATGTGTGGGAGGGGTGTGAACCAGGACAGACTGGAGTCCTGTTTCTCACTCTGATCTCAGTTCCCAGGGGGCCGAGCTTACTCTCTGCTCAGTGGCCCTCCTTGCCTTTCTCCCTGTCCCAAGGGTTTGTTTTCATCTCTAGCTAACAGAGGAGCAGTTGGGAATTTCTTCCCATCTCAAATTTCAAGTTGCCTCAAAAATCACTATCAGGAATGAAATTTTCCTTATGCTTTCATAGTCACATGATAGGATTTAAAAACAAAAACAAAAGCATTTTTTTTTACCTTAGTTGTTGGACACACATTACTGGAACTACTTTAAAGGAAGGTAAACAGGAATGAGGAACTTGAAAAAACAGAAACGGGGGAGGAAGGGAGAAGAGGAGAAAAGGAGAGAGACAGAGACAAATAGGTATAGACACTGACTGTTTGCTAATTGATTTAATCAGATCAGTGTGATCCTGCAGATTTTAAACTGTCTCCCATGAGGCTATGACCAGTGCTAATGTGGTGCCTCTCAACCAAGAACACTGAGACTGACCAGGGAAGAAGTAGGAGGTGGATTTTGCAGTGTGTTCCAAGGTCATGTGTCTCCCAGGTGTTTGAACATGTTGATTTCTGCAGAACTGAAATGTAGGTATTTGAGAACCCTTAACACAAAGGATTTGGTGGCAACTTCTGGCCCTAGAGACTTGAAGGAATGTAACCCATATACTTATATCATCCATTAACTTCCAGACCCAAAGGAGTTTATCAGATTACCTCTGGATTTACAGCACTGAGAAGTCAGGCCCAGCACAGTCAGAGAGAGGCAGAGGGCCAAGCGGGGCCTGATCTCCAAGGCCAGGTTGGGAGGCACTGCCGAGTGCAACAAAGGAAAGAGGTATGCTGAGTGTAAAGAGATGCAATTTGTTGGTGAGAATGTGAAGATGTTAAGAGAGACATAAGAATGTGATACTGAGGGCAATGTGTTGATGTGTGAAGACCAGTGACATATCTGTGTGAATTAATATTTCCTGTGGAAACTCAGAAGGTCCAGAAAAGAATTCAAAATAAAGAACTGCAGGGTTGTTCCTAAACTACAAGACCATGCACTCAGGCACAGTGGAGTAGCTGATGAGCTCATCTGATTATTTTAAGGGTTCCTCTGGATCCCTTTCATTTGTTGCCAAGGAATCTACAAGATAGAAAGGAAGACAAGAGAAAATATCGTGGGCAGTGGTCATGACATCCTTAAGGTGGGCTGTGAGTGCTGCCTCCACTTATACTTCCCCCTTGGGAGTGCCTCCAGGCCTCCTGACTCCTAGTGCAGGGCTCCCAATGGAAACTTGTCTTTTGAGAATGCAAGACCTACAGCAAAGCTTGAACTTAGCATGGCTACAGGGAGCATGACTAGTCCTATGTATGTGCATTTGTCACTGTTACCTTAATTTCCCTTCCTTGGTCCTGAGTATTACTTTTTGTATTTAAAAATATAAAAATATAAAACAACTATCACTAAATAGCATGTTCTCAGTCTCTTGAGTATCACCAGACTGAGGGTGCAAATTATGGCACTGAGTTTGAATTTGAACCTCATTGCCTTTGAGCTCCTATCTGCTTAGCCACTTACTGAGTTTCCTGCTCCCATTTCAGACTGTTAAAGGAGTGATCATTGCAGGCCTTTTGGTCTGGACCACCATGTACTGATGGCTTCCGTTATCTTGGGCTTCACTTGGGTTTCATTGTTGCTAGTCTTTGCTCTTCTGTAAAATGCCACCTCTAGGAGCTCTGTCCCAAATCACTTCTGACTGGCTTGATTCCGGCTCTCAGAAGTGAGCACATTGTGCTCTCAGTGCTCCATTGAGGAATCTTTAGAAGCATGATTGTCTTGATCCAAAGAATCAGAATTAAATGAAGCTCTGCTTCCAATTTATAAACACAGAGGCCTCTTGGCTCCTTATGTCATCAGGATAGCTGATCTGAGATAGCACTTTATTTATTCCAAACTCTGCTTCGCTGCTGAGTATGGTCCACTTTGAAGGACTTTCTTCCTTCTTAGAAATTATCACATGGGGCTGGATAGAGTTCTAATTATCCAGAACCCATATAATCCAGATGCACATGGAGGTGCATGCATCTGGAGTTCATTTACAGTGGCTAGAGGCCTTGATGCACCCAAACTCTATTTTGCTCTCTCTCCCTCTCTCATAAACAAATAAAAATAAAAATATAAGTAATTGTCACATAGGACAATTACCATTATTCTCCTTCCTATTATTCTTTCCTGCAAATTACACTAGACTGTATATCTCCCCAAACATGTTCGTTTATATAACACATTGAAGATCACAAGAATTTTTTTCCAAGAGAGTCTCCATCCTGCCATTTCTAGGATTCAAATGCATGTTTTAAGGCACAGCTGTTTTTGGGATCTAGCTTGTTTCTGAGTTTCTGCTCTGACACAGCTAGGACACCTAGTTATTCCAATTAGTAGTATTGGCAGGATGAGGAACCCAGACTAGCACTTTTCTGATGACCAAATTTGCTGATAACTGTCTTTAGTGACAGTTATTCTAACTTACTCAGATACTATCATACAGATTAGGGTCACCTTCCCACTCCATAGGCTGAATACAACACTCTTCCAAAGTAGCACAGCCCCCAATTACCTGAGCCAAGTTACTCATCACACAAGATGGCTAGCATTCCTGCAAATAGTTACCCTTTGTGGCTTATGCACAGTGGAGTATTGGAGATCTAGAGAGGACAAGGAGGGAAAAAGGGAAGGAGGCAGGGAGGGAAGAAAGGAGGGAAAGAGAAAAGAGGGAAGGAGAAAGGAGGGAGGGAAGAAATAAAGGAATGAGGGAGGGAAGAAGGGAGAAAGAGAGAGAAATTTGTTTTAATTAGCATGGTATAATTCAAGGAAGTTACAACAGTCTTTCCAGATTGTTTAGGCCAAAGTTGATATTTCTGAAAGAAGTCAGAGATTGCTTTTTCAGACACACAGAGCTTCATAAAATATCTTCCTTGTCACTTATGCCCTTTGGCCAGATAATAATGTGTATCACATCATATCCTTGTCAAAGCACCTCCCCCACTGTCTGTGATATTTTCTCTTTTTTTCCTTCATTATTTTTTATCCATTTCTTCCTTTCCTTCCCTCTCTCCTTTCCTTCTCTATTAATTACTTGCTGTACGCCTCACACTCTGCTGGGTACAAGAGGGATGAGGGATGGGTAAGACATTGTCCTTGCCCTTGAAGGGTAAGCACATCATACAGTGGAGAAGGCAGATGTGTACACAATTAACTATAATAAAATATGGTGAACGATATAATGGAGATCTGCCCAAAGTGTCAGGGGAATGCAAAGGAGGGAGTGAAGGAGCTGCTTCAAAGGTTGCTAAAAAAAGCTCCACTGAAAAGGGGATTTTTGAGTTGCCCTTTGAAGAGTGAACAGGAATTTTCCAGGTGAACAAAGATGGGAAGGGCATTCCAGGCAGGGGAGTAATGGGACTAGTACATGACCTGGTGTCTAATTTAGCTGGAGTATAAAAGGATGTAGGAGCATTTGAAAAGGAACCTCAGTATTAGGATGGAATGCAATCTGAGTGTCATGCTTAGGAGCTGGCATTTTATTCAGTCTAAAATGGAGACCCATGTCCAGGATCTTTCATGAGGCAATTATTTTTAGCTGGCAAGGCCAATAATAATATTCAACGCAGGCTGTGAAAATGTGTATGTAATAGTGGTTAATCAACTGATTAAGTTTTTATTAATGGCCAGTGTGTAACAGGGTCTGTGTTAGTGAGTGTGAGACTGCAAAACAGACATTACAGTTCATATAATATAGAAGGTCAGAGTCATTCACACCTAGAAAAAGTTAGGTGCAGAGAAGGGAGTACAGTGTAAGATTTTGTGGTTGAATGGCTGTGGGTCAAAGATGAAAGAGAGCAGAAAGGTATGACTTGGTTTTCGTTGATAAGGGGATCTGGTGGGTCAGTGAGAGATTGATCTACATAGGGAAACCACATAGGCAAAAACTTGCATAGAACATGTATGGACAGTTGCAGATTTGGGCCTGCCTAAATACATGCTGGGAAAGAAGATGGGCTTCTACAGAAGTGAGGCCAAATAAAAAAAGGCCGTGAAGCCACATGAGATATCACAGGCCCTCTGCATATGGAGGAACTAACTTAAAAACCCTCCTAGGAAACATTCTCCTGTCTCACCCATCCTGTATGTGAGACTCCTCTGTGATATTCACACATGTGATCACCAAGCCTTGTTGGGACCACAACAGAAGCATATCAGTTCCCTATGGGATGCCTGTTTGATTCTCTAGCTCATAGTTGTGCTCCTTGGTGCTAGAATCCTTTGTGCCAAGTATCTTTTTCTCTTTGATGCAGACAGCTTTTTTGATATTCTAAGTAAGTTATACAACTTTTAATTTAATTTTAAATTCTGTAGCTTTTTTTTACCTCCCTTTTTGCAGATTGGAAATCTTCAATTTCTCCAGCTATCTTTCAAGAGGCAGTGGTTATAGTTTCCTTCCAATATTGTCTGGTATTTGAAGGTACTCCCCTGGACTTTGATTCTCCTTCAAAGTGGTTTCTGCTCAGGGCTGTGCAGTCTGATTACAGTTTGTGAGGTGGCCTCTAGTCTTGAAATAGTGTCCTGTGGAAGTGAGGCAGGTCTCAGAATGAATTGTAATTGCTAGACTAGAGGCAGGTAAAAGCTGAGGTATGCTGGTGGGAGTCTCAGAGTCAAACCTAGATCAGAGGATTCTAAGCCAAGGGAGTGTAAGAAAGAATGAAACCAGGGGCCATTTAAAAACTTTTATAGAAAGGGTCTGAAGAGATGGCTCAGTGATTAAGGTGTTTGCTTGCAAAGCCTGCAAGCCCTGGTTTAAATCCCCAGTGCCCATGTAGAGCCAGATGTACAAAGTGATGCATGTGTTTGGAGTTTATTTGCAGTTGCAGGAGGATCTGACACTCTCATTCTGTTTCTGTCTTTCTCTAATAAATGAATGTTAAACATTTTTAATAAAAGAGAAAGACAATGATGTTCCTAAATTTTACACTCTAGGAGACTTGAAAACTACCTGGGCAGTAAATAAATAACAATGGGGAATGGCAGCAGATGGGAGAATGATACTGATTTTATCTAAAGAGCAGGGCATCTGCCTGGTGAGCTGCCTACATGCTCTGAGAGACTGAATGCATGGTTATAGTAGATATATAGACCATGGAGTCATGAAATTCAGGGAGCCTGGAGAAGGCATGAAAATACACAGAACTGGAGTGAGTTATCAAGGAAGATCCTGTGGAACATCTCCTCCACATGCAAACTGGAAACCAAAGAAACCCATGAAGGAGTCAGGGAAATGAGCTTCCAGTAGAGTAGTGTGGAGAATGTCCCCAAAGAGGCTGTGGTCAGTGACATCAAATGTTCAAGAATACAATGAAAACAAGATTATCAGATATAGCCATGGAGAGAACAGTTTCAATAGAATGTGGGTACCAAAGCGACCCTACAAGAGACTGGAAAGTACACGAATATCCCAGTACCCTCTCCCCACACCCAACCTTCAGGAAAGCCATCTTTATCCCTCTACCTTTGGCTTGCTCATATTTACTTGCCTTTCCACATTAGCTTCCAACTCCCCAGTGGCTGAGCCAGCCAGCCAGTTAGGGATCTCTTCAGGTGGCATGGCTGGGTCACCTTCCCTAGGGGAGGAAGCTCTCAGTCTTCCTTGGAGAAGGGCAGACAACACAGGATGCCCCTCCTGCAAGAGCAGAGTGAGCTGACAGGACATCCTTCAGCTGGTGCAACAGAAAGACTAGTGTGTAGCTTCAGCAATGACAATAACCCAAGCTCCTCTGGGATGTAGCAGAACTGCCCATGTCTATTTTAACACCTAAATGCTGCAGGTTCCCTGGGGCAGAGTGTTAGCTCAGACCAGTTCCACTTCTGCCTCTTCTTGGCCAGTCTTTTGTACTAGGGGTGCCTCACTTACCCTCCCACCCCTCAACTGAACCTCATCCTCCAGCACCCTTGACCTTCCTACTCTTAGTTCTCTGTTCCCTGAGGGGTCATGTCTCCCCCTCCTGTAAGGAGTACCAGCTCCTTACAGCACACTCCACCAAGGGCAAACATGTCTGCTGCTTGTAAGGGGCTGTTTCCTAGCACTGACCCACCCCAGAATTCCAGCATGGAGCAAGGCAGGTTATGCCAAGCCAGCTTCTCCCAGGATGTACTCAGAGCCTGGGAACCAGGAGGGAGGGAGGAGGCTCAGCTGAGGAACTCAGGATTTAATTCTATGCATCATTAAGTAGTCCTCTGAAAGTAGTGTCCCCCTATACATCATCCATGCTTAGTAAACAGCACGCTGACATTACATTAGCGGCTGGAAATGAATTTTCTCTTTTATAGGGAAATTGAGAATCCGCCAAGAAGAAAGAAAGAAAGAGAGAAAAAAAAAACCCCTCAAAACCAATTATCTAGGCATTTATGAGTTCCACCCTGGTCCCTCTCTCTCTCCTCTCTCACTCAAATGCAAAGAAGCATTTAATATTTAATATATTAAGAAAAGAAAGAAACTTTGATAGATTATGTGGAATCTGGCATTAATTCCTGCTGCCCCTCACTTCCAAATCAGCACTTGGTTCTAGCTGACATTTAAATGGATTAAGGTGTTCAGATTTCCTTAATAGTGTTGACATTTTGGAAATATTTCTCACTTTTTTCTCTCCCCAAAATAATAATAATAAATAAATACGGGAATGGAGCTCCCCTTCCACTGTATAGGTGAGTTCAGCTCTGCCCTTTTCAGAGCTTGAACAATTTACATTTTCCATTCTTATTTTCAAGATTAAGGACAAAGAAGAGAGAAGTCAAAGTCCTCCTCTGGTGGGGTGGGGGACTGAGGTGGGAATGGGGGTGTAACTAGTCAACAGGAATTTTGCTGACCACCAAGTTATTTCCTAGGTCTTCTCTTCTTTCTCCTGGGCTTAGGATCTGGCTTTCCATCACTGGCCTTCACCTTCCCTCCACCCCTGTTTTGATGGTTCTTCTTTCTTGAGATTGTAGTGTCCTTCCTTTTTGCAGTCTGGTTTGGTTTATTTGCAGACCTGCCCTCACATGCCAAGCAGATACCTTTGAGACTCCATCCCCTTTGGAAACATAAAGAGAAGGGGATGGATTTGACCCTTTTGTCTACTCTTTCCCTGAGGGTTGTAGTAGCCTTTCTTGTACTGGACTATCATTTGTAATCACATCTGTATGTCCAAGAGTGTGAGCCCATGCCATTTTTCTCTCTGCTCTTAGCTCCTAGCACATTGCTTGGTATAAGTTGATGCTTTAAGTGATATAAAAGGCAGAGGGAGGGAGGGAGAGGAAGGAGGAGAGGAGGGAAGAAAGAAAGGAAAGAAGCAAGGAAAACAAAGGAAGAAAAGATCAGCAGAAAGGGAAATAAAAGTAAAAAAAAGAAAGACTTAGAAGTTGAAAGTCATCTTTGGGTAACAGTTCATGTGGCTTCCAACAAAATCCAACTGGCAGACATATTGAGTTGCATGATTACTGCCCACAAGTTTCCCATGGCTTAATGGTGTTGGTAGTGTTTGTTCACCCTCAGTGAGAAGAAGGATCTGACAATGCTTATAGGAAATTCAATGCTCCCTAGAGATGGCTCCTTATAAAAGTCACCCAGAAGGAGATGAAATCAGATGCCCCATAGAATGGTCTCAGCGCTATTATTTAATATGTGCTGTTTGATCCCTTGGTCTCAGTTTTCTCATGTAGAAATTGGAAATAACAATCCCTGCCTGAGCACTCAATTGACCTATTATAAGAATATGTACATGTGCTGATCTAGAAGGGATGAGCACATTACAAGTGGCCTGCTAGCTGTGACTATTTTGTTGTATATAATGTATTTAACCTAGTGGCTGGACAAATTTTCACTATTACGACTAACCTAGCCAACATGATACTAGTTCCAAAGGGTATAAAGAAAGCAGTCCTCTGGATTATCTATGAGCTCCAGCATAGTTTCTTCCTCAGGTTCTACAGTCACTTTTGGAAGTAAGGAAGGATTTAATGCACAAACTCAAGTGACTTGACTAGATATTTATTGTGTGCAGGCATGTGTGTATGTGTACAGGGGCATGGGTGCATGCATGTTCAAATATGTGTGTGTGAGTCTGGAGACCAGAGCTGTCAACTCTGGGGTCTTCCTCAATAACTCTCCACTCATTATCTGAGACAAGGTCTCTCAATGAACCAAGGAGATCACCAATTTAGCTAGTCTAGCTGGCCACTGAGCCCCAGGAGTTCTTTATGTCTACCTGCCCAGTGTTGGGATGATAGGCATATGCCACTATGTAGAATCAGTGAAGACAGCGGCCTGACAGATGAGGGATATCATCATTTCCAGTGTTTCACCTTCTAATGGATTACTCATCTGCCCTTCCCACTTATTTGCTTGCATTTCTGCAGCTGTCTTGTCACCTGTCTGTCAAAGCACACTCAGTGTTTCCTAGGGATAAATACCAGAAAAGAATTTTCACTTACAATGTCCTATTTTCACAAAGCTGACTTTTATTCCACCTACAAAGATATCCCAGCCCAAACTTTATGGAACTACTTTTTCCCTTGGGCTGTGTGTAGCAGGGTAGGTATGTTATGAACATCAGACTTGCTTGGGTTAGCAAAAGACTCAGCAAGACTTCAGGGCTTGGTTTAAATTGCTTTTTTTTTTTTTTAAAAAAAATATCTTATCCATAATCAGCCTAGAGTCTTTTTTGTATTTTTGCCCTTTCTTTTGATTTTGAAATCCCTGCTCTACTGGTTTTGAGCCATTGACTTTAGATTCACTGATTTCATGGTCTGCATCTCAATATATGTCAGTTCCAAAAGAAGTGTGCATTTTCCAGCACATGTGATCTTCCAAGTGCTGTAATAAATTGGGATTAACAGATGAATAAAACATATTTCCTTTCTTCAAGCTACAGTCTAGAAGAACCTAGAGGGGTCAAGATTCAAGCCAGTAAATGGTATCCACAGTCAAAGTGCATTCAAGGGATTGACTTGCCCATGCTGGTGAAGATCCATGGCATCTGGGCATGAAAGAAGAGGCAATTCTCTAGGCAGACTGATAAGGGTGGTATGGTACGGAAGTGTAGTGCAGAGTTAACATAGTGCTTTTTCTATTTAAGAAAGAAGCATTCAATTAAGTTTATGTTAAATTAGATGACCCTCATTTATCCGACTAAATGCATTCCTGAGATAGGATAAGGGGGTTTCTAGATGTCAACCTCCTATCTTGGTCTCTGCTTCCTTCCCTCAGTTACTCAGAGTTTCTATCACAGACTTTTACATTATTAGCTGGCTACTCCATTCATTCACCCATCCACTCACCTGTCCCTCCACCATTCATTCCTTTATCAAGTTATTCTTTTTGTGTGTATATATGTGCATATGTGTGTGCATGTGTGTGGATGCCAGTGGATAACTTTGGGGTTGCTCCTCAGGCACACTGTCCATCTTTTTTTTTTTTTCAAGACAGGATCTTTTACTGACCTGGAAGTTACCAATTAGGCTAGACTGGATGTCCAGCAAACCCTAGAGGTCTGCCTGTCTCTACTTCTCTAGCACTGGGGTAACAAAAGCATGTTATACCTAGCTTTCATGCATGGATTCTGAAGACAGAACTCAGGTCCTTATGCTTGCAAAGCAAGCACTTTACTTCTGTACTAATTGAACTATCTTCCAGCCACATCAAGTTATTTCTTTTCTTGGCATTTATATGTGTGTGTGCTATGTATGCATGTGTGTGTGTATGTGCTCATGTGTATATGAAGGCCAGTGATTGAAATCAGGTGCTCTTATCAATTGTCTTCTATCTTGTTTTTGAGACAGGATCTCTCACTGAACATAGAGCTCATTGATTTAGCTAGTCTAGACTGCAAGTGAGCCCTAGGGATCTGCTTGTCTCTGCCTCTCCAGAGCTGGGATTAAAGGTTCATATAAATACTGCTGATATTTTACATGAATTCTTAGGACCTGAATTCAGATCCTCATGCTTGCCTGGCAAGTGCTTTATCCACTTTATCTTCCCAGCAGCCCCAATCAAGTTACTAGTATGTATCTGTAATGTCTTAGTTAATGTGCCTTGTGCAGGCTACTGAGTCCAGTAAGAGAAGTGTAGAGGATGAGTACTAGATGGGGATATGTCAAGAATACTAGATGACTGTTAAAGTTCATTGCAAATACTAGTTTTGCTTATTTGACTCCTCTGCCAATCTCATATTTGCAAAAGAGCCTATATAGCATGTATAACATGAAAAGACTCAACAATACCAATGTAAACACTATGGAATTTCAGAGATCAAATATACCTGTAGAATCACTGTTGGTTCTGGATTCCTTCCTTCTACCATGGCTGATATTATCTTGAATTGTTAAAATATTTAATTTATTTATTTGCAAGGATAAATCAGGGAGAGACTTGAGCATGCTGGGGCCTCCAGCCACTGTGAAGGAACTCCAGATGCATGTGCCACTTTGTGCATCTGGGTTTATGTGGACACTGTGGAATCGAACCCAAGTTGTTAGGTTTTGCAGGCAAGTGCCTTAACTTCTGAGCCATCTATCCATCCCCATTATCTTGAATTTCAGCTTTATGACTCCCTTACTTTTCTTTGTAGTTGGCCTCATATGTGTATTTCAAACAATATTTTGTTTATTTTATGTTTTTGAATTTTATGTAAACAGTGTCATGTAATATGTGTGTGCATTCATGGGAAGCTTCTTGTTTGGTTTAGTATGCATTTTTTGAGGTTCTTATGTGCTGAAATTTGCACCTGTACTTTATCTCATGGCTGTATGTTAAATATTTGGTGTGCTAGATTGTTTCCAGCAGATTTCTCTGTTACAACAATGTTGTTGAAAAAATTCTTATCACTATGTCTTGATGCACAGTTCCACTGATTTTGTGTGTGTTATGTACCTACCAGTGCAACCTGAGGGATACAGGACATGCATTACACAATGCTGAAATGTTTTCCAATATGGTTGTATCAATCAACATTTCTATTAGCAATGAGAGCTTTTCCTCTCTACTTCTTCACCAGCATTTTGAATTATAAGAGTTAAATGTGGGGGTGTGAGCTTTCTTTTTCAGTATGATTTTAATTTTTGTAGATTACCTATGACATGAAGAGGATTTTTGTGTGTCTATGAGCAATTTGTGTTTCTCTTTGTATGAAATGACTGTGATGATTTTTTTTTTTTTTGGTATTTCAAGGGAGGGTCTTACTCTAGCTCAGGCTGACCTGGAATTCACTATGTAGTCTCAGGGTGGCTTTGACCTCGTGGCGATCCTCCTACCTCTGCCACCCGAGTGCTAGGATTAAAGGTGTGCGCCACCATGCCTGGCTAACTATGATGATTTTTGATGTTCTTTTTCTTATTTTTTTTCTTTGCTAGATTGTTGGTTTGTCATTTTCTTACTGAATTTCAAAGACTCTGTTTTGCTAATCTTTTGTTTATTGTGTGTGTTTCAAATATTTCCTTCCAGTTTGTGTTTTGTCTTCATTTTCTTTATAGTCTATTTTTTTTTATTTTCGAGGTAGAGTCTTTGCTCTAGCCCAGGCTGACCTGGAATTCACTATGTTGTCTCAGGGTGGCCTCAAACTCATGGCTATACTCCTACCTCTGCCTCCCGAGTGCTGGGATTAAAGGCATGCACCACCATACCAGCTTTATAGTCTTTTGAATACAAGTTCTCAATTTTAACATAGTCAAAGTTGACAATCTTTTATTTATAAGCTTCAATTTTTATATTGTGTCTTAAAAATCAATATATTGCTTATCTTGCAATTATAAAGATATCTGCTCATGTTTTCTTCCAAAGTTTTAAATTTTATCCTGCACATTTAAGTTAGGAAGCCATCTAGGATTGATTCTGTGTCTACTGCAAAGTAGAATTCCAGTTTAGTTTTTCTTGATGGTTATATAGTTGTTCCAGAAAGATCTGTTGAATAGTGTATTCTCTCCTCATTATTCTTCAATGTCAGTTGTGTTTTTAGGGAGTGGTTCCCCTACATATGTGTGCCTGATGCTGGAGCCTGTGATGTGCTCCACTGGGTCACTCATCCCTCATTTCATTTCTGCTGATGGTCCAGCAGATTCAGCGAAGCTCTCAAGTCAGAAATACTATGGGGGAGAACTAAAGCAATTCATTTCACAATAACTTTTCTTTATGGGGCAATCTAGGGGTGAAAAGAATCCTAGAGTTAAAGAGAAGGATAATGGTATAGCTCTAAAATGTACTTATGTGACTTAGGGCACATTTTCCTTCCATATTTTCTGAATCTCAGCCTCTTTTGTTAAGTGGGAAGAATAATTTCATTTCCAAAGGCTGGGTTAAGGGCTAGATTAAATTTTATATTTTAGTGGATGTGAGTGTGTTCCACATTAGCATGGGCCTAGAGGATCCACTTCATAAAACTCAAAGCCATGTAGATGTTTTCTAGTAAGTTGAGCCCAAAGTAAGCCATGTTTCAGAATTATCCCACAAGAAAATGAGACAGAGCTCCTCCCCCATCTCCTATTGAGTTATTTGTTTCAGCTCACTGAATTCTCTTTCCATACTTCCTGACTTAGTTCCAAACTCATTTCAGGGGGCATGAGGCTGTGACATTTTTCTGCTAAAAATGATTGAAGATAGCTGGAAAAGAGAAACTTGCTATGGATTACTGAGTTGGGAATGGGAGATGAGGAAGAAAGTCACTCAGGGAAAGTCATTGTCAGACACTTGAACTCCAGGATCTGAAGTCCAGCATGAACAAAAGCTCTCTCATCAAGTATTGGCAAGTCATAACACAAATATAGCACTTTATAATTGATTAACTATTCCTTTGTGATTTGGTTCATGGTAACAAATTGATCCATTTTATTGCCTGAACACTATGAGATGGTCTGAAGCTGGAAGTTGGCTCATGGAACATGGGACAAGCTGACATTTACAGTGAGGTTGTCATAACTCACATTCAAGCCAGATGATTCAAAGTCTCTATACTACACAAATATAACTCAACCTAGATTTGCTGAGATAATTTCCATCATGTTATCTAACCTTTATCAAATAGGCTGCACAAAAGTTCAAGGCCAGATTGCATAGTTCAATTTAGGGTTCAAAAGACATTCACTGAATCAAAATGTCTAGCTGGGTTTGGGCAATTTTCCAGGCAATTGCTAAAATCTCTCAACACCCTAAATCCAAGGAGGCTTTCATGTCCCATTTCCACACTGATAGTGTTTTCCCTAATGCATTTGCTGTAAATAGCTGGGTGTGGTGGTACATGTCTTTAGCCCTAGCACCCTCAAAGCAGAGGTAGGAGGATAGCTGTGAGTTCAAGGGAAGCCTGGAACAATAAAGTGAGTTCTAGGTCAGCTTGGGTTAGAGAGACCCTATCTTGACACTCCCAAGCCCCTTCAGAAAAACTCAGAGGCATTTTCTATAAATTAATAGCCAGAATCACAGTTCTCTGGCAGCATATTGGTCTTAGATCAATAGTGAGACTGGGTGGATATCTGTTCACATGCTAACATGGCACCAAGCAGTTTAGGCTCAGTGATCTCAGAGATGTGGCTAAGGCACTTGGACCTATCCTGGTGGTACCTGGCATCTCCACCTTGGAACCAGCAATAGCCTGAAATAATTCCAATTTTTTGGATCCCCTTGTGTGGTAGTTTGATTCAGGTATCCCCCATAAACATAGGTATTCTGAATGCTAGGTTCCCAGCTGATGGCAATTTAGGAATTAATACCTCCTGGAGGCAGTGTATGGTCAGGGGTGAGCTTGTGGGTGTTATAACCAACTTACTCTTGTCAGTTTTTGGCACTCTCTCCTGTTGCTGTTGTCTATCTGATGCTGGCCAGGAGGTGATGTCCACCCTCTGCTCATGTCATCATTTTCTCTTATCATCATGGAGTTTCCCCGCAAGTCTATAAGCCAAAATAAACCTTTTTTCCCACAAGCTGGTCTTGGTTAGGTGCTTTCTGCCAGCAATGCAAACCTGACTGCAACAGTAATGTTGGTACTAGAGGAGTAGGATTGTTGCTGCTATAAACCTGACTGTGTGGCTTTTGGCCTTTTGGAACTGCTTTGCAGGAGGATGCGGATGAATTTGAAATTGTAGCCTAAGAGATGCCTTGTAGTGCTGTATGTACAGCTTGATGGACTATTCTGGTCAGAGTTGAAAGATGTGAATGCAGTAAGAACTATGGACTGTGAGGTTTGGCTTATAAAGGTAAGAAAGAGCTTTACCTGGATTGGGGTAGAAGCAGTTTATGTGAGAGACTTGGTGTTATGCCCATGTCCTGAGAACTTGTGCAGGGTTGCATTGTGTAGAAATGGACTGGTGTGAACAAAGGAATATGGCACCAAAAAAAAAAAAAATGAAACCTTTGGGCCAAAACTGCTGACCATTCAGCTGCAATTGTTTGAAAGATTATAACCTTTAAGATTGGGTCAGCTGACCTGCTCTGGACAATAGGAAGAATACAGACACCTTAGAAGGGGCCTCAGTGCTCGAGGAGTGTCCTGTTCTTCAAAGTATGCTTTATACCCCCCCTCTGGATTAACAAATTGGCAGCCCACCTGGTATTATGGAGTATAGCAAATGCAGGAAAGAGAGGAACACTGAATTTGTAACACAGTTTTGGGATTTTTTTGGAAATGCCCTGGGCATTGTAAAGCAGGCTTGTTGGATTACCTGAATGGAGATCCAATGGAGCTATGAGGATGAACTGTGGGTTGTATTGGAGACCCAATGGAGATGCCAGGACTATGGGATGGCTGCTAAAGAGAGCTGCTGGCACTGGATGAAGTTTTCTGGAACTATGAGTAGCCTAGCTGGAGGGGTGGAATTGGAACTCCAGAGAATTGTCATTGGTTAGAATAATTGAACAGGGATATTTGTCACTGACTAGAGCTGCTGGACTTGGAGCTACAGAGTTTGATGTTTACCCTGATTAATTATTGTACTGGTTGAATATTTCTTTGCTATTCCCAATGTCATCTTTTTCAGTGTTTATTCTGTACCATTATGGTTTTATTATTACTATTATTATGGCTCAGTTAAAAGATCTTGAACTATGGGAATGTTTGAACATCACTGGTATTGATAAAATCTATGGGAACTTTTAAATTTAGATGAATGCATTGAATTTTACATCATGTATGGTTGTCAGTTTATGGAGGCCAGGGGCAAAATATGGTGGTTTAATTCAGGTGTCCCCAATAAATTTAGGTATCCTGAATGCTAGGTTCCCAGCTGATGGCAATTTGGAGGCAGTGTATTGTTGGGGTGAGCTTATGGGTGTTATAGCCAGCTTCCCCTTGCCAGTGTTTGGCACACTCTCCTGTTTTTATTGTCCACCATATGTTGGCCAGAGGGTGGTGTCCATCATCTGTTCATGTCATCATTTTTCCTTGCCATCATGGAGCTTCCCCTCAAGTTTGTAAGCCAAAATAAACTTTTTTTTCCCCACAAGCTACTCTTGGTTGGTTGTTTTCTGCCAGTAATGAGAACCTGACTGCAACATATACCTACAATGTACATGCCTACCACCTTCTCCCATGAAGCTAGAAAAAGTGCTGTTATAATATTTATAATTCAGTCATCAAATATCAGCTAATAAATGACTTGGCAATATACTATAGGAAAATTCTACTCTTGCTATCCCCAGGCTATCCTTTATACATACAAATATTGCTTTACCTCACTCAATTTTAGGTACTACCACAAGAACCCAAAGTATTTCTTTATTATCCATCTTTCTTTAGTATCTGACATTATTGTTTAATTGAAATTCTTCTTCTTGATATCCTGAAAGATAGCTCTATGGATTACCACACTTTTTCTCAGTCTTCCTTGTATAACTTTACAGTCAAGACTTCTACCTCTTTGCCTTAGAATACACATTTAAGGGGTCCTATGTACCTCCTCCATGTGGATGACCTTGACTCCACATCACTAGGCCTGACTAATGATGAAAACTTTAGTGTTCTCCAGGAATCTATGCCCAGCTTCCTTCACTCTCCTTCATCTTATACTCATTTTCCTTTATCAATGTTTCCACCATCTCATTGATCATCAAAAGTTACCTTTGACACCTCCCTTGTCCCTTGTTCTCAGTGTTGTACTCAAATCCTATCTGCTTTTTACTTCCTATCTCTGCCTATCTTTATTTTTCACAACCTGGTCTGGGCTTCCAGAATATGTCCCAGTAGATTTCTGACTTGCTTTCACATGAACATTATCAGTTTTTTTGTTGTCTCATCATGTTCCTTATTCAGGTCATAGTTTATTGAAAAAGAAAAACCTATGAGTATTCTGGAAGTGTTTTCCAGACAGCAAGAGATGACTGAAGGTGGGCTTCTTTGGGCCAGGGCAGACTTTGGCCAATTTACTAGAGGCTCCCTATGCTGCCACAATTCTCAGCCATTCCTCACTGATTGCTTTTCTAGAACTATGAGCAAAATCTTGGCAATCCTTAGCCTCTAACCCCTCTCAACAACTTACTTTTCTTACTCTCTTTATGGGATCAGTTTAGATCACATTTTATTGAGTTCTTAGGTACAAAATGCAATAGACTTCAGCCATAGAGTTAGGAAAGAGTCTATAGGTCAGAAAAATCTTGTGCCTCTTACGTCTTGGGAAAGTCACTTTCCTTTTCTTACACTGTATGGGATTGTCTTACGTGAAAGCTATGAGACAATTATAGCTTCCTCTTGGTATGTGATCCAAGGAAATAATGAACATGAGAAAAAAATTTTTGTTACTATTTTATCTCTTTATTTATTTGAGAGGGGGAGAGAAAGAGAGAGAGAGGAAGAGGCAGAGAGAAAGAGAGAATGAGCGCACCAGGGCTTCCAGCCACTGCAAACGAACTCCAGATGCATGTGCCCTCTTGTGCATCTGGCTTACGTTGGTCCTGGGGAATCGAACCGGGGTCCTTAGGCTTCTCAGGCAAATGTCTTAACTGCTAAGGCATTTCCCCAGCCCAAGAAAACTTTTTAAACCATGAACTATATAGTAAAATTTATTTTCAGCCCCATGTCCTGCCCTACACCTTCTGGCCTTCGGCTACTTACTTATTTAATGCTGAAGTATTTTCCCGACCTTGCTTTTCATTTTCTCTCTCCATTTTAAGCTGGGTGATCCAATGTCATTCTTTCTCTGTTGATGCCCCCACCACTGGCATATTATCAATATTTTATTTAATCCTGCTGCCTGCTTTACCTCTCCCAGCTACCATCTTTCTCCTCTTTCCTTTTGTAACCAGAGAGAACAGCAAACAGTCACCCCTTATGGCTCATTGTTCACTCTTTCCATACTCCTGCATTTCTTTTTAACTGTTTTTCCCAAGTCTGCAGATCTTTTCATCTTCTCAGGTCATATCCTTTTTAAGCCTTCTGTAAAACCCAATACTGCAAACTACCCCCTTGCTTCTTTTTTTCAAGTACTTTTCCTTTTATTTATTTATTTATTGTTTTTTTTGATAGGGTCTCACTCTGGTCTAGGCTGACCTAGAATTAACTATGTAGTCTCAGGGTGGCCTCGAATCCACAGCAATCCTCCTACCTCTGCCTCCCGAATGCTGGGATTAAAGGTGTGTGCCACCATGCCTGGCTTCCTTTTATTTATTTTGAGAGAGAGAGCAAGAACGAGAGCACACCAGGGCCTCTTGTGCATCTGGCTTACATGTAGGTACTAGGAAATTGAACCTGGGTCCTTAGGCTTCACAGGCAAGTGCCTTATCCACCAAGCCATCCCCCCAGCTACTCCTTGATTCTAAAACTCTCTCTTCTTTTAGTTTTCATGACATCTCACAGTGTTACAACATTATGCCCCTCTTGTACTCTTTCTGACTCTTTACCAACCATTTTCTTCTGCCTCATTTTCTGACTCAGTACCATTCTCATCTCCTTGTTTGTGGGCTTTTCCTTGAGCCTAGTCTTCTACCATCGGCTCCATCCCAGATGAAATATTGTTTCACTTTACACTCTTTTATCTGAATGATACCTGAAATGTTGCTTGCTTCTAAGCCTCTCCTCTAGTGAAGTTTATTATAATACAGGATGAACACAATGGTGAGGAAGTAAACATATCCCATGGGACATCTTGAGAAAATGAATATTTTTCACCTCATGAGATAAAATTTGGAAGAAAAGTCTTTGATGTCCTGAAACACTTGAAAAAAAAAACACTTAAAAAGAGTTTTTAACTTATTGATTTTGATCCCCATAGAAAATGGAATTAGATAGAAACTGTAGATGGGAAGATATGGGGTGAGTAGCAAACAAAACCTTCTGATCTTGTGAAGACTCTGTAGCCAGATAACAAGGATTCAAATATGGCTCTGCAATTTCTAATCCATTTGATCCTAGCAAGCTATTTCACTTCTCTTTGCCATTGTTTAATCATGTGTAAAATGAGACCAAATCATGATAGCACCAATCTCATGATGTTCTTTTGAAGATTATATAAGATAATGTATATTTATCAGAATGCCTAGCTCAAGGAGACATTTTAGCTATCCTTTCTTCTTTCCATCCCTATCATTGCCATCGTCTTCTTCAACATTATTGTTAGCACCGCCACCATTTAGAGTTCTTTGGCAGTGGAACCAACAATCCCCAAAGCAGCTGACTTCTTATTTCTAGAGGAATATTCAAGCCCAGTTGTGCTAAGCACATGGCAGAAACCTCCATGGTTGTGGTCTCAGTAGGACTAGATAATATTGGAAGTCCCTGCCTATGTTTACCATCTGTGGTGATATCATTCAGGTGTCCCCCATAAATTTAGGTGTTCTGAATGCTAAGTTCCCAGCTGATGGAGATTTGGGAATTAATGCCTCCTGGAGGTAGTGTATTGTTGGGGGTGGGCTTATGGGTGTTATAGCCACTTTTCCCATGCCAGTGTTTGGCACACTCTCCGGTTCCTGTTGTTGGCCAGGGGGTGATGTCCATCCTCTGCTCATGCCATCATTTTCCCCTGTCATTATGGCACTTCCCCTTGAGACTGTAAGCCAGAATAAACTTTTTTTTTCCCCTCACAAGGTGCCCTTGGTCAGATGATTTCTGCCAGCAATGCAAACCTGACTGCAACACTCTCCAACTTCCATTCTGAGTTCCATGATCCCTGTCATCATGTTGCTGTCTAACTAGCACACAGGCCTAAATCATCTCTCCAGTTCTTTGTCTCTTTCTTATCCAGTGTGTAATAAAGGCGTAGAAGCTTCCAGGTTAGGCAATTAGTGAAGGGAATCAAGGTCCACAGATTCCCTTCATAAGGACCTTCATTCCCATGCTGTAAGTCCACTGCACACTGGCATTTATGCTTACCTCCTCATCACTAGTGCCAGAGTCTTTGTCCCATATACCTCCTAAGATTTGTCATGTGAATTGTCTTGTGAATTTTCTTGGCTTCTAATTTTAGTTGTCTAAGTTGGCTTCAAGGGTAGAATCGGAGTACTTGTTTCCACTCATTTTCTCCTCAATATGTTACCTGTTTTCACTCTGACTAGCATTGACATGTTTCACCAAGCTTGCCAAAGAATAACTTTATCCTTTAGTCACCATTCATCAGAGTCTGTGATCTTTCTTAGCTGATTCTTTTGTATTCATTATGATCATTTCCATGTCCTTGGAGAAGGTCATAATCTCCTCTGTATTCCATAACATTTTAAAGAAAAAAATCTTTTGTTCTTTTCTTCTCCTGAATACCACTTGTTTCTCCTTTTCTCAAGCAATCCAGTTCTTCCATAGACAATAGTACAAAACCTTAAATTACAGTAGAATATGCCCCAAGTTTACATATCCTTATCAATTTTTATATTTTTAAAGCATAATTTTATATAATAGCATTCTCCCATTCAAAGCATTTTCAACATGAATTTGAGTATATGTATATAGTTGTGTAACCATTACTATTACCACGGTAACAGTATTTTTATGTTATCTAAGAAAGCACCCCTGCAACTTTGTAACCTTCCTGCCCTTCAAATATCCTACACCAATGGTTACATATAACTACTAATCTCCTTTTTTTGTGACTATTGATTTGAACTTTCTAGAATTTCTAATAGAGTCAAGCTGTTTAGTATTTTATGCCTGGCTTCTTTTACATAGCATTCGTGGTGTCTTTGATATTCACCCATGTTGTTGCATGTACCAGTAGTTCATTCCTTTTTATTTCTGAGCACTATCCCATTGTTTTGATGTGTATACTTGTGATGTTTTCAATTCAGAGCTAACATCTATAAGGTTTCTAAGAATATTTATGTACATGTGTTTCTATAGACATAGTTTTTATTATGTCTGGAAGAGAAGTTGCTGGCTGATGAGATAAACATTTAACTTTTTTTTTCTTCCAAATTTTTATTAACAACTTCCATGATGATAAAAAGTACCCCATGGTAAACTTTCCCCTTTGAAACTCCATTCTCCATCATACCCCCTCCCCATCTCAATCAGTCTCTCTTTTAATTTTGATGTCATGATCTTTTCCTCCTCTTATGATGGTCTTGTGCAGGTAGTGTCAGGCGCTGTGAGGCCATGGATATCCAGCCATTTTGTGTCTGGAGGGAGCATGTTGTATGGAGTCCTACCCTTCCTTTGGCTCTTACATTCTTTCTGCCACCTCTTCCGCATTAGACCCTGAGCCTTGGAAGGTGTGTTAGAGATATTGCAGTACTGAGCACTGCAGTCATTTCTTTCTATCACCATGATACCTTCTGAGTCGTCCCAAAGGAACTATGTAACCCCTCTTTGTTCTTTTATCACTTGGTTTGTATCAGCCAAGTTGCCCCCTCTCCTGACCCGTGAATGTGTTTTGTGCTTTATGATCTCCATGACTATGTTAATCCCACAGGTGATCCAGGAAATTCTTACCTGCTACATTTCTTCTGGTCAAAGTCATTGCACTAAAGATATATTGTTCCCTAAACTAGATAGTGTGCAGGAATCCAGACACAATCATGTCCAATGGCATTTGCAATCTAGCAGGTGAGGTTGATACACATATGAGTAACTCACATATAAAACAGATAATTGAGCTAGAGAAACAAAATATAATGGGAAAGGAAATGATCATGACTTGGGGGAGGGGTGCAGGATATAGAAGATTGCTTAAAGGAGAAAGAAGCACTGTGGTTAAAGACCTGAGAATGAAAAGAAGACAGAATATAAGGACTAGAAAATTCAAATTCTATCTAATTTGGGAAGCTTTTCTTGTGAAGACATTACAAAAGTTTGTCCTCAACACTTCTCTGTGTACACCTCATGTAGCTAGTCATACTGTCATGGAAGTCTTTCAGACCACCTTGAAAATAAAGATATTTTATTAAGGGAACTGAACCCCAAAGTCCAAACATTTGATCCAAAAGTGTGGACTATGGAAGCCTAGAGTATGATTTTAGAGAGGCCAGGATACTGCAAACACATATACCAATCAGCAAGCCAGCTAGAGTTGAGAGCAGGCCTAGGGAAGGCATGAGTGGTCTTCAACCTGGGCAGTATGGGTGCAGGAACATGGGTGTCCCTGCAGATCATTATTTAGGGCCGAGTTATGCAAACAGCAGGCTCCCATGAGGACTAATTGAATGAATGAGCATATGCCACCATATACATACAATCTGGATCAATCAGATACGCAGATGCTTGAACAACTTTTTTCTTACTTGCTAGTTTATGGTTAAGCTCTCAGCCTGTACAGAGTTGACTGTTTAAGAAAATAATTTCTTCACATTCCAATGTTATAAAATATTGTTTGGATTAAAAGGGCAGAAACAAATTGATGGATCTGAATGTTTTTTCTTTTGGCTTGAGATGACAAGGCAATCCATCAGACAACTTCTTTGGCTCCCTGTGACATTTCAAGCTCAAATGTTATAGCTTTCTTGTTTTTTTCTTTTCTTCATTTTTTCACCCCCTGGCTCTCTATTGAAGTGTGCCTCCAGGAAATGTATACTGTAGATGTGGCTTCTTTGACACTTGTTATACAGCAAGCACTCAATTGAGGCTTATCAGGCAATGACTAGAAATACTCATGCTACTTTATAGGTTGTGCCAAAGATGAGGAGATGCCCCAGTTCACCTGTGATGTTGAGTGTACCCATGTCCTATAACACCCAGCAAGGAGTTAGAGAACCACTTAGACAACAGACAAGGACACAGAGGCCCACAGAAGATAATTTCAGCATTTGCATTGTGTATAAAGAGGAAATTCTAGGAGTCAGAATGCTTGGCTACTTTTCCTATCTCTGCCACCATGCATAATGTGAACTTGGGAATGCTACTTAAATCTTTCCAAGCCATGACTTCTCAACATTTTAGCCACAGAGAGTAAGTAGTAAGTATAAGAATGAACTGTTAGAGTAACTACAGAACTACTGGGAAGATTCAGAGCATAACTGAAAATGGTATATGCCCTTTTCATGGTTAGCTACTCCTATATCTATAACCGCACCCCTTGTATTAATAAAAGCAACAAACATTTATGATCTCTCAGTTTTATGGAGTCAGGAATCTGAGTGGAATGATCTGAAGTTCTGCTCACAGGCTGTCAGGGCATTGGCTGGGGTCTGTTAATCATCCTGCCACTAGGCTGGAGCTGAACAATCCTCTTCCAAGATGGTTCATTCATGTGGCTGTTGGTAGGAAGTTTCAGTTCTTTGCTGGCTATTGTCAGGATGCTGCAATTTCTCACCTTGCTGGCATCTCTAATGGATTGCTTCCTTGATGGTCCTCAGGACAAGGCAGCTGGTTTATCACAGAGTGAATGATCCAAGACACAAGCCAGTAAGGCTTTAGGAACTAGGCTCAGATGTCATATACTGTGATCTCTTCAGTATCTTATTTATTCCATAGCTCAGTAATATTCAATCAGGGATGGGACTAACCCCAAAGAGGTGTGAATTCTAGGATTGGGATCACTGGGATTCACAATGGAGGCTGATGTCTGTACCATCTTTCAGTTTAAAGGGTTCCTCTGGGAAATAGGGGTATAGCTAATTACCTACAAGGTCTTTGCTCTATAACCACCTCCCTAACTGCTCCTAATAACTTTCCTTCAAGCCTGTTATCCACTCCCATATAGCAGAAAATTACTGCCATCTTTGTCAACCCCTTGCCCCACACTAAAAAATCAACATTAATCCTTCACAAGGTTCAACAGAAGCCACACATTGTACCTGAATGGTCTCTGGAGCTCTGGTCTTGTGCTGAGCTGCACTGGCTTGCCTTCCTTTGGTAGGCGCTTCTCACTGCAGCTCAGGTGGAAGCATTACATGATCACTTCATATGAGACAAAGTCCCTATTTGAGAGTCAGTGAGAAATAATGTGGGAGGAGTTTGAAGACAGTGAGATGCCTGCATTTGTTATTTTCCAACATATGCTTATATAGAAATACATTTGAATATGTCAGCTGAGGTAGAAAGAGCCAGTATTGTTCCCTCCTCCATTCTGTGGGTGGAAAACTAGTGCACAAAAAGTCATAAGTGAGACATTTGCTGGTTCAGGGAACACAAAAAGAAAAGATAGTAGGTGGGGTTTGGCTAAGACTTTCTTGAGCTTGAGGTGTGGATGGTGTTTGAATTTAGTGAAGTTGATGTGGAACCATGAACACAGTTTGCTGATGCCTAACTGGGCCTGGACTGAGATCTAACAGGTGTATTGCTTTGCTTAATTTGTGCATGTCTTCACTCCTTCCAGCTGCAGTACCGTGTTCTGCCTTCTTGGCCAACATGCCCTGGGTAGCTTTCCTCATCGTTTTTTTTTCCTTATTTATATTCACTGCTGCAGTGTTGAGTGCCCCACAAACTGATCAGGGCTGCTGTCTACTTGGCAAGGGTTCTGACTGAGTTTCTGTGAGTCCCTGTGAAGACAGGTTGGGGAAAGCTGCTACCCTGTGCATATCACCATGCTTGTGAGAGAACAGTATATGTAAAATAGAGCTCATCCCAGCAATAGAGACTCTTTCTGCATGGTCTTGGGATCCAGCCTACTTTTACCACTAGTTGGGGAATTGAAGGGGCTCTCTGGACCAGTTCCCACAGATGGAGCCCACCATGCTACACCTGCCCTGTGCCCACCAGCTTAGTCTGTTGCCCCATGTCAACTAGGCTATGTCACCAGCTTCAGAATCCTTTGGAAGGTCACAGAAGTGGGGTTCCCTGAGGACTAGGCACCCCACAAGTCCACTTCCACAGACCATATTAGGCAGCTACCTCTCCAACCTAATCATCCTTCTGCTTCCACCGAAACCTGGAAACCTGAGAAAGATGGACGGGGGGAAGTGGTATGGTTTCCCAACACAAATAACTCCACAGCTCTTTCTCAGCAGTGACCCTTAGCCTGTCCTGTCAGCCTCAGGCTGAGGGAGGAAGGAAATAGACCTTCCATTCAGTATTTTTCTTCCCCTGTCAAGAAGATCAGAGGAACTGAGATGGCAGAGAAAAGGAGTCCAAAGCACCTTGTGGGCTCCTCCTGTGGGATTTGTGTTGCCTTTCCCCTCCCCTCCTGAGGACTAAGTAAACAAACTCCCTGGCCAAGCAAGGCCCCAGGCCCAACTCCAAGCCAGCCATAAATAAGAGCCCTTCAGCCTTTCACTCTCAAGCAAGTGGAGAGGACACATCTGAGTGGAACATTTGATAGCAGGAGGAGGATGGCTAGGGGGAGGGCCTTGTGTTAATTGAATCCCAATTTCCTTCTCCCAGGCCCTGGCTCTTATCTTTTTAATTATACAAGGCCTTTAATCTTCTGGAGGACTTGTCTCTGTCATTAATGCATGATCCCCATTCGAGATAGGGGTCTGCCCAGGGGTAACAGGAGCAAGCATAGGCCTTTGGCAACTTTTTTTTTTTTTTTTTTTTTTTTTACTTTTTAAAAACACCCGGAATTACCCAGGACAAATCTGTGTTGAGGAAGGGAGGGATACATGGCTGGCTCCCCTAGGCTCTCAAATGGTGCTTTTTTTGCCTCTCTGTGTTTGCCAGGGTCCACTCTTAGATGAAGAACAAGAGCCTCTCATGTTGGTGTGGCTCCCAAAGCACAGAGTTACTTGTTCTAGCAATTAAAGGGCATGTGAGCTACCCAAAATCCGGTCTCAGGTAAGCTATTTATGCAAAATTCAGGCAAACCAAAGGGTACATACAGGATACTAGGAGCTGGACTAGAACCCTGGAAAGAGTTGAAGTATTCTGTCTTTCTTTAATGTTAGACTTCATTAGGAGTTTGTGAATGGAAATACACCTTCTCACTATTTACCTGAATTGCCAAGGTGCATTACCTCCAGATGACAATAGCTAGGAACCCTTCAGGGTTATGTTTCTCTTCAACCCTTGCCCTTCCAGCTGCTCTGTCAAATGTCTGATGAGCTGTAAGCTGATACTTAAGAATGCAAGACATACCCCCCACTGAAAGGAATATGATTCCTATTAGATGTTCCATAAATGTTTACTGAATAACTTTTGAACAAGAGTTCAAAAAGCCATTCTAAGTCTAAAACTTGAGTTCACATGCATTTATCAAACAATTTTAGTCCCTCATTTATAGCTTTAGATTTTATGGGAACTACTCCAATCTCCTGCTACAATGTAGCCTTTCACTAAGGCAGTCTGAAATGTCACATAACCATAATACCCTCTGAGCATGCAGAAAGATAGGTAAAGCAAGTCTCTGTCAGATATTTAACACTCAATTTGGAAAATAAGTTGTATTAGTTTTAAATATATGAATATATTAAATATATTAATATGTATATACATATATAAAGCAGTACCTATATGTGTACTATAAAATGACATATGTATACAATTGTATATATGTAAGACTCACTGGTAGAGCATTTGCCTTGCATGCCCAAGGTGTGCCTTAGCTTCAACCCCTAGTACTATAAGTAAATAAAAAACAGAACATGATGACAACAACACACACATAGTATATGTGCATATATGTGTGTGTATTTGTGAGTTCTTCAAAGAATTCAGCTATTATTTCAATTGTATGTGTTTATACATATATTCATATGTGTGGTGCTTTGATTTAGGTGTCCCCTGTAAACTTAGATGTGGTGAAAGCTAGGTTCCCAGCTGGTGGAGATTTGGGAGTTAATGCCTCCTGGAGGGAGTATATTGTTGGGAGCAGACTTATGGCTACTATAGCCAGTTTCCCTATGCCAGTGTTTGGGCACAATCTTCTGTTCCTGTTGTCTACCTTATGTTGGTCAGGGCGTGATGTTCAACCTCTGCCCATGCCATCATTTCCCCCTGACATCATGGAGCTTCCCCTCTAGTCTGTAAGCCAAATAGCCCCCTTTTTTTCCCCAAAAGTTGTTCTTGGTTGGGTGATTTCTGCCAGCAATGTGAACCTGACTGCAATAATATACATTGTGTACATGACTATGCAAAATGAAGATATCATAAGCCTAGATATGGTCCAGAGAAAAACAGATACACACACACACACACATATATACATATGTGTGTGTATGTGTGTGTGTGTATCTATGATATATATGTATGTCATAGGTATATATAGAATTGATATTATCACTGGCCATTTTGTAGATAGGAGTCCATAGACAGCATCAGCAGCAAGTCATACTCCTTGGGAGCATATTTGTATAGGTTCTCATCAGCTCCTGACCCACTACACACAACTGCCTTAGCCATAGGTCTCTCTTAGATAAAGGTCTCACAACTGAATAAGAGAGATCCAGGTCTCAACCTACATTGGGTCACAAAGCCTAGCATGTAACTCACGAGCCCCATGTCCTAAACTACTCTCTTTATGCGAAACCATCATCTATGTGCTTCTGAAAAGTGTGCAGTTCTGGTTGCAGGTGCTTGTGAAGACATAATAGATTTGGATATGGTCCAGAAAAGACCAATTAAAATACTTGAGGGGAGAGGCTTCTGTTTAAGGACAGACAAAAATAACCAGCAGTAAAGTTTAGAAAAGGCCACAGAACAGGATGGAATGGTAGTCTATAGCCTGGGAAGGGACTGGAGGGAGAGTGAATGATGTGCCTGCCAAGGGGGCACCCACTGAAGCTTAGACACAACCATTTTAGGACAATGACAAGAAAGTTCTACTTAACACATTCCATAAATTTGCTGCCTGCTGTGTGATCCCAAGAAATGGCACAGGCTGAAAATATAAATAGACCTGCAGCCTGTGGATGCAGTGCTGTGAGTTCCCTACAGATTGCCTGGTTTCTAATTGTATTAATTCAAGCTCCTTCAGTTTTTAATGGTGCAAACCAGGAGTCAGCCAACTTTGTCTGCAGATAATACAGTGAATATTTTTGGCTTTATGGGCCAACTCCATTGCCATGCTCTACTTTGCTATTGCAGCACAAAAGCCTCCATACAAATTATATGCTGGATTCCAATAAAATTTCATTTATAAAAATGTTCAGGGTGCTGGATTTGACTGGCAAGCTATTATATTCTAACCCTTGGTTTAAATCAACTCAAAGTTGGGCTGAAACATAGTTTAAAACTTGGAGGCATCTTCGTGATTGCACAATCTTTATAGAAAAGTGGTGTCCAGCGACATCAGATATGCTTCTCTGTGTCATCCAGGTGATGATCCACAACATATGAAAACCAAAAGGTAGCTCAAAGTTTCTGGAAGTAAGAAAATAAAAAACATTCTGTTTCCTGAAGTCTCTCCTCATCTGAATGTCTGAAATGGGAGAGAATGTCAGTCTACAAAAGTAACATTGAGCATGAGATCTGAGTCTCTTGATGGTTAGTGTCTGTAAATGTAGGTTGTGCATCTACTCCTAATAGGGTGGTGCTCCTTGGCAATGTCCTTTCACTGCCAGCATTCTGATCCAGACTTGAGCAAGAAGTGATGGAAAAAATGCCAGCCTTCCATATTTTGTTGGCCTGAGCCAGGATTAATTTAGCTCAGATCCCTTACATGGGAGATATGTGGTGTGTGTGTGTGTTTGTGTGTGTGTGTGTGTGTGTGTGTGTGTGTGTGTAACTCATGGAAGAAGGAACGCATCTGTGTTCAAGTTTATAAGAAGTATCATGTCTATAGATTTTTTTCCTTGAGACCCATTGAAGAGCCTTTATGAAAATATGAGTTCACTTAAGTAACAAAAGTAACCCTTTAGAAGTCTAAAGTCTTAGGCAGGAGAGGTGGGGATAAGGCTCTGTGGCTAAGAATGCTTGCTGCACAAACATGAAGGTCTGAAAGGGCCTGAGACCATTTGAGTTCAATTCCCCAGCATCCATGTAAATAATAGGGTGTGCCCACATATGCCCAAAACCCCAGTTCTGTGGTGAGCACAGACAAGAGAATCACTAGAACTTGCAAAGACAGCAGATCTGGGTTCAGTGAGAGACTCTGTCACAAGGAAATACATGGATGAGCAATACAGGATGCATCTCGATATACTTCTCTAACTGCCATACATATGCATGGGACAAGCACAATTGCCACACACACGCACATGTGACACACATACACACCACTACCATGCATCACACCACACATACCACTTACATGCATGAGTGCTCACACACACGTGTGCGCTCACACACAAATTTAAAAACTCTTTGCAGGAGACATATGTATTGCCATTCCAGACTTGGCATCTGAATCTCTCAGTAGTCCCCCAGCTCACTCCATGGTGCTTGATGGCAGCAGACTCAGTGTTGTCATCTGAGAAGTGCAACAGTGCTACCTGATGTTTGGCACTTTGAGAGGATGGCTTCAGGTCCTCACCTGAAGGCAACCAGGGGAGGAAAAATACAGACTACTTCTTTTTCAAACTTGGAGGGTTGATTTGTATTTGGTTGTAGTGTCCTGCTGCACTGATAAAAATGACTGACCTATAGACTGAAAAGGAATTTTGGCCTGATTGGTGGTGCATGCCTTTAATCCAGCAATAGGAAGGCAGAGGTAGGATTGCTCTGAGTTTGAGGGCAGCCTAAGACTACATAGTGAATTCCAGGCCAGTCTGGGCTAGAACAAGACCGTACCTTGAAAAAAAAAGGTGTGTGTGTGTGTGGGGGGGGATTTTGATCTAAGCAACAGTAGGCACTGTAAAGCTGTGACATTGTAACAATCTGAGAATTTAGCTATATCCAGCCATGCCCAGAGCAATGCCTGTTGCAGTGGAGTTTCCACCATGTGGATCCATCAGTCACAGAGCATGGTCACTTTGATTCTGAGAAGCCTGGAGAACCACTTGGCAAATAAGCAGACCTAGCTCCTGCCTAAGATGCAAGCTTATGAGGCAGACAGTCCTGGGTTCAGTCCCCCCTCTGCTTCTTACCAGCTTCAGTTCATTGCAGGAGTTACTTAGAATTTTAACTCTTAGAAGTAGAGCATAAAGACTAACCTAGAGCAGGCACTCAGTAAATGTCATTTCCCTGCCCACCCCATCAATCCTTACATCTGCCAGTCTCTCATTCACCATCCAACTCAGTGTAGACCTGGACCCCAGAACAAGGAAGCCACACCCCATCGGGGAGCTGTTAGTAAGTAGTTGTAGCTGTGAGAGCTCAGAATCTATCTCCTATTCTGCATATAACTGCCTGCCCCAATATTATTAGTACTTTGATGACAAAGACAATATGTATACATTACAGAAAGTTTTAAAGGCATGAACAAACTAACATGGAAGAAAGCACTGGTAAATTAACTTACTGTGATAAACATACAATTAGTATTTTGGCATATTTCTTCCTATTGATGCATGTGTGGACTTTTACATGCATTATTACAAAATCAGAATCACATAGATTATGTTTTTTTCACAGCAGGTTGTTCTTGCCTGTGAGGTGAACATTTCTAATTAAATTATCTTTGAAGACATATTTTTTTGTTTTATTTTTATTTATTTGAGAACAACAGACAGAGAGGGGAAGAGGCAGATATATATATAGAGAGAATGGGCTCGCCAGGGCCTCCAGCCACTGCAAACGAACACCAGACATGTGCGTCCCCTTGTGCATCTGGCTAATGTGGATCCTGGAGAATCAAGCCTCGAACCAGGGTCCTTAGGCTTCACAGGCAAGCGCTTAACCGTGAAGCCATCTCTCCAGCCGGACTCCCATATTTGAAGACATATTTTTAATGCTAGACAAATTTTCTGTGTCATGGATGCATATCAATGTGCACAACATGTCTTTAGGACTGGATGTTTAATTGTTTTTAATTTTTCAATATTGTAAACAATACTGGAATAAATAGTATTGGAGGAAAACTTTTTCTACACTCTGATTACTTCTTTGAGAGACATTCTTAGCAATAGAAGTTGTGATCCAAGGATGCAAAGATTTTTAAGGGCCTTCATATCTAGGACCATGCTTTCTCTAGAGAGATTGGGTCAATTTCCCATGGTGCAGTATGCCCAGTATCCAGGTAGAAGAAAATACTATCATATCTAGCCTATTTGATATTGGGAGGTAGGGTTTTTTCTTTTTCAAGGTAGGATCTCATTCCAGTTTTCACACCTTGCACACTCCTAGCCACTCTAGGCAAACAGACATTTCTTTTCTTTCCAATTCTCCACAGACTACTTTCTAAGTTGTTTGAAGTACTGATTTATGGATTAGAGAATATTGGCCATCACTATGGCTTTAAAAATGTGCTACTTACAAACACTCTGACAAGATGTGCACGTCAGTGCAGAGGAGGCACACAGCTATGGTGGGTAAGCAATAGCTTTCTGATTGGCTAAGAGATCTGCTTCGTAGAAAAGAACCCATATCTGGAAAATTGGGAACCAGGTCACAATCCTATGGAGACAAAGATTATGCTCTCCAATGACAAGCTCCCTCTAGTCTTTGGCCAGAAGAGGGGTTACAGCCATAAAATTCTCCCTAAATTAATAATGCTTATCCCATTTAACCTATGCTGACTCACTCTCCATTGGAGAATCTGTTTTTTCTTTTTCAGAAGGTAGTGAGACTTGAGGAACTAAACCACCTGTTGCTCTTCAGCCAAGACCCAGATGAAACCACAGAGGAATTGGGGAGATCAGCCAAAGTGCTCCTTCCATGAAGAGCCTGACATTCAGCACCAGGGCGAAGGAGACAGACACTGAGGATACTCAACACATACCAAAGCAGAGATCCAGAGGTTCCTAAGAGGTCATCACTGAAGTAGACTTAAAACATACCCACCATGGCTCAGGGAATTTTGTGGGAAGAGAAGGTGGACAGATTGTAAGAGCCACAGATTAAGACATCATACCCAAAGGTATTTTCTCCACCCCGCTCCCCACTGCCAATATCTGACTGCTGCTCCCACATCACATAACCCACAAACCCATGGGGAATACAAGCAACCCCACTGAGAAGGGCCCCAGCAGAATGGAGGCAGGGAAAAGGGAAAGGATGGTACCAATACACGATGTATCCATACTTTATATAATTTTACAAATGTGCTACCTAGAGGAGTGTACAATATATCATAGGTGGCCATTTTTTGCCTCTTTTATTTGGAAGCCTAAAATTCTATAAATGCATTATGAAAGCATGCATTAGTTTTCTGCTTTGGTTTTAGCAGCCACTTGGTTCATCTAAGTTTGTAGTGTGCTGGCACTTTAAGGTCTCAGTGCTTTGGTTAATTAGACATGATAGTTGGTACTTATTTGGTTGATCCTTTTGAACCTAAATCCAAGACTTATATTTGGTATTTATTCAGTAGGCAAGTTTGTTAAAATGTCAGTAATGGACCCTGAAATCAATCATTTGGTACCTTGGGTGGTTTTCTACACTATATTGTCCAGTGGGCTCACCTTGGAGCTTTTGCCCAACCTGTCCCTATGCAGAGGTCAGGAAAAGGTTATGGGCTGTAGGCCTTGGCTGCCTGGCGCCACCTTGGCCAGCCAGCCACTTACAGATATTCGCAACAATAACTAGGATCTTGGCTTGAAATAACTATGGTAAGGATGTGGCTAATCCCCTGAGAAGGGCTCTGTGTGATTCCAGACAATCCATCAGCAGAAGAGGGGGGGGAGTCTATACTCTGCAGACCATTTAGCCACCTGGCTGGGCTCCAGTACCCAGAACTAGTGGCGGTCCTGGAGAACTGCCTGGATTCTAGCTTGCTGTGCCTCTCCTTAGACTCTGCCCTGTACAAATAGACTAACATTCTTTTCTGAAGTTGCCACTTGACTCAGCTTCACAGGCAGGTATATGCACTGGCAGGATCTCAGGAAAAAGTAGAAATTGTGGCTCAAGACTTACCATGACCCCTATCCCCAATGCTAACCAACGCTTCCATGAAAGGGTAGTGGTGATAGTGGTATGTGTGGAGGTGGTGGTTAACAGACAGTCACATGGAGCAGCTGAATCTGCATGGACAGAAACCTATGTAAAAGGTTGGGCTCAAGTCTAAGAGTTCTGCTATACTCATAGGCAAGGTGCCACTTGACCATGAAAGATGTTGAAATAGTGGAGAAGACATTGGCTAGGCACCAGAAAGCCTGAACTCTCATTCTGGAACCTGGCCATTGAATGTTCTGACCACAGGAACTAATTTTGGCCAGTTGGAGTTCAAGGTTGTAGGTAGACAAGGCATGCCTTTATGTGACTCCATGTGACCTCTGAAAACATATCTCATGGTACCCACATATGTGTGAACTGCAGTAGTATTTCTGCCTGCCCCCAGACCTAGAAGACTGTGCTTCGTTCATCTTTAAATCCACTCTGACTTCCCCTGCCATTTATTGAGAGTTTGGTTACTACAAAGGATAATGAAACTCTTATTTAATTCAAGTCAGTTCCCTTCCTCCCTACTCAACTGCCTCCCTTAACTATATTTCTATCTTTTATTGCAACCATCATTTGCTTTTTGAAGGAGAGAAAGGAGAAAATATAAACATACATTAAGAATAACCCCCTGCCTTGTACCTCATATTTTCTATGTGCTTTCCCATAAAGTATTTCATTACAGACTCAAGCAGCTGCTGCCATAATATGGTCTCAGATGCAGGATGCATGAAACACAAATGAAAAGGAACACTGAGAACAGAAGAAGGAAGAGAAGAGCCCCATGAAAGTATGCCCAACCCTGTTTATGCTGGACCTGGGCAATGACTAGGCACCTAACTGCTTGTTGCCACAGATAGTTGAAATATTTGAAAACTTTTATCTCTTTCTCTCTTTGTTTCAATGTTGCTGTTGTTTTTGAGGTAGGGTCTTGCTCTAGCCCAGCCTGACGTGGAAGTCACTATGTAGTCTCAGGCTGGCCTAGAACTCACAGTGCTCCTGCTACCTCTGCCTCCCAAGTGCTGGGATTAAAGGAATGCACCATCATACCCGGCTTGGAAACTTCTGCTTCTTCCAAAGTTCTACTTTATACCTCAAATTTATTCTCCCTTAACATGCTGCTTCTTAGAACCAAACCCCTAAAATTTCAGCATTACAAGAAACTCTAGTCATCATGTCAACTGTTCTTAAAACATAATCCCTGGGCTGGAGAGATGGCTTAGCAGTTAAGAGCTTGCCTGTGAAGTCTAAGGACCCCAGTTCGAGGCTTCATTCCCCAGGACCCACATAAGCCAGATGCAAAAAGGGACACATGTGTCTGGAGTTCATTTGCAGTGGCAGGAGGCCCTGATGTGCCCGTTCTCTCTCCTCTCTTCTCCTCTCCTCTCCTCTCCTCTCCTCTCCTCTCCTCTCCTCTCCTCTCCTCTCCTCTCCTCTCCTCTCCTCTCCTCCCCTCTCCTCTCCTCTCTCTCTCTCTCTGTCTGTCACTCTCAAATAAATAAATAAAAATAAACAAAAAAACAACAACATAATCCCTGTGTCAGCAGCATCTTCTCCCTGTGGGAGCTTGTTAGATTATGTCAGTCTCTGTCCCTGATTTTCCCATTGTGACGTTCTGGAGATGAGTCCAGACATCAATATCCAAGTGCTCTTCAGAGAATCAATAATCTGGGCCAACCTGCAGATTTCAAAATGAAGCTGTGTGGGTAACATGGTCAATTTCCTTCCTTCTCTCTCTCTCTCTCTCTCTCTCTCTCTCTCACACACACACACACACACACACACACACAATTGCAGAGCCCACATGGGAAGCTACTTTTCAGACTCCTGTCCTGGATACTTTCTCCTATCCCTTGAACTCCCTCTTCTTTGGTTGTCTTCTCCACAGGGAAGTTCTGTTGTCCATTCCATGTATGAGGGTACAGAAAGAAGCCAGGCCAACACCAACATCCTCACCATAGCAAGGGCAGTACTTGCTGGTAGGGTCTGTGCTACTTGCTACCTTAATATTCTAGCTGGTGGGTACCTTGAAAAGCTACAATCTCTGATGATACACAACTGCTAAACCTCAGCACTTTGTCTCCTATACCTCTAGGCTTCACCTGTCTTTCTACTTTAGGACAGAACTGTGTGACTGCCAAAGCTCAGGGTCACTCTTGAACTAGGTAGACAAACAGTATATCTAAGGAGCTCTGGGGTATCTCCAGCCCATTAGCTGAAAGTTAGTGTGGTTACCTCTCTAATTTCTGCTCAAGACGAGTCCAAAACACAAAGCAGAGACATGGGCAACTTGATCCTGAATACCAGCCTTCTTGGGATGGCTTTGAAAACAATAAGATAATATTTATTACATTTCAGCCTTGGACATTAATAATTTGATATTTACTTGCCTTGATGTAAAGCCTCACCCTGTCCCTCAAGGTTCTATGGCCAATGAATCACCAGGCTCAGGCACTTTCCCACATATGTGATGTCACATGCCCTTGTCCTGCCCACTGTTTCTTCTTTCTTGCTGCTTCCCTCATCCCAAGATAGGCCATATGGTGGGCTAATTCTTCCTGATTGGATGTAGAGAGGCATTCAAGTCAGGGGGCCTGACTTGTCAGAACAAGAAAAAGTCACCAGTTGAAAGGGAAGGTGAGGGTAGGACCTGAGATGCTTTTAGACAAGGCAGTGCTCAAAATGAACATGAGATTATTAAAACTCTGCCTGGCTGATGATACAGACATCAAAGGCTTGAGAGAACCTTCAACATTCCCTGAGATTTTGCCATAGAGTGGACAATTTTGAGAGGCCAAGAGCTGCCAGGAGAAGCAAAGGGAAGAGGTATCCCAGAGAGTGTTGCTAAGCTTCCTTTGACTGACAGTGATTTCTACTTCATTAGACAAGTATCCATGGAACACCTGTCATATTGTCCTGCAAAGAGAAGTCAAAGGTGAGCTCCCAGAAATATTATAACACTAACCCAGGTCACTTATCACTCTTAGCATCACCTTGTTCTTTTAATCTTAACACTAGTCACAGTTTCTGACCTTTGGCCCTTGAATAAGTTGGTCAGTAAATACTGCTATTGAGTGGTTTACCTAATGGAGAACTATAAGAGGAGCCCTGCACAGGTGGGCCTTTAGCCTAAGCCCTCTAGAAATAACTCTGGGATGAGACCACATTTGCTGATGAAACCCACTGTTTAGGGCTTCTTCTGAGAGATAGCTTGTTGGAAGACTTTCCATGAGTTAATGGCTTCAAATGTAGATAAATTCCACAGACAGGTGGGAGGTGAACTTTTTCATGGGTTAGACATGTCAGAAAGTCATTATCTAGTTCTATTAATGTTTTATTCAGATGTTAAGCTAAGAATGCACTGGGTTGGGATTATCCTTCTTCTGATTTCCAAAAGAAGATTGTCTATTCTCATCCCAGCTCCTCTTCCTTAGGGCATCTAGATTGCTCATTGAGCTCCAGGGCAGAAGAGTAGTGTAACTTAGGTCTGCCATGTACTGACTATGTGACCTTAAGCAAAACACCTAACTTCTTGAACCCGAGTTTATTCAACTGTGAAATAGGAATAAGAATGTTCATCCAGGTTGGGTCAGGATCAAACTGTCATCACCATCATAATTTCTAATTTGCTTACCCAAGGGGATCTTCACTACGTATAATATTTTGCTAGGCACTTAATTTTAAGTAGCCCATTAAATCCTCATATCATTTCTATGATACAAATGTAAGTAGTACCCTTAATTTGTGGGTAAAGAAGTGAATTGCTAAATACTTAAATACTTTCTCCATGTAGTTAGGTGATGATGGGTAGAAATTTGGAACCAGTAGTATTCCATGTCTGCACTCTTCAGCCTCTGCTGCTGCTACCTGGAAAGCAGGTCTCTCCTGATCCTCAGTGGCCACTGAATATTTTCTTCTATTCCTCACCATCTTTTCTCTTTCTTGTAGATATCTGGATTCTCCTTTTGTTAATACCTTTCTGGATATGGAGAGGTGGGAAGGCTTCTCTTCCACATGCTGATATTGACTGTCCCTAGGAAAGTTGCTTTCATTTTGTGTGTGCCTCTAGATGTCCATAGGACTGATTACATGCAACATGGCTGACATCTGGCTCTTTCACATTCAAATATCAAGTGAGAGTCAAGACTGGGCCTGAGAACAGAAGAGTAGATCCTGGAATGAGCTCAATTTGTGCACTTTCCCAGGGCATGGGGGAGGAAAGGACAGTGACTTGTTGCTTGGGAAATGCTGGTGGCTGGCCTGGTATCTTGAGAATGTGCTCAAATGACTAGGGGATGTTTTTCCAACCTCTCCTTCTCCTCCCCATTCCTGGGATGGTACTTTGAACTCCTCATCACTATTCCCAGGCACAAAAGAGAAATTTACAGCTGTTGTTTTTCAATGTTCTTAGCAGTAATTTCATTAAACAATGTTTCATTTCAACCACAATGTGCCTGACTCAATGCTAGTATTTAAGTACTCAATGCTATATAGTTTACCCTTCGCAGTCCCTCAGGGGAGTTAATATATATATATATATATATATATATATATATATATATATATATATATATTTGAGAGAACTGACATTCAGGGAGGTGAGAAACTCCCTCAGGATTATCCAGGTAAAAATGATGAAACCAGGATGTAGTTACAAGATCTGGATTCTTACTGCATGACTCTATGACTCAGGGAGCCACCTAAGTGCTTCTTCAGCACAGAAGATGCCATCCTAGACAGACCACCCTTGCTTATTTTGTATTGAGCATGGTTCTGTCATGTATGCCTCTGTCACTTTGGTACCTGGTCCTGTCCAAGTTGCTTGGCTTCTTTGTCTACCTGCAGTACCATGGTCATTGCAATAATGGACTAACCTCTCAGGCCATTGCAAGAACAAATCAAAGGGAAGTATTGAAAGACACTTCCAATTCACCACACACTTCTTTAGCACCAACAATTTTCTGGTATTAAATATTAGAAAGGATGGTGAGACTGATAATGCTGATCTTTACAGGTTGCAAAATCAGCAAACTAGCAGTGTGAACTCAGTAGCTCAAAGCCAACAGAAGCAATCCTAAGTACAAATACTTAGAAGAGGTCGAGGGGAATATAATTCCTTCACTGGAAAAATAGAGAAGGGGTCTGACACAGGGATATGCAAGACTTTGATAGGCATATGGTAAGATGGTCAGTTACTTCCAATCAGTCAGGCCATGAGGGTAACATGACTACAGATCTGACACAGAAGTCAAGATGTGTGAATGAATGCTGTATGTGCCAATGTGATGAGCCTGTCTGTAGGCTATATTGCAACAACTACCTTAGTCTCCATGACAAAATAGTACACATGACAGCTTGTAAGTGAAAACTATATTTCTCATAGTTCTAGATGCTAGGAGAGCTCTAGACCATCAGCTGAGGGTATGCTTTCTGGCTCATAGAGGGCACTCTTCTTGTCTCTCATGAATCCCATTCATGAAGACCTCATCCTTAGCTCCTAATCCTAACCTTCCAAAGTTCCCACCATCACCTTTGGGTTAATATTTCAATGTATGAATCCAGAGATTGGAGTGGGGGCCATTCAGACCACAGAAATGTCTTTGAAGGTTTTCGTTCCACAAGAAAGACTTCAACAGATAGTCTTTAAGTAATACAGAGATTCTACAGGTTTGTAACAGTGAAAAAAACCAACACTACCTACTGGAGGAAGATTTTTTTATAAAAAACTTCCATGATTATAAAAAATACCCCGTAGTAATACCCTCCCCCCCCCCACTTACCCCTTTGACACTCCATTCTCCATCATACCCCCTCCCCATCTCAATCAGTCTCTCTTTTACTTTTGATGGAGGAATATTTTTGCAAGAGTGCCACAGAGAAATTGGATAAACCCAGAAGTGGGTGATGAACATGTTGAAATAACCCAGATCAAATATGTTAAGAGTCTGACTTAGACCATTCACAGAGGGGATAGTAAGGGAATGTGAGGTGCTAGAAACATTATGGAAGAATAGTCATGTCTTGACCAGAAAGAAGATGAAAAGTGCTGGCAGAAAACACCTGACCAAGAGTAGCTTATGGGAGAAAAGGGTTTACTTTGGCTTACAGACTCAAGGGGAAGCTCTATGATAGCAGGGGAAAACAATGGCATGAGCAGAGGGTGGACATCACCTCTTGGCCAACATCAGAGGGACAACAGGAATGGGAAAGTGTGTCAAACACTGGCAAGAGAAAGTTGGCTATAACACTGATAAGCTCACCCCCTACAATACGCTGCCTCCAGGAGGGTTTAATTCCCAAATCGCCATCAGCTGGGGACATGGCATTAAGAATACCTAAGTTTATTGGAGACACCTGAGTCAAACCACCACATTCCACCCCTGGCCACCATAAACTGATAACCATACATGGCATAAAATGAAATGCATTAACCAACTTTAAAAGTCCCCATAGTTTTTATCAATCCCAATGATGTTCAAACATCCCCATAGTCCAAGGACTTTTAACTGAGTCACAATATAAAAAAAAAAATCATAATGGCACAGAGTAAACATTTACACTGCAAAAGATGGCACTGGGCAATGCAAAGAAATATTCAACCAATACAAGATTTAAACAGGGCAGACATCAAACTCTGTAGCTTCCAGTCCAACAACTCTAACCAACGACAGGTCTCCAACTGTGACAAGTCTCTGGAATTCCAGTTCTGCCCCTCCAGCTAGGCTACTCACAGTCCTGGAAAATTTCATGTGATGCTAGCAGCTCTCCTTGGAAGCCATTCTATAGTCCTGGCATCTCCACTGGGTCTTCACCACATGACTCCATTGGGCTCCACACAGGTAATTCAACAAACACGCTTCACATTGCTCACGGACATTTCCAAAAAACAAAACCATGTTGAATATTCAATGGCTCTTTCTTTCCTGCATTTGTTATACTCCATAATACCAGGTGTGCTACCTACTTGTTAATCCAGGGGGTAGAATAAAGCAGACTTTGAAGCACAGGACACTCGGTCAGCATTCAGGCCTCTTCAAAAGACTCTGCATTCTTCTTGTCATTCCAATGAAGGTCAGCTGGCCCAATCTCAGTGGTTGTAATTTCTCAAACAATTGCAGCTGAACAGGCAGCAGTTTGGGGCCAAAGATTTCATTTACCTCTGTGCCATATCCCTATGCTCAAACCAGTCCATTTCTGCACAATGCAACCCTGCACAAGTTGTCAGGTCATGGGCCTAATAGCAAGCCTCACACTAATTTCTTCTACACCAATCCCTACAAAGCTCTTTTTTACCCTCATAAGCTAAACCTCACAGTCCACAATTCTTGCTGCATTCAGGTCTTTCAACTCTGACTGGAATCATCCATCAAGCTGTATTTACAACACTATAAGGTGTCTCTTAATCCGAGATTTCAAATTCATCCACATTCCTCCTGCAAAGTAGTTACAAAAGGCCAAAGACATAGAATCAGGTTTCCAGCAGCAATGATCCCACTCCTCTGGTACCAATTTTACTGTTGCAGTCAGGTTCTTACTGCTGGCAGAAAATACCTGACCAAGAGTAGTTTATGGGAAAAAAGGGTGCATTGTAGTCAGGTTCACATTGCTGGTAGAAATCGCCCAACCAAGAGCAGCTTGTGGGTAAAAGAGGTTTATTTTGGCTTTCAGGCTCAAGGGGAAGCTCCATAATGGCAGGGAAAATGATGGCATGAGCAGAGGGTGGACATCACTCCCTGGCCCACATAAGGTGGACAACAGGAGTAGGAGAGTGTGCCAAACACTAGCATAGGGAAACTGGCTATAACACACATAAGCCTGCCTCCCAACAATAGACAGCCTCCAAAAGGCATTAATTCCCAAATCTCCATCAGCTGGGAACCTAGTACTCAGAACACCTAAGTTTATGGAGGACACCTGAATCAAACCACCACATTATGCCCCTGGCCCCCATAAACTGATATCCATGCATGATAAAAAATACAATGCATTCAGTATGACTTTAAGAGTCCCCATAGTTTTTATCAATTCCACTGATGTTCATACATCCCCATAGTCCAAGATCTTTTAACTAAGCCATAATACCAAAACATCTCCCCGAAACCCATAATGGCATAGAATAAATATTCACACTGCAAAAGATGGCATTGGGCATAGCAAAGAAATATTCAACCAATACAAGATTTAAACAGGGCAAATATCAAACTCTGTAGCTCCAAGTCCAACAACTCTAGTCAATGACAAATCTCCAAGTCTGATAATTCTAACCAGCAACAAGTCTCTGGTATTCCAATTCCATCCCTCCAGCTAGGCTACTCAAAGTCCTGGAAAACTTTACTGGGACTGGCAGCTTTCCTTAGCAGCCATCTTGTGGTCCTGGCATCTCCACTGCAATCCATGGATCATCCTCATGGACCCATTGGGTCTCCATGCAGGCATCCAGCAAACCTGCTTCACACTGCTCATGGCCATTTCCAAAACACAAGGCCATGTTGTAAATTCAATGACCCTCTCTTTCCTGCATTTTTCATACTCCACAATACCAGATAGGGTTCCAAATTGTTAATCCAGGGGGGGAATAAAGCAGACTTTGAATAACAGGACATTCCTTGAGTACTCAGGCCCCTTCAAGAGAGTCTACATTCTTCCTGTTGCCCCAGCGCAGGGCAGCTGGCCCAATCTCAAAGGTTGTAATCTCTCAAACAATTTGCAGGTGAATGGGCAGCAGTTTAGGCCCAAAGGTTTCATTTTTTTCTGTGCCATGTCCCTCTGCTCATACCAGTTCATTTCTATGCAAAGCAATCCTGTACAACTCCGGACTTGGGCATAACAGCAAACTTCTTACACAAACTGCTAGCACAGTTCAGGAAAGCTCTTTCTCACCCTCATAAGCCAAACCTCACAGTCCATATTTCTTACTGCATGCAGGTCTTTCAACTCTGACCAGAATAGGCCATCAAGCTGTACTTACAGCCCTGCAAGGCATCTCTTAGAGCAAGGTTTCAAATCTTTCCACATTCCTCTTGAAAATCAGCTCCAAAAGACCAAAGCCACACAGTCAGGTGTCTATCAGCAATCCCACTCCTCAGTACCACTTTACTGTTGCAGTCAGGTTCACATTGTTGGTAGAAATCACCCAACCAAGAGCAGCTTGTGGGAAAAGAAGTTTATTTTGGCTTACAGGCTCAAGGGTAAGTTCCACAATGGCAGGGAAAATGATGGCATGAGCAGAGGGTGGACATCACCCCCTGGCCCACATAAGGTGGACAATAGGAGCAGGAGAGTGTGCCCAACACTAGCATGGGGAAACTGGCTCTACCACCCATAAGCCTGCCCCCCAACAATACACTGCCTCCAGAAGGCATTAATTCCCAAATCTCCATCAGCTGAGGACCTAGTATTCAGAGCACCTAAGTTTATGGGGGACACCTGAATCAAACCACCACAGGGTGCATTTTGGCTTACAGACTCAAGGGGAAGCTCCATGATGGCAGGACAAAACAATGGCATAAGCAGAGGGTAGACTCACCTCCTGGCCAACATCAGATGGACAACAGCAACAGGAGAGTGTGCCAAACACTGACAAGAGGAAGCTGGCTATAATACCCATAAGCCTGCCTCCAACAATAGACTACCTCCAGGAGGGTTTAATCCCCAAATTGCCATCATCTGTGGACATGGCATTCAGATCATCTAAGTTTATGGGGGACACTTGAATCAGACCACCAAATGTAGTGACACCATATCTTGCACACATGGAGGAATCCTGGCAGAAGAGATGCTGATGTTGTCTCTGCTGGTTTTTTGACTTTTCTCAGAGAATTAGCATCTACATCTTCTGCTTTATACAATTGTATGCTTCCCCATATAATAACTGTCATATCCATAACTATAACAATTGTAGTGTCAATAATACCATTCTGAATAACTTGAGAGTCTTTCTTCTGAAGACACAAATAGGTGCAGGCTGGGGGTTGAAGGGTTCCTGGTAGAAATATGATCAGATCCAGTTGGATAGAAAAACAACGCTTGATCCCATGGAGAGGACTACATGGAGAGGGACATGTTTGTGGCCTTAGGGGCATAGACTTGCTCCCAGATAAGAGCTCATGAGCCTGTCAGGA